>NC_069433.1:6138610-6388610 GCF_026875155.1 Cherax quadricarinatus | reverse complement strand
AAAGAAGAAAATTAAAAGTGAATACAGGAAAGAGTAAGGTTATGAGGATAACAAAAAGAAATTAGGTGATGAAAGATTGGATATCAGATTGGAGGGAGAGAGTATGGAGGAGGTGAATGTATTCAGATATTTGGGAGTGGACGTGTCAGCGGATGGGTCTATGAAAGATGAGGTGAATCATAGAATTGATGAGGGGAAGAGGGTGAGTGGTGCACTTAGGAGCCTGTGGAGACAAAGAAACTTTGTCCTTGGAGGCAAAGAGGGGAATGTATGAGAGTATAGTTTTACCAACGCTCTTATATGGGTGTGAAGCATGGGTGATGAATGTTGCAGCGAGGAGAAGGCTGGAGGCAGTGGAGATGTCATGTCTGAGGCAATGTGTGGTATGAATATAATGCAGAGAATTCGTAGTTTTGGAAGTTAGGAGGAGGGGCGGGATTACAAAAACTGTTGTCCAGAGGGCTGAGGAAGGGGTTGTTGAGGTGGTTCGGGACATGTAGAGAGAATGGAGCGAAAAAAGAGTGACTTAAAGAGTGTATCAGTCTGTAGTGGAAGGAAGGCGGGGTAGGGGTTGGCCTAGGAAAGGTTGGAGGGAGGGGGTAAAGGAGGTTTTGTGTGCGAGGGGCTTGGACTTCCAGCAGGCATGCATGAGCGTGTTTGATAGGAGTGAATGGAGACAAATGGTTTTTAATACTTGACGTGCTGTTGGAGTGTGAGCAAAGTAACATTTATGAAGGGGTTCAGGGAAACTGGCAGGCCGGACTTGAGTCCTGGAGGTGGGAAGTACAGTGCCTGCACTCTGAAGGAGGGGTGTTAATGTTGCAGTTTAAAAACTGGCAAGAAAGTGATGGAGTGAATGATGGTGAAAATTTTTCTTTTTCGGGCCACCCTGCCTTGGTGGGAATCGGCCAGTGTAATAAAAAAAAAAAAAAAATATATATATATATATATATATATATATACAGTGGACCCCCGCATAACGATGGCATCGCATAGCGATTTTTCCGCATAACGATTACTTTTATCGCAAAATTTTTGCCCCGCATACCGATTAAAAACCCGCATACCGATTTTCGTCCGAGACGCGTCCAATGTGCCCTCACATGTGCCGGCCGTCCCATTGTTTACCAGCCAGCCTCCGCGGTAACATCCAAGCATACACTCGGAATATTTCGTATTATTACAGTGTTTTCGGTGGTGTTTCTGGAAAATAAGTGACCATGGGCCCCAAGAAAGCTTCTAGTGCCAACCCTGTGGTAAAAAGGGTGAGAATTAGTATGGAAATTAAGAAAGATTTTGAAGGGTTTTGGGCTAACCCTGAGAAGCCTATGCCAGTTGTGGAATCCATTGTGCCTACTTCAAAGATTAAGGAAATGTGTGCAGAGTGGTTTGAACTGCAAACCTTTATAGATGAAAATCACCCTGACACAGCTGTTGCAAGCCGTGCTTGTGACTATTTCAATGACAATGTTATGGCCCATTTTAGGAAAGTCTTGAAGAAACGGGAGTACAGAGCTCTATGGACAGATTTGTTGTGCGACAGAGGTCCAGTGACTCTGAAGCTGGTCCTAGTGGCATTAAAAGAAGAAGGGAAGTAACCCCAGAAAAGGACTTGCTACCTCAAGTCCTAATGGAAGGGGATTCCCCTTCTAAACAGTAAGAAGATAATGCTCTCCCCTCCTCCCATCCCATCAATCATCACCAGATCTTCAATAAAAGTAAGTGTCATGTAATTGTGCATGCCTTTTTCAGTTTGTGTGTATTAAAATTAACATTTCATGTGGTAAAAAAAAAATTTTTTTCATACTTTTGGGCGTCTTGCACGGATTAATTTTATTTCCATTATTTCTTATGGGGAAAATTAATTCGCATAACGATTATTTCGCATAACGATGAGCCCTCTTGCACGGATTAAAATCGTTAACCGGGGGTCCACTGTATATATATATATATATATATATATATATATATATATATAATATATAATAAATATATAATATATATATAATATATAATATATATATATATATATATATATAATATATATATATAATATATAAATATATATATATATATATATATATAATATATATATATATATATATATATTATAAAATATATATATATATATATATAATATATATATTATTTATTATATTTATTTATTTATTAAAAAGAGGTTAGCATTTTTTAAACAAATTGAATAATGATAAAATATTAATTTCAATTTACAGGAAAAAGACCAGTACAACAATGAAGTAGTGCGTTTAGGTCGACCTCTACCTGTGGAATATCTGCTCTTGGATTGTCCAGTGTCTACTCCCAATGACCCAATTTACACATTTGCTGTTAATGAAACAAGTTTTCCTGTATCAAACAGGTATGGTATGATAAAAATTATTACATCAGATTAAAATTAATAAGGTAAATTTTTTTTTTTTTTTTTTTTTTTGAATGATTACATCAAGTTTTTCATAAAAGTTGAATTTAGCACAATACCTCTCAAAATGTTTTCTTTTCTTATAATTGTTTTTTTTTTTTTTTTTTTTTCAACAAGTCCGCCGTCTCCCACCGAGGCAGGGTGACCCAAAAAAGAAAGAAAATCCCCAAAAAGAAAATACTTTCATCATCATTCAACACTTTCACCACACTCACACATTATCACTGTTTTTGCAGAGGTGCTCAGAATACAACAGTTTAGAAGCATACACATATAAAGATACACAACATATCCCTCCAAACTGCCAATATCCAAAACCCCTCCTTTAAAGTGCAGGCATTGTACTTCCCATTTCCAGGACTCAAGTCCGACTCGTTAATATTTACTGCTGTGTCAACGATTCATCATTTATTAAGAATGAGCGAGTTATAAATGGATTCTGACATAATTTATCCATCTGGAGATGGAGTAAGGTTAATACCTAGTACTACAACATAAAAAAAAGCACTCCTAGATTTATTTATTTTGGCTCATTTTTGTTAGTTTTCCATTTCTTTTAAAAAACACACGATTGTTCTATATTATAATATCTAAACGCCAGCTCTGCTCACAACAGTTTTGAAAGTTTGATTCATTTATATTTTTTACTTATGGTTATTATCAGCCTTTTAATACAGTTGTTGCGATGTTCATTATTAATTAAAATAGAGATCTGACAGTCCATTTCTCTTCACAGAATGGTGGAGGGGCACCTACAAGATTTCACAGCATTAGCTACATATCTCAAAAAATTTACAAATGACCAGTTTTTAGAAGCTGTTTCAGATCTTCATGTACTTGTATACATTGCAACAATGGACATGTTACCGCTCAGGGTAAGTCTTCTACTTAAATAATTTCCAAAATTTATCCTGAAGGGATCTATAATTATGGTGAGTTCAGGCATAATAATTTAAGTGGAGCATTGTGTGTAGATTTAAATACTGTCTAGTATAGTAAATTCTATTGCATATAAATTCCTGACATTATTACAATGAATTTAATTCTTAGGAGTATATTGGACCCTTACTTGAAGCCGTGAAAAAACGTGACCGTGCAGCAGCATTAGAATGGAAGCAGTCTGGACATTGGGCTACTGTGGAACAGTTGGTAATGGCATCAGGTGGGGAAGGTACTGTGGTTGGAGGTGAGACAGATACCACAGGTAGAGGCTCAAGTGTTCAACCCTCCACATCATCATCCTCATGGACATGTCAACACTGCACCTTCATTAATCAGACAGCAAGTGAAAACTGTGATATGTGCCATCTTCCACAGTGAATTGGTAACTGTTTTTCAGTGCTGATGCTGATATTCAGTGTCTTGTGTGTCCTAGACAAATTCCTAGTAGATTTGTTAATGGTGAAACAAGCTCACATTCTTTACCAAACCAACAGGAATATCTCATATGTATTTACAGTATTTGCTTGTATTATATCAAGCACTGTAATGCATCCACAGAAGAGTGTATTCAGGTTTTATTGACTTGGTTGTAAATGGTTTAAATCCTTAATATAGCAACTGTTGAGCTAAGCTTAATGTTCTCACAATGACCGTCTGATGTAAGAATTCCGTTGAGAATATTTAGCCCATTTTCGTAAAGTTAGCTAAATTTTTATGCTGCAGGAAAACACATTGTGCTCTTATTAAATCATAGATTTTTGTTCCTGGAAAATTTCCAGTACCTTTCAAACTGAGAAACATAAAAAACAAAAGAAAAAAAGTATTGCCATTTTCAACCATGAAGGTTACTTATTAACTTCATTTTTGGCACACTTTGTAATAAAATATTTTTGTTTAAAAGAAAAGTAAAATTGTTATATAATTAGGTAGGTTGGTTGATTAAAAATTCCTTAATGGTTTTTATTAAGGTTATCTTAAAGTGTAGTCCATGTAGAGGGGAGAATTTAAAAAATAGTGTGCCTTGTGTACATTTTTGATAAGATTACATTTGTTTAAGCAGCAAGTTATTGAAGCATATAGCTTCATATTAGCGCAACTTTATCATTATTTTTATAATGCAATAGTTTACTGTTTCTTATGAAACAGTTTTTCAGTTCCATTTGTTTCCATTGTCTGCAACACAGATGTTGAAGTCATTACTGATAGTCTACTTGGGTAGCAGATTTTGTATATACTACTATGGTTTGACTGCAGAAAATGGCATGTATGAAATGCATTAGAAAAGGACATTTGTTAAGTTTTATAATCTTTGAAATCTAGCACAAACTTTTTATTTCTGGGAGAAAATTCTCCACATAAAGCTTTCATCCAACTTGAGGTGTCCATTATAGTACTGATTCTGGTATGTATTACGAGCAGCATTTCCCTATCTTAGTATTGTCAGTTGAAGATCTTTGATCTCTCACTATTGACTGTAGTGAACCTGATGGGTTAACTTGAGAGAGATTCATAATAAAATTTCATATGATATGCAGGGAATGGTGAACATGATCTCAAGTGGTCATGCACTAGGTTGAACCCTTTGTGCTTTGGGTGTAACAGCAGCATAACAGTGCATGTGTATGTGGGGAGTTTTTATAAAAGATATTTTTTATCTGGTTATTTAATTTTATTGTAGTGAAAAGTTTGACATAGGCATTTCATAATCATTGCTGTTACTCTGTGACCCTTTGTAAAAGCACCCATGTTTACTGAAAATACCAAGGATAATTTAATTGGTGCATAACAATCAGGTGTCAGAGGCTATTCCAAAGAAAAGTGGAATTAACCTAACTATAAACTTCACATTAAAACTCATTATTTAGTAATTGGTATATCTGTTACCAGTGTGCAGTTAACATTGTTTCCTATAAAATGGGTTGAAATGAAAGTGCAGTTAAAATTGCATTGAATTTAGTTGTATGCTGTTGAAGGTAGCAATCCCATATATTTTTGCTTCTCTTATTAGAAGTGAATTTTAATTGGTTAAAAGTTAAAGTACCTAGGTCAAATTTTTTTCAGGGTTTATTTAGTGTTGTTGCTTTGATAGCACACAACATTAGTGAGATGATGGTGGTATAACAAGAGACGACACACTCCCGATGTGAGCCTTACTCATGACCACTTTTTTGCACCTGCTGTTGCTAGCTTGTACAGAACCCATTGTGGTCAAGTAGCTTATTAATAAAATAAATGAAATTGATGCACTTTTTATCTCCAATTGAGGCATGTTTGACCCTTATAGTGTGCTGCCCCTTGAATATAATAATACATTATTAATAATGATAATAGATATTCATCCATTTGAGTAACTAGAGAGATTGTACCATATGACCTACAAGGGTTTCGAGCATTGTGGTTAATATTATAACTTGAAAGATAATTCTGTATGATGCACATAACCAAATATCTATTTTTAATGAAACCCTAAGTTTAGTACACTTTATTTATAATGGTGCAGTGCCTGCACTCTGAATGAGTGGGGATATTGCAACTGGAGGGTGATCTGAATTGCAGTCAGCACATTTCTGTCAAGACAGTGATTGAATGAATGATGGTGATTGTGTTCTCTATTTTGGGTAACTCTGCCTTGGTGGGAGATGGCAGAAAAATGGGAGGGGGGGGGGGGATAGAAATACAATATACACAAACTTTGCAAAAATATTTGACATGTTTGATTGTGGAGCAGTAGACTATAAAATGAAGTCAAAATATAGCCAGAAAGGTAAGAAAATGGATATTGAGTTTTGTAACATAGAACACAGGAGTAATAAACAAAATCTAATCTTAGTAAATTGTTCATTATTCCTAGGCACAATCCTGGTGCCTTTACTGTTTCTCATCCTTTTAGCAGTCTGATAAAACACTAGTAATATTCTCATTTTCCCTTCATACTTTGAGAATACAGGGCCTGGGCACTTTCGTTACTCCTCTCCCTTCTGAGAGCTCTACTTTCAGTGTAGAGGTGCTGCTCTTTTGACGTTTTGATTGAAACTAGTTTATTATGCCAACTCTAGCTTCCTAGCTAGCTTGTCTTGTTTCTCCACTGCATTACTCCAGTCATTAGCATCCCTGAGCCTTTTGGTGCTTTATGACCCATGCAGCTTGAGTACATTTTGTGAATACAATAAGAATCAAACCTGACTGATTTAGCATTTCCCTAGAAGTTGTATAAATTTAGCACTTTCTCAATGAATGTAAATAAATAAAATAAAAAAACTTAATTTGTTATACCTAGGTTAAGAAGACAGCTTTGGAAAGGTCTGTAATGTTGCTGTAGAATTGTTTTACTGAACTGTTCAGTGACTGACAATATCCCTCCCATTATGATAACAGTGCAGCTTAATGAAATGGACTGGTCTAATTGCTTTATATTTTGTTCAAAATTTAACCCTTAAACTGTCCAAACAGATTTACGTCCACATGCGTAGTGCTCCAAAAGTAGATCTACGTTTTTTTTTACATATTTTCAAATATAAAAAAAAAAAAAAAGGTAGATCAAAGTTTTTTTTTACACGTTTTCAAATTAAAAAAAAAAAAAAAATTATGTTTTTTTTACATACTTTCAAATGTCGAAAAAACACAGATCTACGTTTGGACAGTTTAAGGGTTAAGGAAATATAGTAAATAGCAAAGCACTAGATAAATATTTTATTGCAAAATTTCTTTAATAAAACCTTCAGATAAATTGGTGAAATTTTAAAGCAATTTATATTATGGTGTAGCGACTTAATGAAATGAGTTACACTTTACAAAAATTTGCTAAACTGAATGCACAATTTAGTTTAGCAAACATTAATGATGCACTGATTGCTGGGCTGAGGGTACTGTATAGTCCTTGTGGCTTAGCGCTTCTTTTTGATTATAATAATGGGCTGAGGGTGGCATATATATCTCTCTATCTTATTAATCTAGATTCAGAGACTCGCTAATATTTGTTATGAAGCAGGCAGTGGCCCATTGGAGTGGTTACAATTCTTCAAATCTATTATGTCATTTTATACTTTGACCATTTATATTTTTTTGTGTATTTAGGGGCTGAAAATTTTGCTATTTAGAACATAATTTAAGTGATGGAACTCTGTGGGAATACATGCTTTACTTAATGAGAATTTACTTTTTTTTTTCCAGAATGTAACTTTCTTATTAAACAAATACTGCCTGCAGTTTATTGCATTGAATTAATCTTGGTAAGTTCTACCTGTCTTGAGCAGCACTGTACAGTATATTTTTGACATTTTAAATAGATCAACTAGGCTCTGATGGATATGTGGGGCAGTGGGCCACCAGCAGCAATAGCCTGGTTGACCAGGTAAATGCAAGATGAGCCTAGCCCATGGCTGGGCTCCAGGAGTAGAAAAACTCTGGAAGGTCATCAAAGGTATAAGGGGAAGTACTAAATCCATTAGGATCATGCACTGCTTGGAGAGTAGGAAGCAATCAAGTTAGATCCATGGAGGGGGCAAACAGATTCAATTACTTGCCCCAGTGAGCCTTCAGCATCAAGGAACCTCTCTTGAGAGGGAGCATTTTAAGTGACATATGACAAAGGCATATGATAGAGTGGATAGGGAAACAATGTGGCAGATGTTCCAAGTACATGGAATAGGTGGTAAGTTACTAAATGCTGTAAAGAGTTTTTATGAGGATAGTGAGGCTCAGGTTAGGGTGTGTAGAGGAGAGGGAGACTACTTCCCAGTAAAAGTAGGTCTTAGACAGGGATGTGTAATGTCACCATGGTTGTTTAATATATTTATAGATGGGGTTGTAAAAGAAGTAAATGCTAGGGTGTTCAGGAGAGGGGTGGGATTAAATTATGGGGAATCAAATACAAAATGGGAATTGATACAGTTGCTTTTTGCTGATGATACTGTGCTCATGGGAGATTCTAAAGAAAAATTGCAAAGGTTAGTGTATGAGTTTGGGAGTGTGTGTAAAGGTAGAAAGTTGAAAGTGAACATAGAAAAGAGTAAGGTGATGAGGGTATCAAATGATTTAGATAAAGAAAAATTGGATATCAAATTGGGGAGGAGTATGGAAGAAGTGAATGCTTTCAGATATTTGGGAGTTGATGTGTCAGTGGATGGATTTATGAAGGATGAGGTTAATCACAGAATTGATGAGGTAAAAAAGGTGAGTGGTGCATTGAGGTATATGTGGAGACAAAAAACGTTATCTATGGAGGCAAAGAAGGGACTGTATTAAAGTATAGTAGTACCAACACTCTTATATGGGTGTGAAGCTTGGGTTGTGAATGCAGCAGCGAGGAGGCAGTTGGAGGCAGTGGAGATGTCCTGTCTAAGGGCAATGTGTGGTGTAACTATCATGCAGAAAATTCAGTGTGTGGAAATTAGGAGGTGTGGAGTTAATAAAAGTATTAGTCAAAGGGCTGAAGAGGGGTTGTTGAGGTGGTTTGGTCATTTAGAGAGAATGGATCAAAGTAGAACGACATGGAGAGCGTATAAATCTGTAGGGGAAGGAAGGCGGGGTAGAGGTCATCCTCGAAAAGGTTGGAGGGAGGGGGTAAAGGAGGTTTTGTGGGCGAGCGGCTTGGACTTCCAGCAAGCGTGCGTGAGCGTGTTAGATAGGAGTGAATGGAGACGAATGATATTTGGGACCTGACGATCTGTTGGGGTGAGAGCAGGGTAATATTTAGTGAAGGGATTCAGGGAAACTGGTTATTTTTATATAGCCGGACTTGAGTCCTGGAAATGGGAAGTACAATGCCTGCACTCTAAAAGAGGGGTTCGGGATATTAGCAGTTTGGAGGGATATGTTTGTGTATCTTTATAGGTATATGCTTCCAAGCTGTTGTGTTCTGAGCACCTCTGCAAAAACAGTGATTATGTGTGAGTGAGTTGAAAGAGTTGAATGATGATGATGAAAGTATTTTCTTTTTTGGGATTTTTTTTTTTTTTTTGGGTCACCCTGCCTCGGTGGGAGATGACCGACTTGTTTAAAAAAAAAAAATTAAAAACAAACAATACTATACATATTACCTTAATTCTTTTATCTATATGATAGAGACAGGACTCAAGGGCAGAGTGACACAAGAAAGGAAGACAGAGGCATTTCTTATTAAGATTATATCATAATTTTTTTTTTAATTCGCTGGCTGTCTCCCATTGAAGCTGGGTGATCCTCTAAAAAGACAAGTTTTTCTTTTTACATTTAGTAATTTACACAAAGCATATTTAGTTCTATCTAGCAATCCATCTGTCTACAAATCACTATATTACATTCATTAAATAAGCACAAGCTCTAAAACTATAATTTTTTTTAAGCTTTTTTCATAGATTTTTTGCATCGGAGCTCCCTAGGCCAGGAGAACTGGGCAGGTTGAGATCCACACTTGAAAACATGTTATGGTAAGTGGAAGTGATAATGGTTAGCTGCCTCTGAAGGGTCGAGTTCTTTAACTGAAGTTGATCCACTTGCTCCTCTAGCTTACGAACATTATTTCTGAGGGATTTTTCATTGTGATCCTTTTCAGAACGTAAAGCAGAGAGCTGTGCCTGACAACGTGTAGCCAAAGCCTGTGCCTCCATGTACTGTTGATAAGAGGCACTCTCCCTTTCACATAGCTGGGCCTGAATCCGATTTGATTCTTGATTTTGTTGAATTTTATAGTGATCTACAAGGGAGGATAAGGTAGCACACTCACGTATTCTTTCCTCTAGTTGAGTTGACGTGTGCTCTAATATTGTATCTTTGGTAGACATTTGTTCTTGCAGGTGACTTGCCTCCTTTGCTGCATCCTCCAGTTGGCGCTGCAGAGAGGAAGAAGTTTCCCGAAGATTTTTAATTTCCTTTTCTCTACTGGAACACTGCTCACGTTCGCTTTTGAGTTTGGTTTCCTTTTTGCTTAATTTTTCTTCTAGTACATGAAGCTGGTCCTGTAATGCTTGTTTTTCTCCTTGGGCTTGTTGAAATAACTCCCTTGTGTCTAACAACCTTTGTTCAGTCTCTTGCAATTTCTTTGGGAGCTCCTGTAGCACATCCAATTGGCCTGTTATTTGAGATGCATCCATCTGAAAATGTGTAATAGCAATACATAATTATTATTATTAAAATAATAATAATAATTATAATTCAATGACCATCTCTCACCAAGGCAGGGTGAACCATTGAAATTATTCACCAACATTCACTCAACTACTGTATTTCCAGAAGTGTGCTGACATAACCATCAGATTATCCCTCCAACTGTAGTATCCCCAACCCTCCTACAGAGTACAGACACAGCCCTTTTAATATTATCATCATTATTATAATAATACACTCATGCATATCTGTAACTAAGCATAAGAGGGAGCTAGAGCATCAAAGGAAAACACTAAAATACAAACTTATGTAAGTTAAGCTACTGCAAAACCAAACCGTTCTGCTTTTATGAATTCCAGATTGTCATACAGCAGTTGATCTGCTGATCATGGGATTATTATTATTGTTATATTAAAAAGGAAGGGTGGGGATATTTGTAGTTTGGAGGGGCATCTGCATTGTAGTATTGGCATGCCTCTGGCAAGACAGTGATAGAGTGAATGATGATGAAAGCGTTTCTTCTTTTTCAGGTCATCCTACTTCGGTGGGAGATGGCTAGTGTGTTAAAAAAATTAAAAAGTAAGTACTAAAGTCACAGTGAATTACTCCATAATAAAGCTGATTGGTTAGGCAAAGAAAGTACCCAGAAGGACAATGTAGAATATAACTTTGCTATGTCTGTGTCAAGCATTAGAAATAATAATAGAGATAATTAAATAATGAGACAAAGTCACAGGAATATGGTTAGAAACTTGAATGGATATATCACTCTGATAAGAGCAACTTGCAATGTGAACAGACTTACTGATGGTGTAGTAGCTAGGTTTACGCTTGGTTACAAGTACTTCTGGCAGTATGGTCAGCCCTATGGTCACTTTCTTGAACTATGTGCTTAATTGAGGGATACAGAGCCCTATTTTCAGCCAATTCCATTGTTCCAGTCGACCAGACTCATAGCTATTTCTTTAGAACTCCATTTGTTCTACCGGTTGAGTACAAGAAACCACCCATTTATCGATTTCAACTACCCAATAAAGTGGTCAGAAATTGGCAATTTGGCTAATTTCATGCAAATTAAAAAAGATGTCAATTTCAAAATAGGGTTCAGAATAAACAATGCAGACATTCCTGGCACTAAAATAACATTTTCTCTGCTCATTAGTCACATCTCCAGGCCCCTCTTATATTACTCTTGCTTTCTATTTTGAATTTTTATTCACAAAAAAATAGATTTACTGTTATGCAGACTACTGCATTATTGTAATAAATATATAAATAATGTCAACCCATTTGTGACTGCATATTAGACCGGCCAGTTGGACACGTATTGGACGGTGATGTCATTTTTCTTCTCTTGAACAATGGCAAAAATCGAACAGTTCCGCTACTTTGAGCTCAAGTTCAAGGTCCTTTTCATCGTGAAACCAATCAAAATCATTTCTATTTCTGTAATATATCTTCCATTCAATCAAATGAGACCAAGAAAACAAGACTACAACCATAAATACTATATGAAAATACACCTCAAAGTCGCCGTTTTAATCCAAAAACACGGCTGGAGCTTTTTTTTCTCGTGCACTGAGTGCTGCAGGATTTTTGTTTTACTGCACACACTGACCACACAGACCCATTCTCTCACATGCGGGCCTACCAGCTCTCTCCCGCCTTGAAGCTGCTAGAATTTTGGTGTATTAATACGTACGTCAAAAACACTGGCTTGTAAGACGTATATATACGACAACGACAGTCAAAGGGTTAATGAAAACAAGATACCAGACACATTAAGCAAATTTCTTAAATTTGCTTGCAGCAGGTAAGTCAACTGAAGATATAAATTCAGATGTTTCCCTGTTAACCCTTTTGGGGCCTAGTTCTTAGGTCATTTGGGTATCCATATGCTTGTGCTCCCATTATCAGGTTGGATGCATACAACTGTGTTGTGAGAAAATTCTGACCAACTTTAGTAAATGTCCCTAGATTACTCTTTCTGGAAAAACAGCTGCATACCCTACTCCCTAATGGGGATTTGGAGCTATTGGTGTACACTGTTGTACTATGTGAATGTGACTGAAAGTATTCAAGGCAAAGAGAGGAAAAGCTTGCATAAAAGTAGGGAAGAACAAACTGCACAGATGGAAAGATGAATGGATGTGCAAAAAACACAGAACTGTATACATAAATAATTATTTTTATACTTACTCTTAATTCAAGCTGAGAATACTGGTGATGAAGTTTTAAATTTTGTTGTTCAAAATCCTTACATTGATTCTGTAAAGACTCAATTTTTTTGTTCTTGCTTCTCAATTTTTTTTGCAGGTCCTCATATTCTTTCTTAAGTTTATCAGTATCATCTTTTTCTTGAGTCAGTTCCTGCCGGAGACTTCCCTTCCACTCATTTAAACACTCGCTAACTGTGTCTTTTATAACAGAAGTGATGTTTTCTATTTCATCTCGACCCAAGCTTGAACTTTCAAGTCTCTTCACTAAATTCTCTATAGATTCACTATACCTTTCAAATCTTATTACTTCAGGTGTCTCTGAAGTAGTTTCAGTGTCTTTATTCTGCGATTTTGCTGTACTGGAAGACTGGCTGGATTTCTCAAGTCTGCTAACATTTTCACCATTTCTTTTGGTATTATCATTTTTTCTGTGCTCTTTGTCATCAGGTCTTTTAGGCTCAGATGTTTTTTCTTGTTTCTCAGTTTCTTCAAATCCTGACTGGTCAGATTCTTCAGTTTCTTCTGATCTCTGCCTTTCAACTTTTTCATTTTTCTTATCCTTTTCTTTGTCCCCATTTATATTAATAGGCCTATGTGATTCATCTATCTCCACTTCATTAGCCTTTGGTGCTATAACTTCACTTTGTGCTTCAGCTAACTTACTGGTTAATTCTGTAACCTGTTTAGCATGATTTTTTTCAGAATTAAGTAGCTTTTCTTGCAGCTCTCCAAGCTGATCCTTGTAGCCCTGAATAGCTCGATCATACATGTCCCGGGTCTCGTTCAGCCTCCTCATCCACTCTTCCTCCAGTGTTGAAGTGTCTATCGTCCTGGCACCTGAAGTTTGATTTCTCAGGGTATTGTGACGATCAACATTTTCCTTCATAGTCTGTAAGTGCTGCTCACACTCCAGAATATATTCATCCTTCTTTAGGATCTAAAAAGAAAATACAATGAGAAAGTTAATAAAGAAGGGCTTGATGTGAATAAACATTAGTGCAAAATAGTTGTCACATTCCATTGTTAATTTTTTTAGTATAATCAAAACTAAGCACTGAACCCATTCCATTGTTAATAAAAAATAGTAAACTTTATTATCTTTAGGAGCTACAAAGGATAAACAGAACTACAAACAGGTACTGGATATAATTCTGGTGATAGATGACAAATATTCCACATAACACAATATTACTCAGTAAAATATTTAGAGTAAACTCTCATGTAATGCACGATCAAGCAATATGATTTTATTTTTAACCCGACTGAAAAAAAGAGAACCAAAACTTAAAATGCAAAATTGCTCGATGTTACATATCAGAAATTTTCGTAATTTGCTTGCTGGGCTATAATCAGTGCTTCTCCAGTCCCTAGCCTCACACTGAGCGACAGCAAATCACTAGGCAACTTTCTTCTTACATAGCCTTTTTTTTCTAAAATTATATAACGTATTAATGCGTAATTTATATAAGTGCTTGTATAAAAGTATGAAGAGAAGATACAGTGCAATAATATCAAGAATCCTCAAAAGATCAGTAGAATATGAAGATTTTATTCAGATTATTAGCCCAAAAGATTAGCAACCAAGTATTATACATTATCATATACATATGTCCTAGTGTAAACATGTAATTAGGCATTTATAAGTGAAAAAAAAGTGATTCGCTTTACTGTGATTTCTGCTTTACAGCAGAAGCTTGGAACCTAACCTGCAGTATAAGTGGGGCCCTACTATATACCCTTAATTACACATTCTTGTGCCTTTAACAGTTTAGTGTCAACTTTAGCTGTATTTCTAGAATTACTGATCATGGTGGTGATTGATAATAAAAAATGAACATAAGAACATAAGAAAGGAGGAACGCTGCAGGAGGCCTGCTGGCCCATACTAGGCAGGTCCTTTACAATTCATCCCACTAACAAAACATTTGCCCAACCCAATTTTCAATGCCACCCAAGAAATAAGCTCTGATGTGAAAGTCCCACTCAAATCCAACCCCTCCCACTCATGTACTTATCCAACCTAGATTTGAAACTACCCAAAGTCCCAGCCTCAATAACCCAACTAGGTAGACTGTTCCACTCATCAACTACCCTATTTCCAAACCAATACTTTCCTATGTCCTTTCTAAATCTAAACTTATCTAATTTAAATCCATTACTGCGGGTTCTCTCTTGGAGAGACATCCTCAAGACCTTATTAATATCCCCTTTATTAATACCTATCTTCCACTTATACACTTCGATCAGGTCTCCCCTCATTCTTCGTCTAACAAGTGAATGTAACTTAAGAGTCTTCAATCTTTCTTCATAAGGAAGATTTCTAATGCTATGTATTAATTTAGTCATCCTACGCTGAATGTTTTCTAACAAATTTATGTCCATTTTGTAATACGGAGACCAGAACTGAGCTGCATAATTAGGTGAGGCCTTACTAATGATGTATAAAGCTGCAGTATGACCTCTGGACTTCTGTTGCTTATACTTCTTGATATAAATCCCAGTAATCTATTTGCCTTATTACGTACGCTTAGGCATTGCTGTCTTGGTTTAAGGTTGCTGCTCACCATAACCCCCAAGTCCTTTTCGCAATCTGTATGGCTAAGTTCTACATCATTTAACTTATAAGTACTAGGGTTATGGGCACTCCCAAGCTTCAGAACCTTGCATTTATCTACATTGAACTGCATCTGCCACTTTTCTGACCAAGAATAGAGTTTGTTTAAATCCTCCTGAAGTTCCATAACATCTACGTTTGAATCAATTATCCTACCTATCTTTGTGTCATCGGCGAATTTGCTCATATCACTAGTAATTCCCTCATCAAGATCATTGATATATATTATAAACAACAACGGGCCCAAGACTGATCCCTGTGGAACGCCACTTGTTACAGATCCCCACTCGGACTTAACCCCATTTATGGACACTCTGCTTCTTGTCAGTGAGCCAAGACTCGATCCACGAGAGAAAATTTTGTAATGGGGTACAGTACATGTATATATTGACTGATTCTCCCACAACAGTTGACCACTCAACCACATGGCATAATCAAGAGAGTCCTCAAACTTTGCTAGGTAAGGTAAGGTAGTGTTTATTTGGCTAATACAGGTCTCCCTCAACATTCGCGAGGGTTAGGGGATTACAAGAGCCTCGTGAATGTTGAAAAACCGTGAATGTTTGGTGCCCTAATATATTGTAGGGAAATATATTACAATACTGCTTAACTTGTTGAACCATGAATAATCATAAAATACATGAAAACGTCGTAAATTGTACTAAATATATACATGTTATGCTTTAATAACGTATGTTATTTAATAACATGTATGTTATTAAATACCACAGACTCCATCACTGCCTCCACCAATGCGAGTCCCTACTACCCTCCCTCCGACCCCCGCAACTGGCAGCCAGCCCTCCCACCACTCAGTGTGGTGAGTGTTTTGTTTGTTCATTATTTGCTATTAAACTACAGAATAAATAATGTAAACCCATTCATGACTGCATATTGGAATGGCTATTAGGAGAGGTATTAGACGGTGACATGATGTGTTTACTCTTGAACACAGCAAAGAATCCAACATTTCTGCTATTG
The DNA here is from genome assembly GCF_026875155.1 of Cherax quadricarinatus. Taxonomy (NCBI): domain Eukaryota; kingdom Metazoa; phylum Arthropoda; class Malacostraca; order Decapoda; family Parastacidae; genus Cherax; species Cherax quadricarinatus. Next base: position 6,372,331 of record NC_069433.1, on the reverse strand, counting down.
CTAATAATAATAGTAATAATAATAATAATAATAATAATAATAAATACGATATAATTGAAGAAGGAAATTGTACAAAAATACGAGGGAGTGGTTGACACATCGTCAGTGTGACTTTGTTTATGCTGGAGTGAACATTAGTCTCCCTGCTCTTCCAAACATTTCACAGTAATTCAGAGGTTGAGGCAGTGGTATTTAATAAACATATATGTTATAAATAATAATAGTACATGTTATTATTAATAACATGTATTATTATTAACATGTATGTATTTAATAACATATACATGTATTGTTATTGGAGGAATAACATCTTGTAGGAGTGAGGAAGAGCCAGTTGTGAGTGTGGGGGAAGTTCGTGAGGCAGTAGGTAAAATGAAAGGGGGTAAGGCAGCCGGGATTGATGGGATAAAGATAGAAATGTTAAAAGCAGGTGGGGATATAGTTTTGGAGTGGTTGGTGCAATTATTTAATAAATGTATGGAAGAGGGTAAGGTACCTAGGGATTGGCAGAGAGCATGCATAGTTTCCTTTGTATAAAGGCAAAGGGGATAAAAGAGAGTGCAAAAATTATAGGGGGATAAGTCTGTTGAGTGTACCTGGTAAAGTGTATGGTAGAGTTATAATTGAAAGAATTAAGAGTAAGACGGAGAATAGGATAGCAGATGAACAAGGAGGCTTTAGGAAAGGTAGGGGGTGTGTGGACGAGGTGTTTACAGTGAAACATATAAGTGAACAGTATTTAGATAAGGCTAAAGAGGTCTTTGTGGCATTTATGGATTTGGAAAAGGCGTATGACAGGGTGGATAGGGGGGCAATGTGGCAGATGTTGCAAGTGTATGGTGTAGGAGGTAGGTTACTGAAGCAGTGAAGAGTTTTTACGAGGATAGTGAGGCTCAAGTTAGAGTATGTAGGAAAGAGGGAAATCTTTTCCCAGTAAAAGTAGGCCTCAGACAAGGATGTGTGATGTCACCGTGGTTGTTTAATATATTTATAGATGGGGTTGTAAGAGAAGTAAATGCGAGGGTCTTGGCAAGAGGCGTGGAGTTAAAAGAAAAAAGAATCACACACAAAGTGGGAGTTGTCACAGCTGCTCTTTGCTGATGACACTGTGCTCTTGGGAGATTCTGAAGGGGAAGTTGCAGAGATTGGTGGATAAATTTGGGTTTAGGGTGTGCAAAAAAAAGAAAATTAAAGGTGAATACAGGAAAGAGTAAGGTTATGGGATAAAAAAAAGATTAGGTGATAAAAGATTGAATATCAGATTGGTAGGGAGAGAGTAGGGTAGGAGGTGAACGTATTCAGATTTTTGGGGAGTGGAACGTGTCAGCGGATGGGTCTATGAAAGATGAGGTGAATCTTTAGAATTGATGAGGGAAAAAGAGTGAGGGGTTTGCACTTAGGAGCCCTGTGGAGACAAAGAACTTTGTCCTTGGAGGCAAAGGGGGGAATGTATGAGAGTATAGTTTTACCAACGCTCTTATATGGGTGTGAAGGTGGGTGATGAATGTTGCAGCGAGGAGAAGGCTGGAGGCCAGTGGAGATGTCATGTCTGAGGGCAATGTGGGGTTTGTGAATATAATGCAGAGAATTCGTAGTTTGGAAGTTAGGAGGAGGTGCGGGGATTACCAAAACTGTTGTCCAGAGGGCTGAGGAAGGGTTGTTGAGGTGGTTCGGACATGTTAGAGAGAATGGAGCGAAACAGAATGACTTCAAGAGTGTATCAGTCTGTAGTGGAAGGAAGGCGGGGGTAGGGGTCGGCCCAGGAAGGGGTTTGGGGGGAGGGGGTAAAGGAGGTTTTGTGGGGCGAGGGGCTTGGACTTCCAGCAGGCATGCGTGAGCGTGTTTGATAGGAGTGAATGGAGACAAATGGTTTTTAATACTTGACGTGCTGTTGGAGTGTGAGCAAAGTAACATTTATGAAGGGATTCAGGGAAACCGGCAGGCCGGACTTGAGTCCTGGAGATGGGAAGTACAGTGCCTGCACTCTGAAGGAGGGGTGTTAATGTTGCAGTTTAAAAACTGTAGTGTAAAGCACCCTTCTGGCAAGACAGTGATGGAGTGAATGATGGTGAAAGTTTTTCTTTTTCGGGCCACCCTGCCTTGGTGGGAATCGGCCGGTGTGATAATAAAAAAAAAAAAAAAAAAAAACATGTATTGTTATAAATAATAATAGTACATATTATTAATAACATGTATTATTATTAACATGTATGTTATTAAATACCATTGTCTCAATCACTGCCTCTACCACTCCAGTCACACTCAATCTACAAGCACCAAACACAATGAATTATTGTGAAATGTTTGGAAGAGCAGGGAGACTAATGTTCACTCCAGCATAAACAAAGTCACACTGACGATGTGTCTACCACTCCCTCATATTTTTGTACAATTTCCTTCTTCAATTATATCATATTTATTATTATTATTATTATTATTATTACTATTGTTATTATTAGCTGTAGCAGAAATGTTTAATTCTTTGCAGTGTTCAAGAGTAAACACATGATGTCACCGTCTAATACCTGTCCGAATAGCCATTCCAATATGCAGTCATGAATGGGTTTACATTATTTATACTGTAGTTTAATAGCAAATAATGAACAAACAAAACACTCACCACACTGAGTGGTGGGAGGGCTGGGTGCCAGTTGCAGGGGTCAGAGGGAGGGTAGTAGGGACTCGCAGGTGGCGGGAAACTTAAATATGATTTGGCTGCTGGGAATTTGGTGGCTGGGAATTTGGCGGTTGGGAATTTGGTGGCTGGGAATTTGGCGGTTGGGAATTTGCGAATGTGTGAAGCCCGTGAAAGTTGAAAACGTGAATGTTGAGGGAGACCTGTATAATGAAGGAATATGTAGGGACAAGTCTCTTGCAAGGTGCTGCCCTAGTTATATTATCACAGTAATACGTTGAGAGTGGGGATGGAAATGTGTTATTTCCTTGCTTACCCTGGCTATTGTATGGCTAAAGCATGTGGTGTTGCTTTCTCTTCCACCAAACAAGCATTATCAACCCATCATAAATATATCATGCATATGAAGGAGGGGTGTTAATGTTGCACTTTTATAACTGCAGTGTAAAGCACCCCTCTGGCAAGACAGTGATGGAGTGAATGATGATGAAAGTTTTTCTTTTTCGGGCCACCCTGCCTTGGTGGGAATCAGCCGATGTGTTAGTAAAACAAAAAAAAAAAGTTGTACAGACAATTCAGATATGTATTACAGTTAGAAAAACAGTATAAATCTGGTCTCACAATACTGATGGGAGCCAAAGCTATAGTTGGGATCTCTCTCTACATCTCCCAGACAGCCTCCCACACCATTTATTATAGAATTGCTTTATTTTTATTGGTTATTACTTTTCAAAAGCATTTTTAGTATATGTTTCTTTCGTATGGGTGTGGTGGGTTCTTATATGTTTGGTACGATTTGGTAAGGGTATGAGGCTTGTATTTTTACCGATTTTGAAATGAGGTTAGCTGATGCTACCTCTTACTTTTCTGTAATTAATGCTTTCTTTGCTTTGACCTCCATTAAATGCATTTATCTTTGGTATATGTTCATTTGGTATAGGTATAGTGAATTCCTGTAAGTTTGGTTTAATTTGGAATTTGGTAAGGAAATGTACCGAGTGCATGTCAGTTGCTACACCTCACTAAATCCAACTTGGCCCAGTATGCCCACATTAATCCTTCACACACTTTTCAGACACAGTATTTCAAGTTATAACTAACAAAATGTAAAATTGTAGTAATTTTGACCTAGAAGAATATTACTGTGCTACTGGAGACAAACAAAAAAAGTTGATCTGCACAGGATGTCCCAAACTCACAAAGTTGCATTCCTGGTTTTTCAGCTTAAGATTTTCTTACTTATAGAGCAAAAGCACAAAGAATGGTTATGTTACACACAACTGCAATGCAGTTCTACAGTTGTAAAAATTTAATTGGTTCCTCTGTGATGGGTTTGTAAGTGTGGATGTGTATAACTTGGAGTATTTGTCAGTTGGAATCCTCCTGCATTATGTACTCATACCTCTTGTTTCAGTGCTTCAAGGTCATTATGCAGTCTAGCCAAGACTCTTGGACCATATTCCCCATGCTCATGATCTGAGCAATTAAAAATGTCTTCTTGCTCACCAGACACTCCTATTAGGCTCTTTAGCTTCTGGTTTTCAGACTCAACCTGTTGCATTATATAAATTATTTGAAGTATATAGTAATTTAATTTACTTAATAAAAATATGACAGAAATTTCATAAGTATGTGCAGTATATATGACATTACAATTAATAAAAGGTTATAGTACTGTACCTTTAAGACATACTGGAGCAAATCTTCATATTTTTTTCTAAGAGCAAGAATAACATATTCATCTCTACTTTCAGTATTCTTTTCAGTTCCACCACTGCCTTTCTGTACAGTTTCCTGCCTCCTGAGACGTTGCTGTAACTGATGAACCTGCAATGAGCACGAGAAGTTATTAATCTTTCTCCAGTGCATTATTTTATTTCCTCACTTACTTTGCAGCATGTTTCTTGTTTAATTCACATTAAGTGCTAAACCCATTTGGGTCATTCAGTGCAAGACATGGCAGAGGTGTGATTCTCTCTCTGCTGAGTGCAAGACAGATGCATTTTGTATTTGTACTCACCTACATGTACATCTTGCAGCATACTGATCCTAAATGCTGTATTAAAATTTCAGCTTTTCTGGCATTTCATTACTTATCTCAAGCTTACAATGTTTATTTGATGATATTTTGAAAATAGATTTATCTTGCATCTGCTGTCTTTCTCACTCCTCTTAGCCATCATTTAGGTGCACAAATCATGCACCTATGTTCAAGAATTTTCCAAAGTGTGAACTATGAGATAACATTTAAATGTATATTTTAAAGAATACAGTATACAGGAGGGCCCTGCTTTACAGTGCTTTGCTCTACAGCATTTTGCTAATACAGCAGTTTTCAATTATACCCATTCTTCAATTTTTCACACTTCCTACAATAAATATATTCACCACTCACTATAAGCTAAGGACAAAAATATTTTAAAGTAAGTAATGTGTGTTCTGTATATGTATTTTTTAGGCCTAGCTATATAGCTCACTTAATATATGATAGTGTAAACATGTTATCAGGCTTTTATTTGCATTTGAAAATGGATAAAAGGCTATGTTTCTCTTTACGGGGATTTTCGCTTTACAACAGTAGCCCGGAACCTAACCTGCTGTATAAGTGAGGCCCTCCTGTATTTTAAAGTGTACTGTATATTTTAAAATGAACTGTATATTTTAAAGTGTACTGTATAAAGTGTATTGTATATTTTAAGGAGTACTGCATATTTTAAAGTGTACTGTATATTTTAAGGAGTACAGTGTGAGTGCTATTAGGAGATCACAATGTTTCCAATATTTGAGACTACATAAGCAGTTTTTTTTTTAACAAACCGGCCATATCCCACCAAGGCAGGGTGGCCCAAAAAGAAAAACAAAAGTTTCTCTTTTTAAATTTAGTAATTTATACAGGAGAAGGGGTTACTAGGCCCTTGCTCCATAAGCAGTATTCTTCTTTCAACGCACCAGCCGTATACCACCGAGGCAGGGTGGCCCAAAAGGAAAAATGAAAGTTTCTCCTTTTACATTTAGTAATATATACAGGAGAAGAGGTTGCTAGCCCCTTGCTCCCGGCATTTTAGTCGCCTCTTACAACACGCATGGCTTACAGAGGAAGAATTCTGTTCCACTTCCCCATGGAGGTAAGAGGAAATAAACAAGAACTAGAAAGAAAATAGAAGAAAACCCTGATGGGTGTGTATATATGTTTGTACATGTATGTGTAGTGTGACCTAAGTGTAAGTAGAAGTAGCAAGACGTACCTGAAATCTTGCATGTTTATGAGACAGAAAGACACCAGCAATCCTACCATCATGTAAAACAATTACAGGCTTCCGTTTTACACTCACTTGGCAGGACGGTAGTACCTCCCTGGGCGGTTGCTGTTTACCAACCTACTACCTAGGATAAGCAGTATTATTTTTATTATTTGTGGGAAACCACTAAACCTGCAGTGGTCATATAACACCTGGGAAACAGGAGGTAATCAGGTTTGCTCTGAGGAAGAGAAGGATAGATCAAATTCCTTGGATTATACGTGAGCAACAAAATACCTGTTTAGAAATATGTGGCACAGCTTTAAAAAAAAAAGTTGTAGTTCAAGATTTACAAACTTGATAATTAAATTTTTGGTATTCTTATCAGAACTGTCCAAAGTTAAGATGCTGCAAATTTAATAGTTTTTAATAAAACCATATTACAGGCACAAAGGAAGAAAGTAATTAATATTATAAGACCCCTTCCTGAAAGTGATCAAGAGAAAAAAATGAGCGTTTTAAAATACTGCCTGACTTTTATTGACTACTCACTTCCTTTTGCTTCATACAATTTTTTTTTCTATCACACTCATCACACTTGTCACACCCACCTGCCTTTTGACCAAAAAAGGCTAGGCCTTCTGCAACTTCTTTCTTCGTAACATGTACAGCACTTTTTTTTTTTTAAACATCATCAGCCATTTCCCTCCACATATTCATTATTATTAATTCAGTCTTGTTACAGTATTTATGAACAAAGAAAGTAACCTTTCTCATGAGCCTTTTATTTTCTTCCACCACCGATGCATTGCTCTGAGTTAACTCTCGTAAATTCCTGAGTTCTTGTCGGAGGGCTTCTTCCTCTTGGGCAAGCTGCGCTGAGCTCCTATTGTCTGCATCTTCAGCAGGTTCTCTATGATCAGCAAGTTTTTGTCTCTCTCTCCTGTTTCTCTAAAAAGAAAAATATTTGTAAGAGCATTTCCCAGTAAGAACCTACAATGTTTTCAATACTGTATATAGTATATCCTAGTACAGTACAGTCATACTTCCAAATTTGTTTGATTTCATTCCTGAGATCTTTGTTGTGAATTAAAAATACACAAACTCCACTAAATTCTGCCCTGCCATTTTTTTTTTTTTTCAGATTTGGGCTTGTGTTACAGCAGCTTATCCTCACTATATCATTCATTTTCTCACATAATTCCCAGCATCATTTTATCTTAGGTCAGTTTTTTTTTCTTTACTACATCAGCTATTTCTTACCAAGGTAGGTTAGGCTAGGTTGAAAAATTCTATAAAAATCATATATTTAACCACAAATATGCAGTTAAATATTGTGTTGCAGCACAATAGTTGAACAAGTCCAGGCAATATTCAAGTCTGGGAGTGTATCATGCTTAGTGTGAAAAAAAAACACTGAATAAGAAAAAAATATTATGGACAGAGTAAACATAAGTGTGCAGTTTACCAGGGTTACATTATGGACACAGTGTGGTCTTTACTGGCAACAAGATATTTACCTCTACTTTGTTCCTTGAATTTGGTATCTCCTTCTTGCTCCATTTTTTTACAGTGTTACACATATCCTTTGATAAATGATCTCCATGATGTATTTTTCTGAAGGCTTCCTATTAAAATAAAATATTAAATATGAACACAGAGTAATATACAAATGATACTGTATTTAAAATCTCCCAACGGAAATCTGGTTTCTCATCAGTTATTCCGTTTTAATATACAACAGAGTACAATGTACATATGTAACTGATAATGTATTAAGACATAAACAATAAATAATTGCTACTAACTCATTGATATGAGGAAGGATGAGTCATGTGGGAATCAAATTCCATAGACACTTGGCTAGCATGCCAACTACAACAGTATTACACCACCAGTACGAAAACAAACACAAGCAAACCCTCACTAAAGTCTGTCAACTGCGACAGAATTAACTATCGTCCCAGATTGAAATCACAAGATTCTTAATGCAAAGACAAGTACAAAGAAATATCTCATCATATTACCGTATATTCCTGTTATTACAAAGTGAAATTACATATTCTTGTTAAAGCTGAAATATGAGGAAGCAATTATACAGGAATCAAACTGCCAAGGTCACAGATGGATCAGAATGAAAAGGACATAAAGGGAAAATAAATGTTTCCATTTTTCTACAAGATGAAACCATCTGAAAAGCCTCTCTTAATGACAACTTTCATACTCCCTCACAGTATACAGTACAAGTTTCTTATTGCCTTATTCTATATAGAACAATGACACCAAAACATTTCCACTGCCTCCAACCTCCTCCTCACTGCAACATTCAAAGCAAATGCTTAACTTGTATAGAAGAGTGTCAGCATTGCTATACTCTTGATACATTTCCCTATTTGCATCCATCAACAAGTTTCCTTCTTTCTACAAACTCTTCAACACTCCTGCTGCTTACTTTTCCTCTTCTACCCTCTTATTTACCTCATCCTTTACAAAACCATCTGCTAATACATTTACTCATACACAAATAACCCACACATAGGAGAGAGAAAGAAGCTTATGACAATGTTTCGATCCAAGTCAGACCAAAATGTCGTTATAAGCTTCTCTCTCTTATGTACGGGTTATCTGTGTATTATTTGTCGTGGTATTGTGCCTTTTTGTTCTTTACTTCCTTGTATTTAAACACTTTACTTTTTCTAATCTCTTTCATTTCTGAGCTCTACTCTTTCATTCACTATACTTGTGCTATACTTGTGCTTTATAGTAATCTGTTTACATTAAAGTTTTATCACTGATTTCATCATTGCTTAGTTAATCTTAAGTTAATTTTAAGCCAGCCCGTAATGCTATGCATAGTATAAGTGGCTTTGGCATGCTGCTCTTATCTGTATTTTTTGTACCTCTGTATGTGTGCTCAAATTTTTAAATAAATAAATAAATAAATAAATAAATAAATACTACTTCTACCTCTCACCATTGCCATGCTTTTTTGCCTTTACTTTCAACTTCCTTTTGTTACTTGCTTGTCCCTCATGAATGTTCCTTATTTTAAAGTTGGAGTTTTTTAGGAATTGGATCTGTGCTCCATATCCAATTGAAGCCTGAATGCCTTCCAATCCCCCCCCCAGGTGCTGTAAATCCTATGGGTTTAGTGCTTCCCTGAACTATATAAATAATACCTTACTAGGGTCAAAAACTTCTGTAGCTCATTTTAAAAATTAATTTTTTTATAATTAATCATATAGTGTACATAAGGTCATCACAATGCTGAATATTCTCGTATTGATCCAAGGAAGATGATACATTCAGTTCTTTGAATCAAGGCCATTAGTATCAGGCTCCCTACTGAGGAAAAAACAACTATGAACAGCATCTGATTAAATAACATTTATAATGATTGCACTTTTAGGTCATGTCTTCTCAAATTCTATCTTCCATTTATTCATGGAAAGCATCTTCATCCTATTAAATCCCATTCACTTGGGTACTCGGTCTTTGTTTCTCTAGGTTGCTAACCCAAAGCTCGACTAATTCTTGGTATCTATTTACTTATAATGAAAGGGGGCACGTCAGTTGCAAGAATGCCCAACAATTTGCATACCAAAGATTATATTAGATAAAAGTTCATCTGTCCACTAATCACGAACAGGCACGGTAATCGTTTTGGGTTATCCAGCGTTCTCAACATATATAGCGCTATGATGATAAGCTATGGAACTGTATTTATGTATATGTACCTGAATAAACTTACTATTTGCTTACAAATACAAAGAAGCAAGACCAAAGAATGAAAATACTACTCTAAATTAACAAGTAATATAAGGTGAAGATAAAACAGACCACAAAATGGTGACAGCCAAAGAATATCAACAAGAATGAGAGAAAGGGCAGGACATTGCAGAAATGTTCGTATGGGTTGATGAAGCCAACCATTCTATTGTCCATATAATTTCTATTGATTTATATGCATTATATATGTGTCTATTATTTCTGTTAGTCTAATGTAGAATATATGCATCTCTAAACATTGTAAACTAGCATTATATACACATGCATGTACATTCAGGGGTCAAAAGTCTTGTAGTATATATACTATCTATTTGGCTAACAGGGGATCAACCCTCCACCACTCTTCATGTTGAATGACACACTGTTTAACAATTCATATAAATCTTTCATGTTTTCTTTACATACTTACTCAAAGCTTTACCAATGTCTAAGTAAATTCCAGCAGTTCTTTATCTTATTCCAGAAGTTCAGTCTCTCAGGCACTGTACTCTCCACCTCCAGGACTCTAAGTTCGACTAACCGGTTCCCCTGAATTCTTTCATAAATGTTACCTTGTTCACACTCCAAGAACACATCATCATAATAACCACTTGCCTTCATTCATTCCTATCTAACATGCTCACACATGCCTGTTAGATGTTCAAGACTCTCACATACAAAACCTCTTTTACTTCCTCCCTCCATCCTTTCCTAGGATGACCCCTACACTGCCTTCCCTCCACTACAGATTTATACACCCCCCTAAGTCATCCTTTTTTTTCTCCATCCTCTCTAAATGTCCAAACCACCTCAACAACCCCCTCCTGAGCCCTCTGAATAATACTTTTAGTAACCCTGCACCTTCTTCTAATCTCCAAACTATTAACTCTGCATAATATTCACACCACATATTGCTCTCAGACACGTATCCACCACTTCCAGCCTCCTCCTCACTGCAACATTCAGCACCCATGCATACAGTATTAATACTTTTGTTCATGGCTATTCAGAAGTGAAAAAACATGCAATCGTAACCAACTTACTTTTAAAATTCTAGCATCATTGTATAAATGTTGTAATGAATTCTGATGGTGTTGATCATCTGATTCCCATCTTGACTGAGTTTTATCCATTTTCTGAAAAAAAAAAAAAAAAAAAAAAATTGTAACGAAAATCTCTCTTTTCATTCCTTCTCCTGTCTCTCTCTCTATTTCTCCTTCCATCCTCTCTCCCTCCATGTTTTCTTATTTCCTCCTTCCTTTCTTTCCTCCTCCTTTCTTCCCCTCTCTTCATTTTTCCTTCCTTCCTCTCTCCCTCTCCCCTTTCTTTGTACCTCTTTTCTTCCCCTCCTTTCTCTCTATATTTATTTCATTATGACAGGCACAAAGAGGCATGCAATGTACATTCCTTGGCTACCAGCCTACCTGGCCATCATGCAGGCAAGGAAGTCTATGCATTTCATATTTAATGCTCTATAAGCTAGAAAAATATCTGTGGTTAATAAAAACTAAATATTACAAATCAAATGGATAAGGAGTTACTTTTAAAAGTGCAATAAACAATGGTTCTACTTGAAAATAAATTGTCATTAGTGTACACATACCCTTAAGACTTATTCTGATTTTCCAGCTGTAAAAGATACTTACAAAGGATTGTCTAGTGTTTGCCACAAGATCTGGGCTGGAACAGGTTCTTCTGGAGAGTGAATCTTCTTCCTGGTGAAGCAATGACAAAACTTTTAGATTAACAGTACCTGAAAAAATATTTTGTAAATATACACACATAATAACTAGATATGCCTGCCATGTTGAATACAGTACTTGTACTGTATGTGGTTCACCAATATTTTTTCCACTGTCTATTTAAACATATTTGATTAAGATTATCTCTTTGTATTGACATGAAAAGATTGTAAAATATGTCTTAGTAAAAACAAAGCTCAGGGATTGCTATTTGGCTGTCTTACTTCATAACTGCCAACTGAAAAATTCATTTTTGAGGGATATCGTTTCAAATATGCATTATTAAATAATTATATGGAGTTCAAAACCGACATGGGAGGTTCAATCGCACAACCACTAACCACATGACAGACATGCTACATTCATAGACAGGATGCAGCAGGGAAGAATCTTAATCAAGACAAAAAATGAAAAAAAGAAAGGGAGGCACTGTTTTCAGCATCTTTCTAAGGCGTGTATACCTGGAGTATACCTGGAGAGAGTTCCGGGGGTCAACGCCTCCACGGCCCAGTCTGTGACCAGGCCTCATGGTGGATCAGGGCCTGATCAACCAGGCTGTTACTGCTGGCCACACGTAATCCAGCATATGAACCACAACCCAGCTTGTCAGGTACTGACTTTAGGTGCCTGTCCAGTGCCTGCTTGAAAACAGCCAGGGGTCTATTGGTAATCCCCTTGATGCATGCTGGGAGGCAGCTGAACAGTCTTGGGCCCCCTGACACTTGCTGTGTTGTCTCTTATCGTGCTAGTAGCACCCTTGCTTTTCATAGGGGGGATGTTACACCATCTGCCGAGTCTTTTGCTTTTGTAGGGAGTGATTTTCATGTGCAAGTTTGGTACTAGTCCCTCTAGGATTTTCCAGGTGTATATAATCATGTATCCCTCCCTCCTGCATTCTAGGGAGTACAGGTTTAGGAACTTCAAGCGTTCCCAGTAATTTAAGTGGTTTATCGCAGTTATGAGTGCCGTGAAGGTTCTCTGTACATTTTCTAGGTCAGCAATTTCACCTGCCTTGAGAAGTGCTGTTAGTGTGCAGCAATATTCCAGCCTAGATAGAACAAGTGACCTGAAGAGAGTCATCATGGGCTTGGCATCTCTGGTTTTGAAGGTTCTCATTATCCATCCTATCAGATGCGAATGATACAATGTTATGGTCCTTGAAGGTGAGATCCTCTGACATGATCACCCCCAGGTCTTTGACATTAGTTTTTTGCTCTGTTGCGTGGTTGGAATTTGTTTTATACTCCGATGGAGTTTTTATTTCCTCACGTTTTCCATATCGGAGTAATTGAAATTTCTCATCATTGAACTTCATATTGTTTTCTGCAGCCCATTTAAAGATTTGGTTGATGTCCGCCTGGAGTCTTCCAGTGACAACAATGGAGGACACTGTTGTGCAAATTTGGGTGTCATCCGCAAAGGAAGACACTGCGCTGTGGCTTATATCCCTGCCGATGTCTGATATGAAGATGAGGAACAAGATGGGGGTTAGTACTGTGTCTCGTGGAACAGAGGTTTTCACCGTAGCCGCCTCAGACTTTACTCTGTTGACTACTGCTCTCTGCATTCTATTTGTTAGGAAATTATAGATCCATCTACCAGCTTTTCCTGTTATTCCTTTATCATGCATTTTGTGCGCTATTACACCATGGTCACGCTTGTCAAAGGCTTTTGCAAAGTCTGTGCATATTACATCTGCATTCTGTTTGTCTTCTACAGCATCCAGGACCTAGTCATAGTGGTCCAGTAGTTGGGACAGATAGGAGCGACCTGCTCTAAACCCATGCTGCCCTGGTTTGTGTAACTGATGGGTATCTAGATGGGTGTGATCTTGCTTCTTAGAACCCTTTCAAAGATTTTTATGATATGGGACATTAGCGCTATGGGTTTGTAGTTCTTTGCTATTGCTTTACTGCCCCCTTTGTGGAGTGGGGATATGTCTGTTGTTTTTAGTAACTGTGGGATGACTCCAGTGTACATGCTCCCTCTCCACAGGATGTTAAAAGCACGTGATAGGGGCTTCTTGCAGTTCAGTGTCAGTTAAGAAGCAGAAATAAAAAGTTAAGGATCACCAAGGTGATTGATCTGGAGCATGCATGCATACATGCATACACACATGTGCATGTGCACAAACACACACAAAAAAACTTTAGACCATATGACATTAATTTTATTGCAATTCCCTCATGATTCATTAATACTGTAACTACCCTATATATATAATATAAATAAAGGCTATAAAAAAACTGTGTATAGATCAGTTTATCCATGTATTGTATTTTAAAATACACAATGAATCACACAAAAAAATAAAACATTACAGAAATTACAGGAACATCAAACCATAAATTCCATACCTTAAATGGTCTGGTTGTGCGACATGGAGGATGAACCCAAGGTCGTGGATGGAGGTGAGAAGGACAAGAACAAAAATTTGATTGTGGACGTCTCAAGGTCTTTAAGAACCTTTGATAGCGACGGAGCCTTCTGTTCTGTAACATCTGATAGACGAAAAATGCTGTAAGCATAAACAAAACCTTTACTACATTCTACATTACTGTCACTGAATATAAATTACATGTCAACTGTTTAGTCACTTTAAAAGTGCTATACTCTTCAGTGCCCATACATTCTTTGCAAACTTGTAAGCTTCTCAATCAGTCGAACTCATGATGTGAAATATATTTATATTTTCAAATATGCCAGGAAAAATCATTAAACCTATAGGTGTCATACAGTGCTGAATAACTAATAAGAGCAATTATCAAAAGAAAAGTCTTACAAAAATAGACAAATCATCACATAAAAAAATATTCCCCCTGCAAAGAAATATTAATTGGGAAAATAATTCATTATCTGTTGTTACATAACACAGAGTTGTCATAACAAAATTGTAAATTGTATAAAAAAAAAAAGTATCAGTCTTAACAAAAACAGTGGTTACACAAATTGTGGTAATAATAACAATGTGAATAGTCTTATACAAGGCATTATTCATATACAAAGTGGTAGTCATGTACAAAGTGGTAGTCATGCACAAAGTGGTAGTCATGCACAAAGTGGTAGTCATGTACACAGTGGTAGTCATGTACAAAGTGGTAGTCATGTACACAGTGGTAGTCATGTACAAAGTGGTAGTCATGCACAAAGTGGTAGTCATGTACAAAGTGGTAGTCATGTACACAGTGGTAGTCATGCACAAAGTGGTAGTCATGTACACAGTGGTAGTCATGCACAAAGTGGTAGTCATGTACACAGTGGTAGTCATGTACAAAGTGGTAGTCATGCACAAAGTGGTAGTCATGTACAAAGTGGTAATGTACAAAAACGACACAAATCAACACATCTTCATCTGCAAAATAAAAATACACGAACTCCTTTTAAAGAAATAAAAAAAACGAGAGCAATATACTACTACGAGTCAGTACACTACCTACCTTGACTACTTCCAAGTTATGTCTCAGCCACAGGGTTTTATGGAAGGTTCGGCTTACCACACATCCACTGAAGGTCATTCACAATCATTATTAATATTTTTATACATATATTTTTTATTTCTTTTATGATCAGCGAACTTACGTGAGACTTGTGTTGTTGTTGTTGTTGTTGTTGTTGTTGTTGTTGTTGTTGTTGTTGTTGTTGTTAAGGATCCTTGACGGCTTCCACCGCGTCGCGAGCTTCCTGGTGGAGCCATACTTCCTGAAGGAGCGATGCTTCCTGGTTGAGCCATGCTTCCTGGTGAAGCCATGCTTCCTGGTGGAGCCATGCTTCCTGGTGGAGCCATACTTCCTGAAGGAGCAATGCTTCCTGGTGGAGCCATGCTTCCTCGTGGAGCCATGCTTCCTCGTGGAACCCTGCATCTTGATTGAGCCCTGCTTCTTGATGGAGCCCTGCTTCCTAATGGAGCCCTGCTTCCTCATAGATCCATGTTTCCTCATGGAGCCCTACTTCCTCATGGATCCATACTTCCTTATAGAGCCATGTTTCCTCATGGAGCCCTGCTTCTTCATGGATCCATGCTTCCTCATGGAGCCATGTGGCCTGGTGGCTAAAGCTCCCGCTTCACACACGGAGGGCCCGGGTTCGATTCCCGGCGGGTGGAAACATTCCGACACGTTTCCTTACACCTATTGTCCTGTTCACCTAGCAGCAAATAGGTACCTAGGTGTTAGTCGACTGGTGTGGGTCGCATCCTGGGGGACAAGATTAAGGACCCCAATGGAAATAAGTTAGACAGTCCTCGATGACGCACTGACTTTCTTGGGTTATCCTGGGTGGCTAACCCTCCTGGGTTAAAAATCCGAACGAAATCTTATCTTATCTTCCTCATGGAGCCACACTTCATCATGGAGCCCTACTTCTTCAGTGAGTCCTGCTTCCTCATGCAGCCATGCTTCCTCATCGAACCATGCTTCCTCATGGTGTCCTGCTTCCACACCTATCCCTGCTTCGTCATCGAGCCTTGCTTCCTCATTGAGCCATACTTCCTCATCAAGTCCTGTTTTTCAAAGATCCATGCTTCCTCATCAAGCTCTGTTTCCTCATGGAGCCCTGCTTCCTCATCCAGACCTGGTTCCTTAACATGCCCTAACTCCCCACATGAGGGAAAAAATATTGCCTAAAGCTGCGAGATAAAAGAAGGAGGAGCAGGAGTATACTTTGTAAATGGAAGCAGAGCCTAAAAGTTCTTAATCAGGAGAGGTAGACCCACTTGCTGAAGCCCCAGCAGCACGGAACATCTCGACTCTATACTTGACGAATGTCAGAAGCAGTTATCCTAGATAATTTACACATAAATTGCTAGTTATGATAAATATAATCATCTAAATTTGTGTAACTCTGCTTATATGTACCTTTACCTTAATAAACTTACATCTTGGAGGATTCAGCGCCTGTGTGGAACCATTATCTGTTAAACCCCAGAAAGTGGATGTTTATTTAGGTACTGTTAGATAGGTTTAAGTGATTATAATTATCATACATAGTAACGTGTGTAAATTATCTAGGATAACTCCCAAAAACGTCAGACAGACTTATTTCCATTGGGTGCTTACCTGGAGTATACTCGGAGGGTGTTCTGGGGTCAACGTTCCAGCGACCTGGTCCATGACCAGGCCTCGCCATGGATCAGGGCCTGATCACCCTTGTCCCAGAGTTAAATCTGCTGAATTAAAGGATAGAAGGACCAGAGGTGACAAGAAAAAATAAACAAAGTACTAAGAGAAATTGACAGGGTGGACAAGATAAGTTTGTTTGAAGGGCATGTCTCAGGTACACGAGGGCACAGCTGGAAGTTAAAAACACAAATGAATCAGTGGGATGTTAGGAAATTCTTCTTAGTTTAAAAGTGGCCAGGAAGTAAGACGACCTAAACAGCATATTGTCGGTATTTTATACTTTTCTTGCATAACTTGTCAGACACTGCAACAT
Organism: Cherax quadricarinatus; assembly: GCF_026875155.1. Taxonomy (NCBI): domain Eukaryota; kingdom Metazoa; phylum Arthropoda; class Malacostraca; order Decapoda; family Parastacidae; genus Cherax; species Cherax quadricarinatus. The sequence continues at coordinate 6,355,517 of NC_069433.1, read as the reverse complement.
CATGGAATCTAGGTTCAGAGGACATCTACAAGACCTTCTTCACGGCTTCTACAACTAACCCATCCCTTTGGGTAGGACCTACTTCCACTGAGGAATCCCGCCTACCAGTGACTATGCCCTCGTCTGCTACACGTCGCTTTTCACTGACGCCTATATAACCGCCAGTCTCCTTGCCTTTGCTCCTGTGTGTGTGTGTGTGTGTCTCAACAATCAATATTTGCACCAATAACTCATTACAGTTGTGACCGGGTGTGGAAGTGTGAATTGCTCATTACACTATAATTTGTTCATGATTGTAGCCATGTATAAACGTAAGTAACCATTCTTACAGAATTCATTACCTTTGTAACTTGTGAGCTCATTACCTTTGTACCTAGTTCAGCTATCAAAACTTTGGGGGCCCAGTCCCTGGACCCATTACGTACCTCTGTAACCTGTAAATACCTTTGTAACTTGTCATGATTGTGACCAGACCTACCTGGAGTTCATTACCTTTGTAAATTGTGAGTTCATTACCTTTGTAAATTGTGAGTTCATTACCTCTGTAACTTGCTCAGCTATCAAAACTTTGGAGTCCAGTCCCTGGACCAATTATGTACCTCTGTAATCTTTTGACTACCGCCCACAGGATGGGTATGGGGTGCATAATAAACATATTAAGCTAACTTTGCTCCAGATTCTCCACCACCACGATGCTGTGAACAGAAACTCCAAGGCTGAGGGACTGATTACCTCTACCTCATCTTTTGTATATAGTTCCACTGCCTTCTAATTATGTCCTAGAATCTGTATTGATAAAGCCACTGGATGGCGAAACGTCAACAATAAAGATATCCAGATGTTGCACATGTATCTTAACATTGATATTCTCACCCTGACAATAAATACCTTCACCCAGGTAGATCTGTTTGTGAGCATAACATGGGATTTTATGTAGTAGTATGCCATTGATGTCAGCTAGGCCTGTATACCATGTACATGTACTTGTAGTAAATAAAGATTATTATTATTATTATTATTATTATTATTATTATTATTATTATTATTATTATTATTATTATTATTATTATTATTATTATTATTATAGGTTCTAATCTCGCCAATAAAATCCCACGTACCAATGCCCATGCCGGGGACTACCTAGATGGGAATTTCCCAAATTCCTTCTATCTTGCTTCAACTGAGCCCACGGAAGTCACCGAGATTATAAAGTCACTTAAAAATAACTCAGGGAATCTGTCTCATGTCCCACCATTATTGTACAAGAGAGTGGCCCATGTCCTCTCGCATATTATCTCATTACTTTTTAACAAGTCACTAGAAACTAGCACCTTCCCGAAATTACTCAAGACGGCAAGGGTTACACCAATACATAAAGGTGGTGACCCTACAGATTTAAACAACTATAGGCCAATATCAAACTTACCATTGCTATCCAAAATCTTTGAGAAACTCGTGCACAGGAGACTGTATTCATTTATAACGTCACAAAACATACTCAACCCCTGCCAATTTTGATTCAGGAAAAATAAAAGCACTAACGATGCAATCATAAAAATGCTAGATCTGCTTTACACAGCATTGGAAAATAAGGAATATCCACTAGGAATTTTTTAATTGACCTAAGAGAAGCTTTTGACACAGTAGACCACGGCATCCTACTCCACAAACTTGACCATTATGGTATAAGAGGCCATGCGCTTGCATATTTCAAATCTTACCTTACTAATAGGTATCAGTATGTCACCATTAAAGACACAGCATCAACAACACAGCCACTTGATACTGGAGTTTCCGCAGGGAAGTGTCCTTGGTCCCCTGCTCTTCCTCATATACATCAATGATCTTCCAAACGTATCTCGACACCTGAACCCCATTCTCTTTGCTGACGACACGACTTATGTCATCTCTCACCCTAATCTTGCCACCCTCAACACCATTGTTAATGAGGAGCTGATCAAAATATCGACTTGGATGACAGCCAATAAACTTACGCTTAACGTTGACAAAACCTACTACATTATGTTTTGGTAGCAGAGCAGGAGATGCGCAAATTAACATTAAGATCGACAACACTCTAATTGCCAGGCATAATGAGGCAAATTCCTAGGCCTATACCTCGACAACAACCTGAACTTCAGCACCCATATCCAACACATAACCAAAAAAGTATCCAAAACGGTTGGGATCCTCTCCAAGATACGATACTACGTGCCGCAAACTGCCCTTCTCACACTATACCATTCACTTATATATCCATACCTCACCTATGCTATCTGTGCTTGGGGTTCAATTGCAGCAACACACCTAAAGCCAATAATAACCCAACAAAAAGCCGCAGTAAGAATAATCACTAAATCCCATCCCTGGCAACACCCCCCCCCCACTCTTCATAGATCTAAACTTACTCCCTGTTCAGTACATCCACACTTACTACTGTGCAATCTACATCTACAGGACCTTAAATTCCAATATTAACCTTGACCTAAAACGCTTTCTTGATAGTTGTGACAGAACCCACAGGCACAACACCAGACACAAACATCTCTATGACATTCCCCGTGTCCGACTAAACCTTTACAAAAATTCAATGTATGTCAAAGGCCCTAAAATCTGGAACACTCTACCTGAAAATTTCCAAAACTGCAGACACATTCATCACCTTCAAAACTACCATCAGAAAACATCTTATCTCCCTGATACACCCTGTCAACTAATAATACGAATACCACCTGGTGGTTCACACTTACACTCAATCACCCATTTGACCATAAACAGAAATATCAATCTCAATCTCAAAATAATGAATCTTAACTAGTCATAAGTTGGCCTGTGATACTCCAATACTGAAACTATGTATAGTGCCAAAACAAAAGCATTCACATTGCTAAACTCACAACTAGTATTTAGTCACTTAGCCATAATACCAACTTACCTCATAATTTTGTAATATTTTAAACTTAAGATTTAATATAAGTCTGCCCGAAATGCCTAGCCATGCTAGCTATTCTAGTGGTACACCCTGTAATTATTATTTTACTACATGTAAACCACGCAATAACCAAATTCTGTAGCCTGGTGGCTAAAGCTCCCGCTTCACACACGGAGGGCCCGGGTTCGATTCCCGGCGGGTGGAAACATTTCGACACGTTTCCTTACACCTGTTGTCCTGTTCACCTAGCAGCAAATAGGTACCTGGGTGTTAGTCGACTGGTGTGGGTCGCATCCTGGGGGACAAGATTAAGGACCCCAATGGAAATAAGTTAGACAGTCCTCGATGACGCACTGACTTTCTTGGGTTATCCTGGGTGGCTAACCCTCCGGGGTTAAAAATCCGAACGAAATCTTATCTCTTATCTTATCTTATCTTATTTGCATTTGAGTTATTAAGGGCCACCCAAGCATACGCCTTCTTCTATTTGAGGTTTTAAGAGCGACTGACAGCTTACGCTGTACCGAGCCTTGCATTCCGATGTCCAAGAAAGAAACTTTGACCAAAGTTTGAAGAAATTGACTAGCGGGGATGCGTGTTATATGTTCCCCGACGTGCCACAGCTTACGCCTTATTGATTCCTGCCTTCCATAAGTCCGATAAGAGTATGTGTCCCAAATGTAGGCGGGAATAATACGTTATCAATCAGGTTAGATAAACCCCTCACCTAACCTAACTGGGGACCTATTTGCAGTGTGTAAAATAGTACTGCTAAAAAATGGGCACAGCCACCATCACACATTTTTCTCTTTTTGTTTAAAAAAACACACGTAGACATTAATTTGAGCGCCATCTAGGAAGGTAACCTGATGCCGGTGAGGGGCTTTCGATCCAGGAGAAAGGATTTCTCCTGAATGCCATTCATTCCCCAGGCGCTATATGACCCTAACAAGTTTACCGCTTCCCTTGAATAAGATAAAAATCAATTAATTTTGAAGGCCGGTGACTGAATAATGGTAATACTGATAACTCATAGAAGAAAGTCTAAAAATAAGGTGATAAATATTTATAATGATGATCCTTGTCAAACGTCACTGGCTAATCCGTGTGAGTCATGGACGGTGATTGGCGGAGCGGTGAGGACAAGTGAGCTTTAACATGATTGGTGAAACTGCTGTATCTTGCACGCGGAGCTGCTGATATCTTGTCTCTTTCTTTATCACTTATTTCCTACCAAGGTAAATAATAACGGCAGTAATTTTCTGATTGAGCAGATAGGTTGCTGTGGCGGGTCCATACTGCTCAAGTACCATGCATGGGAATGATTGATAAAGTAATTGTAAAGGTCAGTTTACTCATTACAAACAAGGTTTATTTAAAATTGCGCGATGAAGGACTCCAGTGGAAATAAATCCCGTTACTCTGACTTTATTGACCCCTTTAGGGAGGTCCCTGGAAGCTGGTGAGGAGCTTTTGATCAAAGGAATATGATCTGGACTTCATTTTTCCTTTGATCGAACGTGATTGCCTCGTTTCCCCCAGTGCTGTGTCACCCCTACGAATTTAGAGCTCTTCCATGCATGGTACTAGCAATAGTAGTAGTAGCAACAGTAGTAGCAGTAGTAGCAACAGTAGTAGCAACAGTAGTAGCAGTAGTAGCAACAGTAGTAGCAACAGTAGTAGCAGTAGTAGCAACAGTGGTAGTAGTAGTAGTAGTAGTAGCAACAGTAATAGTAGTAGTAGTAGCAACAGTAGTAGAAGTAGTTAGTAGTAGTAGCAACAATAGCTGCAGCAGCGGTAGCAACAGTAGCCTAGTAACAGTAGCTGTAGCAACGGCAGCAGCAACAGTAGCTCTAGCAGGAGCAGCAGTAGCAACAATAGCCGCAGCAGTAGCCATAGCAGCAACAGTAGCTATAGTAGCAACAGTAGTTATAGCAGCAGTAGTAGCAACAGTAGCCATAGCAGTAGCAACAACAGCCATAGCAGTAGGAACAGTAGCTGTAGCAACAACAGCTGTAGCAACAATAGCCATAAGAGTAGGAACAGTAGCCATGGCAGCAGCAGTAACAGTTGCCATAGCAGTAGCAAGTAGCCATAGCAGCAACAGTAGCCATAGCAGCAACAATAGCCATAGCAGCAACAGTAACTGAGAAAATGATTACATGACAATTGTGGCTGATGCATGAGCTGTAGTAGCTGACTGAAACATGACTAGATTACCCATTGAATTTTGAAGCTTCTAGGACATGTAATTGATAATACAGTTAAAAGTCAAATGTGGCAGATATATGAGCTAAAGTAGTTATACTTGAACAATGGAAGATCCCCAGAAAATAGCAGTAGTCATAGGAAGTTGTCAGAGGCATTGCAAGATTCTCTATTGCTCTTCTAATCTTAAGTGTGAATTTTGAAAATAAAGTCTGGTTTCCATTGTCCATGTGAAATATTAAAATTCGGCATGGCAGTTATGAGAGCAGATCCCATGATTTTGCATTTGCAGCTGATGTGTGATTTATGATTGATGGAGCAGCTTCCCAGTTAATATTGTGAGTGTTGTTGCTAACATGTTGAAAGATGGATGAATTCTCTTGTCCATAATGTATTGCCCCCTTGCATTGCATTTTTGCTAAATTGCTGTTAGTGTGTATACTTGGAGTATACCTGGAGAGGGTTTCGGGGGTCAGCGCCTGGTCTGAGACCAGGTCTCGTGTTTGTACTGACATTTTCATAATTATCACTGTTTCTTTGTATTATACTGTAGCTCACAGTATATTGTTCAAACATTGGGAAGCTAATCAATGCAATTACAGGAATTTGAAATTTCTTATTAATTTTTGTACCACTACAACCTTAAAAAAGCCATATGAATACTGTACTCTAAAGTGATATAGGTGTAATTAAGCTTTCACTGCTTGTAATAAGATGCCATTTCTGCTTTTAAAAATCAAAAGTATTCTTTCAAGAAGTAAAAGTTATAAATGATCAGATCAGTAACTTCTTTTGTTCAATTACTACTACAGGTTGGAAGCAGAAATGGCATCCTCCCCATCAAAGTCTCCTCATGTCAAGACATTCCCTGGTAAACTAGGTCGTCCAAGTAGTGTCCCTACTGACTTGATTCTCCCAACACAGCGAGTCAAAATGATCATGAAGAGTTGTCCTGATGTTGAGATGGTACCCCAGGAGGCACTCCACCTTATCACTAAAGCAACAGAGCTCTTTGTTCAATACTTAGCAGAAGAATCTTATAAGAAAGTGGCCAGCAAAGATAGAATTGACTATGATGATTTGTCCAATGCTGTTCATGACATTGAACATCTTGAATTTTTAAGAGAAGCAATTCCTAAGAAAGTGACTTGGGCTGAGGCTCAGAAACTTATAGAAGAAAATAGCAATAAATTTGAAGGATTTTTTTAAGAATACAATTTAACTTTCTTATAAATATGAAATTAGTAAAAAATCAGTTGTAAAAGTGTGTTAGTAATGTATATTTTCTTTTTTTTTTGTATAGAAGTTTAATGCTACATGGGGTTAAAAATATTTGTCATTAAAGAAATGACATCTAAAGTTTCAGGGTTTGGGAATCTGGATTTAACCTGATTGCCTTATATTTACCAGGTTCAGTATGACCCCTATGGGTTTAGCACTTCCTTCAAACTATAACAATAATGAATAACCTTTCATCAGTCAATTTAAGCTTTAAAGAAATATTTTATTTTCATAATTGGTTAAATTTCTGATACTGGTGTCATACTGGATATTGCACTTAGAAGAAATATTTAAGGTCTTTTGTCTACAAAAGATTGTGACATTCATTTATTTTGTTCAGTTCAAGGCATGTAATTTTTGTAGTTGACAGCTATCTTTAAAATGTGTATTAGGCTGAATGTTTAATCCTGTTTTTTTGTATTAACATTTATCAATATATTTCATATACATGTAGCATTTTTGTCTTATTGCCTTATTGTGCTGTAAATTTGCCTTTCAATTCCAATTCTTCTTACTTACTTACTATAACAATTGTTTTTATCTCGTGCAGTTACAGCACCAAAGATCTCTTAAAATTTTCTGTGGCTTCAATACTGCCAGAGCTTTATGCTTATTCTTCTTGACCCCTCTAGCATCACTAGTATTACTCTTGGGTGCTATGGTTAATATCTAAGAGGAGATTGGGTGATGAAAGATCCAAAGTTATTTGATAAATGTACACTGAATAAGACATTTGATGCTCCAAGAAGTAACTGTAGGTAATGTGAGTGTGAAGGAGCTATGCTTTTTCAAATGCCGAGTCCTAAGATGGGAGGGGAAAAAAAATCCACTGTGCTGACAACCAAGACTGCAAGTGTATGCTTACAGAGCTTACTATGAAGGTTATTTCAAGTGTTATGCAAAAAAGGGATGCACATTTTCATTTGCTTTCAGAAAAAAATGGCTTTATGTAGTATTGCTTTACAGAAGGGTTTATCTGATAATTATTAGCACTTTTTCGTTAAAATGTAATCTCCACTGCCTGCAATGAGGAGGCTGGAGGTTGTGGAGATGTTATGTTTAAGGGTAATGAGTGGTGTAAATATTCTGCATAGAGTTCAGAGCTTAGAAATTAGATAATGGTGCAAGATTGCAAAGGGTGTAGTTAGAGAACATTTAAAGAGAATGGAGCAGAATAGGAAGACCAAAAGGGTGTATAAATCCTAGGTGGACAGAAAAATCAGTTAGCCAGACTTGAGGCCTGGCCTGGAGGTGGAAGTACAATGCCTGCATTTTGTTGGAGGGGTGGGGATGTTGCCATCTGCAGGATCACTTGTATTTTGAATCATGATGTCTGAGCATTTCTAGCAAGAAAACTGCTGAGTGAATGGTGGTGAATGTTGAACTTTTTTGGCTCACCTTGCCTTGATGGGTAATGGCCAGTGGTAAAAGATTAAAGAAATTTTCTTGTTAGATTGTGTTTAGGGCTAGTGTTTATATATAGTACAGTACATATAAAAGCTTTAGTAATGCAGGATAGGACTGTGCTCATGTGAGGAGAGTAGTACAGCATGTAATATTTAATTGTAACTTCAAAATGTTGTACTGAATTGATAAATTATTAAATAAAAACTGAGCAACAACTGCAGTCTTCCATTTCTGAATCAACAGTATTAATTATTTTTAAAGTAGTATTTTGTGATTTTTATTTTCTGATTCAAATTGTAGTATTTTGTGATTTTTATTTTCCAATTCAAATTGTTTGAAATTTATTTTCATATTTTAAAGTGAATGCATAATTTGCTTATATTTTGCCAAACAAGTGAAGATGATAATGTACAGTACAATGAAAACCTGAACAGACAGGTATTTTAGTAATTATTAAAATGTTATTGAAATTTCTTAGGCAGACAATGGCTGATGATGTGGAGCCAACAATTGGTGCAATGGCTGTGGAAGAGCCTCTGGATCTCATTCGTTTGTCTCTAGATGAAAGAATTTATGTGAAAATGCGAAATGAACGAGAACTTAGGGGCCGACTCCATGCCTATGATCAACATTTGAATATGATATTAGGGGATGTAGAAGAGACAGTGACTTCTGTAGAGGTGAGTAGGTACAGCATCTGGAAATACACTATCTTCTTGTAATATCTTATATCATCTCTCTCCTTTTCCACATTATGATGAGTGAATTAGACAGCTGATCAGGAAAGAGAATGTAAATGTTATCCTCTTCCTATAATTATTTTCCTTTTTGGGTTCCTTCCCACTTTATGTTGACAGTCCAGTTATTCACAAGAACTATTAAAATAAGAGTGGGATAGGATGTAAAGAAACCTATATCTCTGCACAAAAAGAGAAGCATAGGAATAGAGACACTGATAACACAAAAAATATGACTAAGGTGCATTTAATCTTAAATGATATTAAGTGAAGAAGACATTGCATTCAACCCATGCTCATAATTTTTTTTTTTTTTACCTCATTGGCCATCTCCCACCAAGCAGGGAGATGATCTACAAAGGAGGAACATTCACCATCATTCATTCAGTTACTGCCTTGCCAGACATAGACTGACACTGTTTCACTTTCAGGACTCAAATTTGGTTAACTGGTGTCTCTGAATCTATAAATGTTACCTTACTCCAAACACTCACACAAGTGTATTATTATAATCAAAAGGAAGCGCTAAATCCACACAGGTGTATAAATATGAATTTTGGTATAGTGTATACATAAGCAAGAATGCAACATTTTTGCTTATGTATACACTATACCAGGCTTAATGTTCTGGCTCAAGTATGGCAACCTCAGTGACGTATTGTATGTAACTTTTTTTTGTATGGCTAGTAATCCCTCCTGTTCTAAAATTTAGCCAAAATAAATGCCCACACTTCTGTTGCAGGTGGATGACGAGACTTTTGAAGAGGTTTACAAAACAACTCGGCGAAACATTCCAATGCTTTTTGTAAGAGGAGACGGAGTTATTCTTGTTGCACCTCCTATGAGAGGCGGAGGGATGTAATGTATAGTCTTGGACTAGGAAATATTAAGGTTTTATTAAATAAGTATTCGATCCTATTTTACTTAATACTTCAAGTTTTTGAATTTAGGTAGGGCTTTTTCTAATGTGCTTTGAGCATCATAATTGTTCATTAATAATAATAATCATATATTCATTTAGTTAAACTTCTCAGAAGTTCAGATTCATTATACAATAAAAATTTTACCTTAATTGTGTAGTACTGTCACTAAGGTTATTTATGTAATAAACTTAAAAGTTTGCCAAAGTATCTTTGATATTTGTGTTTTGTTGGACTACATATATGAGCAGCTCTACCAGATTGTTTGTTGTACTATAATCATTGTGCATTATAGAAAAAGACTACTTTGATGGGAAAAATATCTATTTAAAAATGTCTCTGCACTTCATTGGGCAAATTTCACACTCCATCTAGTTGTAACTGGAACTAGTTTTTTTTTCAAAAGCTCTGTTCTAAATTCTGTACATATTTACATAATATTAATGCAAACTATCTGCAAACGAATTTTTCCAGAAAAATAGCCTATGAAATGCAGGAAAAGCATGCTGACTTGCATACTGGCATGTCGGATATGTCAGTAGATTACTCAAAATTCTGGTGGGTATAAGGTAATAAATGTACCACTATATTTGTAATTGTCAAGACAGTGGTGGAAACTGCATTAATTGTCTTGAGATGAATATTAAAATGTTCTTGAATTTGTTGGCTGTTTCTAACCCAAATATGGGTAGTGCTTAGTTTTGATTATAATCTAAATAATGTGACCTAAAATGGTTTATCACTAACCTGCAATATCTCCACATGCTAAAAATCCCTAGCTTGACTAACTAGTTTTGCTTAAGATTCCTTTATAAAGATTACATACCCTCATCAAAATGCTACAGAATGTTGAAACCCATAAATTGCTTTTGACTCTTGCCTGTCTTAAATTCTTCTCTCTACATTGCTTTCACATCCTCTAATACTGACTCTCACTCGCCTCTAATTTATGCTCAGTTTACCTGCCTACTTTGCTCCATTCTTTCAATGTGTAAACCACTTCAACCCATTTTGCAAGTACTGAAGCAACTCATCTTTAACCCGTAAACGGTCCAAACGTATATATACGTTTTTTCAACATTTGAAAGTATGTAAAAAAAGTAGATCTTTTTGTTTTACATTTGAAAATGTGCAAAAAAACTTTGATCTATTTCTTTTTTTGTTATATTTGAAAATATGTAAAAAAAACGTAGATCTACTTTTGTAGCACTACACATGTGAACGTAGATCTGCTTGGACCGTTTACGGGTTAACATTGCTGGTGCAGAATCAGTGAGGTTGCATATATGATAGGGTGCCATTGCCAAGGTTTCCTATGGGCTACACTTACCTGAATTCCTTGAATGTAAATCCCTCTGGGAATCTAATTTTAGATCTTGCCTCTTGCATATATAAACCAAGTTACTAATGTTCCATTCATCACTCAAACTTACATCAGCAGTATCAAAGTTTCAGCCTATGACAGGGTTGATGATAATGTTCTCATGCTTTAGTGCTAAATTTTGCAGCATTAGATCTATTATCCCTCTTCAGTGGTGTTTAATCTACAGGAGTGTTATCCATGTAGTAGAAGTTCCTGGAGTATCATATATGAGTAACAAGACTAGAACAGTACTCAAGTGTCTTGTATCCCTACACAAGTTTTGATATTGAATGCAGCCAGTCTACCTTTGATCCTCAAATAAAATGGATTTTGAAAGTGTAATTGCTATCCATTATAACCATGAGCATTTTGCTGGATAATGGAGATTTGTTTATGTAGTTGAATTTTGTACACTGAGGAGGGGTTGGGGAAGTGTTCTAGAAAACCAAAGGATTAGCTGGGTGTTATATTATTATTATTATCATCAAAAAGAAAGCTGGGTGTTATAAACCACTAAAATACAACTTTTTAACATAATATGCCTAAAGAAGATGCAATAAAGTAAACCCTCACAACATGACCCCTCAGCAGTTTTCTTGCAAAAAAGTTTTTAAAAGTGCAGCCAAAAAGTTTAACTGCGCGAGAAAAACAGAACTAAGCGGTAAACCCACAATTGTGAGAAAACTAACCTGCAAAATATTGGTATGTCATACATTTTCATAGCATTAATGGCTATAGCATTTTTGGTATTATGGCAAAAGAATTTTTATGACCCAACTTGGGTCTCCTAGGCAGAGTATTTTCTTGAGCTTGACTACTATTTCCCACTTACCACCCACTCCTCCTAATTGCATTCTGGGAATATTTTATGAATCATTTCCCTTAAGGGAAATTCAATACTGGTGAGAGGCTATAAATCAAAGGAACTGGACTTATCTTCTTCCTTGGATTTAATCTATTGCCTCCCATTTTCCAGGCAGTGTATAACCCCTACAAGTTTAGTGCTTTTCCCTAAATATAATACATTATGTACCTTTTAAAAGCTTTAAATTATATAATCATTGAAAGTGCTAAACCCATACAAGTCGCACACAACCTTTATAAAAGTATGGTACAGTATCCTTGATATTTTATGTTGAAACACCATGTAAATATAGAGGTTAAGGCTGTTCATAAAAACGTGCATTTTTGTGAACGTAGTAACTGATGTAAACAAGGCATGCCATCAGTTTGAACTTTCGTAACTCAGGCAGCATTTCTACACCTGTACCCCAGTGGTACAGATGGAGAATACCGCCTGGCTAATCCGAGTCTGTGATGCCATACTTATACCTCATGTCTCAAAGAGTAACTGCAAAAATACTGATTCAGTACTGTGCTGTACTTTTTTTTTTAATTTTTTCAAAATACTAATGTCTTTGTACAACATGCACTGTACTTTGAAGGTACAGCATGTCTAATGAGAGGTATCCAAGATACATAATTATTACATAAGAAAAGGATTCTACATTATTTATAGACAAAAATGGGTTGATAATTTATTTGTCAGTTAGGAACTAGTTACAGCATGTTTGTTCATCATATTTTGAAGTAGAGGGCAGAGTACTTTTGGTTTATATTGCCAATGAAGGAAATGTACTGCACCACCTAATTGATGTACAAAATTTATAAAAAAAAAATAAGGCTGTATACTCATGCTGAAGTCATTAAAGGCAGGATACTGTATAGCTGTTTTAGACAAAACATTGTAGAGTTATTACAAATAACCTACAATTTATTAATCTTAAGGTATTATTAGCAAGCACAAACCTTATTCCAAGTGATAAAAAACATGTAACATATACAAAATGTTATAAAAATACTGTGTAAATAATGACAATTGCATAACCAAATACCATAAAAACTGTCAGACACACTCGAGTAATATTTTATGCCTAAACCTAATAGCCGAGATCACATTCTCACTGCTGTAACTTATTGGCAATTGTTCATTCATTTCACATCAAGGGGAACAAAGCCACACTTGAAAAGCATTTTATGTATTTTTTGATATAAGAAAAGTCAGGGCAATGTATGAGCATATAGAGCCCCTACTCTTATATGAACCTCAAAGGGCATTTTTAACCACTATGTATATTCTGAAGCTCTAAATCCATAGGGGTCATACAACACCTGGGGAATGAGAGGCAATAGGGTTCATTCCGAAGAGGGAGAACAGGTTTAACTCACAATACACAACTAACTTGCACACAGGAGAGAGGAGCTTACAACGACATTTCAGCCTGGCTTGAACCATTTACTAAGTCACTTTGTAAGTGGTCCAAGTCAGACTGAAATGTTGTTTGTAAGCTCCTCTCTATGTGCGGGTTATTTGTGTACTGTGCCTTTTTGTTATTCAGGTTTAATTCTTTGGATCAAGAGTTCCTTACTGGAATCAAGGCACCTTTGAGGGGTTTGTTTTAAATAAAGGTGAAATGTCTGTAGTTCTTTAAACGGAAAAATAAAAATGGAACAAATGTATGAACAAAAATCTGAATTGCTACTTTGGAAGACAAAAAATAAGTTAAACTACTTTTATCTGAATCTTGTGTATAGCTTCATTTCTAATCCTTTAGAAAAAGTGCACTCTTCCTGTGGTTATGAAAATTTATAACACAGAAGGTCTTCAGCCTACAGATCAGAGAACTACTATTTGTTAAATATAAAGAGAACTTAAGTTCTGGTATCTGAACTTTAATGAGACTATCGATATGCTGCCCTGTTATTAAATTTGTGCAATATCCAAACATCATGGGAAGAGGCCCTTGCTAATTTCATGCTCTGAAGGAGGATGAGAGGACTAGTAATTAAATGTATTTAACGTTTCTCAGTAACTATGCAGCCTCAAGAAATACAAATACCAGACACAAATTTTTAACAAAATGTAATGGATATTTTGAAATGGATCGGTGATGAATTTATGAAATACAAAAAAGGAGGAGGATGATCAAAGTATGGTAAATTTAATCAAATGTAGTCAGTAATTCTTAGTGTATAAATAATCAATCTTTGTGGGATATTTAAAGTTTCCTGATTTTTTAAGTGTTTATATTAAAAGCTATTTTAGGTAATGTAAGTTATGTATACAGAATTTTGTAATAAAATTTTATGCAGTTTATTCTAAGTTTCAGAAAGATTATAAACCCATATACTGTATTACATCATGATTTTTAATTTTAACCAAACATTTTTTGAAGGAGGGGTGTTAATGTTGCAGTTTAAAAACTGTAGTGTAAAGCACCCTTCTGGCAAGACAGTGATGGAGTGAATGATGGTGAAAGTTTTTCTTTTTCGGGCCACCCTGCCTTGGTGGGAATCGGCCAGTGTGATAATAAAAAAAAATAAAAACATTTTTGTAGTGTACCCTTGTTTTTCTCATTATCTAGTGTCAAATGCAGATTCAAAAAGATTTCACTATAATATCCACAGAAATTTTATCATCAAATCTTGCATAACATCAAGGATTAATTTTACAGTATTTAATTATATAGTACTTTACAAAATTTTTCAGAAACTTATTTTTTCCAGAAATTTGGATTCTGTTGTAATCTGCGACTGAAATTTTCATACCACTTTGAGAGAGTTGAGAGTGGGAGGTATTGTTCTGATGGATTGGGCATGATTTGTGATGGACTCTGAGCAAAGCTGGATGCATAATTGTATAAATTTTCACACATGGCTTGGCTGAATTCCACATAGGAGTTTAGAGTTGATGCTTCTGAAGATGGATTAGCTACCTGGCCTTGAATCTGTATTAAGGGTTCCACCTGAGGAAATATTTTTTCCTTTAGAAAGATGATCTTAGTTTCAATTACGAATAGTATGCATGAAAGTATTTTATGTTAATAATCCGTTACCACAATCAAAATTAGCTTGCTTAATTTACATATCTTTTTCTTATAACCATTAGTTAGACCAAACAGATAAAAGTATTATGTTTAAAGGTAAACAAGGCTCCTGTTAGTGGAACATAACCAAATTTAAAAAGTTACAAGTAAATAACAAAAACCTCAGGAAATGAATAACTAAATATTAGACTGGAGGGGGGGGGGTTATGGAGGAAACAATGTATGTATTCAGATATTTGGAGTGGATATGATTCCACCCTACCTTGGTGGGAGACGGCCGATGTGTTAATAAAAAAAAGTAAAATGATGGCAGATGGGTCTATGAAAGATGAGGTAAGCCACAGAAAAGAAATGCAAAGTAGGTGACAGACATTTATCTATGGAGGCAAATAGGGGGTATCTATGGAGTACAGGGGTACCAACACTTAGGTGGGTGTGAGGCATGTATTTTAAATGCCGTGAGGAGGCTGAGGGCAGTGGAAATATTGTTTTAGAGGGTAACGTAATGTGAATATTACACAAAGAATTTGGAACATAGAAGATGGTGAAGAGGGTCATCAACCCTGAGGGCTGAGGAGGGGTTGCTAAATTGGTTGAACATTTAGAGAGGACTGAGTAGAAAAATATAGATAAGAGGGTGTACAAATCAGTGGAAAGAAGGTAGGAGCTGGAGTCATCTCAGGAAGGGTTGGAGGAAAAAGGTAAAGGAGGTTTCTGAATACCTGGGGCTTGTGCATCTAGTAGGTTTGTGAGAGCATGTTAAATCGATATGGAGACAAGTGGGTTTTCATGGCTTATGCTGGAATGTGAACAAGGTAATATGAAGTGATTCATATAGGAAGTACAGTGCCTGCACTCTGAAGAAGGGGTATGATGTAGTTCTGAGGGTCATTTGAACGAAGTCTGAACTTCTGGCAAGATAATTATATGTAAAGTAAAAGGACACAAGTGCAACTAATGTGACATTTTATTGTGGCAACGTTTCGCTCTCCAGGAGCTTTATCAAGCCATTACGTTGCCACAATAAAATGTCACATTAGTTGCACTTGTGTCCTTTTACTTTACATATTGTCGGTAATTCTACCAACTTTATTACAAGATAATTATATGTTGAATGATGGCAAATGTGTTTCCTTTTCAGGTCACTCATATTTCAGTAAAAGATCACTGCATAAAAAAAAATTGTGAATTTGCATTTCATGCCAATATGCTAGATAATGACCCATACAGACTGCAAGGAACATGTGTAAAAAAAATAAACAATGAACTTTGTAACTATGCAAATTACACAGTATGTGGTACAGCAATAATGAGGAAAATAAACCTTACCAAAATTCCAATTTGTGCATTATGAGACATCTTTTGTTCACCAAATGTGAATCCAGTCTGCAGATCTGCATCACCTGATTGCTTCAGCCCGGATATTTTGAATATTGCTGATGGCTTTTCATTTGTAATGTTGCCCAAGAGATGCCAGGTTGGTGGTTTGGTGGGCTCAGGCCAACTGAAGTACACTGTTGGGAAAGTATCATTGGTATCACTTAGTACTGTACGTACTGTCATTTGCACCAGTACTTAGCAACATAACCTTATAGTACAACTAAATTCAGCTAGCATAATGCCAATGTGTACTAAATGTCATCTAATGTTATAAATACTATGCAACATGGAAATAAATTGATTTTTATTACTGTAACAATTAGGGGGTGCCAAAGTATCGGCAGATATCTGATATGATGGGACCGTGTTTTAGTAGCATTTTGAAGATACTCTAAGAGGTGAAGTACTCTCCTTGAAAGTGGGATTTAACAAGGATGAACAGATAATAGTTACAGGGTTAAAGTCAAGCCTGGGTTTAGCGCTTAGTTTTGACAGTGCTACTTTAGTGTGCGGTCTACCATTTACACTTAAGTGTGCAGTCATTTATTGCCCTTTTATAGCCTTACTTAACCAAATCTAACGTAACCTACCCTTGCCTAACCTGAGCTGGTAGACCGCACGCTAAAGTAGCACCGTTTTGACTGTAATACTAATAATAATAATAATTAAATTGAACAGGTGGTAACTGTTCACTGGAAACTGACAAGAATTTTGAGCATGGTAAAGGCAATGTGTGAGAGAACTTTCAAGGAGGTAAAACACACTGGTCCTTATGTTGTAAGCTCTTAAGACTAGATGGCATTTTATTATTTCTGTAGCAATTTGCAATACATAATGGCATTTACAAGTAAATAAATTCTAAAAATTTTCCATAATGATTTTCTTGGACAGCCCTATAATTATCTGCTGCATACAGTACATTTATATACATAGAAAGCACAATTATGCTACATATACAGCAATAACAAAAAACTAAGCAGACCTGATCCTCCGAGGCCATTGGGAAAAGGTTGTGTTCCTGTGAGGAAGATAACAATGTGGTTGATGTTATCTGCCTGAGGTATGACTGTAAGAAACTGCGTCTCCCCTACTTGCTCAAAATTAGTCTGCACCTGAAATAAGGAAAACTTTGAGAGTAAAAATTATTATTATTATAATCATAACCAAGCACTAAACCTGTAAGTGTCTTAATAGTAGAAAGTAAATCTTGAAATGTAAGCGTCTTACTATTTACATAAAATAATATCATAACTGTAAAACCAATTGAAGGATGCACAATTCAAACTATTATAATTAATTGCCAAAATGTGCCAAGGAGTAATCTCTTTAACAATCTATAATGACATTATTTGTAATTACAAATACAAATAATTTACTTCTTTTCTGCAGTATACAGATAATGTGGTTTACATTTAATAAATATTGTTAGGCACAAAAGAAGGTCACTACATATTGCATACATATACTGTAGTACCTCTGTACATGGAATACTTATATACTGAATAATTATTGCAACCATAACTAAGCGCTAAACCCACTAGGGTCATGCAGCGCTGCAGGGTAGGGTGTGCTAAAGATATACGTAAATACAGAAATAAAAGTAATCAAAACCAGGTAGAGTTCTACTGAGTGAATGAGGTCCAGAAGACTCACCAGGCGCCCAGAGACAATCAAACCGAAGAGGTTGGCCATGACACCAGCAATTAACAACCGATTTTGGAGGACAGTAGCAGCCCAGAGTGCCTGTGGGCGTGGCTTGGTACTCCTTCACTCCAGCAGAGTACACACTGCTGAGCCAGAGTTCAGGGTCGTCTGGATCACCACCCGTCCTCCTCCCTCTTGTTGTTGTTGTTACTGGTACTTAAGGACCATCGTAGTCTGAGTTGTTTTGAGTCTTATCTTTCTGTGTCCAGGATAAAATACTGCCCAATATTTTGGCGAATAAAGAAGAGATTTCACTTTCCAAGACGGGAAAAATACGGGAAAAATAGGGTCTAACTGAAAAAAATATCTGGGTATAGCAAGACACTAACGCACAACCAGCTGGCTTGTGACCGGTTTCTCGAAAGACGTAGAAAATTGTAGCACCAGAACATGACCTGGGGTGTCTAATATAATTACATTAATAATGACCTGTTTACAAGACAGAGTGTAAACCCATTTCCATAATATTAGATTCGGGTACAACAGTAAACTGTTTACAAAATAGTGAAATGTTTACGAGAATAATAGAGTCGTTTGGAATAATGATGAGTTGTTACGCAGTTAATGAATTCAGTCGCATGAACATTATAATGAAGAATATTCTATATCTTAGACATTATCTAAGCCAGAGTTCCCACCCAGGGAACCACTGCCTTGCAAGATGACATTTCTGGAGGTGCTACAAAGAGTACTAATGAAAAGCACAATTCTCCTTTTTTTTACCAAAAACTTATCTAATTACTCAATTTACATTTGTATTATATGCAAATGTGATACTACTTTTGTAGGAAGTGCAATATTAATGAAACATTTCCTAGGGGTGAGGGACAAAAAAAAAAAAAAGACTGGCAACCCCTTATTTAAGGGTAAGGTAGAGGTGCCCTCTCCCTTACGTAGTTTACAGTTTTTATAATTTATTTACTGTAAAATAGTTTATATCTTTATATTAAGTTTATTTAAATACATGTACACATAAGTACAGTTACACAAACTTAAGTGACTACAATTATCATAGTAATGTATATGTATATTACCTTAGATAACCCCAAAAAATGGTCCATTTGGGTCTTTGATATTATTAGTTCATCCAAGTTTAAATCTATATAATGTGTCGCTAATGTATACTTACAATATCTATGAGCCTTTAGAACCATTGTGTATGTTGATATTTCCTGTATTGTTTGCAAAAATCATTTGTAGATTCATTTAATATGTATTTTGAAGTGTGTATTTTTCTTGAGGTGTATGTATTAAGAACAGTAGTGTATATACACTTGGAGGAGTCTGGCTGAGTAAGAAACACATGCATCAAGGATCCTAATGGAAATAAGCCACTTTGACTTTCTTAGGTTATCCTAGGTAATTTACACACATGCTGCCATGTAAGATAATTTATGCAACTGTATTTATGTGTAAATGTACCTGAATAAACTTACATCTGTCTTCAAGAAGGCATTGGACAGGACCCTAAAGTCAGTACCTGACCAACCGGGCTGTGGTTCGTACGTCAGTTTGCGTGCGGCCAGCAGTAACAGTCTGGTTGATCAGGTCCTGATCCACCGCAAGGCCTGGTCATGGACCAGGCCGTGGGGGCGTTGACCCCTGAAACACCCTTCAGGTGTACTCCAGGTATCAAACCCTTTCGGTTGTAAGCCTCACTGAGGTGTTATGAGAGTTACTGTCCTAACTGAAACTCATTTACAACACTAACTACAACTTCCAACTCTCGTAAACGAGCTCATCCTTCATACTTCTGGGCTCTGTGAACCAGCGACGAGTGACTCATACTATTTTTTTTGGGGGGGGGGGAGGGAGGGGGGAACACAATTATGCTGGAGATGCCTCAGCGTTGTGAAGCCGTATCGTCAAACTCTTTTAGGTGAGGTAATGATAGTGTTCGGTGAAGAGTTAATATTAATCATCATGGTCACACTATGTTACGATACTCTCATGTATAACCAGAACGGAGAAGAATATCGCCTAAGGGCACAACTGCGAGGTCTGCCACAGAAGATAGAAAGTACTGAAGGGGGTGAAAGTGTAGGCTAGACAGTGTTAAGGTGTTTGCTGTGTAAAACAGTCTGGATCCTGATATTTGTTATTTATTCATTAGGGAAAAAATCACCCGACAGGGGTCGTGATTCTCAAGTTATAAGTCAAAAGTAATTCATGCCAATAGGTGTATTCACCTAATTGTGGTTGAAGGGGTCAATTCACAGCTACTGGCCCCGACGTGTGCTACCCCGTCGGGATACGTAATGAACTCACAGGTGCTAAATGACCAGTAAAGGTCATTTAGCATCTGGGAGATAGGGTGATAATCGTGCTTACTTCAAGAGTGACGAGCGGTTGCTATAATTTCTTGGATTAAAAGGCCATCAACGGTGTTTTGCAAAATGAACGGGAAACACTTTTAAGTTGAATTTGGATGCATCCTCATGCCAGGGTGAGCACACACACACTTTATGATAAAGTAACAGACGTAAGACACGAGAGAGAGGGGTGGGTTGATTGCATTTTCTTGGACTGCAAGAAGGCCTTCGACACAGTTCCTCACAGGAAATTGGTGCAGAAGCTGGTGGATCAGGCACGTATGACGGGAAGGGCACTGCACTGGATCAGAGAATACCTGACAGGGAGGCAACAACGAGTCATGGTACGTGATGAGGTATCACAGTGGGCACCTGTGACGAGCGGGGTCCCACAGGGGTCGGTCCTAGGACCAGTGCTATTTCTGGTATATGTGAATAACATGATGGAAGGGTTAGACTCAGAAGTATTCCTGTTCGCAGATGATGTGAAGTTAATGAGGAGAATTAAATCAGATGAGGATCAGGTAGGACTTCAAAGAGACCTGGACAGGCTGGACACCTGGTCCAGCAACTGGCTTCTCGAATTTAACCCCGCCAAATGCAAAGTCATGAAGATCGAGGAAGGGCAAAGAAGACCGCAGATGGAGTATAGCCTAGGTGGCCAAAGACTACAAACCTCGCTCAAGGAGAAAGATCTTGGGGTGAGTATAACACCGAGTACGTCTCCGGAAGCACACATCAACCAGATAACTGCTCCGGCACATGGGCGCCTGGCAAACCTGATAATAGCGTTCCGATACCTTAGTAAGGAATCGTTCAAGACACTGTACACCGTGTACGTCAGGCCCATACTGGAGTATGCAGCACTAGTTTGGAACCCACACTTGATCAAGCACGTCAAGAAATAGAGAAAGTGCAAAGGTTTGCGACAAGGTTAGTTCCAGAGCTAAGGGGAATGTCCTACGAAGAAAGGTAAGGGAAATCGGCCTGACGACACTGGAGGACAGGAGGGTTAGGGAAGACATGATAACGACATGCAAAATACTGCGTGGAATAGACAAGGTGGACAGAGACAGGATGTTCCAGAGAAGGGACACAGAAACAAAGGGTCACAATTGGAAGCTGAAGACCCAGATGAGTCAAAGAGATGTTAGGAAGTATTTCTTCAGTCATAGAGTAGTCAGGAAGTGGAATAGCCTAGCAAGTGAGGTAGTGGAGGCAGGAACCATACATAGCTTTAAGATGAGGTATGATAAAGCTCATGGAGCAGGGAGAGAGAGGACCTAGTAGCACTCAGTGAAGAGGCGGGACCAGGAGCTGACCCATGCAACCACAACTAGGTGAGTACAACTAGGTGAGTACACACATACACGCACACTAGGTGAGTACTAGGTGAGTACACACACCACACACATACACTACACGCACCGTACAGGTTGCGTGGCAGTAACTCACATGTTAAATAACCGTAACATACGAAAGCCATAACGATTCACTCGAGTATTTCTTGCGTTCACAGGATGAGCATTAGGGCGCGAGGACACAAGGTCCCTATTGTTAAGAAGCCACTTTTGACCTTTTGGGAGTTTCCTTACACGTGCTGTCCCTGTTCACATAGCAGCAAGTAGGTAACCTGGGTGTTAGTCGACTGGTGTTGCGGGAAATGGTCTGCGTAAGCACTGATGTCAGCTATGGTCTGTATAAGTTGTACCGTGTATTTGTAGAAATAAAGATTATTATTATTATTATTATTATTATTATTATTATTATTATTATTATTATTATTATTATTATTATTATTGTTATTATTATTTTATAGTTGTGATTTGACAAACGATTCAAACGTGCTCAGTGTGGGCTATTGTGACTTTTTATTCTTTTGGGGTCAAATGTGTGAAGAAACATGTCCAACGTTTCCACTAGTGCTGAGAGCGACCCCAGGTTCATAATAATAATAATAATAATAATAATAATAATAATAATAATAATAATAATAATAATAATAATAATAATAATCTTTATTTCTACAAGTACATGATACAATTTATACAGACCATAGCTGACACCAATGACATACTACTGTATAGAAAGCCCTTTGTTATGCAGAGCATTTCCGGCAACTTAGATCAATCTTGTCCCCCCGGATGCAACCCACACCAGTCGACTAACACTCAGGTACCTATTTACTGCTGGGTGAACAGGGACAGCGGGTGTCTTAAGGAAACACGCCCCAATGCTTCCACCCGTACTGGGGATCGAACCACGGACACTCAGTGTGTCAACTGAGTGCGCTACCAACCGAGCTACGGGACACCATAAATCGGAGCTAAAGGCGCTACCAAACTTAGGATGTTTAACTAGTGTATTTCGGTTGCTGCGCGAACCCTCCTCTAATTCACACATCACATGGAACTACTTAAATCAGAAGTGGATCCAGAGGAGCGTCACGCTGCGCACGCGACACCGTTTTATGATTTATTCAATTATTTCCTGGGAGGAGGCTGGAATCAGTCACTGCTATGAGACTTCAAGTGCACTTTAATGCAAGCAGTTTTCTTATATATATATATATATATATATATATATATATATATATATATATATATATATATATATATATATATATATATATATATATACGTATGTGTGTGTGTACTCACCTATTTGTACTCACCTATTTGTGGTTGCAGGGGTCGAGTCCTAGCTCCTGGCCCCGCCTCTTCACCGGTTGCTACTAGACCCTCTCTCTCCCCGCTCCATGAGCTTTATCAAACCTCGTCTTAAAACTGTGTATGGTTCCTGCCTCCACTACGTCATTTTCTAGGCTATTCCACTGCCTTACAACTCTATGACTGAAGAAATACTTCCTACTATCTCTCTGACTCATTTGTGTCTTCAACTTCCAATTGTGGCCTCTTGTTTCTGTGTCCCCTCCCTGGAACATCCTGTCCTTGTCCACCTTGTCTATTCCACGCAGTATTTTATATGTCGTTATCATGTCTCCCCTGACCCTCCTGTCCTCCAGTGTCGTCAGGCCGATTTCCCTTAATCTTTCTTCATAGGACATTCCCCTTAGCTCTGGAACTAACCTTGTTGCAAACCTTTGTACTTTCTCTAGTTTCTTGACGTGCTTTATCAAGTGCGGGTTCCAAACAGGTGCTGCATACTCCAGTATGGGCCTGACATACACGGTGTACAGTGTCTTGAATGATTCCTTACTAAGGTGTCGGAATGCTGTTCTCAGGTTTGCCAGGCGCCCATATGCTGCAGCAGTTATCTGATTGATGTGTGCTTCCGGAGACATGCTCGGTGTTATACTCACCCCAAGATCTTTCTCCTTGAGTGAGGTTTGTGTGTGTACTCACCTAGTTGTACTCACCTAGTTGAGGTTGCGGGGGTCGAGTCCGAGCTCCTGGCCCCGCCTCTTCACTGATCGCTGCTAGGTCACTCTCCCTGAGCCGTGAGCTTTATCGTACCTCTGCTTAAAGCTATGTATGGATCCTGCCTCCACTACATCGCTTCCCAAACTATTCCACTTACTGACTACTCTGTGGCTGAAGAAATACTTCCTAACATCCCTGTGATTCATCTGTGTCTTTAGCTTCCAACTGTGTCCCCTTGTTACTGTGTCCAATCTCTGGAACATCCTGTTTTTGTCCACCTTGTCAATTCCTCTCAGTATTTTGTATGTCGTTATCATGTCCCCCCTATCTCTCCTGTCCTCCAGTGTCGTCAGGTTGATTTCCCTTAACCTCTCCTCGTAGGACATACCTCTTAGCTCTGGGACTAGTCTTGTTGCAAACCTTTGCACTTTCTCTAGTTTCTTTACGTGCTTGGCTAGGTGTGGGTTCCAAACTGGTGCCGCATACTCCAATATGGGCCTAACGTATACGGTGTACAGGGTCCTGAACGATTCCTTATTAAGATGTCGGAATGCTGTTCTGAGGTTTGCTAGGCGCCCATATGCTGCAGCAGTTATTTGGTTGATGTGCGCTTCAGGAGATGTGCCTGGTGTTATACTCACCCCAAGATCTTTTTCCTTGAGTGAGGTTTGTAGTCTCTGACCCCCTAGACTGTACTCCGTCTGCGGCCTTCTTTGCCCTTCCCCAATCTTCATGACTTTGCACTTGGTGGGATTGAACTCCAGGAGCCAATTGCTGGACCAGTTCTGCAGCCTGTCCAGATCCCTTTGTAGTTCTGCCTGGTCTTCGATCGAGTGTATTCTTCTCATCAACTTCACGTCATCTGCAAACAGGGACACCTCAGAGTCTATTCCTTCCGTCATGTCGTTCACAAATACCAGAAACAGCACTGGTCCTAGGACTGACCCCTGCGGGACCCCGCTGGTCACAGGTGCCCACTCTGACACCTCGCCACGTACCATGACTCGCTGCTGTCTTCCTGACAAGTATTCCCTGATCCATTGTAGTGCCTTCCCTGTTATCCCTGCTTGGTCCTCCAGTTTTTGCACCAATCTCTTGTGTGGAACTGTGTCAAACGCCTTCTTGCAGTCCAAGAAAATGCAATCCACCCACCCCTCTCTCTCTTGTCTTACTGCTGTCACCATGTCATAGAACTCCAGTAGGTTTGTGACACAGGATTTCCCGTCCCTGAAACCATGCTGGCTGCTGTTGATGAGATCATTCCTTTCTAGGTGTTCCACCACTCTTCTCCTGATAATCTTCTCCATGATTTTGCATACTATACATGTCAGTGACACTGGTCTGTAGTTTAATGCTTCATGTCTGTCTCCTTTTTTAAAGATTGGGACTACATTTGCTGTCTTCCATGCCTCAGGCAATCTCCCTGTATCGATAGATGTATTGAATATTGTTGTTAGGGGTACACATAGCGCCTCTGCTCCCTCTCTCAATACCCATGGGGAGATGTTATCTGGCCCCATTGCCTTTGAGGTATCTAGCTCACTCAGAAGCCTCTTCACTTCTTCCTCGGTTGTGTGCACTGTGTCCAGCACTTGGTGGTGTGCCCCACCTCTCCGTCTTTCTGGAGTCCCTTCTGTCTCCTCTGTGAACACTTCTTTGAATCTCTTGTTGAGTTCTTCACATACTTCCCGGTCATTTCCTGTTGTCTCTCCTCCTTCCTTCCTTAGCCTGATTACCTGGTCCTTGACTGTTGTTTTCCTCCTGATGTGTGTGTGTGTGTGTGTGTGTGTGTGTGTGTGTGTGTATACTTAGAGAAATATACTTGTCAGTGTATATATCAGTTATTATTATTTTTTGTACTATTATTATTATACTTCCCGGGAAGCACTAAAACCGAATGCATCATTCAGAGCTTTGGGAACGGCAAGAAGTCAGGTTTGATACAAGAACGGGAAGGGTAACTCTAAATTCAAGAGCCCACCACCAGCATCATGGTAACTTCCCTTGATGAGTAAATAATTTTTAGGGCACACTATCAAGCTCCGAAGCCTTTTTTTTTTAATACGAATATAAAGTTTGGTCTAAAAACCTGTTCGTGCCTCCGTAGGGAGACATGAACGTGGATATTACCATGGCGTTGTTATAACATATATTTTATGATGGAGAGATGTGTGGTAAGGACATACACATGTATATGCTCAGTTGGTAGCGCACTAAGCTCTCACATTGAGGTCCATGGTTCGATCCCCGGTACGGGTGGTAACATTAGGGCGTGTTTTCTTAAGACACCTGCTGTCCATGTTCACCTGGCAGTAAGTAGGTACCTGGGTGTTTGTCGACTGGTATGGGTCGCATCCTGGGAACAAAATTAACCTAATTTGCCCGAAATGCTCTGCATAACCGATGGCTTTCTATATAGTATATCACTGATGTCATCTATGGTCTGTATAAGTTGTATCATGTACTTGTGGAAATAAAGATTCTTATTAGTATTATTATGCACAACACACACATATACATATATACTCCTGAACGACACACACATATGCACACACACGACACGCATATACGTACTTGTCAGACACGCACACATATGTGCTCACACATGACACATGCACATACTTCTCTCAAGTTGTGGCAATAAAGACACATATGCACATTTAGGATATTTTATTGAAGGCAACATTCGCCCCTGGTGGCTTATTTCAATTTTAATACAGAGAGAACTGGAAACACAGCATGTGTAGTGGGGAGAGGTTAGGTGAAGCAGTAGATCAGATGAGACACAGTAGATCAGGTGATATGCAGACGGCACCTAACAACCCGCCTCACCTGAGTGCAGTCTTCGGGAAAGGTAGGATCATCTTAATTACGGTGTAGGAGAAGCTAAAGTTCCCCGAACTGTATGTAACACTGGTGTATGTCATCCACCTTGAGCACTGGTGTATGTCATCCACCTTGAGCACTGGTGTATGTCATCCACCTTGAACACCAGTGTATGTCATCTACCTTTAACATCATCTCTGCTTCATCTCATATGTTCCGATGTAACACACAAGTGTTACTTTGATCATTGTGTTCTGATAACTTGCTGTTCCATGGTCTTGCAGTTTGCCCTATAAACACCTCGCCCCTTCCACAGGAAATCTTCTCTGCATATGTGGCTCCGGAATCACCGGTGTTGCTCCTCTTCTGTGGAAACCTTGTCGTCTTCCGTAATGCCAAACTAATCATCAGGAAATCAGACCAGCACAGAAGGGGCTGCTCCGTACCATCAATCATCGCTAGCAATACCATAGCAGGCAGTGGCCCACAGCCTTCCTACAAAAGTGGGCCACATCTGATGGTCAAATGTGTGATGATGGCCGCACCTTAAAACACAAGGTGAATCAACGAGGAAACTAACGCAACCCACATTTTAATAACAATAATAATTATTACCCTCAGAAGTGAAAGGTGGCTGTTAGAGGTGGCGATAAGGTTTTAGTGTAAAATGTATTTAAATAATTTGTAATTGTTGACACTGTGCAGCAAGATACATGAAAATGAATTCATAATTTCATGTGAAGGCTACATCCATTTCCTAGAAGGGCCACATGCGGGCCGCGGGCCGCAGGTTGGGGACCCCTACGCCATGACCCAATACACTCGAAGCATCATAATTTCCGAAATCTTGCCAGAACGCATTCTACCCAAGCGAAAGAAAACCATCACTCAGCCCCGCCATTTCTCTCACATGATCTGACCACCAAACAATACCGTTTTAGTCTCTTCTTTTTATTTGATTAATAATGCTCCTGCTGGACGAAATATTTCCTTAATAAATGTTTTAAAATCCATCTGTTTACATTCAGCGTCATACTTGCGAATTTTTCTATTGAAATCATGTTCATTCCGTAATACAGGGAACAAGAAGTGCACTACATATAAAGAAGTCTATTATTGTTACTGTGACTAGCCATTCACCGGTGCCTGAGCTTCAGTCCTCCGCAAGCAAGAACTTCGGAGCTCCTCTGGAACTTAGTCTGAGCAACCAGCCAGTAAGTGGAGCGGGTTTTTTCTTTCCCTGGAGCAGATTCTCACAACGGATGGTAGCCCGCTCAGTAGTAGTAGTAGTAGTAGTAGTAGTAGTAGTAGTAGTAGTAGTAGTAGTAGTAGTAGTAGTAGTAGTAATAATAATAATAATAATAGTAATCTTTATTTCTACAAGTATATGTACAAGGTATACAGGCCTAGCTGACATTAATGACATACTACTATATAGAAAGCTCCTTGTTATGCTGAGCATTTCGGGCAAATTAGGTCAGTTTTATCCCCAGGATGCGACCCAGGATACAGACCGATAACACTAACATCCCATATCATAAAAATCTTTGAAAGGGTCCTAAGAAGCAAGATCACCACCCATCTAGAAACCCATCAGTTACACAACCCAGGGCAACATGGGTTTAGAACAGGTCGCTCCTGTCTGTCTCAACTATTGGATCACTACGACAAGGTCCTAAATGCACTAGAAGATAAAAAGAATGCAGATGTAATATATACAGACTTTGCAAAAGCCTTCGACAAGTGTGACCATGGCGTAATAGCGCACAAAATGCGTGCTAAAGGAATAACAGGAAAAGTCGGTCGATGGATCTATAATTTCCTCACTAACAGAACACAGAGAGTAGTCGTCAACAGAGTAAAGTCCGAGGCAGCTACGGTGAAAAGCTCTGTTCCACAAGGCACAGTACTCGCTCCCATCTTGTTCCTCATCCTCATATCCGACATAGACAAGGATGTCAGCCACAGCACCGTGTCTTCCTTTGCAGATGACACCCGAATCTGCATGACAGTGTCTTCCATTGCAGACACTGCAAGGCTCCAGGCGGACATCAACCGAATCTTTCAGTGGGCTGCAGAAAACAATATGAAGTTCAACGATGAGAAATTTCAATTACTCAGATATGGTAAACACGAGGAAATTAAATCTTCATCAGAGTACAAAACAAATTCTGGCCACAAAATAGAGCGAAACACCAACGTCAAAGACCTGGGAGTGATCATGTCGGAGGATCTCACCTTCAAGGACCATAACATTGTATCAATCGCATCTGCTAGAAAAATGACAGGATGGATAATGAGAACCTTCAAAACTAGGGAGGCCAAGCCCATGATGACACTCTTCAGGTCACTTGTTCTATCTAGGCAGGAATATTGCTGCACACTAACAGCACCTTTCAAGGCAGGCGAAATTGCTGACCTAGAAAATGTACAGAGAACCTTCACGGCGCGCATAACGGAGATAAAACACCTCAATTACTGGGAGCGCTTGAGGTTCCTAAAACTGTATTCCCTGGAACGCAGGCGGGAGAGATACATGATTATATACACCTGGAAAATCCTAGAGGGACTAGTACCGAACTTGCACACGAAAATCACTCACTACGAAAGCAAAAGACTTGGCAGACGATGCAACATCCCCCCAATGAAAAGCAGGGGTGTCACTAGCACGTTAAGAGACCATACAATAAGTGTCAGGGGCCCGAGACTGTTCAATTACCTCCCAGCATACATAAGGGGGATTACCAACAGACCCCTGGCAGTCTTCAAGCTGGCACTGGACAAGCACCTAAAGTCGGTTCCTGACCAGCCGGGCTGTGGCTCGTAGGTTGGTTTGCGTGCAGCCAGCAGCAACAGCCTGGTTGATCAGGCTCTGATCCACCAGGAGGCCTGGTCACAGACCGGGCCGCGGGGGCGTTGACCCCCGAACTCTCTCCAGGTAAACTCCACACCAGTCGACTAACACCCAGGTACCTGTTTTACTGTTAGGTATACCTGGAGGGGGTTTCGGGGGGTCAACGCCCCCGCGGCCCGGTCTAAGACCAGGCCTCGTGGTGGATCGGGGTCTGATCAGCCAGGCTGTTACTGCTGGCAGCACGTAAGCCGACGTACGAGCCATAGCCCGGCTAATCAGGTACTGACTTTAAGTGCCTGTCCAGCGCCTTCTTGAAGACAGACAGGGTCTGTTGGTAATCCCCCTTATGTATGCTGGGAGGCAGTTGAACAGTCTTGGCCCCCTGACACTTGTTGTGTTATCTCTTAGTGTACTCGTGGCGCCCCTGCTTTTCACTGGGAGATTGTTGCATCTCCTGCCGAGTCTTTTGCTTTCGTAGGGAGTGATTTTCATGTGCAAGTATGGCATTATTCCATCTAGGATCTTCCAAGTGCATATTATCATGTATCTTTCTCGTCTGCGTTCCAAGGGAATACAAATAAAGGGACTTTAACCATTCCCAGTAATTTAGGTGCTTTATCGTACTTATGTGTGCCGTGAATGTTCTCTGTACGTTCTCCAGGTCAGCAATTTCGCCTGCCTTGAAGGGTGCAGCTAGTGTACGGCAGTATTCCAGCCTAGAGAGAGCAAGCAATTTGAAGAGAATCACTGTGAGCTTGGTGTCCCTAGTTTTAAAGGTTCTCATTATCCATCCCATAATTTTTCTAGCGGATGAGACACATACATTGTTGTGGTCTTAGATGGTGCGATCCTCTGACATTATCACCCCCAGGTCCTTCACATTAGTTTTTCGCTCTATTGTGTGGTTAAATAAAGTTTTTATTTTCTCAAGGTTTCCATATCTGAGTAGTTGAAATTTCTCTTCATTGAACTTCATATTGTTTTCTGTGGCTCATTTAAAGATTTGGTTGATGTCCGCTTGGAGTCTTGCAGTGTCTTCGATGGGAGACACTGTAATGACAATTTGGGTGTCATCCGCAAAGGAAGACACGGAGCTATGGCTTGCATCTCTGTCTATGTCAGATATGAGGATGAAGAACAGGATGGGAGCGAGTACTGTGCCTCGTGGAACAAATCTTTTCACTGTAGCCGCCTCAGACTTTACTCTGTTTACTATTATTCTTTGTGTTCTTTTTGGTAGGGAGTTATAGATCCATTTACCAACTTTTCCTGTTATTCCTTTATCACGCATTTTGTGTGCTATTACACCATGGTCACACTTGCCGAAGGCTCTCGCAGAGTCTGTGTTTAATACATCTACATTTTGTTTATCCTCTAAAGCATCCAGGACCTTGTCATAGTGGTCCAGTAACTGGGATAGGCAGAAGCGACTTGCTCTAAACCCATATTGCCCTGGGTTGTGTAATTGATGGATATCTAGGTGGTTGGCGATCTTGCTTCTTAGAGATCCTTACGAAGATTTTTATATGGGGTATTAGCGCTATCGGTCTGTAGTTCTTTAGTGCCATCCTTGTGGAGTGGGGCTATGTCTGTTGTTTATAGTGACTGTGGGTGAACAGGGACAGCAGGTGTCTTAAGGAAACACGTCCAAATGTTTCC
The DNA here is from genome assembly GCF_026875155.1 of Cherax quadricarinatus. NCBI lineage: Eukaryota > Metazoa > Arthropoda > Malacostraca > Decapoda > Parastacidae > Cherax > Cherax quadricarinatus. The sequence continues at coordinate 6,324,664 of NC_069433.1, read as the reverse complement.
ACTCGTACCGGCGATCGAACCCCCGAACTTCTGTGTGAGCCGAGTGCGTTAGCAATCGAGCTACACGACACCTCACACAATGATATCAGTGGTTCGATCCCCGGTATGGGTTGAAACATTACGACATGTTTCCTTAAGACACCTGCTGTCCCTGTTCACCTATCAGTATTTAGGTACCTGCGTGTTACCCAACTGGTATGGGTCGTATCCTGAAGACAAAATTAAATTAAGTTGTTCGAAATGCTCTGCACAACCAGGGGCTTTCTATATAGTGTCACTGATGTGAGCTATGGTCTGTATAAGTTGTACCATGTACGGGTAGAAATAAACATTATTATTGTTATTATTATTATTCCGAAGCTCCCTAGTGTCCTCTACAGTTCGTTTGTCAGCATACCTTTCCTGTGTTGTCAGCATACCTTCTCTGTGTTGTCAGCATACCTTTCCTGTGTTGTCAGCATACCTTCCCTGTGTTGTCAGCATACCTTCCCTGTGTTGTCAGCATACCTTTCCTGTGTTGTCAGCATACCTTTCCTGTGTTGTCAGCATACCTTTCCTGTGTTGTCAGCATACCTTTCCTGTGTTGTCAGCATACCTTCCCTGTGTTGTCAGCATACCTTCCCTGCGTTGTCAGCATACCTTTCCTGTGTTGTCAGCATACCTTCCCTGTGTTGTCAGCATACCTTCCCTGGGTTGTCAGTATAACTTCCCTGTGTTGTCAGCATACCTTCCCTGGGTTGTCAGCATACCTTCCCTGGGTTGTCAGCATACCTTCCCTGTGTTGTCAGTATACCTTCCCTGGGTTGTCAGCATACCTTCTCTGGGTTGTCAGCATACCTTCCCTGTGTTGTCAGAATACCTTCTCTGGGTTGTCAGTATACCTTCCCTGTGTTGTCAGCATACCTTCCCTGTGTTGTCAGAATACCTTCTCTGTGTTGTCAGCATACCTTCTCTGTGTTGTCAGCATCCCCTCCCTGTGTTCTCAGCATACCTTCCCTGTGTTGTCAGCATACCTTCTCTGTGTTGTCAGCATACCTTCTCTGTGTTGTCAGCATCCCCTCCCTGTGTTGTCAGCATACCTTCCCTGTGTTGTCAGCGTACTTTCTCTGTGATGTCAGCATCCCCTCCCTGTGTTGTCAGCATTCCTTCCCTGTGTTGTCAGCGTACCTTCTCTGTGTTGTCAGCATACCTTCCCTACCTTCCCTGTGTTGTCAGCATACCTTCTCTGTGTTGTCAGCATACCTTCCCTGTGTTGTCAGCATGCCTTCCCTGTGTTGTCAGCGTACTTTCTCTGTGTTGTCAGCATCCCTTCCCTGTGTTGTCAGCATATCTTCCCTGTGTTGTCAGCGTACCTTCTCTGTGTTGTCAGCATACCTTCCCTGTGTTGTCAGCATACCTTCCCTGGGTTGTCAGTATACCTTCCCTGTGTTGTCAGCATACCTTCCCTTGGTTGTCAGCATACCTTCTCTGGGTTGTCAGTATACCTTCCCTGTGTTGTCAGCATACCTTCTCTGTGTTGTCAGCATACCTTCCCTGTGTTGTCAGCATACCTTCCCTGTGTTGTCAGCGTACTTTCTCTGAGTTGTCAGCATACCTTCCCTGTGTTGTCAGCGTACCTTCTCTGTGTTGTCAGCATACCTTCTCTGTGTTGTCAGCATACCTTCCCTGTGTTGTCAGCATACCTTCCCTGTGTTGTCAGCGTACTTTCTCTGTGTTGTCAGCATCCCTTCCCTGTGTTGTCAGCATACCTTCCCTGTGTTGTCAGCGTACCTTCTCTGTGTTGTCAGCATGCCTTCCCTGTGTTGTCAGCATACCTTCCCTGGGTTGTCAGCATACCTTCCCTGGGTTGCCAGTATACCTTCCCTGTGTTGTCAATATACCTTCTCTGTGTTGTCAGCATACCTTCCCTGTGTTGTCAGCATACCTTCCCTGTGTTGTCAGCGTACTTTCTCTGTGTTGTCAGCATCCCTTCCCTGTGTTGTCAGCATACCTTCCCTGTGTTGTCAGCGTACCTTCTCTGTGTTGTCAGCATACCTTCCCTGTGTTGTCAGCATACCTTCCCTGGGTTGTCAGTATACCTTCCCTGTGTTGTCAGCATACCTTCCCTGGGTTGTCAGCATACCTTTCCTGGGTTGTCAGTATACCCTCCCTGTGTTGTCAGCATACCTTCTCTGTATTGTCAGCATACCTTCCCTGTGTTGTCAGCATACCTTCCCTGTGTTGTCAGCATACCTTCCCTGTGTTGTCAGCATACCTTCCCTGGGTTGTCAGTATACCTTCCCTGGGTTGTCAGCATACCTTCCCTGGGTTGTCAGCATACCTTCCCTGGGTTGTCAGCATACCTTCCCTGGGTTGTCAGCATACCTTCCCTGGGTTGTCAGCATACCTTCCCTGGGTTGTCAGTATACCTTCCCTGGGTTGTCAGCATACCTTCCCTGGGTTGTCAGTATACCTTCCCTGGGTTGTCAGTATACCTTCCCTGGGTTGTCAGCATACCTTCCCTGGGTTGTCAGTATACCTTCCCTGGGTTGTCAGCATACCTTCCCTGGGTTGTCAGCATACCTTCCCTGGGTTGTCAGCATACCTTCCCTGGGTTGTCAGTATACCTTCCCTGGGTTGTCAGCATACCTTCCCTGGGTTGTCAGCATACCTTCCCTGGGTTGTCAGCATACCTTCCCTGGGTTGTCAGTATACCTTCCCTGGGTTGTCAGCATACCTTCCCTGGGTTGTCAGTATACCTTCCCTGGGTTGTCAGCATACCTTCCCTGGGTTGTCAGTATACCTTCCCTGGGTTGTCAGTATACCCACCAGTGTCGCTATTTGCTGCTTCATCCATACCACCTGCGTAGATTTTAATTATATTCATGGAGGGGAGGGAGCGCTAAACCCCAGGAGGGGAGGGCAGATCCAAGTCCTTGAATCAAGGGCGCTTCACCGGCATCAAGGAACCAGTCTTGAAGGGTGTGTAGATCGTGAACAGCAAGGAACCCGGTTGAAAAGGCATAAAGATGCCGACAGGTACTGTTATAGACAGTCATAGGGAGGAAACCTTTATCTGGACAAAGTTTGGCGACAGGGTGAGTATTTTCAAGTCTTGAAGATGATCATCAGTGAGTGAAACGCCAAGAAAAAGAGACTAGTCATGCTGTAAATACCTTTGTACTACCTAACAAGGAATCCAGTGCCAACCTCTGTGGAACGCCATTAGTGAAACGGATTCTTCTACTGGACTTCCTCCTTCAATGCTTAACGGTCAATCAGGACTGATCCACGAGGAACCTCTCCTTCAGCAGTCTCCAGTGTATGATTCTAGCGAATCATTATATTCACAAGCACGGGCCATACAGACCCTTGGAAATGGAAGGCAATCAAGTTTAATCCGAACGGAAGACGAATTCTTGGCTCAAGAACTCTTCCCATCACCAAGGGGAAATTCTATCAAAGGCTACATCGAAGATTACGTAAACTCCGTATTAACATTATTATGGCCCACTGCTTCAGACACCTTGGCGAAAAAGATCAATATATGTTTTAGTCAAGCACGATTCTTTATGACTGGCGTCTACCGTCAATCTTCCTGTCTGTGCTTCAAATTCTTCACCTACTTCTAGGCTGAGGACTGATTACCTCGTCTTTTGTTTATACTTCTACAGTCTTCACATTATGTTCATGTACTGTACTGATAAAGCCATTGGATGGCGAAACGTTTACAAATTAAAGACACGCAGATGTTGCGCTGTGGTTCTGAATGAACTGTATTAACCATAGCCTCTGTATTATTATTCTAATCACCGGGAAGCGCTAGACCCATAGGGATCATACAGTGCATGTTTGATTTAAGGAAAGGGTGGGGGGTGGGGGGTACCTTAGGGCATTCCATCCCATCTTTTAAAAATTCATTCGTTAAGAACCCTTAAAAATAATTCATCTGGCTCAAAGATTTTTTCCGAGTTATTATAGCCAGTGGCTAATTGTTTTTCATAGTTTTAATAAATAATAATCTACGAGATAACATATGAGTTTTCCTAGTGAAAAATATTATTTTTATAATACTAGAGATACTGACTAGGTTATCTTCATTAATGTGCAGTGTGTATGTGGTGTTAAGAGCAGTAGTACGTGTTGTCTCACAGTAACAAGGCAGAGGTGTCTCCTCACTTCATCAAGTAACCAAGTGAACTACAGTGAACCATATCAAATCACAGAACGGATGGGAATTGAACCCATGGCAGGTGAGTCATGAAACTCACAGGTCAGTGATTGGTATTGAAGCAGTGATTGGTACAGTGAAGCACACGTGTTGTTCCGGATACAGGCATGTTTTTATGTTCTCTGAGGTGTTGTTGCAGACTTCTTGCCTGTTCTCCAACGTATTGTTTATCACAACCACCACACGAAATAACGTAGACCTCTGCGTTGTGGTATATGGGTGTGGTGGTGGCCGTCTTCCTCACCAGGTCTTTGAAAGTGGTGAAAAATATAATGGTCGCATTCATCTTTGTCTTGCTGGGGCAATGGCCACTTTACTGTCTGCGTTCCCACACGGGAGGGCAATGTACGTTACAGTGGGGGTTATCTGAAATTGTCAAGTTCACGATGACTGACGAAATCGTAAGGACACAATTGCAAACAAACCACAGTATGGGTCGGGATTGAATTCGAGGTAAGCGAGTCGTAAATCACACTTATGCGCTGGACTGTAGTATTACGACTCACTTGCCGCGAGGTCAACCCCACCCGTACCGTGGCAAGTTCAAGATGCGTTGTGCTCTCTGCCGTTACTGATAAATGGGAGGGAACCGGAGAGGAATGAATACACGTTGGGTATAAGGCCATTCCTCTTCGAGGAAGGCCGGGCTGGAGATCCTAGGGGCTCTCTAGAACACAATTATAACTTCTCTTTTGGTCCTAGTGTCGTGATGAGAGTAGAACCGCGGCTCTGTTGGCAGCGCGCTCACCTCACATAAAGTCCGTGGTTCGATCTCCGGCACGGGTGAAAACGTTGGTCATGTTTTCTTACACCTGCTGCCCTTGTTCACCTAGCAGTAAGTAGGTACCTGTTTGTTAATTGACTGTTGCAGGTCGCATCACAGGGATGGTAGTAGACCTCACATAGTGCTGGGCTTAAAAATGAGCTGAGGTACGATAACAACTCTTAGTCTGTAAATGAGCTGAGGATAACAACTCTTAGTCTGTAAATGAGCTGAGGATGAATAACAACTCTTAGTCTGTAAATGAGCTGAGGCAGAATAATAACTCTTAGCCTGTAAATGAGCTGAGGTAGAATAACAACTCTTAGCCTGTAAATGAGCTGAGGTAGAATAACAACTCTCAGCCTGTAAATGAGCTGAGGTACGATAACAACTCTTATTCTGTAAATGAGCTGAGGATAACAACTCTTAGTCTGTAAATAAGCTGAGGATGAATAACAACTCTTAGTCTGTAAATGAGCTGAGGTAGAATAACAACTCTCAGCCTGTAAATGAGCTAAGGTAGAATAACAACTCTTAGCCTGTAAATGAGCTGAGGTAGAATAACAACTCTTAGCCTGTAAATGAGCCGAAGTAGAATAACTCTTAGCCTGTAAATGAGCTAAGGTAGAATAACAACTCTTAGCCTGTAAATGAGCTGAGGTAGAATAACAACTCGCAGCCTGTAAATGAGCTGAAGTAGAATAACTCTTAGCCTGTAAATGAGCTGAGGTAGAATAACAACTCTTAGCTTGTAAATGAGCTGAAGTAGAATAACTCTTAGCCTATAAATGAGCTGAGGTAGAATAACAAATCTTAGCCTGTAAATGAGCTGAGGTAGAATAACAACTCTTAGCCTGTAAATGAGTTGAGGTAGAATAAGAACTCTTAGTCTAAAAATTGATCCTTGGGAAAAATAAAAGCAGATCATTTTTATTACCTGACTTCTCTTCCATCGTATACAATGACAATCTTTCATGTATTTAACCGACAAAGCTCTCAAGAGCAGAGAGTTTCTCAATATATGTTACAGTGTTACACAAATATCTTATATAAACACTGTCGTTATAAAACCATTATTGTAACATTGCCATTACGGTACAATACAAATCCTAGCATGCCTGTTAATAAACATTATAACTACAAAACACTGCACAATACAGTATTGTATTTTTGTGGGTTACCTTTAGATTCTACTCTCCCATCTTTCATCCAAGGTGGAAGTGAATTTTTTTTTTTAACTCAAACAAGCCTAGCAATCTAACGTAAACTTGCTAAAACTGACGTAGCCTAATATAACTGAATCAACTTAAACATGTGTAAGAATTTAAGTACATACACATATTTCACTACTGTCCTTAGGATGAAGGAAGAGAATGACTTATGTGACCCTAGTAGGTTTAGCGCTTCTTTTTAATTATAATAATAATAATAATTATATAATTCTTGTTTATATATATTTAATGACATTTTCTTTTAATGATGTATGACCCTAGTAGGTTTAGCACTTCTTTTTAATTATAATAATAATTAAATAATTCTTGCTTATATATATTTAATGACATTTTTCTTTTCATAAGCAAATTGTTTTTTTTCCTAAACTGAACAGCAGTGGTCGCTTTTCTGTCCCATCTTGACGCTCTCGAAGACCTTCATGAATCTTCATTTATCCTTTAATGTACAGCTTTGTTATATAGTGTGCCAGGTTGTGGTGCCCACTCTGCACGAACAATCTAACTGATCTAGTCGTCATCCAAGAAGATAGTCTGAAACTCATCGCCCGCTGCTTCATTTAACATAATTTATTATAAATATTAATTATTATCAGCCCTAAACACGTGTGGGTTGTGCTTGACTGCACAGCTGTTGACAATTTGTTTGCTAGAGCGCGCATGCAAGTCTAAACCTTTTGTTATCCTGTGATATAGCCCTTCCATCCTTCCCTCACCCACTCCTGCTGTCTCTTCCTCACATCATTCAGCATGCTGTGTTCCGTCCTGACTAGATCAACACAGCTCGAGTTATCTGTTCTTACCGCTACATGCTTCACCATACTGCCCCAGTCCATATCTTCAGTTACATTAGCAGTCTGCTTCTGTACTACACACGATCTCGCTAGTCTCTCGTTGGCTTCTCTCAGGTCCTCAACTTCGCGTCGCATCCTGTCCCTGCCGAAGCCCTCTACTTTCTGTTCGAATATCTGGTAGAAGAAGTCGTAGAGGCGAACATCTGCTTGATTCAGACGTTGCAGGCCTTCTCGCGTCTCCTCCGACATGTTTCTTTTTTTCTGATGGACTCTGTGGTTAATCCTGAGGTAGGTGACGTCCTCAGTACTCCAGCACATGATATTCTTCAGTAGAACAAGAGATTCGTCGTACCTCTCAGCTACCATCACCAGATCGAAGGCATTCTGCAGCCTCTTCAGTTTTTGTGTCATCTCCCCAGGTTCGTAGTCCTCCACGGTGCTGTAGCCCATGTCAAAGAACATTTGGTGGACACCGAAGACTCTGGATTTCCGTTTTCTCATTACAGCTTTGTAGGGCAACTTGGCGAATGTCTCCAGCGTCATCTTGTAGAACTGCACCCACGGAAAAATGTCTGACATTATTTATTACTACGAAGAAGCTGAATAAAACTAAAAAAAAAAAAATACAATTCACAATGACGTAGTTGGAACAATTCACAAATATTCCCGAAGTTGGAGATAAAACTTAGTACGACACTTGGGTCCGTTCAGTATCACTAACAGGTCCAGGGCGGGCAAAATCATAGTTTTAAGATTTATCTCAAATTTGTGAGTTACTTGCAAACAAGACTATCTCCAATTTTACCTTTAGTACTGACAGATACATTCACGTAGATTTACAGAGCATGCTAATATTTAACTTTGGAACCTATTCTTATTAAAATTTGCGTAACATATCTTAATCCACCAAACCTAAAGTACCTTGAAGAGCGGCAACCACTGTGGTGAGCTCTGGTTAAAATTTTGGATGACTGGAGGCACATGCAGTTCTGCAAAATAGCTGAGAACCGCTCACAACAGTGAGCTATTTTGCATAGGCGCTTCCTGTGATTGTATTCACTTGGACCTCCTCCTCTTTTCTGCAACTCTACAAACTACTGATGATGTGTTGATTACAACACGAAAGGCCTAGAGCTATCATTCAACGCCCCCCGTAGTTGTTTTGCATCTTGTATCGCTTGTTCGCGATTTTTGCCTTTACTAAGTTGTGTTTGTGTATGCGTGTTCAAACTTACCAAGTTGAGACTCATCTCTTGGCCCTAACTCTTAATCATACGCTTGTGTGTATATAAGGTATGTATATATGTATGTATGTTTATATATACAGCTCCCCACGCAAATCTAGCAGTGTTGTTACCTCCTGAAGATCAAAGAAGTCCCAAAGGGATTCGAACTGGGCGACTGGTTCTCGTACTATGGTCACCCAGACAGCGTCCTCTCTCATCGCCTGAGACCAAAGAAAATATGACTTTAAATATTGTGATCTATTATTAAATATTTACGGAGGTAATTTCTCACCCTTCATATAATGGCACACACAGAGAAAACATTCAGTTCTGAACATCATGAGAGTTCTGTGTCTCGTATTCCCCAGAAAAGGACATGAGATATGCAGTATTTTCCGGCATATAAGGCGCACTTTTTTCCCGTCTTGAAAAATCAGCCTGCGCCTTATATGCTCAAAATGAAGGTCAAGGGCAGAGTTGTTTACTTACGTTACATTACAACTGCTTGCAAACATCGTCTTATATGTCTTACACGCTCGTGCGCCTTTTATGTCGGAAAATACGGTACATTTTTCATCAAGGTAGCCCTCTTTACTACTTTATTTGCTCGGGGTTATTTCTTACATTTCTACTGTAGTATTTTCTTCCGCCTTCTTCTTACCTGCTGAGCATATGTTGGTTGGCTGCATCCTGGTCTATCTTCTGCTGATTCATTACTTAGTCCTTCCTTTACCACTTGCTTAAACTTATCGAATTTCTCCTAAATCTTTCTTTCTAGGTATTCAGTTATCCTTTCCTCTGTATCCTTTAATATTTTCCAGACCTCAAAGGCAAGTTTCTCTTTGATCCCATTTGTGTCCCCATTCATTACCTTAAGCATATGATAAGTGCTCCTCATGTGTGTGTGTCTTCACCTAATTGTAGTTGCAGGGGTCATGTCTCAGCTCGTGGCCCCTCCTCTCAACTTGCAGCTTGCCAGATTCACTCCTAGCCTCGTGGGCCCTCTAGTACCTACTCCTAAAATTTTGCATGGAGTTTGTATTATTTCTTCGTTGAGATTATTCCACTTCTCAACCACCTAGAGAGTGAAGAAATATTTCCTGACATTCATGTGTGTTCTTACTGTCGAATTTCCGCCTCTCAGCCTGTCCCTGCCTGCCCTATCAACTCCTCAGAGTATTTTTTTTATCGTGTCTTCCTTGGTCCTTTTGTCCTCCAGTATTGTTAGAATTAATTTCTCTAGTCTCTCTTCGTAGCCCATTCCCCTTAGCTATGGAACTAGTTGCAAACTTCTACACTTTCTCCAGTTTCTTAACATGCTCTCTCAGGTCTGGGTTCCATATTGGTGCTGCGTACTACTCCACAACTGGCCTGACGTATGTTGTATAAAGCGCCCAGAATGACTTCTGGTTGAGATTCCAGAACGCCATTCTCCGATTTGCCAGGTGAGCAACGGCTGCAGAGATTACTCGGTTGACACTAGCCTCTGGCTACTATGCTTACTCCCAGGTCTTTCTGAATGAGGTCTGCATTATGCAGCCTCTTCGTTCCCCTCCCCGCACCTCTTCATTACCTTGCATGGTATACATGTGAAACTGGGCTGTAGTTCAATGTCTCCTGCTCATTTCCTTTCTTAAATACAAGTATTATGTTCGGTGTCTTCCACATCTCTTCCAACAGTCTGATGTTCATTGACTAGTTGCTGATCTTAGCTAGTGGTTCTGTCAGTGTTTTTGTTCCTTCTCCCAGAATCCACAGACACACCCCGTTAAGTTCCAATGCCTTTGATGTATCCAGCTCCATTAAGAGTTTGTTTTTACCTATACCTCAGTTGTGTGTATGGTGTCCCATATCTGCTGGTGTATTCTGTGAGCTCTCCTTCCTTCTTCAGATGAGTTGCCTTTTACTGTCGTTTTACTTCTCATGTGGCTGTGAAGTATTTTTGGTTCAGAGTTGGCCTTGGTTGCTATGTTATTCTCAAGTTGTCACTCAGGCTCTCTCCTAACCCTTGCACAGTCATTTCTGGATAACTTGCTCACTTCTCTATTTTCGTCTGCTCTTTGCTTTCTATAGTTTTTTTTTTACGCTCTTATACTTCTCTTGTTTTTAGTCTTCGTTTCTCTGGTTAAACCAAGGGCTCTCTTTGTCATTTGTATTGTCCGTTCTTCATCTAGGTATGAAGTTTTCCTCTGCCTCCCGGCACTTCCCAACTTCACACTCCATCTCATCCACTGACTTTCCCTCCAGTTTCCTTTCCTACTACATTCAAGAATTCCCTCATTCCTGCACAGTTCCCTCTTCTACAGTCTGGTTTCTAGCATCATATACTTGCCAGTATTCACTCTATGTTTAGTTCCACAAGGTATTCCACATACAGTATTGCGTGTATGTATGTATGTATATATATATATATATATATATATATATATATGTGTGTGTGTGTGTGTGTGTGTGTGTGTGTGTGTGTGTGTGTGTGTGTGTGTGTGTGTGTGTGTGTGTGTGTGTGTGTGTGTGTGTGTGTGTGTGTGTTTGTGTGTTTGTGTGTGTGTGTGTGTGTGTGTGTGTGTGTGTGTGTGTGTGTGTGTGTGTGTGTGTGTGTGTGTGTGTGAATTGTGAGTGCGAGTTAGTTACTATTTTATCCTAGGCACATGTCGATTAGATACTAGGCCTGTTGTATATGAATGTGTGTGTGAGATCCAGTTCTTGGAACAAGGTCCTTTCCTTGAATTGAAAACCATTGTATAGTTTACCTGTGAGAGGGTATGGAGATTGAAGCGAGTGTGGACCACCATCATGTTGTACTTGCCATCAGGGGTCCGTAGAGAGCGTGGGATCATGGCGGGTCTGAAGGTCTCAGGTGATCCCAGGTAATTACCTGTCAAAGGCAACACCCATGTCAGCCTGTGCTTCTTCCCGTACCTGTAATGTGCGTAAGAAATCTGTAACATTCATCTAGTCTAAATATAATTTTTCATCACACATTCTTAACATGCAACCTCGTCCTAACAATTCTTTTCTCTCTAACCCTTCCATTCCTTACTCCATCGCTCCCTCACCCTCTCCCATTTTTTCCATAGTTTCTCCTTTCACTTCATCATAATCTTTCCTGACTCCGTTCTCTACCTTCCTTCTCTTCTTTTCTCTCGTTCTCTCCTACCCTTCTCTCTTCCCTGCATTATCTCCCCTTCTAGTGTGGACACAACACCACTGTTACATCGTTGAAGCTGCTGTAGCTATTGAACTCATCCTGTAATTCTTGATATCCTCATCGCTTTACTGCACGTTTCATTACCTCAAGTGTGCAAACCATCCTGTGATGGAATATAGCAAGGAAACTCAGCGAGCTTCTCTTCCCCTTAGGTAAATGTCACGAGCACAAGTCCTTTCAAAGGCCAGTTGTAGCCAGCCGTGGAAGACACTAGTGCAGCCAATGGAGCAATCAAGAGAATCAAGAATGGTGTATACAAGCTGTTAGCTTTTGATTTACCATATATTCCTTCCGCCTAGACTTTTTTACAATTATTTACATTACACACATTGGGTATAACCAATACGATGATATATGGACAGATCCAAGTATAGTATTAACCAGCTCGCAGGCTTCTGCAGATATGGGTGCACACGGCTATCTCTACATCTATCTCCTCCATCTCCTCCCTCATCGTGAACAAGACGAACCTTCGGTGAAGCTGTCAGTCACCTCTTACTCAAATGGTGCACTCAGGTTTATGGTGGCTTAGGATGACATGCAGGAATATGGTTAATAAGCGTGATATACATCGAATATAATTTTCCATTCGACGCACGACAGAGTAATTATATAACACTGCCGATGTACATATTTTTCCTGGTATTCAGGAAGGTGTTCCCTAGTGCAGTACCGGAGGAAAATACGCTGGGTGGTGGTGGAGGCGCATTTGTGTGTCTTAAGGAACATGAGATCCTGGTGAGGAACGCAGGTACCCTTCTTCGACGACGCAGGTGACGATGACGACGCAGGCGGCGTATCCCACGCAGACGCTGGAGACAACGACACACTAGGGACCCTGAAGATAAGGGAGGTCGTGTTAAAACAGCGACACCAAGTGTGTTTATGTGTGTGTGTGTGTATGAGTGTGTGTGTGTGTGTATGAGTGTGTGTGCGTGTGTGCGTATGTGTATGAGTGTGTGTGTGTGTGTGTGTGTGTGTGTGTGTGTGTGTGTGTGTGTGTATGTGTGTGTGTGCGTGTGTGTGTGTGTATGAGTTTGTGTGTGTGTGTGTGACAACAATCAATATTTGCACCAATAACTCAGTACAGTTGTGACCGGGTGTGGAAGTGTGAATTGCTCATTACTCTAAAATTTGATCATGATTGTAGCCATGTATAAACGTAAGTAACCATTCTACAGTATTCATTACCTTTGTAACTTGTGAGTTCATTACCTTTGTACCTAGTTCAGCTATCAAAACTTTGGGGGCCCAGTCCCTGGACCCATTACGTACCTCTGTAATCTGTAAATACCTTTGTAATTTGTCATGATTGTGACTAGACCTACCTGGAGTTCATTACCTTTGTAAATTGTGAGTTCATTACATTTGTAAATTGTGAGTTCATTACCTTTGTAAATTGTGAGTTTATTACCTCTGTAACTTGCTCAGCTATCAAAACTTTGGAGTCCAGTCCCTGGCCAATTATGTACCTCTGTAATCTTTTGACTACCGCCCACAGGATGGGTATGGGGTGCATAATAAACATATTAAACTAACAAGACTACCTGGCTGTCACCATCATCTACAATATTGAGAGTAACACCAACAAGACCACCACCACCACAATCAATATGACCGGAATGACTCAAGGAATCACAATAAGATTGTAAACATACCAGGGAACAGGTGGGGATTTGAACCCATGGCCGGTGCGTAAACCAGTGCTTAACACCACAAAACCTATCACAGACTTTAGTACCAGAAACGCGATCAACACCACCACCAAATGAATAAATGCTCTAAACACACATGTCTTGAAATGTCGCATTTCCGACATTATTGACAAAAAGACACACATTGCAGAACAAGCTTTTATTGAAACAACGTTTCGCTCAGAAGCTTTAAATGTATAGTAAGGAAACATACAAAGAAGAGGTATAAGTAAGGTAAGATTCACCGGGACACAGGAAAAGTGTTGCCTGAGCAGAGTCTGTCACGTGATGACTGAGGTCTGAGACTGACTTAAAGTTCCACCCCTTTGACAACGAACCATCCTACACAAGTACAGCAAGGAGAGTTACACAGGTACAAGGAGAGCTACACAGGTACAAGGAGAGCTACACAGGTACAAGGAGAGCTACAGAGGTACAGCAAGGAGAGCTACACAGGTACAAGGAGAGCTACACAGGTACAAGGAGAGCTACACAGGTACAAGGAGAGCTACACAGGTACAGCAAGGAGAGGTACACAAGTACAGCAAGGAGAGCTACACAGGTACAAGGAGAGCTACACAGGTACAAGGAGAGCTACACAGGTACAAGGAGAGCTACACAGGTACAAGGAGAGCTACACAGGTACAGCAAGGAGAGGTACACAAGTACAGCAAGGAGAGCTACACAGGTACAAGGAGAGCTACACAGGTACAAGGAGAGCTACACAGGTACAAGGAGAGCTACACAGGTACAGCAAGGAGAGCTACACAGGTACAAGGAGAGCTACACAGGTACAAGGAGAGCTACACAAGTACAGCAAGGAGAACTACACAGGTACAAGGAGAGCTACACAGGTACAAGGAGAGCTACACAGGTACAAGGAGAGCTACACAGGTACAAGGAGAGCTACACAGGTACAGCAAGGAGAGGTACACAAGTACAGCAAGGAGAGCTACACAGGTACAGCAAGGAGAGCTACACAAGTACAGCAAGGAGAGCTACACAGGTACAGCAAGGAGAGTTACACAGGTACAGCAAGGAGAGCTACACAAGTACAGCAAGGAGAGCTACACAGGTACAGCAAGGAGAGCTACACAAGTACAGCAAGGAGAGCTACACAGGTACAGCAAGGAGAGCTACACAGGTACAGCAAGGAGAGCTACACAGGTACAGCAAGGAGAGCTACACAGGTACAGCAAGGAGAGCTACACAAGTACAGCAAGGAGAGCTACACAGGTACAGCAAGGAGAGCTACACAGGTACAGCAAGGAGAGCTACACAAGTACAGTAAGGAGAGCTACACAGGTACAGCAAGGAGAGTTACACAGGTACAAGGAGAGCTACACAGGTACAGCAAGGAGAGTTACACAGGTACAAGGAGAGCTACACAGGTACAGCAAGGAGAGTTACACAGGTACAAGGAGAGCTACACAAGTACAAGGAGAGCTACACAGGTACAAGGAGAGTTACACAGGTACAAGGAGAGCTACACAGGTACAAGGAGAGCTACACGGGTACAAGGAGAGCTACACAGGTACAGCAAGGAGAGTTACACAGGTACAGCAAGGAGAGCTACACAGGTACAAGGAGAGCTACACAGGTACAGCAAGGAGAGTTACACAGGTACAAGGAGAGCTACACAGGTACAGCAAGGAGAGTTACACAGGTACAAGGAGAGCTACACAAGTACAAGGAGAGCTACACAGGTACAAGGAGAGTTACACAGGTACAAGGAGAGCTACACAGGTACAAGGAGAGCTACACGGGTACAAGGAGAGCTACACAGGTACAGCAAGGAGAGTTACACAGGTACAGCAAGGAGAGCTACACAGGTACAAGGAGAGTTACACAGGTACAAGGAGAGCTACACAGGTACAAGGAGAGTTACACAGATACAAGGAGAGCTACACAGGTACAAGGAGAGTTACACAGGTACAAGGAGAGCTACACAGGCACAGCAAGGAAAGCTACACAGGTACAAGGAGAGCTACACAGGTATAGCAAGGAGAGCTACACAGGTACAGCAAGGAGAGCTACACAGGTACAAGGAGAGTTACACAGGTACAAGGAGAGCTACACAGGTACAGCAAGGAGAGCTACACAGGTACAGCAAGGAGAGCTGCACAGGTACAGCAAGGAGAGCTACATAGGTACAGCAAGGAGAGCTACACAGGTACAGCAAGGAGAGCTACACAGGTACAGCAAGGAGAGCTACACAGGTACAGCAAGGAGAGCTACACAGGTACAGAAAGGAGAGCTACACAGGTACAGCAAGGAGAGCTACACAGGTACAGCAAGGAGAGCTACACAGGTACAAGGAAAGCTACACAGGTACAGCAAGGAGAGCTACACAGGTACAAGGAGAGCTACACAGGTACAGCAAGGAGAGCTACACAGGTACAGCAAGGAGAGCTACACAGGTACAGCAAGGAGAGCTACACAGGTACAGCAAGGAGAGCTACACAGGTACAGCAAGGAGGGCTACACAGGTACAGAAAGGAGAGCTACACAGGTACAGCAAGGAGAGCTACACAGGTACAGCAAGGGGAGCTACGCAGGTACAGCAAGGAGAGCTACACAGGTATAGCAAGGAGAGCTACACAGGTACAGCAAGGAGAGCTACACAGGTACAGCAAGGAGAGCTACACAGGTACAGCAAGGAGAGCTACACAGGTACAGCAAGGAGAGCTACACAGGTACAGCAAGGAGAGCTACACAGGTACAGCAAGGAGAGCTACACAGGTACAGCAAGGAGAGCTACACAGGTACAGCAAGGAGAGCTACACAGGTACAGCAAGGAGAGCTACACAAGTACAGCAAGGAGAGCTACACAGGTACAGCAAGGAGAGCTACACAGGTACAGCAAGGAGGGCTACACAGGTGCAGCAAGGAGAGCTACACAGGTACAGCAAGGAGAGCTACACAGGTACAGCAAGGAGAGCTACACAGGTGCAGCAAGGAGAGCTACACACGTACAGCAAGGAGAGCTACACAGGTACAGCAAGGAGAGCTACACAGGTACAGCAAGGAGAGCTACACAGGTACAGCAAGGAGAGCTACACAGGTACAGCAAGGAGAGCTACACAGATACAGCAAGGAGAGCTACACAGGTACAGCAAGGAGAGCTACACAGGTACAGCAAGGAGAGCTACACAGGTACAGCAAGGAGGGCTACACAGGTGCAGCAAGGAGAGCTACACAGGTACATCAAGGAGAGCTACACAGGTACAGCAAGGAGACCTACACAGGTACAGCAAGGAGAGCTACACAGGTACAGCAAGGAGAGCTACACAGGTTCAGCAAGGAGAGCTACACAGGTACAGCAAGGGGAGCTACACAGGTACAGCAAGGAGAGCTACACAGGTACAGCAAGGAGAGCTACACAGGTACAGCAAGGAGAGCTACACAGGTACAGCAAGGAGAGCTACACAGGTACAGCAAGGAGAGCTACACAGGTACAGCAAAGAGAGCTACACAGGTACAGCAAGGAGAGCTACACAGGTACAGCAAGGAGAGCTACACAGGTACAGCAAGGAGAGCTACACAGGTACAGCAAGGAGAGCTACACAGGTACAGCAAAGAGAGCTACACAGGTACAGCAAGGAGAGCTACACAGGTACAGGTAGAAGAGCTGGAAAATTAAAATTTCACACACTAAATGACAACAGAATATCGTCATTGTAAATATAAATTGATTGACTCATTATATTCATAGGAAAATGCTAAACCCACAAGGGTCATACAGCACTTAGAGAATCTGAGGAAATCATGCTCGAGGCAAGGCAGGCGGGGACACCTCCAATTCCTCGGATCTAGAGCCCTCCACCAACATCGAAGCTCCTCTTATCAAAAATCAGGAAAAAGGCTAGAAAAATTAATTTTTTTTTTGGTATGTAGTTTTATGTGAGACAACTTACTGCCTTGTGTTAACTACTTAACACACAGCTTAACTACTTAACACACAGCTTAACTACTTAACACACTGCTTAACTACTTAACACACAGCTTAACTACTTAACACACTGCTTAACTACTTAACACACTGCTTAACTACTTAACACACTGCTTAACTACTTAACACACTGCTTAACTACTTAACACACAGCTTAACTACTTAACACACAGCTTAACTACTTAACACACAGCTTAACTACTTAACACACTGCTTAACTACTTAAAACACAGCTTAACTACTTAACACACTGCTTAACTACTTAACACACTGCTTAACTACTTAACACACAGCTTAACTACTTAACACACAGCTTAACTACTTAACACACTGCTTAACTACTTAACACACTGCTTAACTACTTAACACACTGCTTAACTACTTAACACACAGCTTAACTACTTAACACACAGCTTAACTACTTAACACACTGCTTAACTACTTAACACACTGCTTAACTACTTAACACACTGCTTAACTAATTAACACACTGCTTAACTACTTAACACACAGATTAACTACTTAACACACAGCTTAACTACTTAACACACAGCTTAACTACTTAACACACTGCTTAACTACTTAACACACAGCTTAACTACTTAACACACTGCTTAACTACTTAACACACTGCTTAACTACTTAACACACAGCTTAACTACTTAACACACAGCTTAACTACTTAACACACTGCTTAACTACTTAACACACAGCTTAACTACTTAACACACAGCTTAACTACTTAACACACAGCTTAACTACTTAACACACTGCTTAACTACTTAACACACAGCTTAACTACTTAACACACAGCTTAACTACTTAACACACTGCTTAACTACTTAACACACAGCTTAACTACTTAACACACAGCTTAACTACTTAACACACAGCTTAACTACTTAACACACAGCTTAACTACTTAACACACAGCTTAACTACTTAACACACAGCTTAACTACTTAACACACAGCTTAACTACTTAACACACAGCTTAACTACTTAACACACAGCTTAACTAATTAACACACTGCTTAACTACTTAACACACAGCTTAACTACTTAACACACAGCATAACTACTTAACACACAGCTTAACTACTTAACACACAGCTTAACTACTTAACACACAGCTTAACTACTTAACACACAGCTTAACTACTTAAAACACAGCTTAACTACTTAACACACAGCTTAACTACTTAACACACAGCTTAACTACTTAACACACAGCTTAACTACTTAACACACAGCTTAACTACTTAACACACAGCTTAACTACTTTATATACAGCTTAACTAATTAACATACTGCTTAACTACTTAACACACAGCTTAACTACTTAACACCCAGCTTAACTACTTAACACACAGATTAACTACTTAACACACTGCTTAACTAATTAACACACAGCTTAACTACTTAACACACAGCTTAACTACTTAACACACAGCTTAACTACTTAACACACAGCTTAACTACTTAACACACAGCTTAACTACTTAACACACAGCTTTAAATACTTAACACACAGCTTAACTACTTAACACACAGCTTAACTACTTAATATACAGCTTAACTAATTAACATACTGCTTAACTACTTAACACACAGCTTAACTACTTAACACACAGCTTAACTACTTAACACACAGCTTAACTACTTAATATACAGCTTAACTAATTAACATACTGCTTAACTACTTAACACACAGCTTAACTACTTAACACACAGCTTAACTACTTAACACACAGCTTAACTACTTAACACACTGCTTAACTACTTAACACACAGCTTAACTACTTAACACACAGCTTAACTACTTAACACACAGCTTAACTACTTAACACACAGCTTAACTACTTAACACACAGCTTAACTACTTAACACACAGCTTAACTACTTAACACACAGCTTAACTACTTAACACACAGCTTAACTACTTAACACACAGCTTAACTACTTAACACACAGCTTAACTACTTAACACACAGCTTAACTACTTAACACACATCTTAACTACTTAACACACAGCTTAACTACTTAACACAGCTTAACTACTTAACACACAGCTTAACTACTTAACACACTGCGTAACTACTTAACACACTGCTTAACTACTTAACACACTGCTTAACTACTTAACACACAGCTTAACTACTTAACACACAGCTTAACTACTTAACACACTGCTTAACTACTTAACACACTGCTTAACTACTTAACACACAGCTTAACTACTTAACACACAGCTTAACTACTTAACACACAGCTTAACTACTTAACACACAGCTTAACTACTTAACACACTGCTTAACTACTTAACACACAGCTTAACTACTTAACACACTGCTTAACTACTTAACACACAGCTTAACTACTTAACACAGCTTAACTACTTAACACACAGCTTAACTACTTAACACACAGCTTAAGTACTTAACACACAGCTTAACTACTTAACACACTGCTTAACTACTTAACACACAGCTTAACTACTTAACACACTGCTTACCTACTTAACACGCAGCTTAACTACTTAACACACTGCTTAACTACTTAACACACAGCTTAACTACTTAACACACAGCTTAACTACTTAACACACAGCTTAACTACTTAACACACAGCTTAACTACTTAAGACACAACTTAACTACTTAACACACTGCTTAACTACTTAACACACAGCTTAACTACTTAACACACAGCTTAACTACTTAACACACAGCTTAACTACTTAACACACAGCTTAACTACTTAATACACTGCTTAACTACTTAACACACTGCTTAACTAATTAACACACTGCTTAACTACTTAACACACTGCTTAACTAATTAACACACTGCTTAACTACTTAACACACAGCTTAACTACTTAATATACAGCTTAACTACTTAATATACAGCTTAACTACTTAATATACAGCTTAACTACTTAATATACAGCTTAACTACTTAACACACAGCTTAACTACTTAATATACAGCTTAACTACTTAACACACAGCTTAACTACTTAATATACAGCTTAACTACTTAACACACAGCTTAACTACTTAACACACTGCTTAACTACTTAACACACTGCTTAACTAATTAACACACTGCTTAACTACTTAACACACTCCTTAACTAATTAACACACTGCTTAACTACTTAACACACTGCTTAACTACTTAACACACAGCTTAACTACTTAACACACAGCTTAACTACTTAACACACAGCTTAACTACTTAACACACAGCTTAACTACTTAACACACAGCTTAACTACTTAACACACTGCTTAACTACTTAACACACTGCTTAACTAATTAACACACTGCTTAACACACTGCTTAACTAATTAACACACTGCTTAACTACTTAACACGCAGCTTAACTACTTAATATACAGCTTAACTACTTAATATACAGCTTAACTACTTAATATACAGCTTAACTACTTAATATACAGCTTAACTACTTAACACACAGCTTAACTACTTAATATACAGCTTAACTACTTAACACACAGCTTAACTACTTAATATACAGCTTAAATACTTAATATACAGCTTAACTACTTAATATACAGCTTAACTACTTAATATACAGCTTAACTACTTAACACACAGCTTAACTACTTAATATACAGCTTTACTTAATATACAGCTTAACTACTTAATATACAGCTTAACTACTTAACACACAGCTTAACTACTTAATATACAGCTTAACTACTTAATATACAGCTTAACTACTTAACACACAGCTTAACTACTTAATACAGCTTAACTACTTAATATACAGCTTAACTACTTAACACACAGCTTAACTACTTAATATACAGCTTAACTACTTAATATACAGCTTAACTACGTAACACACAGCTTTACTTAATATACATCTTAACTACTTAATATACAGCTTAACTACTTAACACACAGCTTAACTACTTAATATACAGCTTAACTACTTAATATACAGCTTAACTACTTAACACATAGCTTAACTACTTAATATAGAGCTTAACTACTTAATATACAGCTTAACTACTTAACACACAGCTTAACTACTTAATCTACAGCTTAACTACTTAATATACAGCTTAACTACTTAATATACAGCTTAACTACTTAATATACAGCTTAACTACTTAACACACAGCTTAACTACTTAATATACAGCTTAACTACTTAACACACAGCTTAACTACTTAAAACACACCTTAACTACTTAACACACAGCTTAACTACTTAACACACAGCTTAACTACTTAACACACAGCTTAACTACTTAACACATAGCTTAACTACTTAGCACACAGCTTAACTACTTAACACACAGCTTAACTACTTAACACACAGCTTAACTACTTAACACACAGCTTAACTACTTAATATACAGCTTAACTACTTAACACACAGCTTAACTACTTAATATACAGCTTAACTACTTAACGCACAGCTTAACTACTTAACACACAGCTTAACTGCTTAACACACAGCTTAACTACTTAATATACAGCTTAACTACTTAATATACAGCTTAACTAGTTAATATACAGCTTAACTACTTAACACACAGCTTAATTACTTAATATACAGCTTAACTACTTAACACACAGCCTAACTACTTAATATACAGCTTAACTACTTAACACACAGCTTAACTATTTAACACACAGCTTAACTGCTTAACACACAGCTTAACTACTTAATATACCGCTTAACTACTTAATATACAGCTTACCTACTTAATATACAGCTTAACTACTTAACACACAGCTTAACTACTTAATATACAGCTTAACTACTTAACACACAGCCTAACTACTTAATATACAGCTTAACTACTTAACACACAGCTTAACTACTTAACACACAGCTTAACTATTTAATATACAGCTTAACTACTTAATATACAGCTTAACTACTTAACACACAGCTTAACTACTTAATATACAGCTTAACTACTTAACACACAGCTTAACTACTTACTACACAGCTTAAATACTTAACACACAGCTTAACTACTTAATATACAGCTTAACTACTTAATATACAGCTTAACTACTTAACACACAGCTTAACTACTTAATATACAGCTTAACTACTTAACACACAGCTTAACTACTTACCACACAGCTTAACTACTTAACACACAGCTTAACTACTTAACACACAGCTTAACTACTTAATATACAGCTTACCTACTTAACACACAGCTTAGCTACTTAACACACAGCTTAACTACTTAACACACAGCTTAACTACTTAACACACAGCTTAACTACTTAACATACAGCTTAACTACTTAAAACACAGCTTAACTACTTAATATACAGCTTAACTACTTAATATACAGCTTAACTACTTAATATACAGCTTAACTACTTAGCACACAGCTGACACCACACAATGATGAGTGTTATGACGCTTGTGCATGTGGTGGTGGTGGTGGTGGTGGTGGTGGTGGTGGTGCTGCTGCTGCTGCTGCTGCTGTGTACTTACCATTTGCTCGACCAAGAAAATTGCCCACAAGAAAATTGCCCACAGAGTAGATGTAAAATAGAAAGAGACAGGCGCTCCCTTTACAGGCGACGGAAAAGAATAACAGAGCGGCTAAAAGAGGTCAATATATCTGAAATGCGTAGGGAGACACTGGTCAGAGAAATAGCAAGCATCGAACTTAAGCTAAAGGAATCTTATAGGAGTCAGGAATCGCGGGAAGAACTAAAAGCCATAAATGAAATCGAAAGGAACCCAAAGTATTTCTTCTCCTATGCCAAATCAAAGTCGAGAACAACGTCCAGTATTGGGCCCCTACTTAAACAAGATGGGTCCTACACATACGACAGCAATCAAATGAGTGAGCTACTCAAGTCCCAATATGACTCAGTTTTTAGCAAGCCGCTAACCAGACTGAGAGTCTAAGATCAAAATGAATTTTTTATGAGAGAGCCACAGAATTTGGTTAACAAAAGCCTATCCGATGTTATCCTGACGCCAAATGACTTCGAACAGGCGATAAATGACATGCCCATGCACTCTGCCCCAGGGCCAGACTCATGGAACTCCGTGTTCATCAAGAACTGCAAGAAGCCCCTATCACGAGCCTTTTCCATCCTATGGAGAGGGAGCATGGACACGGGGGTCGTCCCACAGTTACTAAAAACAACAGACATAGCCCCACTCCACAAAGGGGGCAGTAAAGCAACAGCAAAGAACTACAGACCGATAGCACTAACATCCCATATCATAAAAATCTTTGAAAGGGTCCTAAGAAGCAAGATCACCACCCATCTAGAAACCCATCAGTTACACAACCCAGGGCAACATGGGTTTAGAACAGGTCGCTCCTGTCTGTCTCAACTATTGGATCACTACGACAAGGTCCTAGATGCACTAGAAAACAAAAAGAATGCAAATTTAATATATACAGACTTTGCAAAAGCCTTCGACAAGTGTGATCATGGCGTAATAGCGCACAAAATGCGTGCTAAAGGAATAACAGGAAAAGTCGGTCGATGGATCTATAATTTCCTCACTAACAGAACACAGAGAGTAGTCGTCAACAGAGTAAAGTCCGAGGCAGCTACGGTGAAAAGCTCTGTTCCACAAGGCACAGTACTCGCTCCCATCTTGTTCCTCATCCTCATATCCGACATAGACAAGGATGTCAGCCACAGCACCGTGTCTTCCTTTGCAGATGACACCCGAATCTGCATGACAGTGTCTTCCATTGCAGACACTGCAAGGCTCCAGGCGGACATCAACCGAATCTTTCAGTGGGCTGCAGAAAACAATATGAAGTTCAACGATGAGAAATTTCAATTACTCAGATATGGTAAACACGAGGAAATTAAATCTTCATCAGAGTACAAAACAAATTCTGGCCACAAAATAGAGCGAAACACCAACGTCAAAGACCTGGGAGTGATCATGTCGGAGGATCTCACCTTCAAGGACCATAACATTGTATCAATCGCATCTGCTAGAAAAATGACAGGATGGATAATGAGAACCTTCAAAACTAGGGAGGCCAAGCCCATGATGACACTCTTCAGGTCACTTGTTCTATCTAGGCTGGAATATTGCTGCACACTAACAGCACCTATCAAGGCAGGTGAAATTGCCGACCTAGAAAATGTACAGAGAACTTTCACGGCGCGCATAACGGAGATAAAACACCTCAATTACTGGGAGCGCTTGAGGTTCCTAAACCTGTATTCCCTGGAACGCAGGAGGGAGAGATACATGATTATATACACTTGGAAAATCCTAGAGGGACTAGTACCAAACTTGCACACGAAAATCACTCACTACGAAAGCAAAAGACTTGGCAGACGATGCAACATCCCCCCAATGAAAAGCAGGGGTGTCACTAGCACGTTAAGAGACCATACAATAAGTGTCAGGGGCCCGAGACTGTTCAACTGCCTACCAGCATACATAAGGGGGATTACCAACAGACCCCTGGCAGTCTTCAAGCTGGCACTGGACAAGCACCTAAAGTCAGTTCCGGATCAGCCGGGCTGTGGCTCGTACGTTGGTTTGCGTGCAGCCAGCAGTAACAGCCTGGTTGATCAGGCTCTGATCCACCAGGAGGCCTGGTCACAGACCGGGCCGCGGGGGCGTTGACCCCCGGAACTCTCTCCAGGTAAACTCCAGGTACAGCAGACTTAGCATCCGCATGCCATTATTTTGCACTATAATAAAATTACATAGTGCTAGTACTAAATAATATATATATATAACATATATATATATATATATATATATATATATATATTATATATATATATATATATATATATATATATATATATATATATATATATATATATATATATATATATATATATATATATATGAGCGACCATTCAGGCCCCGGATGGTTCGAGTCTCCGTACATTCTTTTTATTCACTGACAGTCGTTCACTTCAACTTACCTGGGGATAACGTGCACGCACACTAGACTGTAGCGCGAGGCATTGTACTCTCTGTACTGCCATACACTCTGTACTGTCATACACTCTACTCTCATACACTCTGTACTGTCATACACTCTCTGTACTGTCATACACTCTCTGGACTGCCATACACTCTCTGGACTGCCATACACTCTCTGTACTGCCATATACACTCTGGACTGTCATACACTATCTGTACTGCCATACACTCTCTGGACTGCCATACACTCTCTGGACTGCCATACACTCTCTGTACTGCCATATACACTCTGGACTGCCATACACTCTCTGGACTGCCATACACTCTCTGGACTGCCATACACTCTCTGTACTGCCATACACTCTCTGGACTGCCATACACTCTCTGTACTGCCATACACTCTCTGGACTGCCATACACTCTCTGTACTGCCATACACTCTCTGGACTGCCATACACTCTCTGGACTGCCATACACTCTCTGGACTGCCATACACTCTCTGGACTGCCATACACTCTCTGGACTGCCATACACTCTCTGGACTGCCATACACTCTCTGGACTGCCATACACTCTCTGTACTGCCATACACTCTCTGGACTGCCATACACTCTCTGGACTGCCGTACACTCTCTGGACTGCCATACACTCTCTGGACTGCCATACACTCTCTGGACTGCCATACACTCTCTGGAAAGGGAAGCCGGTTGCTCATATTAAGGATTTACAATCAAATGCCTAAAGTCAGCCATACTGGACGTGACTCCACTGGAACTTGTATTGCTAAGTAATGTGATAAACTCGTGATTTATATCATTATGTAGAATACAATATTTTCTCCAGCACTAGAGTGTAAAAGCCTACAAAAATCTGGATACAGTTGAAGTTTGGGCCCGGGTAACATGCTATGTCAGTGACTAATACCTGGGGTCTGGTAGACAAAAAACACGTGTAATAAAACTAGCCCTATTAAATACGACATTTCAATCTTCAAGAGGCTTTATAAAGTATTTAACAAAGCCTCTTGTAGGCGACATATCGTATTTTGGTGCGTATATCCTTTTCCAGAACTTACCTGAGCGCCGCTTCACTCCACCTTCCCGGGGACAACAGCACGCTATCGCAGAAATTGCAATAATGTCTAGTCAATTACCATTTTATATTCTTCAACAATCTCTATTTTTCGCTTTTTAAAATCCCAGGAGAACTAAGATAATTTTTTTTTATTATAAGTATCTTACCGATTACTAAATCCAACAGCACGAGGAGTGACGATGTCGCGTGCACGTTCCTTTTATTTATGGTTGTTAGTTTGCCTTCACTCCTCTATGGGTGTCAGTAACCCGGGACGTTGAATGGAAACCACGGAAGTGTCTACGTGAGTGGCGACAGCAGACGAATCTATCATTATCTTGAGTACAACGAGACTAGACTCACTGGTCCACAATAGACTAGAGTGTTGCCGTACTCTGGCACCCGTCTTCCATCTTTCTCCCCATCATTGTATCACTATGGAATCTCAGTGGGGGAAATAATAATGACAATAGTAATAATTTGTATTTCTGTCGCTGTACGATCCAAGGAATCCCCGTATTGCCTAACCCTAGTCCCCTCTACTTCAAAGCACGCGAATGGAATAGTGTAGATGAATGGTTCAGAGAACTGACAAGTTGATAATTTAGACACATGTGCAACACTTGGGTATCTTTAATGAGGAAACGTATCGCCACACAGTGGCTTCATCAGTCCATACAAAGGAGAACTGATGGACTGATTACATCGACTCGAGGCTGAGGGACTCATTACCTCAAACTCCTCCTGTTCTTCACCATTCTCCTTTGTATGGACTGATGAAGCCACTGTGTGGCGAAACGTTTCCTCATTAAAGATACCCAAGTGTTGCACATGTGTCTAATTTATTGACTGGAATAGTGCAGAGTGCGGCAATTAAATATCAGCAACGAAGATACGAGGCGACTCTGAAGAGGCATTCACACGTTATCACGTGGAAAATGATATTACATTTCCTACAGTAAGAATGTTAAATCAGGACACTCGCAAGCCAAATCTAATTCAAACCTTCCATTAAAAAACACCAGCTCTGAAACCGTATTGAAGAGGCATTCTAATATTATCTAAAAAAAATCTATATCGTGGAAATATTAAAGTTTATCCTCATTATATTTTAAAACGCTCACGAGGAAAATTAGATTTTTATATATTTTTAAGACAATAAAATTTAATAAAATTGCTTTAAAAATGGCAATTGAAACCCACATAGCCCAAATCAATACATAAATACTTCAAATTAAGATACTTCAGCGCTTTGGGTTTGAAACCGATCAGTAGAGGCATTCTCTAGTTATTACATGAAAAATAGTGTATTTAATAATATTGGAAAATAGAAATTTACGCAGCTTATAATGAACGTCAAACTCTTCTTTAATAATGCCCACCAACTGCGAAAGTTTGAAACCAATCAGACAAGGCATTCTCCATAATTGGTCTAATTCCAACAATTCCAAGTTTTTTCTAATATAAGAAAAATTGAAAATTTGCACTTAATCAGACTAAACTTATAAGTTATCATTCTTTTTATTTATATTTTGAAGGTGATCAGAAAAAAGTATTTTTTCCTTACTGATTATATCTATTTATTCAATATCACTGCGAGTTGGAACTTACCATCCAATAATATGATGAACCTTGTGTTCAGGAAGACACACCACTGCTGAATATTTGAACCCATTCAGATGAAACATTCTCCAGGTATGGCATGGATTCCAATTCCATATTTTATAAATTTTACATCATCATCAAATTTGCCGGCCCTAAGATAAAGCACGTACTAAATACTGAATCCGGTGAGAAGACATAAGAGGCGCGTAAGTTTACCTGTCTCCTATTTGTCCTGTTTCCTGACGAACCTTACCTAACCTAACCTGTCTCCTAACATTATGTTTATTTTTCCCCTATAATCTAACTTGTCCGTAATTACTATCGCATTTGCTTTGTCTGCTTTTGTAAAGTGAAGTCTACGATCTTTCCTTAATACACGGTATAACTTAACAAATTTTTGATGACAATTGTGTTGCAGAGGTCTGAGCACAGTTCAGACCTCTGCAACATGGAGAGATGTTATCTGGCCCCATCGCCATCGCTCGCTTAGCAGCCTCTTCACGTCTTCCTCGGTTGTATGTATTGTGCCCAATACTTGGTGATGTACCCCACATCTACGTCTTTCTGGAGTCCCTTCAGTCTCCTCTGTGAACACTTCTTTGAATCTCATGTTGAGCTCCTCACATAGTTCTCGGTCGTTTCTTGTGATCTCCCCTCCTTCCTTCCTCAGCCTGATTACCTGGTCCTTAACTGCTGTTTTCCTCCTGATGTAGCCGTACAACAGCTTCGGGTCAGATTTGGCTATGTCATTTTTGTATTGTCGTTGGGCCTCCCTTCTTACCTGTACATATTCATTTCTGGCTCTACGACTGCTCTCCTTATTCTCCTGGGTCCTTTGCCTTCTATACCTTTTCCATTCTCTAGCACACTTGGTTTTGGCCTCTTTACACCTTTGAGTGAACCAAGGGCTCACCCTGGCTTTCTCGTTATTTCTGTTACTCTTGGGTACAAACCTCTCCTCAGTGTCCTTGCATATTGTTGTCACATATTTCATCATCTCATTTACTGACTTCCTTGCCAGTGCTCTGTCCCACTGAACCTCGGGCAGGAAATTTTTCATGTATCTGTAGTCCCCTTTCTTGTAGTTTGGCTTCTTTCGTTCTGCCCTTCCTGCTTCCCTCTCCACTTGTAACTCTACTATGTATTCAAAGCTCAGAACCACGTGGTCACTGGCCCCGAAGGGTCTTTCATACATGATGTCCTCAATATCTGCACTACTCAAGGTGAATACTAGGTCCAGTCTTGCTGCTTCACCCTCTCCTCTCTCACTGGTAGTGTCCCTTACGTTTCTGAGCCATGTGGCTCCAAGTTCTCCCCGTCAATTTCTTTGTGACTGAAGTCACCCACAATCAGTAGCTTTGCCCTGTTCGCATGAGCCCTTCCGGCCACTTCAGCCAGTTGTGTCAACCATCTTTCTGTGCCACTCCTCCACCTCCTCTGTTCCTTCTGTCTTTTCCCGGAATCTGATATCCCGTTGGAAAGATAGAATTTGTTATCATTCCTGTGAGCTTGGTTTTGGTGAGAGCTATGATGTCCGGTGATGCCTCTTGCGTGTCTGTGTGTGTGAACTTCGGAGTCCAGTGATATTATTACTGCTACCTGGAGCTTGACGGCTTAGATATCGGAGCTTGTAATAAAACTCCACATTATATCAACACATGTTGCAATCAACACATCAGGATGTGTTGATTGCAACATTCGTTCCGAGGGACGCTTTCCTCAGTCTCAGCAAGGCGTCCCTCGGAACGAATTAAGTAAGATTACTTATTCATTTATGCACCTTTGCAAGCTCCTGATGATGCGTTGATTACAACACGCAAGGCCTAAAGCTATCATTCAATTCCCCATGTGGTTGTTTTGTATATATAATATATTATATATATATATATATATATATATATATATATATATATATATATATATATATATATATATATATATATATATATATATATAATACCGGGTGTCTCCACCGAGGCAGGGTCACCCGAAAAAAGAACAAAACTATTTGGTTATACTTTTTACATTGATCAGTTTATACAGAAGAGGTTAACAGCCCCTTACTCTTACGACACGCATGGCTTACGGAGTGAGAATTCTTTACTACCCTACGGAGATGAAAGGAACTAAATAATAACAAGAATTACTAAGAAAGCAGAAGAAAACTCAAATCAGTGTGTATACATATGTATACATGCCTGTGTTGTATGACCTAAAATAAGTAGAATTAACAAGATGTACCTGTTGTGTATTTATCAGACAGAAAAAAAAGACAACAACAATCTTACCATTGTGTAAAAAAAATTACAAGCTTCCGTTTCACACTCAATTAGCAGGACGGAAGTACCTCCATGGATGGCTGCTGTCAACCAACCTTATACATGTGTACACACACACACACACACACACACACACACACACACACACACACACACACACACACACACACACACACACACACACATATATATATATATATATATATATATTATATATATATATATATATATATATATATATATACGTATATATATATATATATATATATATATATATATAAATATATTATATATATATATATATATATATATATATATATATACGTATATATATATATATATATATATATATATATATATAATATATATATATAATATATATATATATATATATATATATATATATAATATATATATATATATATATATGGGAAACAGAGGATGGGTTATGATGGTTATATATGTATTATTATAAACCCAAAAAAATAATAACTCAGCAGCACCCTGGGGCAGAGAGCTCGCCAATAAGTATGGAGATAATGTTTGTTTATGAGGGAATTATGGAACATAATTATGGGCCTGTCATTATGTTAACTAGACCAGGTGTTAGGCACCGGGTTGTTTATACACTGTACTGTTATGAAGATGGTTATGATTGTGGCGGCGGCGGTGGTGGTGACGGTGGTGATAGTGGTGGTGATGATGATGGTGGTGATAATGGCGCAGGCGGATCATGACTGTTGATTGGTAGTCTTAGTACTGTCTTGACAAAGGTTCGAACCTCAACTCCCTGAATTGTTTACATCAATCGTTGCGATTTTCCCAAATCACCGACAGTTCCAGTAGAGGAACAAGAGCTAGATCTTGTCGCTGGTCATGGTGGTGAGAGATTCTTCCATAAAATCTGAATCTGTGGTTGCAGTAGGTGGCCGATGTTAACCTCTGGAGTTCATAAACAGCTGGTTGGAAGTGCCTTATTACCTTCACGGTCCAGTAGTTAAGAAAGCACTGACTTGGTGTATTTTGTGCTGCTTACAAAATACGTGTGTGTATCAGTTACCTGTGTGATGGTGATGGTGGAGGTAGCGGTGGTAGAGGCACTAGTGATCTATGTTCAGGCAGACGAAGTAAGAACAACACGCTGGTCACCGCAGTGGAACACGCCATTAACCGTATCCAATATTGTCTGTGAAAAAAAATATCGTAGTAGCAATTTCCGAATAATTTTGGTGGCAGTAAACAATAATTAGAGACTCGAGGAGTGAAGGTTCGTGCCACTACACCAACCAGGTTCAGTTTGTAATCCCCAGAAACCGAGGCTTTGACGCTGGAGAAACTCCCCTCAAGGGAGGTTCCTTGACGCTGGTGAGGGGCTCTTGATCTAGGGAATTGGATCTGTGCTCCAGTTCCCTGAATTAAGCCTGAATGCCTTCCACCCCCCCCCCCACAGGTGCTGTATAATCCTACGGGTTTAGCACTTCCCCATGATTATAATAATAATAATAAGATGGAGAAGTTTTGAGCCGCCTAGTAATTGAAGCTATCCTCCCTCCCTCTGCATCAAATTTAACTTCCATTCCTTGCTTTCCCGTAAATATAATAATAATTATTTATTAGGTAAGAAGCACTAAATAAATTATTACAATAACAGAGGTAATGAATTTCATTAATATCAATGGAGGCGTGACCCTTGACACCTTCACGGTTCTTGATTCAAGTAATTGGAGCTGCTCTCCCCATCGTAAGATCAAATCTGAATACCTCCTATTTCCTTGGAACTGTATAGTCCCTACGGACTTCGCATTTCCTTTGCTATGTACCCCATACCTATCCTGTGGTAGGGAATGGGTAGTCAAAATGTCACATAATAAGCCTAGGGGCTGGG
Organism: Cherax quadricarinatus; assembly: GCF_026875155.1. Lineage (NCBI taxonomy): Eukaryota > Metazoa > Arthropoda > Malacostraca > Decapoda > Parastacidae > Cherax > Cherax quadricarinatus. The sequence continues at coordinate 6,292,805 of NC_069433.1, read as the reverse complement.
CATCTATGTATTATGGTAGCTAAGTAAGTTACAATGATCTACTAACAAGTGTCTGATCTGGTTACAGTCGTAATGAGTTAGTGAAACACATTACAAAAACATTATAACGTAGTTTATATGTGATTTTGAATTATAATACACATTTAAAAGGAATCGTTGTTCTCAAGACCTCTGTCGTAAATTTTGGACTTTATAAAAGAGAGTTACAATTACCTGACTTACTTGCAAGTAAATATAATTCTATCAAACTATAGATCAAAACATCTAGTTTTTACTAATTTCTAAAGTACACGCAACAAGCCTATTATCAAAATTACTACAAAAAAAAAAAAAATAGACCGGTCTGTAAGTTATCTTCAAGAGGAGGGAGAGGGGGGGGGGTCAAATATGATGAATGGCTCTTAATCCATGGAATCAGAGCTACACTCCATTTCCTGGGATCAAATTTAATAACGTCCTAGTCCCCATGCGCTGTATGGCGCCTACGGGTTTAGCGCTTCAATATGAATATACTATTACTACCAGGTTTAGCGCTTCCTTTTGATAATAATAATAATAATAATAATAATAATAATAATAATAATAATAATAATAACAATAATAATAATAAAAATTACTAAAAAAGAAAAAGAAAATAACGGTGTCAAAACATGAAAGTTGTGAAGTCATCTGTACTACTCCATTACTGGACAAGTTCTTGTGTACATTGCATTCTGCAAGCAATATGGAAGTAAAATAACATATTTAGGAAAGAAGAAACCTTTTATTATTGACGATTTTACACCCATTGGTGCAGTTGGTACTGCCGCTGTTGTCACCACAGCAATGGCTCTCATATAGAAATTGGAGCACACATCAACATTTAGGCTACAACCTATTAAGCGTAACTGTTCATTCTACTCATTGCACTCAAATGCTTCCATGCACCTAAGGCTGACACTAACTGTATCTAATTCTCCTTCAGCTATATATTCTCTTAGCTCCTTGAGTGCCAAGTGTAGTATGCTTGTCAGGAGCTAGACAAAGGGATTGTAGGATTGTAGACAGTGGAGTCAGAGTATACTTTCTGTGGATTCCATCTCACATTGGTCTTCAGATGCATGACAGAACTAATGAATTAACACAGTTATATTCAAGGAGAGATTAGGTTACAATCTTTGACTGTCAGCATAGGTACCACTGTGGCCACAAATGCAAATTTTGACTGTCAGTTTGCAGTTTGAAAACAATAACATGACAAGAACTTTAATTAAGCTTTATTAACTTGAGACGTTGTTAGGTAAGACACATATGCAACAGTTAGGTATCTTTATTGTGAAACGTTTCGCCTACACAGTAGGCTTCTTCAGTCAAGTACAGGAAAGGTTGATAGAAGCAGAAGATACTTGAAGACGATGTAATCAGTCCATCACCCTTAAAGTTTTGAGGTGGTCAGTCCCTCAGTCTGGAGAAGAGCATTGTTCCATAGTATGAAACAATATGGAGAAGAAGTGACAGGATGGAGCTTTTATAGCGCCAAGAGGTGAGACGTAGGAGAGGTAAGAACTCAGACGTTGAGAGGTCCCTCTCAAATCCAGCCCCTCTCACTAGTGGAAGTTGTCGAAGTTGATTGCAGGTCTGTACCAAGATACCCTTGTGTTGCAGTGTCTGACAGATTGAACATTAAAATGGTATAAAATACCGACAGGTTGTTAGGTAAGACACATATGCAACAGTTAGGTATCTTTATTGTGAAACGTTTCGCCTACACAGTAGGCTTCTTCAGTCAAGTACAGGAAAGGTTGATAGAAGCAGAAGATACTTGAAGACGATGTAATCAGTCCATCACCCTTAAAGTTTTGAGGTGGTCAGTCCCTCAGTCTGGAGAAGAGCATTGTTCCATAGTATGAAACAATATGGAGAAGAAGTGACAGGATGGAGCTTTTATAGCGCCAAGAGGAACAATGCTCTTCTCCAGACTGAGGGACTGACCACCTCAAAACTTTAAGGGTGATGGACTGATTACATCGTCTTCAAGTATCTTCTGCTTCTATCAACCTTTCCTGTACTTGACTGAAGAAGCCTACTGTGTAGGCGAAACGTTTCACAATAAAGATACCTAACTGTTGCATATGTGAAAGTTAAGACACATGTGCAACATCTGGATATCTTTATTGTAGTTACTACAATAAAGATATCCAGATGTTGCACATGTGTCTTAACTTTCATATTGTCGGTATTTTATACCTTTCATGCACATGTTGCATATGTGTCTTACCTAACAACCTGTCGGTATTTTATACCATTTTAATGTTCAATCTGTCAGACACTGCAACACAAGGGTATCTTGGTACAGACCTGCAATCAACTTCGACAACTTCCACTAGTGAGAGGGGCTGGATTTGAGAGGGATCTCTCAACGTCTGAGTTCTTACCTCTCCTACGTCTCACCTCTTGGCGCTATAAAAGCTCCATCCTGTCACTTCTTCTCCATATTGTTTCATACTATGGAACAATGCTCTTCTCCAGACTGAGGGACTGACCACCTCAAAACTTTAAGGGTGATGGACTGATTACATCGTCTTCAAGTATCTTCTGCTTCTATCAACCTTTCCTGTACTTGACTGAAGAAGCCTACTGTGTAGGCGAAACGTTTCACAATAAAGATACCTAACTGTTGCATATGTGTCTTACCTAACAACCTGTCGGTATTTTATACCATTTTAATGTTCATTAACTTGAGACTGAGAGAGACTGATACCAGTCAGCCCATCTATCATTATTCTATCATACAGGAAAAGTCATATGTTTATGGTGCGTCCAACAAAGTCAACAGACTTTGTTGGACGCATCATAACACTACCGCCATAACACTACCACCATAACACTACCGCCATAACACTACCGCCATAACACTACCGCCATAATCTGAAACCAAGACAACAGTGCATAAGTGTTCGCAGTAAAGCTAATAGAATCCTTGGCTTCATATCAAGAAGCATAAATAATAGGAGTCCTCAGGTTGTTCTTCAACTCTATACATCCTTGGTTAGGCCTCATTTAGATTATGCTGCACAGTTTTGGTCACCGTATTACAGAATGGATATAAATGCTCTGGAAAATGTACAAAGGAGGATGACAAAGTTGATCCCATGTATCAGAAACCTTCCCTGTGAGGATAGACTAAGGGCCCTGAAACTGCACTCTCTAGAAAGACGTAGAATTAGGGGGGATATGATTGAGGTTTACAAATGGAAGACAGGAATAAATAAAGGGGATGTAAATAGTGTGCTGAAAATATCTAGCCTAGACAGGACTCGCAGCAATGGTTTTAAATTGGAAAAATTCAGATTCAGGAAGGATATAGGAAAGTACTGGTTTGGTAATAGAGTTGTGGATGAGTGGAACAAACTCCCAAGTACAGTTATAGAGGCCAGAACGTTGTGCAGCTTTAAAAATAGGTTGGATAAATACATGAGTGGATGTGGGTGGGTGTGAGTTGGACCTGATAGCTTGTGCTACCAGGTCGGTTGCAGTGTTCCTCCCTTAAGTCAATGTGACCTGACCTGACTAGGTTGGGTGCATTGGCTTAAGCTGGTAGGAGACTTGGACCTGCCTCGCATGGGCCAGTAGGCCTGCTGCAGTGTTCCTTCGTTCTTATGTTTTTATGTTCTTATAACACTACCGCCAGGCTCCGGCTGGGTTACATGTACCTCTGGAAACTTGTAACACCAACTGATACTTGGAGGGTGTTCCTCCACGGCCCGATTCACGACCAGGTCTCGCAGTAAATCAGGGTCTGATCAACCAGGTTGTTACTGCCGGCCGCACACAAACCGACATACAGACAATAGCCCGACTGGTCAGGTACTGACTTTGGGTGCCTGTCCAGCTTCTTGAAGACAGCTAGGGGTCTATTGGTAATCTCCGTTATGTAGACATATATAAAAGGAAACTTTTCCAGATGGACTATTGTCACACCGTACGTCATTATGTGCTGGAATGCGATAAAATTAATAAATTAAGAGACAACTTAGCCTCAGATGTTCAAGAAATGTCAAAGTATTTTATTCAGTGACATATTACCAACCAACCTGGAAAAATTAATTGAGTTTGCCTATTGTAACTAACTCACAGCCACTTAAATTTGCTTAAATTCAGTCATATCTTGCTAAAATATCCAGTAATATAAATAATTCAATACCACATATTTTTGTGGCTGAATTCATTGCTGCATGCATAACTCATTACAATGATAACCAGATATAAACACGTAAACAGTTCATTATCACTAACTTGTTTAGCTATTAAAACTTTGGGGCCCAGTCTCTAGAGCCATAAAGTGAGTCTGTAGTTTTGACTACCACTCACGTGATTGATATGGGATACATAATATATTAAACTGACGTTCACACATCACCTTCCCCTGCTATCATCTGATCCAGCGTCACTATGTAAATGATTAAAATCAGATCATAAACATGTAAGTAGCTTGTTCTAGCTAGGCTGGAATATTGCTGCACACTAACACCACCTTTCAAGGCGGGTGACATTGCTGACCTAGAAAATGTACAGAGAACCTTCACGGCGCGCATAACGGAGATAAAACACCTCAATTACTGGGAACGCTTAAACTTCCTCAACCTGTGCTCCCTGGAACGCAGGTGGGAGAGATACATGATTATATACACTTGGAAAATCCTAGAGGGATTAGTATCGAAAATCACTCCCTATGAAAGCAAAAGACTCGGCAGATGATGCAACATTCCCCCAATGAAAAGCAGGGGCGCCACTAGCACGATAAGAGACAACACAACAAGTGTCAGGGGCCCAAGATTGTTCAACTGCCTCCCAGCATACATAAGGGGCATTACGAAAATAGACCCCTGGCTGTCTTCGAGGAGGCGCTGGACACTTTAATTGTATCTAATCCTGGCTGTGGTTCGTACGTCGTGTTGCGTGTGGCCAACAGTAACAGCCTGGTTTATCAGGCCCTGATTCACCGTGAGGCCTGGTCACAGACCGCGCTGCGGGGGCGTTGACCCCCGAAACCCACTCCAGGTATACTCAAGGTATTACCACTGTAGTTTCCTTTGATATAAAAACTGTAGGGACCCAGTCCCTGGCCCCATTGTCTCTGTAATCTTTCAATTATCGCCGACATGATGGATATAGGGTACATAATACAGATATTAAACTATTATCTAACGAAGCACCAAAGTAAAATATCACATTCCCCATGAAGATTGATGGACCTAAACTACAGCCTAGTAGGAGGCACGAGTTCCGACATGAGTTCCGACATGGATGACTATCCATTCTTTCAGCCAAATTATCCAACATTACTCTTCAGAATGCTGTGCCGAATTCTTCCTCCAGTTCATTCTCTCTCCTAAGACCCTTGTTACCATTTGGAAAAGACCCGGGCCGGGACAGTACCGGCGAATCTATCAAGTTCCTAAGATTCATAAGGATGAGGCAACATACGGGGAATGAGAGGTTTGATCCAATTACTTGCATCAATTGTCAATCATTAAGCTAAAAAAAACCTTTGAAATGACATTTTGCTATTACATGTACGAAAAGGAATAATCGAAACTAAATAATAATACAACGATATATACCAAGAAGTATATCTGTCAGTGTATATACGCGGAAAGTTTACTTTAATTCCTATTTTAGGTATTAGAGTAACTGTTGGTGCACAGGTGACGTGCAGCCTTAATGACCGTCGGTCTATAGGCTTTAAACCCAATTAACTAACCAACCAGTGATAATACTGTTGAAGGATTCTAACCTACGTTGTCCAGGGGAGTGAGGTGGAAATGTTACGTTGAAGAAACTACTTAAAAACACAAGTAAACATAATTTATGCAAATTTGGCTAATACGACTAAACTTACATCTAAATGTTCACGAGACAGAAATTAGAAGAAATACTAGGACGGATGTAACACAGTTGGAGCTTAGTGGAGTTAGTATTTTCTGGCCATAAAAGCGACTGTTAAAACAGTGAAGGTTGGTGCTTATCACCAGTACACTGCGAGCAATAACAGAATACTGACCACAGAAGCCCCAAGAGTCCTCTCATTTCCGCGTACCTTGAATTTTTGTTCTGATAATTTTAATAGTGATACATTTTTGTAAACTAAGAACGAAGATTTTATTTTCTGGTATTTATGTACCATGACACATAACCTTTATCATTATGTGGTGGGTTTTAGAAATAAAAGCACGGATAATATCCGTTATTTATAACAAATTGAAATATCTGATAATATTTTAATAAATCTTAATTTGCATACTACTACTTCTTGAGAACTGGCGTAAGGAAGAATCAATTGATGGGCGATGACTACCACACAGGATAAACCATACCCCCGGCCGGGATTGAACCCGCGGTCATAGAGTCTCAAAACTCCAGCCCGTCGCGTTAGCCACTAGACCAGCTAGCCACAATAAGATTCATCCAACTAGGTATATTTCTACACCATAGGAAGGTTAGCACAGGCACCACTGTGACCACAAATGCAAGTTTTTACAGACGAATCTCCAGCTAGCGTGGCCGTGACGAACTCTAGCTCAAGTCCCTTCACTGCCGTCAACATGACTCAAGAAATCGTAATGACACGATTGCAAACAAACCATACTCCCGGCCGGGATTGAACCCGCGGTCATAGAGTCTCAAAACTCCAGCCCGTCGCGTTAGCCACTAGACCAGCTAGCCACAATAAGAGTTCGTCAAGGCCACGCTAGCTGGAGATTCGTCTGTAAAAATTTGCATTTGTGGTCACAGAGGTGCCTGTGCTAACTTTCCTATGGTGTAGAAATATACCTAGTTGGATGAATCTTATTGTGGCTAGCTGGTCTAGTGGCTAACGCGACGGGCTGGAGTTTTGAGACTCTATGACCGCGGGTTCAATCCCGGCCGGGAGTATGGTTTGTTTGCAATCGTGTCATTACGATTTCTTGAGTCACACAGGATAGGTGAGGAAGGGTTAAGATTGGGTATCTGTAATGCTGAAACGTTTCGTCTGCACAGCAGGTTTTTTTCAATCAGTACAAGCGAATATTGCACACGTGACAGTGGAAGCAGTTTGAGGTAATCAACGCCTTAGCTTTAGTACGTGATGGTCAGTTCTTATAGCTTAAGGGATTGACCACCACTTACCTCCCGCTTGAGGGACTGACCATCACTTATCTCCAACTTGAGGGCCTACCTCTAGCTAGAGGGACTGACCACCTCCGACCTCCAGCTGGAGGGATGAGCCATTACCTACCAAGACTGATGGACTGATTACCTCAAAACTACTTCTACTGTCTCGTGTAATATTCGCCCATATTTGACTTAAGAAGCCTGCCGTACAGGAGAAACGTTTCAGCAATAAAGGTGCCCAGGTGTTGCACGTTTCTTATTATCATCTTCATATTGTTATACCATTAATAATGACAGCAGTCTTGCATTATGCACACTAGTTCGCATATTTTTTTTTTGTGTGTGTATGTTGCGCATATTTCTCCACGAAAAAGGAAATGTAATTTCTGCTATTATAAAATTCTATTAGAATTCAAATTTTCACTTTCATAATCCACTGTACGCCAAAGTGAGAAATCCCAGTTGGACGTATGTGGGTTTTCCAGCACAATTTCTTAAACAAAGTCAATATTTTTAATGCAAGACAATGTGAGTGAGGCTTATCATAAGTGGTCCTGAGTAGCAAGAAAAGGGTCATTGACTCGCCCGTGGTTTACAACGTAGTTTTTAGTGTTTTTTTTTTTTTTCAGAATCCACGTGTATCCGGACCTGACTTGAGCTGCCAGAGTTTTGCAGTGATGACGAGGCTTTGAATATATGGAATACACGAGGGTTAAGAGAGGGAAGTGGGGTGGAAGGTACAGTGCCTGCACCCTGAAGGGTGGATGGGGATGTAATTCTCGAGATGGGAGGTACAGTGCCTGCACTCTAAATAAACGCAGACACGACACTTTCCACCTCTAGTACCACAACATTCCCATCCATCATTCAGTGTGTAGGTACTGTACCTCCGACCTTCAGTACCACAACATCCCTCATCCATCATTCAGTGTGCAGGTACTGTACCTCCGACCTTCAGTACCACAACATCCCTCATCCATCATTCAGTGTGCAGGTACTGTACCTCCGACCTTCAGTACCACAACATCCCTCATCCATCATTCAGTGTGCAGGTACTCTACCTCCTACCTTCAGTACCACAACATCCACACTCATCCTTCAGTGTGCAGGTACTGCACCTCCTACCTTCAGTACCACAACATCCCCCATCCTCATTCAGTGTGCAGGTACTGTACCTCCTACCTTCAGTACCACAACATCCCCCATCCTCATTCAGTGTGCAGGTACTGTACCTCCTACCTTCAGTACCACAACACCCACACTTATTCTTCAGAGTGCAGGTGCTGTACCTCCTACCTTCATTACCACAACACCCACACTTATTCTTCAGAGTGCAGGTGCTGTACCTCCTACCTTCATTACCACAACACCCACACTTATTCTTCAGAGTGCAGGTACTCTACCTCCTACCTTCAGTACCACAACATCCACACTTATCCTTCAGAGTGCAGGTGCTGTACCTCCTACCTTCAGTACCACAATATCCACACCCATTCTTCAGAGTGCAGGTCCTGTACCTCCTACCTTCAGTACCACAACATCCACACTTATCCTTCAGAGTGCAGGTGCTGTACCTCCTACCTTCAGTACCACAATATCCACACCCATTCTTCAGAGTGCAGGTCCTGTACCTCCTACCTTCAGTACCACAACATCCACACTTATCCTTCAGAGTGCAGGTGCTGTACCTCCTACCTTCAGTACCACAATATCCACAATCATCCTTCAGAGTGCAGGTACTGTACCTCCTACCTTCAGTACCACAACATCTCCCATCCATCATTCAGTGTGCAGGTACTGTACCTTCTACCTTCAGTACCACAATATCCACACCCATTCTTCAGAGTGCAGGTACTGTACCTCCTACCTTCAGTACCACAACATCCCCCATCCATCATTCAGTGTGCAGGTACTGTACCTTCTACCTTCAGTACCACAATATCCACACCCATTCTTCAGAGTGCAGGTCCTGTACCTCCTACCTTCAGTACCACAACATCCACACTTATCCTTCAGTGTGCAGGTACTGTACCTCCTACCTTCAGTACCACAACATCCCTCATCCATCATTCAGTGTGCAGGTACTGTACCTTCTACCTTCAGTACCACAATATCCACAATCATCCTTCAGAGTGCAGGTCCTGTACCTCCTACCTTCAGTACCACAACATCCCCCATCCATCATTCAGTGTGCAGGTACTGTACCTCCTACCTTCAGTACCACAACATCCCCCATCCATCATTTAATGTGCAGGTCCTGTACCTCCTACCTTCAGTACCACAACATCCACATTCATCCTTCAGAGTGCAGCTACTGTACCTCCTACCTTCAGTACCACAATATCCACACTCATTCTTCAGAGTGCAGGTACTGTACTTCCCATTTCCAGAACCACAGCAGCCACACACATTCAGAGTGTAGGCACAATACTTCTCACTTCCATAACCACAAAATTCTGATGAATAAGATACATGTGCAACACTTGTATTTTTATTGCCGAAACACTTCTATGCAAAAGGCTTCTTCAGTTAAAGGCAGGAGAATATAATATTGGATACTTTAGAAGTAATGACTCACGAAATCGTAATGACACGATTGCAAACAAACCATACCCCGGCCGGGCTGGAGTTTTGAGACTCTATGACCGCGGGTTCAATCTCGGCCGGGGTATGGTTTCTCGAGAAGTAATTTTCAGGTGATCAGTCTACGGGACTGAACACCTCAAAACTACTCCTACTGTCTCCAGTGCTATATTCGCTTGTATTGGACTGAAGAAGGCTGCTGCACAGCCGAAGTGTTCAGGCAATAAAGATTCCAAAGAGTAGCACTTGTGTCTAATCCGGATGTAGTGGATATGGTGTTGGTGGCGGGTAATACAGTGCCTGCACTCTGAATGACGGGGTGGGAATGCTGCGGTTCGGGGAATCATTCGAACTGTTTGTGCACACACATTCTATCTAGCATGACAGCTGAGGAATGAGTAACGATAATTGCTTCTTTCACTGGTGTGAAACGGCCGGTGCGGGAAAAATATATTTATGGTTGTTTTTAATATCGAACTATTATTCCTACGAATATTTTTTATAAAGGAGAGTACAGAAGTGAAGCGTTTTGTTTCTAATTAAGGGATTCTGGTACGTTTGTTTACCATTGTCACACACACACACTCTCATTGTGCTTCTGGTAGTGTAACGAGACTTTACCCATTCAAGCTAAAAGATATAATGTTTTAGGTTTAAAACCCAAATCTTTCTTTCAACATACCGGCAGTATCCCACCGAGGCGGGGTGGCCCAAAAGAAAAAAAGGAAAGTTTCTCATTTTACATTTAGCATTATATACAGGAGAAGAGGCTAAAACCCAAATCAACTCATCAATATTTTTGCAACGTTGATGATTTAAGTAAATAATTAATAAGTTGGTTGGCTGTTGACAACACGAGTGCTAGAAAGTTTATATAGGCTAATGTACTCGTAAGTACAATTATCATACATAGTGTAAATTACCCAGGATAATCCTAAAAAGTCAAAGTGACTTATTTCCATTGGGGTCCTCAGTAAGTTTATTCAAGTATACACAAATACAGTTACATAGATTATCATACATAGCAGCATATGTGTAGAGAACCTAAGGTAACCCAAAAAAAGTCAAAGTGACTTATTTCCATTGGGGTCCTTTAATACCTTGAGTCCACTGGACTGTTACTGACATCCACGAAGATGCCAGTGAAACTAATGACGGAACTTTAAGATGGGATCTACCTTAACTTTCATCCAAGCTTATGTGCACAATTCATCTTCCCGCAGATGACACCAGTTATTCAAAAAAAAACATTCAGTCCATGCACTGTCTTCAGTAGGTCGAATTCTCAACTTTTTTGACCTGACTGGACGTTGAAGAATGAAGATTAACATAATTACGAAGGAATCCAGCCATTTCAAAACTAATATCTAAAGTAGTTGGTGGTGGTTTTATGTCATGAAAAATGGACAAATTTCCGCAGCGGGATTGTTATATAATGACCCACTTAGCGCAACTTTTGGTCATTTGAACAAGGCCTTCTGCTGGCTTACTGGTCTACTCCTTGAAAAAAAAAAATAACTGGCGCATTATGTGGAACGTAAATTTCTACACTTAAAAACAAATGAACACTGTAACTTGTTCAACTCTGAAAACTTTGCGGCCCAGTCCCTGGACCCAGTATATACCTCGGTAATCTTTTGACTGCCGTCCACAGGATGGTTATGGGGTGAGTGTGAGAGCTAAAACATGCTACATCTCTTCACCAATGCCATGATTTATAAGATTACGAGTTATGAGATCTAAACAGAGATGACCTGATCAAAATATGACATGAACAGCTTTCCATAATCACATTATTCCTGGTCTGATGACTACTCACTCACTATAAAGGCAATTCACTGCACACTGTTCTTTTTGCGGGACTAGTTAACCATGCAGTGAGGACCACCACTCCTTCCCTCTGTCATCTGCTGACCTAGAATCACTCTTCAATATTCTATCAGGTTAGAGAAAAAGATTCATAGAAAAACGTCACAGATGGGATCTGTCTGAAGTTACTGGAGCAGGTCTTGTGTCGGCGTTTCCCCTTCAGAATTGTATCTTCACACTTTTTTTTTTAATTTAATGTGGTTGTAGCATACAATATTAAGGTCCCGTGGCTCAAGTGGTAGCAACTTCGGCTCACATCCTATGGACCCGGGTGCGATTTCGACACCTGTTACCACTGTTCACCTAACAGTAAGTAGGCACCCGAGTGTTAGCAGACCGTTGTGGGTTGCAACCTGGGGAAGAACATCATGGACACTAATTGAAATAAGCCACACTGGCTTTGTTGAGTTTATAATCCTCCGGGTTATTAAGCAAATAAATAAATAAATTAGTAAAACCGACCCCTTTTTGAATCCCGCTCCAGTATTCTATCGTATAACAATGAATTTTTTTTATATTGTCATCTGCCAAGGAGAAATATACATAAAAGAATTAACCTTACCTATACATGGTCGTCATACTCCACTTTTCCCAAGCTTGGGAAAATCTTCCTAAAAGGAACAGCTGGAAATGAAAAAGATATCCGTTAGTGAACTGTCAAGGAACACGCGAAATTCTGACGCTTGACTACGAACTAAAACAGAATGATGTCCAACTGCAGACCTGCAGAACCGATATTTTAATAAGGAAACTAAGTGCTCCTTCTGCCCTCTTGGTGAAACGTTTACTCATTAAATTATGCAGGACTGGAGGAGCCATTCATTGAGAAATGTTTCTTACCGAACCTTTAACGTGTGAATAACACTGCGCTGTGTGGCAGCCACGGCCTATATTTGCCATTTTTTCAACGTTAAAATAAGAGCTAACCATATTTACTTAACCCACCACTGGGCAGGAGAACTGTTCATACACTGGCATCACGGCAGGAGCTACGACACTAATGAATGAAGCTGTTGAATTTTTTATATAATTTCCTAAATGTAGAACATATGAGTGAATAATACAATAATTGTGTAATAAAATACAATGCTGTTTGGACCCTTCGAAAATTTTGAGGGAGGGGGGTGGAGAACAGCCAGTAGAGACGCCGGAAGAGGGTTACCATATTGAATTTAATGGGTGTACACTGGTTGATACAATCGTCTAATAATCTTGCATTATCGAGGCTGTAATAGGATGTTTCGGCCTGAATTTGTAATAGAAACTCGTGTTAATGTCCCCAGCTGAAGAATTGGGACAGGAAATTTGCGGGGCCTCAAGAATTACGTGTGGATGGCGAAAAATATGGAATACAAACATCACTCTCACGGAAGTGCACCATAGTCTTAGCATTTAGATCACTAGCTGGCCAGTGTAGGGTCTAGGTGTTAGGCAGGTGTTGTAGTGTGATCCATCTACAGTAATTAAATGGTTAGTGGCAATACAAAGTTCTTTTTTAATAATAATAATTTATGTATAATGATTATATTCTGTGTTCCCAGCAAGCCTAATCCTATACAGTCCACAGCCTTAATATACCAGAGTAGCTGGTTTTAATATTATAATTATTAATTTAATGTCAGGTCTAGCTTTTTGTGAGTGGTGAAGAAGTGGAAAGTCGAAGGAGTTGCTGTTCAGTGACATACTGTGACTAAGTCCCACTTACCTCAACCAAATTATTTGTATGTAATAATTCAGGTAATGCCCTATAAGCCTCCTGCGAGTGATTTGCTCACATAATAATAATAATAATAATAATAATAATAATAATAAATAATAATAATAATAATAATAATAATAATAAATTTTCACAGAAGCCTTCCAGCAGGTCTGCACGTGGCCAACCACATCAGTAAGCAGGCATAAATAAACCGAAAGATTTATTTTATTTGTAAATCAATTTGGTATTATGTCAGACCAACATATACTCGAATCGACTCGACCCACAGGCCATTCTGATTGGTGTTGCTCTTGGCCTAGTTGCCCCCATACTCACCGAACATAGATGTATTCGCAGCAGGGCGTCGGCTGATCAGTTCGGACTTCATGGTCTCGTGTGTCATACATCAGAAGGGAAGTATGCTAGACATGAGGTCAACGACATTATAGAGAGAAGTCTCGCCACAGCCTGTTGCTCAGCTGAACGGAAGTCAAAAGCGTCCTGGAATCACTATGCTACCCTGGAAGGACGGTAAGCAGATTGCCTGGGACTACACCTGTGCCTCCACTTTGGCAGACATCTACTTGCAATACTCTGAAACTGAAGGGGGTGGAGCCGCCAGCTACAGGGAGACCCATAAGATCCGTATATATAAAGGCCTGCCCTCTTGCTATAACTTCATTCCAATAGGGTCGGAGACCCTTGGAGCATGGGGCAAGTGTGCTCTAAAGTTCCTCAAAGAGCTGGGTGAAAAGCTCATCATAGAAACTAAGGATCACAGAGCGGCCAGCTTCCTCTTTCAGAGACTCGGTGTTGCGATCCAGAGGGAAAAGGCCTGTAGCATTCTGGACATGTGGCCCATCGCCGAGGAACAGGGCGAAGTAATCGAGATGTAGGCTCTGAGATTAATTTATGCTGTTCTATTCCCTAGAGTATATTTGTTAATGTATTTTGTCTTTAAATATAGGGGTGGCGGGTGGTAGGAAAAGAAAATATTCAAATAGCTCCAGGATGAACCTCAAGTTCTCCCTGAAGTTTTATTCTTTTCTCAGAGGATGACGGACCCCAATCCAGTTCAAGAAGTGGTACCTCCAAATTTTTATATATATATATATATTATATATATATATATATATATATATATATATATATATATATATATATATATATATATATATTTAATGAGTGTGTGTGTGTGCAGTAAGATCACAGTGAACAGGTGATATCACAATATGCACAACAACCACTGTGAAAAAGTAGTGAAATTCTAAGGGCTTTCGTGACTTCTCACATTATAATAGTTCCTTGATAATATGAGAAATCACGAAAGCGCTTAAAATTTTCCTATTTTTTCAGAATGGTTGTTCTGCATATTTTGATATCACCTGTTTACTGATTTTATTGCATATATATATATATATATATATATATATATATATATATATATATATATATATATATATATATATATATATATATATATATATAACAATGTCGTGCCGAATAGATAAAACTGGCCAATTAGCAAGAACTCATTTAAATTTAAGCTCTTTCTAAAATTTTCTTTCATACATTTAAAGATATATTTTTTTAATTTATGTTAATATAAAAATTAATGATTTTGTACCAAAAGAACCTTAGGAAATTTACCTAACCTTATTATAACAAGCTCAATTTAATCCAACTAAATATATTTTATATAAATTTACAATAATTTAATAATGAACAAACACAATGAAATACATTTTTTTCGTTAGAATCAGAATGATTTTTGCGAAATTATTGCATACACAAATTTTCGCTTGCCCTATTCGGCAATAAGTGCATTGTTATTTAAGCCAAACTCGCAAGTTTTACTTATTTGGCACGACGAAGGGGTTACTAGCCCCTTGCTCCCAGCATTTTAGTCGTCTCTTACGACAATCATGGCTCACGGAGGAAGAATTCTATTCCTCTTACTCATGGAGGAAATAAAGAAAAATAAGAACCAGTAAGGAAACAGAAGAAAACCCAGAGGGGCGCGTGTATATATATGCTTGTCAATGTATGTGTAGTGTCACCTAAGTGTAAGTAGAAGTAGCAAGACGTACCTGAAACCTTGCAGGGAACTTTATGACATAGAAAAAAGACACCAGTAATCCTACCATTATGTACAACAATTACAGGTTTCCGCTTCATACTCACTTGACAGGACGGTAGTACCTCCCTGGGTGGTTGCATATATATATATTAATATATATATATATATATATAATATATATATATATATATATATATATATATATATATATATATATATATATATATATATATATATATATATATATATATATATATATATATATATATATATATATATATATATATTATATATATGCAATAAGATCACAGTAAACAGGTGATTTTAAAATATGTAAAACAACCACTGTGAAAGAGTAGTGAAATTCCAAGCGCTTTCGTGACTGCTCACATTGTCAAGGAACTATGTGATAGTTCCTTGACAATGTGAGTAGTCACGAAAGCGCTTGGAATTTCACTACTCTTTCACAGTGGTTGTTTTGCATATATATATATATATATATATATATATATATATATATATATATATATATATATATATATATATATATATATATATATATATATATATTAAACATACACAACACACACACACACACACACACACACACACACACACACACACACACACACACACACACACACACACACACACACACACACACACACACACATACACACACACACACACACACACACACACACACACACACACACACACACACACACACACACACACACTTTAAACAGCTACACCTGCCGTAGAACACGAACTTACGGTTATAAACAACTCCCTCACCAGAAAACCACAACATTACAGACGAAATATGCACGATATTTTAAGGTAATAAAATCATTGTCAGACAACATGTGAGTTGAATTACAGTTATTTAAGGTAGCGCAGGTGTAATTATGCACTTTTAGTTCACAGAACACATTTGCATCAGGTTCAAGCTCTTGGTATTATTATATTCATGAGGAACCGCTAAACCCGTAAGGGCCATATAGGGCCTGATGAATGGGTGGTGATCAAGTTCGATCCAAGGAAGGAAAGTATGGTAGCTCCAGTTCCTTGGATTATGAGACCTTCGTTGGCATCAAGGAACTTCCCTCTTCTTGCCTCTACTAATGGACCTTCCTGTTGCGTCTTAGTGATCTTCCTCGTCTCACCTTCGACAGTTTTAAGACACCATTCTCATCCTTCAGCTTCATATTGTTCTAGACCATATTATTATTATTAAAGATTAGCCGTTATTCTCTCGGCCCGGGCCTTTTCCAAGTGGTGGCCCGGCCTTGGCTCCCTCTTTAGGGAGTGTCTGAGACCTAAGTCTCCCATGGGAGGAGGCACAAGTACCTCCTCATCTTTGGGACCAACTGTCCCCAGGCCTAGCCACAAGCTAGGCCTCTCTGGTCTGCCATCCCCGCCCCAAGGGGGCAAATGGGAATGACAGTCTTATGAGCTAAAGGCTCGGGCTCAGGCACCTACCCTACCCTAGAAGGGTTAGGCATGGTGTCGATGTTCCAGACCATAAAACTGAACTCTTCTCCAGGCTGAGGGACTGACCACCTCAAACAGTTTCTTTATTATTATTATTATACAAGGTTGATGGACTGATTACATCATCTTTACCTCGTCACTACTTCTGCTACTCCTTATACATTCTCCTCAGTGTTTGACTGAAGAAACCTACTGTGTAGGCGAAACGTTTCAACAATAAAGATACCCAAGTGTTGTACATGTATCTTACTCTTCAGCTTCCTGCCTGAGAGACCTCCAGCTCATGGCTTTAAAGATAAAGATTTTATTTCTTTGTAAAGGCTACGATGTGTAATTACATGCCGAGGCATTACCAGCAGACTAATGCTAGTACATAATAACTAAATCAAGACAAGATAAGAGTGGTTAACTTGTATTAAAATGTTTATTTAATCTTAATAGTAATGCGAGGTAGTCTAGGTGGAGGTTTACAAGAATAATAATATTAAAGTAGCACATAAAAACAATATTACAAATAATGGTTCAAACAGTAATGTTTCATGGTGTTATATTCTTCCGATCATATCTGGAGGACCAGCGAATCAAGAAGAAGAAGAAGACGAAGAAGACCTGAGTTCCGGCACCTGTAGAGAAGTTGGTCATATTTTCATGCACTCGTTGCCTGTTTACCTAGCAGTAAGTCGGTGTCTGAGTGTTCTGTGAGCTTACTGTTATGAGAGGGGAACAGGATCGTGTCTGAGTGTTCTGTGAGCTTACTGTTATGAGAGGGGAACAGGATCGTGTCTGAGTGTTCTGTGAACTTACTGTTGTTTAAAGACAGTTGTTAGAGGGATAAGGATCAAAGGACCCCCGTGAAAATAATCACTGTTTAAAGTACGTTAAACAGTCGCCCACTCGACTGTCTTAGAAACAGTGAAATACTGTCCATTATTAAGAGGACGAGTTATACTTCGACGCTTTGATTTTATCTGAACCAGAGCTAAAACAAAGTTCTTGTCTCGCAGAGATACATCACTGAAAATGAGACAAAAAGAGTTCACTAACTTATATTCTCGTACTGTTCTTGGTCCTTGAAATAATTTTTTTAAAGCAAGATTCGTGAAGTCATCCTTCGCCGCAGAAAAAAAAATCGATTAAAAAATTTTCATTTCTCGTTCCTGGAACACCCTTGACTGCGAGGATGCAAATATGCAAATATAGATTCGTAGCAACACCAAATTCGAAGTTGCACTGATTGAGGACGGCAGCATGTCGCCATGACAAGAGAAAGGTATTCCTTTCACGGGTCTATAATCGCAAACCTATTTTGATTTATCTCATGTTTTCAGTATGTGATTGAGAAGAATCTCTTGAGGCCAATCAACAGCTGCGCCTCATGAAGGATGCCCATCTATAGTTGCTGGTTACAAGGTTATAATCATGACTGATTTCTACTGTAATTTACTGCTACGCTTTAAATAATAAGATATTACAAGGACCGCAATGGAAATAAGTCACTCTGCATGACTTTTTTGGCGGCTATCCTAGGTAATTTACACGTGTTCCAATGTATGATAATTGTACTTACGTGTATCTGTATCAAAATAAACTTACTTAGGTGCTAGCCATCCTTAATGTGTTGATTTAAAGCTCCTGAATCCCTTTGGAAGGTTCAGTTTCTGTCTCTTGAGGGAGTTGAGTGGCAGTTCCTCTGTCTTTTGAGAATGTTGAGGCACGGCTATCAGGCCTCTTGCTTGCATTGCAGTACAGGGGACGGGAGTTACCTGAACCAGGAGACACGTCTCTCGGGTCGAACAGCTACTTAAACTAGTCTAGCAGGAATTACGCTTCGAGTCGTTCTTAAAAGTGGAACGTTTAACAAGGGGGGGGGGGGCAGGATTTAAGGAGGCGCCGGACAGTGACAACGTGCTGCATATTCGTAAGGCGATGGTGGGAACGTTGCTGGGTAATAAATATGCAGAGATGGGTTAATAAGCTGTCACTGAAACGAAGGCAGACAAGCATGACGTTACGAAGGTTGGAAGCTCATGGGAAAGGCAGGTAAAATAGAACCTTAATGTCTACTTCGAGATAAAATAAGTGTGGAAAATTTTTATAATTTTTCTGTGATTTGTGTGTGGTAATTGGCATGGATAATAATATTTATATAAAGTAGTGTAAGTGTGTAATATTGGTGAGACTTTTGAAATTTTATAAGTCACCCATATCAGAACCTATTTTCCTTATAATTTCCTTATATACTGTAAGGAGTTGATTAAATGAGGTGAAATTGCTGTAATTTAGAAGAAATTAATATTCTGACAAGGAAAATGTATTACATACCTGGAAGTATCACTGAATTTAAATAAATGTATGTATATAAGATGTGATGAATGGTTTGAAAAACCGACAAGTTGAAGATTGAGACACTTATGCAGCATATGGGAATCTTTATTCAGAAAACGTTTCGCCACACAGTGGCTTCATCAGTCCAATATAAAGAGGAAGGCGTAAGGAGAGGAGGAGAATGAGGTAATCAGTCCCTCAACCTAGAGTCGATGTGTTCAGTCCATCAATCTTGATGGACTGAACACATCGACTCTAGGTTGAGGGACTGATTACCTCATTCTCCTCCTCTCCTTACGCCTTCCTCTTTATATTGGACTGATGAAGCCACTGTGTGGCGAAACGTTTTCTGAATAAAGATTCCCATATGCTGCATAAGTGTCTCAATCTTCATCATGTATATAAGATAAAAGTTGGGAGAAGCATCGAATATGGCGTAACGTGAAGTACACACCAACTAGCTAGTGAATCTTTCGGGAAATTAACAACAGTCGATAGAAATATTATGGGCAAATCATAACAAGAAGAAAAATAAAGATAAGATATATCTGGAGGCGTCCAGATATGTAATGAACCGGCATAATAAGGCAGTTAAAGACGGTAATACTGGACGTGGTAGACCAAACGGACAGGTTGACCACTACATAACTGCAATAGTTAAGGTTCACCTCCCAGTGGGATATAAAGCCATAACTGACCATAATTCTTAAGCCATCGGAAGGCCTCGGTCAGATGACCAAAAGCTCCAACGGCGCGTCAGGAAACACTTGTCCTGTTTCCTGACGAACCTTACCTACCTGACTTACAAAGCCACACTTGGTAAGGTAGCTAGGTACTGACCAGTATTAGGTTACATTACTGTACTGAGGAGTTAGGATATAACACCCATGAAATAACAGGGTAAGTGCAAAACTTGTTTCGAAATATTGTAATAATATTAATAATTTATAATTGTGTGTAAAAATAATAGACGAAATAGATTACCTGAGTCAAGTCACATAACCAATAGTCCCCTGGTTGTCTTCAAGCAGGCACTCGACAGGCACCTAAAAGTCAGTACCTGACCAGCGGGGCTGCGGCTCGTACGTCGGTTTACGTGCGGCCAACAGTAACAGCCTGGTTAATCAGGCCCTGATCCACCATGAGGCCTGGTCACAGACCGGGCCACGGGGGCGTTGACCCCCGGAACCCTCTCCACGTAAACTCCAGGTAACTTTTTCCCTAATCAAACAGACCACTAAATTAGCCAGGTTTACTGGCTTAAATTTTCATAGATATTCAGGAGCCATGTGTTCTTAATCTAAGGTCCTGAAGTGAGATGGGGAGCTGAGACGGTGGACATTGTTGCTACACATTGTTCCTAGTCCCATATGTCTCAGCTACACCAACATCAGTAAGGTAATACTTGTTTTTATGTCAAGAGTCCTCCCTAGTTATGTGAGTGGAAGGTTAATTCATGATTGTGCTTGTGAAAAATTTACCCCACAATCTCTCACAAGATTTTTTTTCCGGATATTTAACCCGGAGGGTTAGCCACCCAGGGTAACCCAAGAAAGTCAGTTAGTCATCGAGGACTGTCTGCCATTTCTATTGGGGTCCTTTCAGTCTTGTCCCCCAGGATGCCACCCACACCAGTCGACTAACACCCAGGTATCTACTTACTTGCTAGGCGAGCGGGGACAGCAGGTGTAAGGAAACACACCCAGTGTTTCCACCCAGCCGGGGATCGACCTTAATGTTTACATCGAGGTTACCTGTAGAGGAGAAAACTATTATCTGCAATTCTGATTAGACAAATGGACGTCAGGATGGTATAGCAGATAACGTGGCCTTCATGATGAAGCTGGCCGAGAGATTTAAAATTCAGAATGAAAAGCGAAAACATGCATGGTTATTTACTAGAATAAGACAAAAATAGTACGACTTTTATAATTCAATTTTTTTTTGGTATAAATTTTCTTGTCACCTAAGATTACGAATACTGAAAAGTTCACCTACCCGTCTCATATGTTGTTTATGAGGCAGCCACTGTAAGTAAGTTTATTCAGGTATACACAAATAGTTACATAGAATTATCATACATAGCAGCATATGTGTAGAGAACCTAGGATAACCCAAAAAAGTCAGTTTCCACTGCTGTTCTCATGTGTCTCTTATCACTCTTCTCGCTATTTTTATCAGTTCATTGTATAATCATCATGCAAAAACTCTCTGGCTAAGATTTGTTATACAGTTAAATTTACAGACTGATAGCTTTGTCGTATCTCATTCAAATTCCAGCCCTGAGTAAGGTAGACGTGCCCTACTCCCCTCTTATCATGATCAATACACAACAGCCAACTGATGTAAGGTGAGCATGGTCAACAAGTTTTAGGACTTACCTATAACTTTGCCATGCCAGAAATCGAACTGATGTCCCTTGGGTTGTGAGCCGAGCGCTATATCACTGAACTGAGAGTCACCTTTATTACACTCATGTTAACACCGTGCACTTATATACACTTCAAAGGAACGTGACAACCTGACAAGCCGACACTAACACTTTAGTCTATCGATTTCAGTTTCTCATTTCATGATTCTTATAGTTTCTAGGAAATTTCATTAGGGATTAGACAGATCTGCACTTGACTTTTCTTTACTCTTTATTAAATTTATATGAACACTTCAGCTTGCTTACTGTGAGAGAGAGAGAGAGAGAGAGAGAGAGAGAGAGAGAGAGAGAGAGAGAGAGAGAGAGAGAGAGAGAGAGAGAGAGAGAGAGAGAGAGAGATTTGGAAGACAGGGAACAAGGTTACTATGCATAAATTATAAACAGGGTATCATGGAGTAGCGTCTAGTCAGGTTGAACCCTGGTGAAGTGCTCTTGAACCAGTGAATTGGAACTACCTTCCACTTCTTTGAATCAAACATGATTGGCTCCCATTTTCCAGGAGCTATATAATCCCTAAAGACTAAGCGTTGCCCACAAACAATAACCTCAGTCTCACAATGCTGAAATTACAATTTTTTTCAGCTCGTCCTTCAACTTGACACACGTATTAACAATTACCTCACCACCTATTTTAATATAAGAAGCGCTAAACCCGTAGAGGTTACACAGCGTCTGGGGAATAGAAAAGAATCGGGTTTAATCCAAGGAAGAGGAGGGCAACTCAGTCTTTTTGAATCAAAAGCTCTTAAAAAATGGAAGGGTCATGCAAGGATCGACCGCTATCCACAGGCTCTGTAGAGGCACTAGAATCATGCAGAAATCAATAAAACCGATAAAGTAAGCTTAAGGTGGTTTTAAGCCATAGACATCTCGAACTTACGTTTAACTGCTTGAGACTGGGTTCTCCTAAGTAATGTACACTATGATAAGTGTACTTATGTGTATCTGTACCTCAATAAATTTACTTCCTAAAGGAAATTTGAGAAATACTGAAGAAAACTGTTTATGCAAGTCTTGCCAGTCAAGACTTGCATAAACAACGCAAACCTTTCATACTAAGTTTCGCTCTAAACGGAGCTCGCTAAAGCTCTGGTCAGCGTGAAACATAGTATATACATTAAGATTTGCTCTGCACACAATATCTTTCTACCAACACTATTTGCAAAATATTAATACGAACATAAGCATGAAGGAACAATGCAGTAGGCCTATGGGCCTATGCTCAGTAGGTCCAACTCGCACACCTGTTCAACCAATATTAAAGGCTAGCCAAAGTTCTCGCCTCATTGGCGTTACCTGGGAGTTTGTTCCACACACAAGTAGGTTACACCTGCATCATTCCCTTACCTACGTTTTCTGTGGAACCTTCTGCATGGAAATACCTGCACCAGCATTTCAAGGAAGGTTGGGGTTCGGGATCTCTTGTAGGGTTAAAATACCGATGAGGTTTTTCAAACTGAATTCTTGCACTGAAACCGAATATCAGTTAGTCTTTAGCGAAGGTTAGACGGCCTATTCGAGGCAGATAGTAAAGGTCTGGTAGAGATTTGCAGCATATCGCTTTCTGGGTAAGTAAGTTTATTCAGGTGACACGACCTTGGCTCTCTACTGGGGGAGTGTCTTGACATTCATAATGTCTTCCCTCGGGAAGAAGTGTTCTTACAGAATTCTGGGACACTTGCTGTCCCAAATCCTAGCAACAATCTCTGCCCTGACGGGGCTCGCAGGGAGAACCTAGACACGTCTTCACTGGAGTAGCAATTAGCTACTATAGATGTCTTCTTCGATGCCATGGTGATCTTCCCTGGTGTGAGTATTATCAAACTCACAACTAGTCTGCCAGTCACCCCGTAGGGCCTGGCAAATACTTTGGAGCAGCAGATGGTGTTGTGTTCTGGACCCTCGAGGTAGAGATATAACTTGCAGATACTATATTATAAACATAATTTTTAAAATAGTTATAAGAAGCCCATAGTAAGTAGTTAAGTAAGTTTATTTAGACACAACGTGTAAATTACCTAGTTTAACTCCCCCCAAAAAGTCAAAGGGCCTTATTTCCATTGGGGTCCTTGAGAGAAATAAAACGACATATAGCAACATTCTTTGATACTCTGAAGGCATTAAAATACCCAGAACAAAGCGTAATATGTCAAAGAAGACAGTGTCTCCTCTGACACAGGTCAGGTGTTGACCGGTTCACTATGTACTAGCCTACCCAAGATAAAGTCTTACGCCTATCCAGAAAAAAAACAATCACTGCATCAGAGTGCATCTTGAAGATGAAATAGTGACAGTCTTACGGATAGCCTAGGCAAGCTCACAACACGTCTATACACCCACCCTCCAAGGCCGCCAAGACAAAACTGAACTGAGTATCCTGTGTTTGCAAACTTAAAAAAACACGCGCTTCGCGTTTTCTGTTTCTGGTGTAGGAAATTTATATGGGGAAACAACAATAATAATAATATTTCAGCATGATACAATGTTTATAGCAATAATCTTTATTTCTACATGTACAAGGTATACAGGCCTAGGTGACATCAATGACTTAATACTATATAGAAAACTCCTTGTTATACAGAGCATTTCGAGCAAATTAGGTAAATTTTTATTTCAGGATGTGACCCACACCAAGGTATCCATTTCACTGATAGGTGAACATGGACGGTAGGTGATTTATGGAAACGCGTCCTAATATTTTGCAGCCGTACCAGGGAACAGACCTTCGAACCTCAGTGTGTAAGCTGAGTGTGCTAGCGTTCAAGCTACGGAGCAGTTAGTTTAGTTTAATATGTTTATTATGCACCCCATACCCATCCTGTGGGCGGTAGTCAAAAGATTACAGAGGTACATAATGGGTCCAGGGACTGGGCCTCCAAGTTTTGATAGCTGAGCAAGTTACAGAGGTAATGAATTCACAATTTACAAAGGTAATGAACTCACAATTTACAAAGGTAATGAACTCCAGGTAGGTCTAGTCACAATCATGACAAGTTACAAAGGTATTTACAGATTACAGAGGTACACAATGGGTCCAGGGACCGGGCTCCAAAGTTTTGATGGCTGAACTAGGTACAAGGTAATGAACTCACAAGTTACAAAGGTAATGAACTCACAAGTTACAAAGGTAATGAATACTGTAAGAATGGTTACTTACGTTTATACATGGCTGCAATCATGAACAAATTTTAGAGTAATGAGCAATTCACACTTCCACACCCGGTCACAACTGTACGGAGCAGTCAAGTGGGTACAGTTATTAAAGGAATACAGTTATTAAAGTGCAACATACCAAAGCCCCTTGTATGCAGAGCATTATGGGCAGGCTTAAAATTAACTTAAGATTAACTAAGCAATGATATATTCAGTGGTAAAAACATTATTGTAAACAGATAACAATTTAGAACAAATGAGTAATACAAAGACAGGTCATATGGTCATTTACTGTGTTGCTGTGCATTCAGTAGAATGGAGTATTCTGTTAGGTAATGTAAATCGACACCATGCCTAGCCTTTCTAGGGTAGGGTAGGTGCCTGAGCCAGAGCTTGCAGCTCACAAGACTGTCATTCCCATTAGGCCTCTTGGGGCGGGGATGGCAGACCAGAGAGGCCTAGCTTGTGGCTAGGCCTGGGGACATTTGGTCCCAAAGGTGAGGAGGTACTTGTGCCTCCTCCCATGGGAGACTTAGGTCTCAGACACTCCCTAAAGAGGGAGCCAAGGCCAGGCCACCACTTGGACAAGGCCCGGGCCGGGAGAATACCGGCGAATCTTTAATGATAATAATAATAAGGTAATGTAATTAAAAAATAACAAAGTTTGACTGAGTCACAGGTTAAACATTTATGAGATACAATAATGAGAAACATTTATGAGATACAATTTATGAGATACAATTATTCAGTATTTATTTAGTTGTGGGTGAGTAAGTGATTTTTGAGAAGAGACTTGAATTTATAAACAGACAGTGTTTCTTTTATATTCACAGGTAATGAATTCCAGATTTTAGGGCCTTTTATGTGCATTGAGTTTTTGCATAGCGTGAGATGGACACGAGGAACATCAAAGAGTGATCTGTGCTATGGTCGTGTGTTCTGTTGAGGTTGGTAAGGAGACGTTTGAGGGGAGGGTTTATATCAGAATTAAGTGTTCTATGTATGTAGTAGGTGCAGTAATAAGTATGGATGTTTTGTATGGTGAGTAGGTTTAGAGTTTTGAATATTGGTGGAGTGTGCTGCCTGTAGTGAGAATTTGTTATCATTCTGACTGCAGCCTTTTGTTGGGTAATTAGTGGTCTGAGATGGTTTATTGTTGTTGAGCCCCATGCATAAATTCCATAGGTGAGACAGGGGTAAATAAGGGAGTGATATAGGGCCAGGAGGGCTGACTGTGGAACATAGTACCGTATCTTCGATAGTATGCCTACGGTCTTGGAAATTTTCTTGGAAATTTGTTGTATATATGTTTGAAATTTGAGTCTATTATCAAGGTGGATTCCTAAGAATTTTCCCTCTGTGAATTTTGTGATAGGTGATCCGTTTATCATTATGTTAAGAGGGACATCTGTAGCTCTGTTACCAAACTGAATGAAGTAGGTTTTGTCAATGTTTAGAGTGAGTTTGTTAGTCCTCATCCAGGTAGATATTTTCTGTAATTCAGTATTTACAGTAGTATTGGCTAGCGTGACTGGGCTCGGGTGAGAGAAGACGTATGTAGTGTCATCTGCAAATAGTGTGGGTTTGAGTAGTTGCGATGCATTTGGTAGGTCATTTATGTATATGAGAAAGAGAAGAGGGCCAAGGACACTTCCCTGTGAGACACCAACTGTAATTGGCTGTGCGGAAGAGTTTGCCCCATTTGTGTACACATATTGGTTTCTGTTGCTGAGGTATGACTTTAGGTAGTTGAGGGAGTGCCCTCTTATACCATAGTGCGACAATTTTATGTGGAGCAAGTCATGGTCAACTGTATCAAAAGCTTTACATAAGTCAATGAAGATCCCCAGTGGGACTTATTTTTTCTCTGTTGCAGTGTATATATGTTCTAGCATGTGTATAATAGCAGCATTAGTATTTTTATTAGGCCTGAACCCAAATTGACAGGGGTTGAGTATGTTGTGGGAGATGAGGTAGGAATAGATTCGCTTATGAATTAATTTTTCGAAGATTTTAGAGAGAGGGTGTAAGTTGGATATTGGCCTATAGTTATTCAAGTCTGTTTGGTCTCCTCCTTTATGGATCGGGGTGACCCTTGCTATTTTGAGAACTGTAGGGAAGGTAGAGGATTCAACGGATTTGTTAAAGGTGTCATGTAGGGGGGTAATGATTGAATCGGATATAAGTGGGGAATATGGGAGTAGGGGGTATCGTAGGCAAGGGGGGAGGCAGGCGAGGTGGTAGGAGTGAGATGATTAGCGGAGGTAGGTAGGTAATGACAGGTCAGTGGTGACCACCACGACACTCTCATTAACTCTACACTACTCACTAACATATGCCTCGCCCACTCTTCACTCATATATAATCATAATAAAATATAAGAAAAAAGAATAAATAACGGTGGGCAGTGAATATTACTATTCTACTCAAACACAGTTTATTATTAAGTCTTTGTACAATAATATATTTGGGAACAGAGCATTACGGTGCCCCGGTGGCCTGGTGGCTAAAGCTCCCGCTTCACACACGGAGGGCCCGGGTTCGATTCCCGGCGGGTGGAAACATTCCGACACGTTTCCTTACACCTGTTGTCCTGTTCACCTAGCAGCAAATAGGTACCTGGGTGTTAGTCGACTGGTGTGGGTCGCATCCTGGGGGACAAGATTAAGGACCCCAATGGAAATAAATTAGACAGTCCTCGATGACGCACTGACTTTCTTGGGTTATCCTGGGTGGCTAACCCTCCGGGATTAAAAATCCGAACGAAATCTTATCTTATCTTATTATTGTGGTTTAGATAAATGGGGTGGTACACATAAGCAGTGAGACAGGGAAATACAATCAACTTGACGAAAATGAATATAACTTACAATATAGCACAGAGGACAGTTCACTACAGGAACTAAGCCACAGGTCCCAAGACCTATACAGCACGAGTAATGCGCCAAGCCAGTACTCTGCCCAATGCCTCCAACAGTCTCCTCCAGAGACTTCAGCAGCCTTCTCCCGAGCCCTGCACCCCAGCAGCAGCTCCGCTCGAAGTCTCTGCTCAGGAGCTCTGCACCCCAGCAGCAGCTCCGCTCGAATCTCCCTACTCAGCTCTTCCTTGGGCTTTTATGGTGGTTCAAGCACCCTCCACAACCACGTGTATGACCTGACGCCTAGGTCTGAGGCGTCAAGAACAAAAGACCTCAGACGTGGGCGTGGCTACAGACGTTTGCCAAGGCAAGGTGTGACCATATAATTGGTTAAATTAGATCTCCCCAGAGACCTCACAAGCCCAGCTGGACTACATCACAAAGGGTGTTGCAATGATTGGTGATAGCACTTGTTATAATAATAATAATAATAATAATAATAATAATAATAATTATTATTATTATTATTATTATTATTATTATTATTATTATTATTATACCTAAGTAACCTAACCTAATCTAATAATAATAATAATAATAATAATAATAATAATAATAATAGCAGTTGGTCACCAGTAGGTTGTCACATTTTCTTCCTGGAGTTTACCTGGAGAGAGTTCCGGGGGTCAACGCCCCCGCGGCCCGGTCTGTGACCAGGCCTCCTGGTGGATCAGAGCCTGATCAACCAGGCTGTTACTGCTGGCTGCACGCAATCCAACGTATGAGCCACAGCCCGGCTAGTCAGGTACCGACTTTAGGTGCTTGTCCAGTGCCAGCTTGAAGACTGCCAGGGGTCTATTGGTAATCTCCCTTATGTATGCTGGGAGGCAGTTGAACAGTCTCGGGCCCCTGACACTTATTGTATTGTCTCTTAACGTGCTAGTGACACCCCTGCTTTTCATTGGGGGGATGTTGCATCGTCTGCCAAGTCTTTTGCTTTCGTTGTGAGTGATTTTCGTGTGCAAGTTCGGTACTAGTCCCTCTAGGATTTTCCAGGTGTATATAATCATGTATCTCTCCAGCCTGCGTTCCAGGGAATACAGGCTCAGGAACTTTAAGCGTTCCCAGTAATTGAGGTGTTTTATCTCCGTTATGCGCACTGTGAAGGTTCTCTGTACATTTTCTAGGTCAGCAATTTCACCTGCCTTGAAAGGTGCTGTTAGTGTGCAGCAATATTCCAGCCTAGATAGAACAAGCGACCTGAAGAGTGTCATCATGGGCTTGGCATCCCTAGTTTTGAAGGTTCTCATTATCCATCCTGTCATTTTTCTAGCAGCTGCAAGAAAATAAATAAATGTTTACTGAGGCCTGGGGGATATTTAGACACACAGGAAATATACACCGAGTTTAAAGCCTATCGACTACACGAGGGTCATTAAGATTGCACAGAACCATAGAACCGCGAGTCTAGAATGCTGTGGAAAATACTATATATATTTTCTGGAAATACGGTAATTTATAGGTAAATAGATGCCCTATATTGTATTTTTAAAAGAAGTATGTTATCTTATTATTATTATTAAAGATTAGCCGGTATTCTCCCGGCCCGGGCCTTTTCCAAGTGGTGGCCCGGCCTTGGCTCCCTCTTTAGGGAGTGTCTGAGACCTAAGTCTCCCATGGGAGGAGGCACAAGTACCTCCTCATCTTTGGGACCAACTGTCCCGAGGCCTAGCCACAAGCTAGGCCTCTCTGGTCTGCCATCCCCACCCCAAGGGGGCAAATGGGAATGACAGTTTTATTGGCAAAGGCCGGTCGGGCACCTATGCCCAAAAGGGTTGGGCATGGGTCAAATCAAGTAGGTATCGAAAAAAAAAAGGGATCGCCACTTGGTTTTGAATTTTGTACAAATTTTGGTGAATGGGAAGAATTTTTCGTTTTAGAGGTTAAAATTGGGTTTTGACACTTCCAAATAGAGGCGAAATTGTTATGTGATTCGCATAACTTGGATATCAGCACTGGAAAACAGCTCCAAACCTCAAAAACCTTAATTTGTGTGTAATTTGGGCCACATTATTTTCATAGTTTTATTTGAGTGGGGTTTTTCTGAGTATGATACACATTAATCTCCATCAAATTGGTGAGTGATTTTAAAGATTATTTTCCTTCGTTATGAAATTGTGTATAATTATAACCATTTATTATTTTTAATTACATTTCCAAAAAATTTATTTTTTCCCATATTCCTGGGTATGTATTTTTCTTTTAAAATTAAAAGGGGCCAAAGAGCAACTTGTGGTTATACAGGGGTAGGAGAAGGGGGACATTTTTGCTCCCTAGGTGCCCCAAATTTCCCTACTTATCTATGTAACATGATAAAAAAAATTACTTTTTTTATCATTTACTGTTATGTACATAATTAGTTAATTCAGATAAAGCAATTTCCACATTTAATTGCCCTTTGGGCCCTTCTTGAACCCGGAGGTAATTAGTGAAGTCATTATTAGTTAATTACTTAATAATTATATTTGAAATGACAAAAAGGGAGGTTTTTAAAATTTCACAAATTTTTTTAAATTTGTGAATGGTTTATAATATTACAAAAATTAATTTTGATAAATAAGTCAAGGTGCTAAAATTATTTTTAAAGTGTATAATGTATGTTTAATTGATAAGCCAAGTGTAGTTAATTAATTAATGTTATTTTAATTTGCAAAGCCAAAGTGATTAGGATTTAATAATGCATTTGTATAATTTAATTTTATAACCCAATTTTTCCGGCCAAGTTTTATATCATTTTTGTAATTGAAAGCAAGTGTAACTAATTTAAATTAATGTTATATTAATTTTTGCTATCCCAAATTCTGGCAAGGATTTAAAAATTTGTGTAATATTAATTTTGATGACCAAGTTTGAATTAATGACTTTTTAAAATTAATAATTTTCTTGCACATGAAATTTTGGGGGTCAAGTACGGGGGATTTATAAAAGGGTAAGTTGTACTATTTACTTTAAAAAGTCATTTTTAGTACATAATCATTTTTAATAATTTGAATTTAATACTTGCATCAGGTGAAAAGGGGAAAATAATATAGAAGAAAAACAATGGAATAAGAGTAAAGAAAGCACAATCGGGGCTGAAAAGTTCATGTAAAAAAGGTTTTAATAAATTTTTGGGAAAATTAATAAAATTAAAGAAACGTGAATCTGATAATTTTAAAATGTGTTTAATGTTTAGGTAATAGATATGATTCATAAAAATATATTACCAAATTTAAAAGGGTTTTGTTTAGTAAACGGGGAAATGAGACTGAAGAGATCTCATGTTAATCGTATTAGAATTAGGGGGAAAAGATTCTTTCTTGAAAAGTCGGGCCCTTGAAAAAATTTTAAAATTGAAAACCAGGCAGTTAATCATCGCCCCAAAACAAATAATATTCTTGCCAAAGCTCCCAAAAACTATGTTTACCTGTTTTTAATCCGGTAAAATTTTGGGAGGAATTTTGGTCAATTTTTAAAGCACTGGCATGACAGAGTGACCTAGCCTTAAAACTAAATTATTTTATCTAAAAGGGACAGGTAAGAGGAATGCTTACATCTCATACAAGTTTTTTCCCATTGAGAGCTCTTACAAGGAGCGTTATTTTTTGAAGGTTTTTTTGGGTAATAAGAACAAAGTAGTTGGATCTAGTGAATATCATTATTAATTTAAAATCTCCAGATCACACTTACAAAGGTTTACAGCATTTAGAATTAAACGGAGAGCACTCTCCAAACTTTAAGTAATAAATAAATCTAAGAATCGACGGGTTATTGGTCCCAGGGTACAGAAAAAATTAAGCATAAAACAATGAATGGATCTCGAAAAAAATATCACAAGGGTTTTTTGGTTGGAGGAAATAAACAAGGTCTACAAGAATTAATTGTCATTGCAGCCCCACCAACAACTCATTTTAAAGATGCAACACATAAAACCTGAGGTATCTGTCAAGTTTCAAAAAGGGGAAAAAATTATACCAAAGAAATAATCAAAATTCATAAGAGTTGCATAGATGCATAAAATTTAGCAGGAATCAAAAATAATGACTCCCCCAAAAGGGTAAGAAGAATAATACCCCCCCAAGAGTAGCCCAGAAAAAGAAACCAGTCAAAGAAAAAGGTTTGTCTTTTCTGCAGGGATCCATTTTTCTAAGAATTGCAATGCATAAAATTAAATGGAAGAAAATTAAAGTTTGGGAGGAACTTGCAGATGTATC
This sequence comes from Cherax quadricarinatus, assembly GCF_026875155.1. Lineage (NCBI taxonomy): Eukaryota > Metazoa > Arthropoda > Malacostraca > Decapoda > Parastacidae > Cherax > Cherax quadricarinatus. Next base: position 6,260,923 of record NC_069433.1, on the reverse strand, counting down.
ATGTTTGGTAATCACAATGAAAAGGATTGTCATCCCAAATTAAAAAACTGTTTCAATGTCAAAAAGGGAAAGAACCATATGTCAGTAAAAAAGGTCTATATGAAATGTTGAAATAATGAAATGTTGACAACCTGAACAACAGTGGCTAATGAAAAATGCGCTAATTTTAATAATATAGTTTTGCTAAGTGCCTTCCCTGTGTTTACAGGTAAAAATTGATGAAAAAAAGGCCCCATAAAACAAAAAATTGAAAAATGTATTATTGGCCGGGGGATCCAGCGTACTTTCAAAAACGAAAATGTCTTGAGATGAAAGTGCAGAGGGAACCCACAGTTAAAAAATTTCTGGTTTTTCTGGAAAAAAGGGTTCAATTGTAGACACTGTTTATTAATGCGGGTTGGGCAATGAGAAAAAACGGTTAATGCATAATTGTGATAGACTTCCAGAAAAATATTAAAAAGGGGCTTAGTAAAGACAGAAAGACTTTCACAAAAGTAAATTAACACTTCGGGGTAAGTAAAATTTTCTGTAGGCCCAAAAAAATTTTTTTGATAGGTAGTGACTATTAGCCCCTTTGAAAAGGGTTTGGTAAAAAAAAGGGGTGTCCCCCTTTTTTGAAGACTGCGGGAGGCCATGTAATGTAGGTGGATTCTTGAATAATAATTCAGACTAGAGGAAACTACAATCCATAACTTGTGTTTTCTCTAAAAAGCGCCCCCCGATAATTCTTCCAAAAGGGATGGTGTTGACCCGTCATAAATTGTGGGAAAACCATTGGAAAAAGTAAATAAAAGAAAGTCCAGACTTTCTTTACTCAGGAGCAATCCCTGAGAGATGAAAAATTTTTGAATCTGGACAATACTGGCGGGGCCATATTACTGTGGGTAAAAAGGTTTTTGCCTAGGGCCCCGCGCATTTGGGGCCCTGCGGTCAAAGGGTTCAGGGGCTCATCCAAACTGCGCACAGGTACAAGTGCAAAGGGGTCCCCCCTAAAAAGTTAAAGGTTTGGAGAAAAATTGTTTTTTTAAAAATTAATAAAAACAAAAAATAAAAAATGAAATAAAATAAAATAAAAATAAAAAAAAACCTAACCATAGAGGGCAACACTCAACACGCCTTTTTTTTACTCAGAACATTTGTATTTTCCCGCTAAGGGGGGTAGGGGAGATTCCTCTCCAATTTTTCGTAGTTTTAGTTTGAATCTTATGCTGATGCAAGATAACAATAATGGTAGGGGATTTAAAAAGGGAATAATATGCTGTAGTGGTTTTGCTAAAATAAAATACATACATGATGCACACTTTAACAGCCTAATCAGTAAATTTTTGCTGTCTTGATTTTTATCTCTTTAAATGCATGTTTTAAACAAGAAAAATTTTAAAATGGTGTTGGAAAAATTTTTGGTTTCTTGAGACTTTTTTTAAAAAATCAAAAGCCGAATTTTTTAAAGACCTTTAAACAGGTCACAAACCGACCCCCCCCACCCCCAAGCCCTGGAAGGGGCGCTTTCGCTTACCCTAACTAAGGGCCCCCCTCCAATCTAATAGCCTGGGCCCCGGGGAAATTCCTAACCCGGCCTGAATAGGGTACGACTTCCGTGGAAAAGAACCATCCAGAATTGCCCACTAATTACAGATGGTATTGGGCAGTTAAAGTCCTCCGTGAACTAGTAAGACACCAGAATTGTTAATCCCTTAATATAAAATTGCGAACAATTAATTAATAAATTATAGAAAGGTACCTCCTGACAAGCCAAAAATTTTATGGGCACTATTCCCTAAAGGAAAGGGTTTCCCTTGTGTTGGTGAGGGGCTTTGATTTGGGGAAATTGGATCTTGCCCCATTTTCCCCGAATTAAGCCGAATGCCCCCACACCCCCCCCCCTGCAGGCGCTGTATAACCTCCAGGTTTAGCGCTTCCCCTTGATTATAATAATATTAATATGGTCACTTTTTGCCACACCCGGGATGAAAAAGGGTTTTTAAACCCCCTCTGAGTTTGTGTTTAATTGTAGTCCCAGAGTAAAAAAAATGTACCTAGTTTAAATGCGTTTGATGACAGGTTCGTCGTTGACGGAAAAATTAAGATATATTTTATTAAATTTCAGAGTGAAGCTTTGCCTTTAAGCTACATAAGTAAAGTTTTCCCGAGAGGGGTTTCAAAGGCTTTTTGGGGAATGTACCTGCTTCTTATGCCTGAGAACCTAGTGACCCACTTAGCACCTAAAAACCTTTCGCTTTGGGGAACGTATTATTGGTGCTACATCCATCCGTTTTACTTCAAGGACGATAAATGAAACCCCTTAAACATAGGAAAGTCCTTTGAGTAAGGTAGGAGAAACAATTTTATGGGGAAAACAATTCCTGGTGTGATGTAACGAAGAGAACTTTAAATGACTTAGGGAGAGGCTAATAAAATAATGCAAAGTGCAAATATGCCTCTGAGGGAAGGGAATAGTAATTTGTCCAAATTAAGGACAAAAAAAGTAAAGATTACCCTGGAGATGAAGTCCCAAAATGTCAATGTATTTTGGGTTTTACTTGGGATACTGAGAGAGATTTTTTAATGTTAAAACCAAAAATTTAAGTATGCCCAATAAATTAACAAAGGGGTTTTTGTTTGCTAAAGTTTCCCAAAAATGCTTTGATCCACTGGGTTTAGTGTCACCCCTTACAAAAGATGGAAATTATTAATTCGGGAGGCAGGAAATTAAATGTCTTGGGATAAAATTTCTACCTGGGAATTCATTAACAGGTGGGATGAATAATTGGTTTTATGAAAAAAATCAATGTTGGGTTCCCACACCAGGTGGCCAATCCAAAGGGAAAAATGTACTCCACATTTTTTTGATGCTAAAAATTGGATATGGAGAGTTGCTTTTTTTCAATTAATAGGTTTTTTCTCTTGTTAGTTAAGCTAAATTTCCCCAAATTAAATCACTCCCTTCCCTCGTTGGAATTAACAGCCATTTATGTAGGTTCAAATTAGCTAATTACAAAGAAAAAGTTGCAGGAATAAATAAGCGCACGAATTTTGTTGAAAAGGGGACCCTTACAATGGATTCGAAAGGAAAACAGTAAAATTGTGTATGTACAAAACAGAAATCGCTGAAATTAATAAAAAGAGAATAAATAGTTTGGGTCAGATTTTAAATTAATCTAACCTTGGAAAAAAATGATTTCTTGTTCTTTACTGCTAAATTTTTTTAAAAGTATATCATGGTTTTTAAAAAAGATTGGGGTTTTAAAAAAGCTTTTTGCCCTTAAAAAATTTTCCTTTAAATGTCCCCCTCCAATATTTTTTCCTTCTTTACCCCTTTTTAAATAATTTTTTTAACAAAAAATTAATAATTTTTTAATTTTAAACAAATAAAAATTTATAAAAGTTTTAAAAACCCCGAAATGGATAAAGAGGGAAAAAATTTAAAAAGGTTTAAATAGAGGAAAAAAATTGGGAAATTTAATAAAAAACGGGTTTTTTTTTAAAAATTTTTGGGGAAGGGGGGGCAAAAAAAAAACTAAAAATTTTTTCCCCCAAAAAAAATAAAAAATTAATTTTTGGTAAAAAAACCTAAAAAAAATAAGAGGGGGGCGATACCCAAATTTTAAAAAAGGGAAATTTTGGTTCCCGGGGGGGAAAATTTTAAAAAAATATTAAATTTTTGGAATTGGCGTTGGGGGGGTCCGGGCCCAGTTTACCATTTAAATGGAATTTATTTTGGAAAAATGCCCCCGGGGGTTTTAAAAAAATATTTTTTAAAAAAAGAATTATGGTAAAAAAATTTCCCCAAGTTTTTTTAAAAAAAAAAAAATTTTCAAAAAAAAAGGGGACCTCCGGGAATTTTTAAAAATTTGTAAGGGGGAAATTTTTTTTTTTCTCAGAGGTTTAAAATTTTTAACCCCAAATGGGGGAAAAATTTTGGGTATTTTCCCCAATTAGATAGAGGGTTTCAAGAAGTCCAGGGAAACCCCAGAAAAATTTGATTTTGGGTTTAATTTCCCTTATTTTATGTTTATTAAAAATTTTTTTTTAATACAATTCCCCATTTAATTTTATTTAAAAATTTTTTCCCAGAATTTTGCAAAAAAATTTTTTATTTTTAATTAAAACCCCCCTTTTTAAAACCTACCGGGGTTTAAAATTTTTTTTTAAAAATCCAAAAGGGAAAATTTTTTTCAAAGGACAAGGGGGCTTTTTTACCTGGTCCCAAATTCCCCTTTTTTCCCAAAAAAAGAAAAAATAAACTTTGTTTCATTTACTTTATTACATAATTGTTAATTTTAAAAACCCCAACAAAACCAAAATAAAACTCCTTTGGACCACTGGGCCCTTTCCTTTACAGACTTAAAATGAAATTTTTTCCCAAAAAATTTTCCCCGGGGTTACTTTCCCTTTTTAAAACAAATTTTTTAACCCCAAACCTCCTGCTAAAATTTTTAAAATTTTTGCTTTTTCACATGCCCCAAATTAATTTTATTTTAATTTTTTTCCCCCCCCTTTAAAGCTTCAAAAAAAAGGAAATAAAAATTTTTTATTTTTTTTTTTGCTCCCCTGAAAATTTTTTTTTTAGAACCCTTTTTAAACTTTATTTTTTTTATTTAATTTACTAAAAAAAATTTTTAATTTAAAAAAATTTCCCAACCTTTTTTTTTAATTAATTTTTTTTTCTTTTTTCTTTATTCCATACTCCCCGAAAATTTAAAAAAATTAAATTCTCTTTTAAACAAAAATAAAACCCCTTTTTAAATTCAAAGAAACAAAACAAATTTCAAGAATACTTTTTAAAATTTTTTTTTGGTTTTTAATTTTAACCAAAATTTTTTTTTAAAAAAAATTAAACAAAATTAAACAACGCAAAAACCTTTTTCGGCTAATTTCTGGGAATCTTTTCTCTTAATTTATTTTTTTTGTTTTTATTCTCCCAAACCCTTTTCTTAACTGCTCGCCCACCCCAACATTTTTTTCCCTTTTAAAAAAAAAAGGAAAAAGCCCTTTTCCCTATACTCTGGAATTTGTTTCTGTCACCAAGCAAAAAAAAAAATTTTAAGGTTTTTTGGGGGGACTTTTCTTTAATTTTTTTCTTAAAAATTTTAATTATTTTCCGGTTTTTAAAAAAATTTTACCCCCCCTTTTTTTTTTTTTTTTAAAATTTTTCATTCAGGGGGGCCCCCTTTTTTTTATTTTAAAAGGGGCCCCCCCCTTTACCAAAAGTGCTTCCTTTATTTTCCAACCCTGCCTCCCCTTTTTTTAACTCCCCCTTTTTTTCCCCCCCCCCCACTCCTTTTTTTCCCCTCCCTCTTTTATTTTCCCCCCCTCCGTTTTTTCCAACCTTTCCCCTCCCCCTTTTTTTTTCCACCCCATCTCCCTTTTATTTAATCCCCCTTTCCCTTTTTTTTCCAAACCTGCCATCCCCCTTTTATTGTTCCCCTCCCCCCCTTTTTTTTTTAAACCCCTTTTTTGTTATTTTCCCCCTCCCATCTCCTTTATTGTTTCCAAAATTCCCATTCCTTTTTTTCCAAACCTCCCCTTTTTTTTTTTTTAAACCCCCATTCCCCGTTATTTTTCCCCTCCCCCTCCTTTATTTTCCCCCGGTCCCCTTCCTTTTTTCCAAATGCCCCCTCCTGATTTTCAAAAACCCCCTCCTTTAAATTTTTTTAACCGGGGCCCCTTCCCCGTTTTTTTCCAACCCCCATTCCCCTTATTTTCCAACTGGGGCCCCCCTTTTATTTTAAAAATTCCCACTCCTTTTTGTTCCAACCCCCTTCTTTTTGTTCCAACCCCTTTCTCCTTTATTTTTCCAAGGGATCTTTTTATTGTTCCCCCCCTCTTTTATTTTTCCCCGGGGCCCAACTCCCCTTTTTTTTTCCAACCATCCACTCCCGTTATTTGCCAACCCCCCCTGTTATTTTTAACCCTCCCCCTTATTTTTTTAACCCCCCTTTTTTTTTCCCCCGGCCCATTCTTTTTTTTCCCCCCCTTCCCCTTTTTTAGTTTTCCCACTTTGATTTTCCAAAATTCCTCTTTATTGTTCCCAAGGCCCATCCTTTTTATTTTCCAAAACCGCCCCATCTGGTTTTTTCCCCCGGTGCCCCACCTTTTATTTTCCCACTTGCCCATTTTTTTTTTTCCCCCCCTTTTTTGATTTTTCCAACTCCCATCTTTTTTTCCAACCTTTTTTTTGTTCCAAACCGCCCCAAATTTTTTTATCCAGGTCCCCCCCTTTTTATTTTCCCCCCCCTGATTTTCCAACCCCCCACTTTTTTCCCCGGGCCCAATTTTTTTTTTGGGATCTTTTTTTCCAACCGCCCAAAGATTTCCCCCCCGGGGATTTTTTTTTTTTTAAAGGGGCCCCGAAGTTAACCACCCCCTTTTTTTTTTTTCCAACCGGTGCCCCCTTTTTAGTTCCAAACCTCCCATTGTTTTTTTTAAAAGGGCCCACTTTGATTTTTAAAAAGGGGTTTTTTTATTGTTCCAAGGGCCCCCTTTTTGAGTTCCAAGGTCCCTTTTTGTTTTAACGGGCCCCAAATTTTCCAACCAAGGGGACTTTGTTTTTTCAACCCCCATCTTGAGAACCGGAACTCCTGTTTTTTAAAACCCAACTTTATTTTTCCCAAAACCGGGTTGTTATTTTAAACCCCCTTTTTGTTAACTGGGCCCCCTTTGATTTTCCCAAAACCGGGCCCCCTTTATTTTTAACCGAAATTTTTTTTTTTTTTTGGGCCCCCTTCCCGTTTTGTTTTTAATGGGCCCCCTTCGTTTTGCCCAATCCCACCCTTTTTTTTTTCCAACCGGCCCCAATTCCCCTTATTTTCCACAAATTTTTTTTGTTAAAAGTTTCCAGTAACCCGGGTGGGTTCCTTCCTTTGGTTTTTTAAACCCTTTCCCTTTTCTCCTCTGGGTTTTTTTTTTTCCCCCATGTTCCCTTTTTGCCCTAAAAAATTATTTTTGGGGCCCCTTAAGGCCCTTTCGCGTTTTTTAGAGGGTTTTTTTTTTTTAAAAAACCCCCTTTTTTTATAAAAACAACCATTTTTTTTTTGGGGGTTAATATTTAGCCCCAAAAAATGCATTGTCCCTTTATCCTATTTCAAAAAATTTTTCCCCCCTCCCCCCCCTGTATTCCCTTTTGAAAGATAAATTTCCGGTTTTTTAACCCAGGTTAGTAAGGATAAACCCCCAAAACATGGCAGAGGGCCAAATTATATGGGGCCCAATTTTGCCCCCAAGGGCCATAAAAATACAAACCCCTACTTTTTTTGTTAAAGGGAAAAGGGGGCTTTTAAAATTTTAAAGGGAATTTGGACCGGTTTTCCCCTTTTGGGGTTTTCAAGGGGATTTTGCCAACCCATCTCCAAAAAAAACTTTTTAATTGAAAAAAAATTTAATATTTTTTTAAAAATTTTTTGTTAAAATTGGAAAAATTTTTGGGGTTACTTTTAAAATTAAAAAATTTATGATTAAAAACGTAGTTTGGGTTTTTGTTTTAAAAAAAAATTTTGTACTTGGCTTTTTTTTTAATTTCAAGTTTAAAAGGTTGGGTATGGGCCTTTTTTAAAAATTTTTAAATTATTTTTTTAAAAACCTGGGATCCCTTTTGGATTTTTTGTTGGCAGGAATTTAAAAAATTAAAACCCGTAAAATAGCCCCGAAAAAAAATAATTAGAAAATGTTAAAAACCAGTGGTTCCCCTTTTAAAAATTAAATTTTAAATTTAAGGTTTCCGAAAGGTGATTGGCATTTTTTTTGGCCAAAAAAACCCAAATTGAAGTAAAAGGTACCCTTTTTTTAAAAAATTTGCCTTCCCTCTTGGGGGAGGTTTCTTGATTAGAAAATTTTGGGAATTTTTTATTTTTTTTTTTTTTTTCCCCCTTTTTTTTGAAATTTTTTTAAAATTTTAAATTTTGCTTTTTAAGTCCTTTTTTGAAAATTTTCTTTTCCTTTAAGAAATTTTTTTTTTTTTCGGGAAATTTTAAATTGATTTTCCCCTTTTTAAAAGTTTGAAATTTAAAGGGGAACATTTGTTAAAATTTTTATCCCCATTTTATTTCGGGGTATTATTGTAAATTTTGGTTTTTTTCCCCCCCCCCTTTTGGTTTAAAAATTTTTCAGGTTAAAGTCCACCTTCAAAATTTTTAATATTAAAAAAATTTGGGGAATTGTTTTAATTAAATTTAGTGATGAATTTTAAAAAATTTTCCCTTTTTTAAAATTACGTTTTTCAATTTCAAATTACCCCCGGGGGAAATTGGGAGGTAAAAAGGTTTGAATTTCCCCAAAGGAAGGGGGGGTTTTTTTTAGACCCAAAAGGGGCTTTTCCCCGGCCCAACAAATTGGTTTAAAGGGAAACCCCCCTTTGTTTTTTTTTATTCCCCTTTTTTTCTTGGGGGGGGGCCGGTGATTGGTTAAAAGGGTAAAACAAATTGAAAATTTAGGTAATTTTTTAAATTTTTTAAAAATTTGTATTTTGAATGACCTATGAGTAGCCTTTTTTTCCATTGTATTTTTTTTTTTTTGGAGGTTTTGGATTGATTAATAAGGAAATTTGGGGACTTTTTAGGGTTTTTGTTTTGGGGTTTTTTTGCCCAAATTTAATTTTTTCCCCTTTCAGGAAAACCCCGAGCAATTTTTAAAAAACCCAAAGAATTTTGGGGGGATGAAAAAAGAATTATTCCCGGTTAAAAAAATTTTCCTCTTTTAAAAAATAAATGGGTTATAATGGGTTTTGGGGGGTTTCTTTTAAAAAAATCCTTAAAAAATTTTTTAGGAGGAAATTTAAATTTAAATTTGTTTTTTTTTTTCTTTTTTTAATTTACTGAAAAAGTTTTTCTTTTTTTTAAAATTTGAAAAAATTAAATTGTTTTATTTTTTATTGATATTTTGAAAAAAAATTTTTTGGGTTTTTCCATTTGTTTTTTAATTTTTATTTTTGCATTGGTGAATTAAAACCTTTTAAAAAGTTTTTGGAGGGGGTTTTAGGGGAGTTTTTAATTTTTTCACCTTTCAGGTTTCCCTTTAATTTTAAAAAAGGGGGGTGACCCCTTAAGTTATCCCAAGAATTTTTTTTAATTTTTTAAAAATAAATTTTTCCCTTGTATTAGTTTTTAAAATTTTAAAAGTTTTTTAAATTTTTTTGTTTTTTTTTAAAAAATTTTTTTTAAATTTTTCTTTTAAAACTTTTTCTTTTTTGGAAAAACACTATGTAGGAATTTTGGAAATGTAAAAATAATTTTTTTTCATTTTCTTTTTTCAAAGGAATTATTTTAAAAATTTTAAAAAAGGAAGGCCAGGGAAAAGTATCGGGGTTGCCAACCCTTTTGGGGAAAAAAAAGGGAATTTTTCCATTTTCTCCCCTATTTAAAGGGGGAAGTTGGAAATTTAAAAATTTTTTAAAATTCTTATTTTTTAATTGTTTATTTTAAAAGGTATTAACCCTTTTAGGGCCCTTTAAAGAAAAATTTTCCTTGGGGCCAAAAAACCCCCGTGATTTGGGAAATAATTCTTGGGCCCTAAAATTTAACGAAATTCCTTGGGCCTTAAAGGTAAATAAGGGGGTACGGCCCTTTGGGGGGGCCCCAAAAACAAAAATTTAGGGCCCCCCCCTTTGGGGGGAAGGGCTAGTTTTGGTTAAAAATAAGATTTTTTCCCGTTTTTAAAAACCCGGGGGTTTTAAAACCCAGGATAACCCAAGGGCCCGCCCCGTAATCAGGTTTTTTGTTTAAAAAAATTTCCAAAATTTGGGGCCAAAATTTGCCCAAAAGGATGGCCTTTCCCCTTTTGATAAATGGGCCTTTGGTGGGGGGGAAAACAAAAAAAACTGGCGAAAAGGTTTGGGGAACGCCGGGCCCTTGTTGTGAAATTTTGGACTTTTTAACCCGGGGGGGCCCCCCCAGGTCCGAAAGTCAGGTCCCCACCCCCGGGGGGGATCTTTTTCCTTTATTTAGGGGCCCTTAAATTTTGGGGAAGGTGGAAAATGAAACAATCCTTTTGTTTTGGTTTTATTTTTTGGGGCCCAAAGGTGTAGGAAACTTTTGTGCGAAAACCCGGGGGAACCCAACCCCCTCTGGTGTGGGGGATTTTCCCCCCCCAGTCCGGAAAGGTACCTAAACCCCAAAGGAAAAATTTTTTGGGGCCCCTTTTCCCTTCGAATATTTGGTGGGGGAAGGGGAAAATTGGAGAATTTTCTTGGGATTTATTTGGGTTAGTGAGGAAAAATTTAACCAGGAATGGGAAAATTTGTCCCAAAAACCCTGCGCCCCCCTTTTCCCCTTGGGTGGGGGCCCCCGGGGACGGATTTTACATAACCGGAAAAAAAAACATTTTTCCTCCGGGGTTTGATTAGTATTTTGAGGTAGGGGGCGGGGATTGGATTTTTTGCCCGGTTTCATTTCGAGGTGGAAAAGTGGGAAATCATTTTTCCGGTGAAGGGGGGGTTTTTTTTTGGGTTTATTCCCCTTCCCCCAAAAAAAATGCCAAAATTTCCCTGTGGTTTTTTTTTTTGGTTTTTTTTTTTAAAATTTCCTTGGGGGCAGGGAAAGACCCCCTTAAATTTTGGTTGGGGAGACCGGATAGGTTAAATTTTAAATTTTTTTTAAAAAATTAAAAAAAAAATTCTTTTTCCTGTAAAATTTTTTTTTTTTTTTTTTTTTTTTAAAATTTTTGGAAAGCCCCAATTCAAGGTTGGTAAAAAAGGGAAATAAAATCAAATAAATTTAAAAAGAAAAAATTCTTTGCCCCCTAAAAAATTTTGAAAATATTTTTTTTGTTAAAAATTTTGGGGGAATTTAATGGTCGAAAAATTTGAAAAAAAAGGGGGAAAAAATAAAAAAATATGAATTTAAACGTCCTTTACCAAAAATTTTTATTAAAATTATTTTCTTTTAAAGGTTTTTTGGGTTTTTATGGTTGTTTGTAATTTGATTATTTAACCCTTTCCCTAAAAACCCCCCCTGGGAAGGTGTCCTTTTACGGAAAACCTTTTTTAAATTTTGTTGTATTTTACAAAATTCAAAATAATTAATTTTTTTTTTGGTCCCACTAATGTTTTCTATTTACCCATTCCCTCAACTATTTACTTCCCCTTTTTCCAAACCTTTGCCCTGTATGCTTCCCCTCTTTAGCCCCGGCCTTCCCTTACCTTTCTTCTTTTTTTGTCCAGGGTCAATTTACTAAACTTTGTCTAACTTTTTCCTTTCCTTTTATTTTGTCTTTCCCCCTGCTTTTTTTTAATTTGGGGTTCCCCTTTACTTATTTAAAAATTTTGTCCTTTAAGTTATAAAACCATAATTTTTTAAATTGGGAGATAAATTTTTTGTGGGAAATCAACTTTTTTAAAAATTTTGGTTTTTAAGGGGGTTTAATCCCAAAATTTAAAAAAATTGGGGTTTTAACCCCTTGGAAAAAAATTTAAGAATGGGGGGGAAAGGGTTTCCTTTTGGGGAAACCTAGGGAAAAATTTTTTAAGAAAAAAACTTAATTTTTCCCCGGGGGGGGGGGGGGGGTTTTTGGGGATCCATAAATTGTAATAAAATTTTTTTTTGGTATAGGGTTGATGTGATGTTGGACCCATGAAAAAAATTTTTTTCCCCTTTATTGAGATTTTAAAAGGCGGGCCCACAGAAATAATCTCCCAGCCCAAAATTTTTGGCCTGGGGGCCAAAATTTTGGGCCCACTCCTCCCTTTTGGGCTTTTTTCCCTTTAAGGGAAACCTTACAGGGGGGGGGAAAAAGAAATTTATTAGTGTGATATATATATATCCTCACTCAAAAAGTCGGCTGTCTCCCCCGGGGCCCAGGGTGCCCCCCAAAAAAGAAAAAAAACCCCCAAAAAGAAAATATTTTCTCTTTCTTTAAAACACTTTCCCCAAACACTCCCATTATCACTCTTTTGCGGGTCCCCAAAATTTAAAAACATTTTTAAAAGTTTAAAGTATAAAGTTACAAAATACCCCTCCAAACGGGCCAATATCCAAACCATTTCCTTTAAATGCAGGTTTGTATTCCCTTTTCAGGACTCAAGTCAAGTTTGTTGGATTATGTTTTTGGAAGAAAAAAGACTGTTGAGTAGACTTCGGAGGGTACATGTTTTTGGGGGGCCCAGATATATCGGGTTTCATTTTCTATTTGTAGTCACTGAGAGTAAAAGGTAGTGGGTTTAAAAGGGAAAATAGAAGATCGGGGAAGGGGAGAGAGGTGAAGGTTTTTTAAATAAAAGAGGAGGCAAAGGTTAGGGTAAGTTAAAAACAGCTTTGGAGGATAGATGGGCAAAGAGAGATGGGCAATGGGGTCGAAGGGTATGGGGTGGTTTAAAATTAGTGTTAGAGTGTTCAGCAAAATTTTTGTGGTTACGGGGAAGGGGGGGTGAAAGGAGGGAAGAGGAAAGCGATTGGTGGGAATGATGATGTAAAGAGAGTGTAAGGGAAAAAAAATTTGCATATAAAGAAGTTTTTACAAAGAAAAAGTGATGAAGGAGGAAGAGTATAGGGGAGAAAAAGAGAGGAATTTAAAGGGAAAAGGGGTTTGAAGCAATGAAAAAAGAGAGAAAATGAGAAAAGGGGTTTGAGATGTTATCAAAAAATTTTGTTGAAAATAAGAAAAAAGTTTTGGAGGGGGAAATTAAAAAAGTTAAAAAAAGCCTAGAGAACAAAGGGAAATTTGTCAGTTAAAAATAGGAGAGGAGAGTTTTTTAAATGGGGGATTTAGAGTATTGGGAAGATGGGGGGGAAATTTTGAGGAATTTTTAAAAATTTTGTTGAAGATAGGGAAAAGCTGTGTTTTGTTTTTTTTAAGGGCAAGGGGGAATAACATTTGTGGGGAGTGGGGAAGAGCCGTTGTGAGTTGGGGGGGGAAGTTCTTGAGGCAGTAGGAAAAATAAAAGGGGGGAAAAAGGCACCCGGGGATTGATGGGATAAAGATAAAAAATTTTAAAAAAGAGGGGGGGAAATTATTTTTTTGGGAGTTTTTTTTGGTGAATTTTTTAAATAAAGTAGGGAGAGGGTAAGGTACCAAAGGGTTTGGCGAGAGCATGAAATATTTCCCTTTTTTTAAAAAGGCCCAAAGGGGAAAAAAAAGAGAGGGAAAAAATTTTTTTTAAGGGGGGAAAAGGGTCTGTTAAGTGAAACCTGGAAAAAGGGGAATTTTTAGAGTTATAATTAAAAGAATTAGGGGAAAAAACGGAAAATAGGATGAGAATAAAACAAGGGGGGCTTTAGGAAAGGTAGGGGGTTGTGGCCAGGGTTTACAGTAAAAACATAAAAAGTGAACAGTTTTTAGAAAAGGCAAAAGGAGGTCTTTGTGGCATTTATGGATTTGGAAAAGGGTTTAGGGACGGGGGGATAGGGGGGCAATTTTGGCAGATGTTGAAAGTTTTGGGTGTAGGGGAGGGGTTTAAATGAAAGCAGTGAAGATTTTTTAGGGAGGATAGTGAGGCTCAATTTTAGAGTATGTAGGAAAGGGGGAAATTTTTTTCCCAGAAAAAGTGGGGCCTTAGAAAAGGGGATGTTTTATTTTCACCGTGGTTGTTTAATATATTTTTTGAGGGGGTTTGGGTAAGTGTAAAATGCGGGGTCTTGGCAAGAGGCGGGGAGTTAAAAGTAAAAAATTCCACCCCAAAAGGGGGGGAGTTGTCACAGCTGCTCTTTGCGTTGAAAACTGTGCTTTTGGGGAGATTCTGAAGGAAGTTGCAGAGATTGGGGGATAAATTTTGGGTTTAGGGTGTGAAAAAGAAAAAAAATTAAAAGGGGAAAATTAAGGAAGAGAAAGGGTTTTATGAGGAAAAAAAAAAAGATTAGGTGATGAAGTTTGGAATATAAGATTGGGGGAGGATTTGGAGGAGGTAAAAGTTTTTAGATATTTGGGAGGGGGACGTGTCGCGGAGGGGTTTCTATAAAAGATGGGGGAAATTCTTTAAAAATTGATGAGGGGAAAAAGGGGGTGTGTGGTAAACCTTAGGAATTTGTGGAGAAAAGAACTTTGTTTTTGGGGGAAAAAGAGGGGAATTTTATGAGGGTTTTGTTTTCCCAACGCTCTTATATGGGTTTGAAGCGGGGTTTGATGAATGTTGCACCGAGGGAAGGTGGAGGAAAGTGGGATTTTCCATGTCTGGGGGGCAAGGTTTGTGGTGTGTTATAATGAAAGAGAATTGTGTTTGGAAGTTGGGGAGGAGGTGCGGGATTACCAAAACGTTGTCCAGAGGGTGGGGAAAGGGGTTGTTGAGGTGGTTGGGAAACTTTGTAGAGGGGGAATGGAGCAAAATAAATTGACTTAAAGGAGTGAAATCAGTCGGTAGTGGAAGGAAGGCGGGGTGGGGGTGGCCTGGGAAAGGGGTTTTGGAGGGGGGGGTTTAAAAGGAGGTTTTGTGGGGCGGGGGGGTTGGTTTTTCCAGCAGGCTTGGGGGAGCTTTGTTTGATAGGAGTGAATGGAGAAAAGGGGGTTTTTTAATACTTGATTTTGGTGTTGGGTGTGGAAAAAAGTAACTTTTATAAAGGGGATTCAAAAAAACCCGGCGGGCCGGATTGGTCCTGGAGAGGGAAAAATTACAGTCCCTGCACTCTGAAGGAGGGGTGTTAAGTTGCATTTTTTAAAAACTTTTAGTGAAAAAGCCCCCTTCTGGAAAAGACAGGATGGGGGTGAATGATGGTAAAAGTTTTTCTTTTTGGGGGCCCACCTGCCTTGGTGGGAATGGCCGGTGTGATAATAAAAAAAAAAAAAAAAATAAATTTTATATATTTAAAATATATATATATTATTTAATAAAATATTTTATATATATAAATATTTATTATATATTATTTATTTATTTATTTATTTTGGATTTTTTGGGGAATATTTTATAGTTATTGGCGGGTTTTGGGGGGATATGTTGTGTTCTTTATATGTGTATGCTTCTGGGAATGTTGTATCTGAGCCCCCTCTGAAAAAAACAGTGTTAATGTGCGGTGTGGTGAAAGTGTTAAATGTGATGAAAGTTTTTTCTTTTTGGGGATTTTCTTTCTTTTTTGGGGGTCCCCCTGCCTTGGTGGGAGATGGCCGATTGTTGAAAAAAAAAAAAAAAAAAAATATTATATATATATATAATATTTATAAAAAATATTTTTTATAAAAAAAACTTATAATATATATTTTATTTTAATAAAATTTTATTTTTTATATATTTTTATTAAATTTTTTTTTTTCACAAGCGGCCATCTCCCCCGGGGCGGGTGCCCAAAAAAAAGAAAAAAAATCCCCAAAAAAAAAATACTTTCATCATCATTAAACCCACTTTCCCCAACATCGTTTTTAAACCATGTTTTTGCAGAGGTGCTAAGAATAAAACAGTCTAGAAGTCACAAAAAAAGATACCCAAATATCCCCCCAAAAACGGCCAATTTTCCAAAACCCCTCCTTTAAAGTGAAGGCATTGTATTTCCCCCTTTCCAGGATCAAGCCCGCTATATGAAAAAAACCCGGTTTTCCCCTTGAACCCCTTCACTAAATATTACCCCCCTCACACTCCAAAGATCGTCAGGCCCCCAAGTACCTTTGTTCCTTCACTTATCAAACACGCTCACGCACGCTTGCGGGAAAGCCCAAGCCCCTTACCTACAAAACCTCCTTTACCCCCTTCCCCAAAACCCTTTCGGGGACGCCCCCTTACCCCCCCTTTCCCTTTCCCCCTATAGATTTTTTATGCTTTCCATGTCATTCTCTTTATTTATATATATATATAGTAGTGGTTGGTGGGACAGAAAACCCCCCAGGGGGGGTACTGCCGCCCTCCCCAGCGAGTGAAAAACGAACCCTGTTGGATTGTTTTACTTGATGGTAGGTTTGTGATTTTCTTTTGTCGGTCTCAAAAAAAATGAAGTTTTAGGCCCATGTCTTGCTACTTCAAATTCCCATTATTTCCACTACACAAAGAAACCAGGGTCACATTTTTTTTTTCACACTACCCTGATTTTTTCTTTGTTTTTATCTTAATAGTTCTTGGTCTTTTTAATTTTCCTTTATATCCAGGGGGAAGTGGAATAAGAATCTTTCCCCCGAAAAAACCCTTGCGTTTTTGTAAAAGTCAACAAAAATGCCGGGAACAATGGGAAAGTCCCCCCCTTTTCCTGTAAAGTTTCAAAAAAGAATAAGAAGAAAAAAAATTGTCAAAGTGGGAAGTCTGAATGTGCGGGGTTTGTTGTGCAGATGTAAGAAAAAAGATGATTGGGGGAAGGGTTATGAATGGGGAAGAAGCTGGATTTTTCTGGTTTAAGTGAAAAAAAGCAAAGGGGGGGGTGGGGAGAGTTTCAGGGAGAGGAAAAAAGGGGAATTAGGTCGGGGGTTTCAAATAGAGTTGGAGCTAAAAGGATTTCCCTTTAATGTTGAAGGTTTAAAAGCATGGCAAAAAAGAGGGACTTTTAAATGTTTTTAATTTAAGGATTATGTGGAGAAAAAAAGATTGGATGTGAAAAAGTGGGTTATAAAAAGGGGTTTGTATGCCCCTGGGAAGAGAGAAGTGTTGAGGGAGGAGAAAAGAGATTTTGGGAAATGTTTAGTGAAAAGCGGGGGAAATTTGAATCCCAAATGTGAGAGTAATGGTGGGTTGGGGGTTTTTAATGCTAAAGTGGGTAATAATTTTTTGGGGAAGGGGGTAGTAAAAGGGAAAATTTTGGGGGGCCAGGGGTTTTAAAAGTAAATGGGGGGGCCTTTAAATTTAGTAGTGTAGAAAGAAAATTTGGGAAAAAGGTTTAAAAAATTTTTATGAAAAAGAGGTAAAAAATTTTACAAGGTATGGTGTTCAGTAAAGAAAGTAGTTTATTAGGTTATTTTATTTGGGGGTTTAAAAAGGTTTAGGGGGCTCCAGGATGTACATGTTTTAGAGGGGGAATGAAAATATCGGATCTTATTTAGTTGTAGGACCCGTTTGGTAAGAGGTAGATGGGGGAAAAAAGGAGGTGGCAAAACAAGTAAGAGGGAGGGTTTAAAGTGTAAAAAAATAAGGGGGAGGAAGTTCGGGTGGGGATTAAAGGGACCCATTGGCAAAAAAAAAAAAAAAAAGGTTTGGGGTAGTGCCCAAAAATGAGTATTTGGGGGGGTTGAAGAGGGTTGGAAAAGTTTTTAAAAAAGCGTCAGTATTAGAAAGTGGGGGGAAATTTTTGGTTTTAGGAGGGTGGGGGCAGGGGAAAGAAGGGAGTGATTGGTTGGGAATGTGAAGTAAAGGGTGGGGATAAAAGAGAAAAAGGGGGTTATGAGGGTTTTTACAAAAGAGAAGTGTTATAAGAAGAGCAGAGTATATGGAGAGTAAAAGAAAAGGGAAAAAGGGAGGTGGGGAGGAGTGCAAAAGGAGAGCAGATGATAGGTGGGGAGGCACCCGTAAGAAATTTTAATGAAAATAAGAAAAAATTTTGGAGTAGTTTTTAAAAAAAGTTAAAAAAGCCCCAGGGGAAAAAAATGGATTTGGAGTTAAAAAAAAGAGTAGGGGAGTTGTAGATGGGGGATGGAGGGTATTGGGTGATGGCGGAATATTTTTTAGGGGGAATTTTAAATTTTTAAGGAAGAAACAGAGGCGTAATTTCATGCCCCTGGTTTAGGGAAAAGGGATTTCCCTCTTTTAGGGGTGGAAAAAGAGGGCAGAAAGTAAGTGTGGGGGGGGTTTCGTGGGCCTTTTCGTTTAAAAGAAAGGGGAAAAACAGCGGAAAATGATGGGATCATGACGAAATTTTTAAAAGCAGGGGGGGTAAAGTGTTTTGGGGTGGTTGGTACCCTTTTTTTTAATAAATTTTATGAAAGAGGGGAAAGGTACCTAGGGATTGGCAGAGAGCATGTTATAGTCCCTTTTTTAAAGGGAAAAGGGGGCAAAAGGGCTTTAAAAATTATAGGGAAAAGCTTACTGAGTATACCGGGAAAAAGGGACGGTGGGTTTTAATTTAAAGAAAATTTGAGGTAAGCAGAATGTAGGATTTCGGAAAGAGCAAGGAGGTTTAGAAATGGGTAGGGGATGTGTAGATTAAAGGGGTTTTTCATTTTTAGCATATTGGGGAACGTATTTAGATAAAAATGGAAATTTTTTTTGCAATTTTTGGGGTTTAGAAAAGGGATATGAAAGAGTGGTTTGAGGAAACAATGTGGAGATGTTGCAAGGTTTTTGGAATAGGTGGTAAGTTTTTTTAAATGTGTAAAGAGTTTTTTTTGGGGGATAGTGGGCTCAGGTTTGGGTGTGTGAAGAGAGGGAGACTACTTCCCCGGGAAAAAGGGAGGTTTGCAGGGATGTGTAAAGGGCACCCCGGGGGTTTTTTATATATTTTTTAGGTGGGGTTGTAAAGGAAGTAAATGCTAGGGTGTTTGGGGAGGGGGGGGGATTAAAATTTTAGGGAAACAAATTTTAAAAAAGGGGAATTGACACAGTTTCTTTTTTCGAGTTTCTTGTTTTGGGGGATTAAAGAAAAAATTTCAAAGGGGTTTTTTTGGATGAGTTTTGGGGGGTTTTGTAAAGGTAGAAAGTTGAAAGTGGGAAAATAGAAAAGAGTATGGTTTAGGGGTGTCCAAAAGATTTTTTTAAAGGAAAAAAAATTTGGTTTCAAAATTGGGGGAGGGGAGTATGGAAGAAGTGAATGTTTTCAGTACTTGGGAGTTTTACGTGTCGGGGGGAAAGGATTTATGAAGGATGAGGTTTAATCATAGATTTATGAGGGAAAAAAAAAAGGTGAGTGGTGCGTTTTTAGGGTTTTGTGGAGTCAAAAACTTTTTTTATGGAGGCAAAAAAGGGGAAAGTATGAAAAATATAGTAGTTTCCCAAAACTCTTTATGGGGGTTTTTTTGAAGTTGGGTGGGAAAAGCAGCAGCGAGGAAACCCGGGGGGGAGGCGTGGAGGGGTCCTGTTTAAGGGCAATGTTTTGGGGTAAAATTATGCAGAAAAATTTTTGGGGTGTGGGGAAAAAAAGGAGAAAGGGGTGGAGTTAATAAAAATATTGTCAGAGGGGGAAGAGGGGTTTTTTGAGGGGGGGTTTGGTCATTTAGAGAGAATGGATCAAAGTAGAAAGACATGGAAAAAAATTTTAAACTATAGGGGGAAGGGGGAAAGGGGGGGTAAGGGGGGCGTCCCCCGAAAGGGTTGGGGGAGAGGGGGTAAAGGAAAGGTTTTTGGGTAAGGGGCTTGGACTTCCCGCAAGCGTGCGTGAGCGTGTAGATAGGGTTTTGAATGGGACGAATGGGACTTGGGGCCTGACGATCTGTTTTTGGGGGTTTTTGGCGGGTTAAAATTTAGTGAAAGGGTTCAGGGGAAACGGGGATTTTCATTTTAGTCGGGTTGAGGTTTCCCGGGAAAAGGGAAATCCCAATTTCCTGCACTTTGAAGGAGGGGGGTTTGGGGTTTTGGCGTTTGGAGGGAATTTTGGTTTTGTTCTTTTATGTGTTTTGCTTCTTTCTGTTGTATTTGAGCACCCCCTTTCAAAAACGGTAATTTTGCCCAGTGTGGTGAAAATGTTGAATGATGATGAAAGTATTTTTTTTTTGGGGGGTTTTCTTTCTTTTTTGGGGTTTACCCCCTGCCCGGTGGGAGACGGCCCATTGTTGAAAAAAAAAAAAAAAAAAAAAAAAAAAAAATTTATATATATATTTTATATATATATATTATAATATTTTATTTTTATATATAATATATTTTAATATAAATATATATATATATTAAAATATTACTTTTCCTTTTATATCCCTGGGGGAAATGGGGAAAAAGAAACTTTCCTCCGTAAGCCCTTTTGGGGTTGTAAAAGTCAACTAAAAAGCCCGGGGAAAAATGGGCTGTAACCCCTTTTCCTTTTTAAAGATTACTTAAAAAAAAATTAAAAAGAAGAAATTGTCAAAGTGGGAAAATCTGATGTGGTGGATGTTGTGCAAATGATAAGAAAGAGATGTTGTGGATTTTTGAATTTAAAAAAAAATGGGTGTCCTGGCTTTAAGTGAAACAAAGTGAAGGGGGGTTTGGGGGGTTTCAATGGAGAGGAATAAATGGGTTTTTTTTGGGGTTTCCCAAATTTGAGGGTTTTGGCTAAAGAAGGAGGTGCAATTAAAGTTGAAGGAAACCCATGGGGAGGAAAAAAAAAGGGGGCTAAAAATTTCATAAAATTTAAAGGGTTATGTGGAGTAAAAAAAAGATTGGGTGTGAAAAGTGGGTTATAGTATGAAACTATGCACCTGGAGAAGAGAGAAATGTAGAGGGAGAAGGGGATTCTGGAAATGTTGAGTGAAGGGGTGGGGAGTTTTGATTCAAGTTGGAGTAAAGGTTTGGGGTTTGGGGGTTTTAATGTAAAGTGGGTAAAAATTTTTATGGGGGAAAGTAAGTAGTTTGGTAAATTTTTGGGGGGCCGGGGGAAATGTAATGGGGAGCCTTTTAAAAGAGCTTGTGTGAAAAAAATTTGGAAAAAAGGGATTAAAATTTTTTGAAAAAAAAGGTTTAAAAAAAAAATACAAGGGGATGATGTGCACGTAATGAAAGGTTTTTGGTTATGTATTGGTGGAAAAAGGTTGATGGGTAGGGTCCAGGAGTAATGTTTATAGGGGGGCAATGATTTCAAAATCATTATTTAGTTTAGCTACAGTTAGAGTAAAGAGGTAGATGGGAAAAGAGGGAAAGGGGGGCAAAACAAATAAGAGGGAGGTGGGAAAATGTATAAACTTTGGGGGAGGAAGTTGGGCGAGATATTAAACGGGCTATTGGGAAAAGGTGGGCTAGGGGGCCCAAAAAAATGGTGGGGGGGTTTTAAAAGGGTTGGAATGTTTTTAAAAAGGGAGTATTAGAAAGTTTGGGGAAAGTTTTTGGTTAGGAGGGTTTGGGGGGGGAGGGAAAAAGGGTGATTGGGGGAAAAGTTTAAGTAAAGGGTGTGATAAAGAGAAAAAAATAGCTTACGAGAGGTTTTTTTTCAAAACAGAAGTGTTTTAAGAAGAAGCAGAGTATAGGAGGGTTTAAAAAAAAGGTGAAGAGATTTGGGGAGAGAGTGCAAAAAAAGGGGAGCAGATGAAAAAGTGGGAGAGGCACTGTTTAAAAAATTTTAATGAAAAAAAGAAAAAATTTTTTGGGTGAGTTAAAAAGTTTTTGAAAGCCTAGGGAAAAATATGGATTTGTCAGTTAAAAAAGGGGGGGGGGGAGTTAGTAGATGGGGGGGGAGGGAGGGGATTAGGAGATGGCCGGGGAAATTTTGAGGAACTTTTAAAAATTGAGGGAAGAAAAAAGGGGGCGGGTTTAATTTTTTTGCACTGGGGGGAGGGATACCATCATTTTTGGATGAAAAAAAGGCAGAAAGTAAAAAGTGGTGGGGGTAGTGAGGGCATTAGTTTTTAAAGGGAAAAGGGGGAAAACAGCTGGAATGATTTGGTCATGGGCAGAAATGTTTAAAAACAGGGGGGGTTTTAGTGTTGGAAAGGGGTTTGGGACTTTTGTTTTAATTTTAAAAGTAGAAAGACGGGAAGGTACCTGGGATGGCGGGGGGAGAAAGTTTTAGTCCCTTTATAAAGGGAAAGGGGGGCAAAAGGGGGGGTTGTAAAAAAAAGAGAGGAAAAAAGGTTTTTTTGAGTATACCAGGGGAAAAATATAAGGTTTGAGTTATTTAAATTTAAAGAATTTGGGTAAGAAGAATGTAGAATTGCGGAAAGAGCAAGGAGGGGTTCAGGGGGAGGGGATGTGTTTGATCAAGTTTTTTACATTTTTAAGGTTTATGTGAAACGTATTTTGTTTTTGGTAGGGAAGTTTTTTTTTGCATTTATGGATTTTTGAAAAGGCATATGATAGAGTGGTTTGAGGAGCAATGTGGGAGATGTTGCAAGTTTATGGGAAAAGGTGGTAAATTAAATAAATGCTGTTTAAAAAGCTTTTATGGGATAGTGAGGGTCAGGTTTTTTTTGGGGTGTAGGAAAAGAGGGGAATTTCTTCCCGGGTTAAAAATAGGTCTTAGACAAAGGGTTGTTTTAATGTCCCATGGGGTTTTTTAAAAATATTTAAAAGATGGGGGTTTTAAAAAAAGTAAATGTGGGTGTTCGGGAGAGGGGTGGGATTAAAAAATGGGGGGAAACAAAATTTTAAAAAGGGGGTTTACACAGTTACTTTTTTTCTGATGATTTCTGTGCCCTTTTTGGGGGATTCTAAAGAAAAATTGCAAAGGGTTTTTGGATGAGTTTTAGAAGTGTGTAAAAAGGTTTGAAAGTTGAAAGTAACATAGAAAAGAGTAAAGGGGATGAGGGTATCCAAAAAGATTTTTGATAAAAAAAAAATTGGATATCAAATTGGGGAAAGGGGGGAGATGGAGAAGTGAATGTTTTTTGACTTGGGGGGTTGAGGGGCGGGGAAAGGATTTATGAAAAGGGTGAGGTTAATCATAGAATTGATGGGGGAAAAAAGGTGAGTGTGCGTTGAGGTATATGTGGAGTTTAAAAAAAAAGTTTAAATTTTGGAGGCAAAGAAGGGAATGTATTTAAAGTATAGTAGTACCAAAACTCTTTATGGATGTGGAAGGGTTGGGTTGGGAAATGCACAGCGAGGAGACGGTTGGAGGCAAAGGGGGATGTCCCGTCTAAGGGGAAAGTGTGGGTTTTTAAATATTATGCAGAAAAAATTTGGGAAAATGTGGAAAATTGGAAAGGTGTGGAAATTAATAAAAAAATTTGTCAGAGGGCAGAAACCCGAAGAGGGGTTGTTAAGGGTTTGGGTTTTGGGCATTTAAGAGAAAGGGTCAAAAAAAGAATGACATGGAAAACTTTTAAATCTATAGGGGAAGGGGAAAAAGGGGGGAGGGGTTGTCCTTTAAAAAAGGGGGGGAAAGAGGGGGTAAAGGGGGGGGTTTTTTTTTTTTGGGGGGAGGGGCTTTGGGCTTCCAGCAAAACGTTCTTTAGCGTGTTAGATAGGAGTTGGAAAAGGAGAGAATGATACTTGGGACCTGCGATCTTTTTGGAGTGTGAGCAGGGTAATATTTATTTAAGGGGTTCAGGGGAAACCCGGGGTTTTTTTCTTATAGTGGGGTTTTAGGGCCTGGAAAAAGGGAAGTACAAAGCCCGACTTTAAAGGAGGGGTTTGGGATATTGGCAGTTTGGGGGGGGTATGTTGTGTTTCTTTATCCCTTTTTGTTCTAAAATGTTTTTATTCTGAGAACCCCCTGCCCCAAAAAAGTGTATAATGTTTTGAAATGTGGTGAAGTGTTGAATGATGATGAAAATATTTTTTTTTGGGGGTTTTCTTTCTTTTTTTTGGGGCCCTGCCCCCGGGGGGAGACGACCAACTTGTTAAAAAAAAAAAAAAAAAAAAAAAAAAAAAAAAATATATTTTATATATATATATTTATATATATATATTTATATATATATATATATATATATTTTATATATATATATATTTTATATATATATATATATATATTATATTATATTTATATAAATAAAGTTTTGAAAACAAAGGGGAAACCTTTGTTTTGAAAATTTGGATAGAAAGGGGTTTAGTTTTGGGGAATTTATATTTTTAAAAAAAAGAGGATAAATAAAATATTCACGATTTGTTTTAGGGCGAAAAAAGACAAAGTTTTTTGGATTATTTTATTGGGGAGAAAAAAAAGGGTGTTGAGTAGATTTTAGGGTGTCCCTGTTTATAGAGGGGCCCAGTTATATTTAGGCATTTTAGTTGTAGTACACTGAGGGGGTAAAGGTAGATGGGATACAAGGAGCCAAAAAGAAGGGATCAGGGGGAAAAAAGGGGTTTAAGGTTATAAAAAAAAGAGGAGGCAAATTAGGGGAGTTAAAAAGCCCATTGGAGGATGATGGGGTAATGGAGCATAGGAAAAGGGGTCAAGAGGTATGGGGTAGGTTTTTAAAAAAGTAGTGTTAGGTGTTCAGCAGAAGTTTTTGGTTACAGGAAAGTGGGTGCGGGGGAAAAGGGAGCGATTGGTGGGAAAGATGATGTAAAAAGAGTAGTAAGGGAAAAAAATTAGCATATGAGAAGTTTTTTTCAAAGTAAAAAAGGGATGCAAAGGGGGGAAAAAAATTGGAGAAAAAGAGAGGGGAAAGGTTTTAAAAGAGTGGTGAAGCAATGTAAAAAGAGAGCAAAAGAGTAGTGGGGGAGATGTTATCAACAAAATTTTTTTGGAAAAAAAAAAGAAAAAGGGTTTTTGGGAAATTGAGATTAACAATTAAGAAAACCCAGAGAAAAATGGGTTTGTCAGTTAAAAATAGGAGAGGAGAGGGTTTTTAAATGGGGGGAGTTGAGGGGATTGGGGGAAAATGGAGGGGGAAATTTTTGGGAAAATTTTTAAAGTTGTGAAGTAGGGAAGCTGTGTTTTGTGTTTTAGGGCAAAAGGGGGTTTAAAATTTTGTAGGAAATAGGAAAAGCCCGGGTTTTGGGTGTTGGGGGGAAATTCCCTGAGGCAGTAGGTAAAAAAGAAAGGGGGGTAAAGGGAAAACCGGGGTTGTTGGGGTTAAAAATTGAAAAAGTTTTAAAAACAGGGGGGGGATATAGTTTTGGAGTGGTTGGTGCAAATTTTTTAAAAAAATGTATGGAAGGGGTAAAAGGGAAAAAAGGGTTTGGGAGAGGGCATGCTTGTTCCTTTGTATAAAGGCAAAGGGGATAAAAGAGAGTGCAAAAATTATGGGGGATTTAAATCTGTTTAGTGTACCTGGTAAAATTATGGGAGGTTATAAATTTAAGAATTAAGGTAAAACCGGGAAAAATAGGTAGCGATGAAAAAAGGGGGCTTTAGGAAAGGTAGGGGGGTGTTGGGCCAGGTGTTTTCAGTGAAACATATAAGGATCGTATTTGATTAAAGGGGTAGGTTACTGAAAGCAGTGGAAAAAGTTTTTACGAGGTTTGTGAGGCTCAGTTGAGTATGTAGGAAAGAGGGAAAAAATTTTTTCCCCGTAAAAATTGGGGGGGGGGCCCTTTGACAAGGTTTTTGATGTCACCCTGGTTTTTTAAAAAAAAAATATTTTAGATGGGGGTTTTTAAGAGGGAAATAAATGTGGGGTTCTTGGCAAGAGGGTGGAGTTAAAAGATAAAGAAAACACAACAAAGTGGGAGTTTTCACGCTGCTCTTTGCTGATGACACTGTGCCTTTTGGGGGATTCTGAAGAGAAGCTGCAGGAATTGGTGGATGAAATTTTGGGAGGGTGTGCAAAAAAAGAAAATTAAAGGGAAAAACAGGAAAGAGTAAGGTTATGGGATAACAAAAAGATTAGGTGATGAAAAAATTGAATATCAGATTGGGCGGAGAGAGTTTGGAGGGGTGAAAGTATTCAGATTTTTTGGGGAAATGGACTTTGGGCAGCGGATGGGTCTAGAAAAAATGTGGTGAATAAAAGAAATTTATGAGGGAAAAAAAAAGTGGGGTTTTGGCTAATTAGGGTCTGTTTGGGGACAAAGAACTTTGTCCTTGGAGGCAAAGAGGGGGAAAGTATGAGAGATAGTTTTACCAACGCTCTTTTTATGGGTGGAAACGTGGTGATGAAAGTTGCCCGCGAGGGAAGGGGGTGGAGGAGTGGAGATGTCATGTCTGAGGGCAATGTGTGGTGTGAATTTTTAAAGCAGAGAAATTTTGTTTGGTTTTGGGAAATTGGGGGGGAGGGTGGGGGGATTTTCCAAAAATGTTTGTCCGGGGGGTGAGGGGGGGTTGTTGAGGTGGTTGGGGCAGTAGAAAAGAATGGAGCGAAAAAAGAATGACCTTTTAAGGTGTATCAGTTGTAGTGGAAGGAAGGCGGGGTAGGGGTTTGGTCCCTTTGGGAAAGGGGTTGGAGGGGGGGGGGGGGGGGGGAAAAGGGTGTTTTGTGTGCGAGGGGCTTGGATTCCAGGGAGGCATGGTGAGGTGTTTGATAGGAGTGTGGAGACAAATGGTTTTTTTTTAACTTTACGTGCTGTTGGAGTGTGAGCAAGTAACATTTATGAAAAGGGGTTTAAAAAAAAGGGAAAAGGCAGGCCGGACTTGAGTCCTGGAGGGTGGGAAATACCAAATGCCTGCATCCCAAAAGGGGGGGTGTTAATTTTTGCATTTTAAAAAATGGTTTTGTAAAGCACCCTTTTGGGAAGACAGTGATGGAGTGAAGGGTGGTGAAGTTTTTCTTTTTCGGGCCCCCCCTGCCTTGGTGGGAAAACGGCCCGGGGTGATAATAAAAATAAATAAAATTATAAAATTTTATAAAGTTTTGAATCAAATTTTGGGGTAATTTGGGGGTAGGGGATTTCAATGCTAAAGTGGGTAAAAAAAGTTATGGGGAAAGGAAAATATAGGTTTAAATTTTTTTTTGGGGCCAGGGGTAAATGTAAATGGGGAGCCTTTAATTGGAAAATATGTGTAGGAAAGGGAAATTTTGGGGGTAAGTAAAAATATTTTATAAAAAAAAGGAAAAAATAAATAAAACAAGGGTTTTATGTAGCACGTAATGAAGTAGTTTATTAGATTATGTTTTTGGGGGATAAAAAGGGTTTATGGGGAGGACAGGATGTACATGTTTATTGAGGGGCAACGGGTTTTATCGGATCCTTATTTAGTTGTAGCTACAGTTAGATTAAAAAGGTAGATGGGAAAAGGGAAGGGGGCAACAACAAGTGAGGGAGGTGAAAGTGTTTTAAACTAAGGGAGGAGGAAGTTGGGTTTAGATATTGGCTATTGGGAGAAAAAGTGGGCAGGCAAGTTTAGTAGGGGGGGGGGGGGGGTTTTAAGAGGGTTGGAATAGTTTTTAAAAAAGCAGTATTGAATTTTGGGGGGAAGTTTTTTGGTTATAGGGGGTTTGGGGGAGGAGGGGAAAGGGGTGATTTGGGGGAATGAAAGTAAAGGGTTTTGATTTAAAAAAGAAAAAGGTTGCTTTGAAAAGGTTTTTTCCCAAGAAAAAATGTTATAAAAAGGCAGGGGTATATGGAGAGTAAAAGAAAGGTAAAAGAGAAATGGTGAGAGGTGCAAAAGGAGAGAGATGATAGGGGTGGGGGGAGGCCTGCCAAAAATTTTAATGAAAAAAAAGAACAAATTTTTGGAAATGGGTTAAACCAAATTAAAAAAGCCCAGGGAAAAAAATGGATTGTCAGTTAAAACAGGTAGGGGATTTTTAGATTGGGGGGGATGGAGGTATTGGGGAGATGGCGAGAATTTTTGAGGAACTTTTAAATGTTAAGGAAGAAAAAAGAGGCAGTAATTTCATGCAGGTCAGGGAGGTATACCATCTTTTAGGAGTGAAGAAGAGCAGAATGTAAGTGTGGGGGAGGTACGTGAGGCATTACGTAAAATGAAAGGGGTGTAAAGCAGCTGGAACTGATGGGATCATGACAGAAATGTTAAAAGCAGGGGGGATATAGTGTTGGAGTGGTTGGTACTTTTGTTTAATAAATGTATGAAAGAGGGGAAGGTACCTAGGGATTGGCAGAGAGAGCATGTATAGTCCCTTTATATAAAGGGAAAAGGGGACAAAAGAGACTGTAAAAATTATAGAGGAATAAGCTTACTGAGTATACCAGGGAAAGTGTACGGTAGGGTTTATAATTGAAAGAATTAGAGGTAAGACAGAATGTAGGATTGCGGATGAGCAAGGAGGTTTCAGAGTGGGTAGGGGATGTGTAGATCAGGTGTTTACATTGAAGCATATATGTGAACAGTATTTAGATAAAGATAGGGAAGTTTTTATTGCATTTATGGATTTAGAAAAGGCATATGATAGTGGATAGAGGAGCAATGTGGCAGATGTTGCAAGTATATGGAATAGGTGGTAAGTTATTAAATGCTGTAAAGAGTTTTTATGAGGATAGTGAGGCTCAGGTTAGGGTGTGTAGAAGAGAGGGAGACTATTTCCCGGTAAAAGTAGGTCTTAGACAGGGATGTGTAATGTCACCATGGTTGTTTAACCCTTTGACTGTTTTCGACGTATAAATACGTCTTACGAGCCAATGTTTCTGACGTATATAAACTCAATAATTCTAGCGGCTTCAAATCAAGTGGGAGAAAGCTGGTAGGCCCACATGTGAGAGAATGGGTCTGTGTGGTCAGTGTGCACCACATAAAAAAAATCCTGCAGCACACATTGCGTAATGAGAGAAAAAAAACTCTGATCGTTTTTTTGGAATAAAACGCCGACTTTGAGGTGTATTTTCGTATAGTATTTATCGTTGTATTCGCGTTTTCATGGTCTTAGGTGATAAAATGGAAAACATATTACAGAAATACAGATGATTTTCATTACTTTTATGATGAAAACGACCTTGAAACTGAGCTCAAAGTAGCGGAAATGTTCGATTTTTACCAATGCTCAAGAGTAAATAAATCACACCACACGTCCAATACACGTCAACTGGGGAGTCTAATATTCTTTCACTAGTGCACTGATATTATTTATACCATTTTTACAATAATGCAGTCGTCTGCATAACAGTAAATTTTGTATTTTTTTGTATGAATAAAAAATCAAAATAGAAAGCAATAATAATATAAGAGGGGCCTAGAGATGTGACTAATGAACAGAGCATATGTTATTTTAGTGCCACGAATGTCTACCTTGTTTATTCTGGACCCTATTTTGAAATTGGCATCCTTTTTATTTTGTGTGAAATTGGCCAAATTGCCAATTTCTGACCACCATATTGGGTAGTCCAAATTAGTAAATGGGAGGTTTCTTGTACTCAGCTGATAGATAAAATGGAGTTCTATAGAAATAGCTATGAGTTTGGTCAACTGGAACAATGGAATTGGCTGAAAATAGGGCTCAAAGTCGGTGAAATCGCCGATACGCATATGTCGCCGAGACCGCTAACTTCGCGGGAGCATAATTCCACGAGTTTTCCACCAAATTTCGAACTTTTGGTGTCATTACCATCGGGAAAAGATTCTCTATCATTTCATAAGAAAAAATAATTTTTTTTTTTTTCAAAAATTGAGCGACATAGAATGACAGTTTCAGAGAGGGGCCTGAAACAGTCAAAGGGTTAATATATTTATAGATGGGGTTGTAAAGGAAGTAAATGCTAGGGTGTTTGGGAGAGGGGTGGGATTAAATTATGGGGAATCAAATTCAAAATGGGAATTGACACAGTTACTTTTTGCTGATGATACTGTGCTTATGGGAGATTCTAAAGAAAAATTGCAAAGGTTAGTGGATGAGTTTGGGAATGTGTGTAAAGGTAGAAAGTTGAAAGTGAACATAGAAAAGAGTAAGGTGATGAGGGTGTCAAATGATTTGGATAAAGAAAAATTGGATATCAAATTGGGGAGGAGGAGTATGGAAGAAGTGAATGTTTTCAGATACTTGGGAGTTGACGTGTCGGCGGATGGATTTATGAAGGATGAGGTTAATCATAGAATTGATGAGGGAAAAAAGGTGAGTGGTGCATTGAGGTATATGTGGAGTCAAAAAAACGTTATCTATGGAGGCAAAGAAGGGTATGTATGAAAGTATAGTAGTACCAACACTCTTATATGGGTGTGAAGCTTGGGTGGTAAATGCAGCAGCGAGGAGACGGTTGGAGGCAGTGGAGATGTCCTGTTTAAGGGCAATGTGTGGTGTAAATATTATGCAGAAAATTCGGAAGTGTGGAAATTAGGAGAAGGTGTGGAGTTAATAAAAGTATTAGTCAGAGGGCAGAGGAGGGGTTGTTGAGGTGGTTTGATCATTTAGAGAGAATGGATCAAAGTAGAATGACATGGAAAGCATATAAATCTATAGGGGAAGGAAGGCGGGGTAGGGGTCGTCCTCGAAAGGGTTGGAGAGAGGGGGTAAAGGAGGTTTTGTGGGTGATGGGCTTGGACTTCCAGCAAGCGTGCGTGAGCGTGTTAGATAGGAGTGAATGGAGACGAATGGTACTTGGGACCTGACGATCTGTTGGAGTGTGAGCAGGGTAATATTTAGTGAAGGGATTCAGGGAAACCGGTTATTTTCATATAGTCGGACTTGAGTCCTGGAAATGGGAAGTACAATGCCTGCACTTTAAAGGAGGGGTTTGGGATATTGGCAGTTTGGAGGGATATGTTGTGTATCTTTATATGTGTATGCTTCTAGACTGTTGTATTCTGAGCACCTCTGCAAAAACAGTGATAATGTGCGAGCGTGGTGAAAGTGTTGAATGATGATGAAAGTATTTTCTTTTTGGGGATTTTCTTTCTTTTTTGGGTCACCCTGCCTCGGTGGGAGACGGCCGACTTGTTGAAAAAAAAAAAAAAAAAATATATATATATTTATATATTCTCTGCCTATGAACCAAAGCCCATGTAGATTGACATGTTGGTTATACAGTAGTTACTGGTAGTTAGAAAATAGTGTTGAAATGTGATATCCCTCTAGAGGAATTATATGTGCACCTCAGACAAGACAGTGTTTCTTTTTCGGGTCACCCTACCTTGGTGGAAGAGGGCCAGCGTGTTAAAAAAAACAAACAGAATATTCCTTTGAATATATGTACAGGGCTATTAAATGCTGAGGTACTGAGACAGAACTGATGCTTGGCAAGTGATTGTCTGATCTGTATGTGGAAATGCACTTGAAAATCATCAGAGATATAATAAAGTTAATGTTCAAAGGAGAAACTGTTATGAGACTGTGGAACATGTATGCTTCATTTAAATGCTCTTAGAGATGAGCTGTCTCCCGTATTCACAGGGATTATGTTCCAAGACCTACCGTGGGTACCCGAAACAGTTAAAGTTAAATTGATAAATTACACACAGTAAGTGAAGAATTATCACTTTTTCACTGATGGGAATCACTTCATGGCTTCTCTGAAACCACGGAAACCGAACCCACAGATACAGGGGTTCTATTGTACTGTAAGATTTACTGATACAAGTGAATGGACATTGATCTTATTATGAGAAACTGTTTCTTTTATCTAATTTGTATTTTTTGTCAGGTCATTCCAATGGCAATTTGGAAGATGGTGAAGCTGCAGTCAACTGTGGAGCATCATTTATTACCCACCTGTTCAATGCCATGTTGCCAGTGAGTCACTTTTCTTTTTAGACATTTGGGAAGGATGGTAGGCAAAAATATAAAGAAAATTATCACTAAACAAGCCTTTATTATACATAACTTTTCACTCAGTCAGAGCTTTGTCACTTTAAAGAATTGCCATATATGAGAAGTACAGTGTCTGCACTCTGAAGGAGTGGAGATATGTTGCAGTTTTTGAACTGTAGTATCAACAAGCCTCTGGTAAGACAGTGATAGAGTGAGTGATGATGAAAGTGTTTCTTCTTTTTTAGGTCACCCAGCCTTGGTAGGAAATGGCCAGTGTTTTAAAAAAATAATGTATTTTGTCTTATTAGAGAGGAAGAGGGAGAGAAGAAGGATTAGATGGAAGAGTGACAAGGTGTGAGACAAGATAAATATAGTTTTTATGTACTATGTTTATTAGATTTTTCTACCCAGTGGTAGGATTGCCAGATGTGGACCAATATTGAGCATCTCTTGTTTCTGTTCTATAGGGTTAGAACTCTTCATTGCAACAGTCTCCCAAGCATTTCATTCTATAAAGAATAAAATGAGCAATTCTATGGCTGGAACAATTTACAACTAGCCCACAAATATGAAATGTAAACTAGATGAATACAGTGGACCCCCGCCTTAGGAACGCATCGCATTACGTTAAATCTGCCATACGAAGCATTTGAATGCAAAAATTTTGCCTCGCCTCACGATAAAAAACTCGCCTTACGTGATTCGTCCGTAACGCGTCCCACGTGTGGCCTCAGCTGCCCGTGGGTGCCAGTGTTTACAAGCCAGCCAGTGCAGTCGCATCCATGCATACATTCGGTACATTTCACCTCATCCCAGTGTTTTTTGTGCTTATAACGAAAATAAGTCACCATGGGCCCCAAGAAAGCTTCTAGTGCCAACCCTGTGGTAAAAAGGGTGAGAATTAGTATGGAAACTAAGAAAGATTTTGAAGGGTTAGGGGCTAACCCTGAGAAGCCTATGCCAGTTGTGGAATCCATTGGGCCTGCTTCAGAGATTAAGGAAATGTGTGCAAAGTGGGTTGAAGTGCAAACCTTTATGGATGAAAATCACCCTAACACGGCTATTGCAAGCCGTGCTGGTGACTTACAATGACAATGTTGTGGCCCATTTTAGGCAGATCTTAAAGGAACAGGAGGTACAGAGCTCTATGAACAGATTTGTTGTGCGACAGAGGTCCAGTGACTCTCAAGCTGGTCCTAGTGGCATTAAAAGAAGGGAAGTAACCCTGGAAAAGGACTTGCTACCTCAAGTCCTAATGGAAGGGGATTTCCCTTCTAAACAATAACTTCCACACTCTCCCCTCCTCCCATCCCATCAATCATCACCAGATCTTCAGTAAAGGTAAGTGTCATGTATTCTATTCTTAGTAGAGTAGTAATTGTGCATGTCTTCTTCAGTTTGTGTGTATTAAAATTAATATTTCATGTGGTAAAAAAGTTTTTTTTCATACCTTGGGGTGTCTTGCATGGATTAATTTGATTTTCATTATTTATTATGGGGAAAATTAATTCGCCTTACGATAATTTCGGCTTAGGATGAGCTCTCAGGAATGGATTAATATCGTAAGGCGGGGGTCCACTGTATTCAGTCAGTCTTGGACGATTAAGAATCCAGGAAATACTAAGACATCATCTATTTTATAGTTAGAATTTATGAGTTGTTAACTTCTTCCCAAATGAAATGTCTTGTAAATGCTTGTCTTTATGTTGTATGTATGTCATCGACTAACGATGAGAAAAAATCGAATGAATACAAATTATTGTAAAATAAAAATTCGTGAGGTATACAATAATCGTACAAGTGCAGAACAGTAAACAATGCGGTATGAAAGTGCCCAGTGAGTCTGTTGTATTTGTTATTGTTTGTTGTTGAACTGCATGGTGGTAGGAGGTCCTCCTTACAATTTTTGCCTTGTAAACATTTATTCCTGATTTAATCCTGTTGCAATAAGTGCTGAAAGTGTACCATGCACCCTTGATGTCTGTGGCTACAAAAACAGAGAAAAAGTGTGACATTAGAAATAAAACTAGAAGTTTTAAAGAGGCTTGTTTATATCAACTAGCCTATGATAAAATTGGCTTCGTTATGTCATTTTGCTTAAAGTCACAGTTAACAAGACCCTATTGACGACTTGTGAAGGCTTACTCAGCCCTGTAACAACTTCAGACAGTATTACCAAGGCTGGCTCCTCCTCAGGAAAATTAATGAATAGAAAAAGAAATAATAATTCACAAAGATAAACGCTTTATTATTTAGTAATGCAAAGATAAAACATTGAAACATGAAGGTGTATCCTATTTGAAAGAAAAATTAAAAATTAAATGAAAAAATGACATTTGAATTCAACGCTATTATGTACAGTTATACTGGGGTGTCTGGTGGAGGTTGACACCGTCTTGTAGAAATTGTAGCCATTGCTGATGATGGGGGGGCGGGGGTCACAAGTGTTGGTGACAACCCAACGGCTAGTTCTTCAGAGTCTATAGCCTTGAATAGTCAGTCCAGATGACAGGAAAGCAGGTCCTTTACCACTACAAAGATGAGGGGTTGTTGTTTGCTGTCGCCTACAGTTAATCAGGTAGGTAGATCAAAAAGTGACGTCTCCGGACTTTTGCAAAAGTCCTTCTCCTTCAACACTTCTCGTTGGTTGGCATGTGACCCGATCTGTCTTTCCAAGTTGGAAAGAGAGACAGGTTACCCACTGCTTAAGAAATCACTCTCCATGATAAGTGTAAGATACTTAAAAAAGGTGGTGATTATCTTAAAAGTCTCATGTGGAGCTTAAAACTGAAAGGACTAAGTTTATTATTGGTCAAAAGTGAAGCTTTCAACCAATATCCACTAGAATAGGAGCAGGCTTTTACTTAGTTGTGCTGGGAGCTGTGAGTCGAGTGATTACTGTTTGGCCGGAGCCCCACACGTCACCTTTCGGGGTGGGGAGAAAGGAGGGGGGGATAGCGGGAGCTAGACTTACCCTACCTTAACAAGCAGCCGGCAATCAAACTATCGTTACCATATACTCGCTCGCTACTCCTATCTGTTGAACTTTTCCCTCACATACTGTATGTATATACAGTGGACCCCCGCATACCGATGGCATCACATAGCGATTAATCCGCATACCGCTTGCTTTAATCGCCAAAATTTTGCCTCACATACCACTTAAAAACCCGATCACCGATTTTCGTCCGAGACGCGTCCAATGTGCGGCCTGAGCCACGCTCACATGTTCCGCCGGTGGCATTGTTTACCAGCCAGCCTCCGCGGTAACATCCAAGCATACAATCGGAATATTTCGTATTATTACAGTGTTTTCGGTGCTTTTTCTGGAAAATAAGTGACCATGGGCCCCAAGAAAGCTTCTAGTGCCAACCCTACAGCAATAAGGGTGAGAATTACAATAGAGATGAAGAAAAAGATCATTGATAAGTATGAAAGTGGAGTGCGTGTCTCCGAGCTGGCCAGGTTGTATAATAAACCCCAATCAACCATCGCTACTATTGGTGGTACAGCTGCTGCTGCTGCTGCACTGTCAGCTGCTGCTGCTGCTGCACTGTCAGCTGCTGCTGCTGCTGTAGCATTGTCTGCTGCTGCTGTAACATCGTCTGTTGCTGCTGTAGCGTCGTCTGTTGCTGCTGTACCACCGTCAGCTGCTGCTGCTGCTGTAGCATCGTCTGCTGCTGCTGTAACATCGTCTGTTGCTGCTGTAGCATCGTCTGCTGCTGCTGTAACATCGTCTGTTGCTGCTGTAGCATCGTCTGTTGCTGCTGTACCACCGTCAGCTGCTGCTGCTGCTGTAGCATCGTCTGCTGCTGCTGTAACATCGTCTGTTGCTGCTGTAGCATCGTCTGCTGCTGCTGTAGCATCGTCTGTTGCTGCTGTACCACCGTCAGCTGCTGCTGCTGCTGTAGCACCGTTGTTGGTGTGGCTTATTGAGAATACCAAGAAACAATTAACCCAGAGGATTTGCCACCCAGGATAACCCAAAAAAGTCAGTGTCATCGAAGACTGTCTAACTTATTTCCATTGGGGTCCTTAATCTTGTCTCCCAGGATGCAACCCACACAAGTCGACTAACACCCAGGTGAACAGGGAAAAATGCCTGGAACTAGTGCTCATATTGGTGAATTTAAAGCCAGCAAAGGTTGGTTTGAGAGATTTAAGAATTGTAGTGGCATACACAGTGTGATTAAGGCCTGTTCTGGAAGAAAATGCCAAACAGGACCTACAGTACTCAGGAGGAAAAGGCACTCCCAGGACACAGTGTCTCATCAGTCATTGCTGCATCTTCAATAAAGGTAAGTGTCATTTATTCTTCATTTAGTAGACTAGTACATGCACAATATATACTGTGCATGTACTACTCTACTATTGTGCATGTATCCTTCTCTTTGTGTGTGGGAAAATGTATATTTCATGTGGTAAAAAATTTTTTTTTTCATACTTTTGGGTGTCTTGCACGGATTAATTTTATTTCCATTATTTCTTATGGGGAAAATTCATTCACATACCGATTATTTCGCATAACAATTACCCCTCTTGCACGGATTAAAATCGTTATGCGGGGGTCCACTGTATACAGTTTTGCTTGTCACTGTGATACCTTGTGCAGGTTACTCATCATTCTCCTGCATGTTTACCTTCACTGAGCCTAAACATTCAGACAGCCAAGGCAAATACATCAACCACAGGTGCGCCTTGACTTAACCCCTTGACTGTCGCAACCCCAAATCCTGAGGTGTCTCCTGATGTCGCAAAATTTAAAAAAAAAAAAAAAAAAAAAAAAAAAATATGAAATGATAAAGAATCTTTTCCCGATTGTAATGACACCAAAAGAATGAAATTTGATGGAAAACTGATGGAATTACACTTTCGCGAAGTTAGCGACCTTGGCGATATTTACGAATCGGTGATTTTGCCCACTTTGAGCCCTATTTTCGGCTAATTCCATTGTTCCAGTCGACCAAACTCATAGCTATTTCTTTAGAACTCCATTTTTTCTATCGACTGAGCACAAGAAACTGCCCATTTACCGATTTCAACTACCCAATAACATTGTCAGAAATTTGCAATTTGGCCAATTTCAAGAAAATTAAAAAATGACAATTTCAAAATAAGGTCCAGAATGAACAATGCAGACATTCCTGGCTCTAAAATAACATTTCCTTTGTTCATCAGTCACGTCTCCAGGCCCCTCTGATATTACTCTTTCTTTCTATTTTGAATTTTTATTCAAACAAAAAATAGAAGATTTACTGTTATGCAGACTACTGTAGCACTGTAATAATTGTATAAATAATGTCAACCCATTCTTATTATTATTTATTATCACACTGGCCGATTCCCACCAAGGCAGGGTGGCCCGAAAAAGAAAAACTTTCACCATCATTCACTCCATCACTGTCTTGCCAGAAGGGTGCTTTACACTACAGTTTGTAAACTGCAACATTAACACCCCTCCTTCAGAGTGCAGGCACTGTACTTCCCATCTCCAGGACTCAAGTCCGGCCTGCCGGTTTCCCTGAATCCCTTCATAAATGTTACTTTGCTCACACTCCAACAGCACGTCAAGTATTAAAAACCATTTGTCTCCATTCACTCCTATCAAACACGCTCACGCATGCCTGCTGGAAGTCCAAGCCCCTCGCACACAAAACCTCCTTTACCCCTCCCTCCAACCCTTCCTAGGCCGACCCCTACCCCGCCTTCCTTCCACTACAGACTGATACACTCTTGAAGTCATTCTGTTTCGCTCCATTCTCTCTACATGTCCGAACCCACCTCAACAACCCTTCCTCAGCCCTCTGGACAACAGTTTTGGTAATCCCGCACCTCCTCCTAACTTCCAAACTACGAATTCTCTGCATTATATTCACACCACACATTGCCCTCAGACATGACATCTCCACTGCCCCCAGCCTTCTCCTCGCTGCAACATTCATCACCCACGCTTCACACCCATATAAGAGCGTTGGTAAAACTATACTCTCATACATTCCCCTCTTTGCCTCCAAGGACAAAGTTCTTTGTCTCCACAGACTCCTAAGTGCACCACTCACTCTTTTTCCCTCATCAATTCTATGATTCACCTCATCTTTCATAGACCCATCCGCTGACACCGTCCACTCCCAAATATCTGAATACGTTCACCTCCTCCATACTCTCTCCCTCCAATCTGATATTCAATCTTTCATCACCTAATCTTTTAGTTATCCTCATAACCTTACTCTTTCCTGTATTCACCTTTAATTTTCTTCTTTTGCACACCCTACCAAATTCATCCACCAATCTCTGCAACTTCTCTTCAGAATCTCCCAAGAGCACAGTGTCATCAGCAAAGAGCAGCTGTGACAACTCCCACTTTGTGTGTGATTCTTTATCTTTTAACTCCACGCCTCTTGCCAAGACCCTCGCATTTACTTCTCTTACAACCCCATCTATAAATATATTAAACAACCACGGTGACATCACACATCCTTGTCTAAGGCCTACTTTTACTGGGAAAAAATTTCCCTCTTTCCTACATACTCTAACTTGAGCCTCACTATCCTCGTAAAAACTCTTCACTGCTTTCAGTAACCTACCTCCTACACCATACACTTGCAACATCTGCCACATTGCCCCCCTATCCACCCTGTCATACGCCTTTTCCAAATCCATAAATGCCACAAAGACCTCTTTAGCCTTATCTAAATACTGTTCACTTATATGTTTCACTGTAAACACCTGGTCCACACACCCCCTACCTTTCCTAAAGCCTCCTTGTTCATCTGCTATCCTATTCTCTGTCTTACTCTTAATTCTTTCAATTATAACTCTACCATACACCTTACCAGGTACACTCAACAGACTTATCCCCCTATAATTTTTGCACTCTCTTTTATCCCCTTTGCCTTTATACAAAGGAACTATGCATGCTCTCTGCCAATCCCTAGGTACCTTACCCTCTTCCATACATTTATTAAATAATTGCACCAACCACTCCAAAACTATATCCCCACCTGCTTTTAACATTTCTATCTTTATCCCATCAATCCCGGCTGCCTTACCCCCTTTCATTTTACCTACTGCCTCACGAACTTCCCCCACACTCACAACTGGCTCTTCCTCACTCCTACAAGATGTTATTCCTCCTTGCCCTATACACGAAATCACAGCTTCCCTATCTTCATCAACATTTAACAATTCCTCAAAATATTCCCTCCATCTTCCCAATACCTCTAACTCTCCATTTAATAACTCTCCTCTCCTATTTTTAACTGACAAATCCATTTGTTCTCTAGGCTTTCTTAACTTGTTAATCTCACTCCAAAACTTTTTCTTATTTTCAACAAAATTTGTTGATAACATCTCACCCACTCTCTCATTTGCTCTCTTTTTACATTGCTTCACCACTCTCTTAACTTCTCTCTTTTTCTCCATATACTCTTCCCTCCTTGCATCACTTCTACTTTGTAAAAACTTCTCATATGCTAACTTTTTCTCCCTTACTACTCTCTTTACATCATCATTCCACCAATCGCTCCTCTTCCCTCCTGCACCCACTTTCCTGTAACCACAAACTTCTGCTGAACACTCTAACACTACATTTTTAAACCTAGCCCATACCTCTTCGACCCCATTGCCTATGCTCTCATTAGCCCATCTATCCTCCAATAGCTGTTTATATCTTACCCTAACTGCCTCCTCTTTTAGTTTATAAACCTTCACCTCTCTCTTCCCTGATGCTTCTATTCTCCTTGTATCCCATCTACCTTTTACTCTCAGTGTAGCTACAACTAGAAAGTGATCTGATATATCTGTGGCCCCTCTATAAACATGTACATCCTGAAGTCTACTCAACAGTCTTTTATCTACCAATACATAATCCAACAAACTACTGTCATTTCGCCCTACATCATATCGTGTATACTTATTTATCCTCTTTTTCTTAAAATATGTATTACCTATAACTAAACCCCTTTCTATACAAAGTTCAATCAAAGGGCTCCCATTATCATTTACACCTGGCACCCCAAACTTACCTACCACACCCTCTCTAAAAGTTTCTCCTACTTTAGCATTCAGGTCCCCTACCACAATTACTCTCTCATTTGGTTCAAAGGCTCCTATACATTCACTTAACATCTCCCAAAATTCTCTCTCTCTCCTCTGCATTCCTCTCTTCTCCAGGTGCATACACGCTTATTATGACCCACTTCTCGCATCCAACCTTTACTTTAATCCACATAATTCTTGAATTTACACATTCATATTCTCTTTTCTCCTTCCATAACTGACCATTTAACATTACTGCTACCCCTTCCTTTGCTCTAACTCTCTCAGATACTCCAGATTTAATCCATTTATTTCCCCCCACTGAAACTCTCCTACCCCCTTCAGCTTTGTTTCGCTTAGGGCCAGGACATCCAACTTCTTTTCATTCATAACATCAGCAATCATCTGTTTCTTGTCATCTGCACTACATCCACGCACATTTAAGCAACCCCAGTTTTATAAAGTTTTTCTTCTTCTCTTTTTAGTAAATGTATACAGGAGAAGGGGTTACTAGCCCATTGCTCCCGGCATTTTAGTCGCCTCATACGACACGCATGGCTTACGGAGGAAAGATTCTTTTCCACTTCCCCATGGACAATAGAAGAAATAAAAAAGAACAAGAGCTATTTAGAAAAAGGAGAAAAACCTAGATGCATGTATATATATATATGCATGTGCGTGTCTGTGAAGTGTGACCAAAGTGTAAGTAGGAGTAGCAAGATATCCCTGTTATCTTAGCGTGTTTATGAGACAGAAAAAGAAAACCAGCAATCCTACCATCATGTAAAACAGTTACAGGTTTCTGTTTCACAGTCATCTGGCAGGATGGTAGTACTTCCCTGGGTGGTTGCTGTCTACCAACCTACTACCTACCCATTCATGACCGCATATTAGAATGGCTACTTGGACATTTATTGGAAAATGACATCATTTGTTTACTTTTGAACATCGGCAAAAATCAAACATTTCCCCTACTTTGAGCTCAATATCAAGGTTCTTTTCATAGTAAAACCAATCAAAATCACCTCTATTTCTATAATATATTTACCATTCTATCAAATGAGACCAAGAAAACGAGAATACAAC
Source organism: Cherax quadricarinatus (assembly GCF_026875155.1). Lineage (NCBI taxonomy): Eukaryota > Metazoa > Arthropoda > Malacostraca > Decapoda > Parastacidae > Cherax > Cherax quadricarinatus. The sequence goes on along the minus strand of NC_069433.1, from coordinate 6,220,891 downwards.
CATAAATACTATACAAAAATAGACCACAAAGTCGGCATTTTAATTAACCCTTTGGGGGTCACCAGGCCCTCTCAGAGACTTGTTCTCAGGGTCTCCAAAATTTAAAAAAAAAAAAAAAATTTCTTATGAAAAGATAGAGAATCTTTTCCCGATCATAATGACACCAAAAGTATGAAACTTGATGGAAAACTTAAGGAATTATGCTCTTGCGAAGTTAGCGGTCTCGATGATGTTTATGCATCGGCGATTTTGCCCAATTTGAGCCCTATTTTCGGCCAATTCCAGTGTACTAGTTGACAAAAATCATAACTATTTTGCTAGAACTCTGATTTTTCTATTGAATGAGTACAAGGAACTCTGATTTTTCTATTGAATGAGTACAAGGAACCACCCATTTACTGATTTCAACTATCCAATAAAGTGGTCAGAATTTATCAATTTTGCCAATTTCACACAAATTTCAAAAGATGCCAATTTCCAAATAGTGTCCAGAATAAACAAGAAAGACATTCCTGGCACTAAAATAACATTTCCTCTGTTCATTAGTCATGACCCCAGGCCCCTCTTACATTTCTTTTGCTTTCCACTTTGATTTTTTATTCTCACAAAAAAAATAAGATTTACTGTTATGCAGACTACTGCATTAGTGTAGAAATGGTATAAATAATATCGGCGCACTTGTGAAAGAATATTAGACTCACCAGTTGACGTGTATTGGACACTTAGCATGATTTGTTTACTTTTGAACTTTGGTAAAAATCGAACATTTCTGCTACTTTGAGCTCAATTTCAAGGTACTTTTCATTGTAAAACCAGTCAAAACCATCTCAATTTCTGTAATATGTCTTCCATTCTATAAAATGAGACCAAGAAAACTAGAATACAACAATAAATACCATATGAAAATACAGTGCAAAGTCGCTGTTTTAATCCAAAAACACGGTCAAAGTTTTTTTTTCTCATTACGCACTGTGTGCTGCAGGATTTTTATTTTTATACTGCACACACTGACCACATAGACCCATTCTTTCATATGTAGGCCTACCAGCTTTCTCTTGCTAGATTTGAGGGCGCTAGAATTTATGCGTACTAGTATGTCAAAAACCCTGGTGCGTAAGCCGTACTAGTATGGCCGAAACCCCCAAAGGGTTAAAAAAAGAAATTGTCAGTTTTTTTTTTTCTCGTTATGCACTGAGTGCTGCAGGATTTTTTTTATATGGTGCACACTGACCACACAGACACATTCTCTCACATGTGGGCCTACCAGCTTTTTACTGCTTGATTTGAAGCCGCTAGAATTTATGAGTATATATACGTCAAAAACGGTGGCTCGTAAGATGTATATATACGACCAAAACAGTCAAAGGGTTAACTATGGTTCAGCTAATGATATTTCAACTTTATGATGGTGCAAAATTATTTGTTTATTTGTTATTTAGTGACAGTAGTTATTTATTTACTTATTTATTTAGCATACTATATTCATATTCGACTTAGGACATTTTCAACTTATGATGAGTTTGTTGGAACGTAGCCCCATCGTAAGTCAAGAAGCATCTGTAGTCATTATTTCTCATGAGGCACAAAACTATTGTAGCTACTGTTGATCATTTATAAAATTTTTAGACATCTTAGATTTGAACTAAGTCAATGGCTGAGCACTATTTTAACTTGAGGAGAATTGGATTGAATGTCAGTTCAAAACAAATTATTGTAGGTTACTAATATATGATAGTGTTTCATTTGCATACAATTCATGTGGAATTTTTCACTAAGAAAAGTGGAACTCTTGTGCTCACATGCAAAGGAGGAGCTGGTCATTAGGTATTACTTAAGAGTGCCATTCTCATTCCAGGTTGAGCTTGGAATTTGTGGGAAAGAGGAGCTGGTCATTAGGTGTCACATACATGAGCCATAAACATTATAAGGGTTTGAACTTTGAATGCAAAAAACTAAATTTCCTTTGCAAGACTTAAGACTACCTTGTGCATGAATATTTATAGACCTTCCTCGTGCATAAATATTGCACAAGTACACACTCCATGCTTACTATTGTCAGAACTTATCTGCTTTTTTTCTTGCCTCAGTCATCTAATTAGGAATTTTTCTATAAAAGACTTGCTGTAACTTTTGTAATTTATTTTCATGAATAAAATGAAAATGTAATGATGTTGCTGCCTTTATTACCTAAGTCTTTATTGCAAAACTTTGTTAAACATATTAATATGAAGTTTTAACCAAATTTAGTGTTAAAAAGTTTAATGATGTTCTGTGTTGTATTTTTTTACATCTGCAATACTTTTTTTGATTCCTTTTTATACTACTTTCTTTTAATGGATTTTATTATTATAAGCAAATACTAAACATACATATTTAAATTATGGCCATCATTAGCAGAAAAATTTGAAATTTAGATTTATTCTTTTTTGGGTCACCCTGCCTCGGTGGGAGACGGCTGACTTGTTAAAAAAACAAAAAAAAATTAATAGTATAGAAAAAAAAGACAAGTACCTGTAAATAAATATAAGGGCAAAATTATGTAAGAACATTACTGTGTACATTAACACAATCCTAAATCAAATGATTGATCTCTTACAGTTCCATCATCGTGATCCTGGGTTGGTTGGGTTGCTTACCAGTCGCCTTATTTGTAAGCCTGTTCACTACGGGATCATCGCTGATGGGATACACACCCATCCAGCTGCACTCAGGATTGCCCATCGCACACACCCAGAAGGTCTGAGACTCCTCTGTGGGATTTTTTCATGAATTTACATTTTCATCCGTTTCATTTTTTCACTTAAACTTTTGGGCACAATACAAGAAACAAAATTTGACCTTAATATTAGATGTGTTCTCTGTAGAATGTGTATTGTGAGAGTTAGACAGAGGGAAGCTTGTGACACTAAGTGGCAGGCAATAGACTATATTTATGAATTTAAAAAAGAAGATATGATAAGGTGTACAGGGGAGCAGTATGAGAGATTTTATAAATACAGGGAATAGGTGGTAGGTTACTAAAAGCAGTGAAGAGTTTTCATAAAGATAGGCTCAGGTTAGGCTATGTAGGAGAGAGAGGATTATTTCTCAGTTAGTACAGGACTCAGAGAAGGATGCATTATGTCACCATTGTTATTGAACATATTTATAGATGGGGTAGTAAAAAAAAAGAAAAGTGGAAACCAGGGTGTTGAGGAGAGATGTAGGATTGAAAGATGATGGATCTAATTCACAGTTGCTTTTTGCCAGTGGCACAGTTCTTTTGGGGAGGGTATGGAAAAGGTGGAAATTAAAAGTGAACATAGAAAGGACCAAAGTGATAATAGTAACAAAAAAATCTAGGCAGTGAAGACTGAATATCAGATTAGAGGGAGGAAGTGGATGTATGTAGATAACTTGGGTGGACATAGCAGATGGGTCTCTGAAAGATGAGGTGAACCATTAATAGATGAGGGGAAAACAAGGTAGGACGTGTGTTGAGGTATCTATGGAAGAAGTAAGTTTATCTATGAAGGTAGAAAAGGAAATATATCAGAGTATAGTAGTAGTAGTACCAACACTTACATGGGCATAAGGCATGGGCTTTGAATGTTGCAACGAGGAGGAGACTAGAGACAGTGGAGATGTCATGTTTGAGAGTAATGTGTGGTGTGAATATCATATGGAGAATTCAGAGTGTAGAAATTAAAAGGTGATGTGGGGTCATCAAGGTTATAATTCTGAGAGTTGAGGTGAGGTTGTTGAGGTGGTTTGGACTTGTAGAGAGGATGGAATGGGATAGGATAACAGAGTGTACATAAATCTTGGGTGGAAGGTAGGAGGGGTAGAGGTTGTCCCAGGATTAATTTCAGGGAGGAGGATAAAAGAGACCAAGTTTTAGGGGCTTGAGCATCCAGCAAGCTTGTGTGAGCACGTTAGATAGGAGTGAATAGAGACAAGTGGTGTTTTAATAAACTTGCTGTTGGGGTGTATACCTCGAGAGGACTTTGGGGGGGTCAGCGTCCCCACAGCCCGGTCTGTGACCAGGTCTTGCGGTGGATCAGGGCTTGCTCAGCCAGGCTGTCACTGCTGGGTGTGAGTAAAGTAACAATGATGAATGGATTCAGGTAAAACTAGTTAGCTGGATTTGGAGTTCTGGAAGTAAGGGCAGTGCCTTCACTCTGAAGGAGGAGGAATGGGCATATTGCAGTCAGGGTAATCAGACTGTGATGTCATCACTGTCTGGCAAGACAGTAATTGAATGAATACTGGTGAATGTATTCCTTTGGGTCACCCTGCCCTTGGTGGGAGATGGCTGTTGAGGTAAAAAAAAAAAAATATTCAAATACATGCAGTGGAACCCAGGATTTTGTCCGGTGTGGATATCGTACAATTCGGATTTTGACCACTTTTTTGGGCGAAATTTTACCCTGGGTTTCGTACCTCCGCTCAGAAATCATTCTTATCAGATGCGTCTGCCTGCCCGGGACGCAGCCGCTCACATGTACATGATTCAGTCTGCCTCTGTCACTTGTTCAGTGAGCAGTACTCTGCACGTTCATCCCAAACATTTCGTAATAGTCCATTGTTTTTTGCGCTTGTTTATTGAGTGCATCTGTGAAATAAGCCACCATGGGGCTTTGTGTCTTGGGGGAAGTCCATGGGGTTGGATGTGAGTGACCAGATTGTGGAAGAGTTGGTGGAGCTAACCACTGAAAAGCTGCAAGACCTTCATCTGGAACTGCAACAGATTGCAGCTGAGGAAATTGCTTTAGAGGAGGAGGAAGAGAGAGAGGTAGGGGAGAATGCGCCTTTTTCAGTGATTAAGGACAATTGTGCAAAGTGGAGTGAGGTGCAAAGTTTTCTGGAGAATTATCCACTCTAACAAAACTGTTGCAAGCCTTGTCTGCAACATGTTCAATGACAATGCCTTTTCTCATTTTAGGCAAATCTTAGAGACGCCAGAAACAGAGCTGTCTGGACACATTTTTTGTGCAACAGGGGTCCAGTGACTCTCAAGCCAGTAAAAGACAAAGAAGGGAAGTAACCCCGGATAGGGCTTTGATACCTGAAGTCCTTAATGGAGGGGGATTTCCCTTCCAAACAATAACCTCTCCTCCCTCTCCCCTCCTCGCCTTCTTTCACACATCAACAAATGGTGTGTATGTAATAGTAATTTAAATGTTCATTTATCCATTAAAATTAGTCATTTATATTTATTTCTCATTGTTTTCTGTATGTAAAACTATAGTTATTCTCTATAAAATGTATTTTTTTTTTAATATTTTTGGGTATCTGGAACAGATTAATTGGATTTACATTATTTCTCATGGGAAATATTACTTTGGTTTTCGTCCATTTTGGATTTTGACCGACCTTCTGGAACGGATTAAGGATGAAAACCGCAGTTCCACTGTACATATTTATTTAGATAATATTCTGTTTTAATAAAATATAAAAGAAAAAAATTTTTGTGTGAAATACCATAGTAGGCACAGCTTCAGGGAGACTTAAACTAAGATGAAACTACATTACTTAATACTAAGAAATACTGTACGTGGGCTTAGAGCTTACTAGTTAAGTAAGAAGTACTGACAGGCGAGTTAAAATAAAAAATGAAAAAAATGGTGAATAATATTCTTTAATTATGTGAGAGTCAAAAATCAGTAATTGAATGAGTAGGAAAATATTCATGATACAACAGAATAATAGGCAGTAGTAACAATATTGATATAATAAAGGTTGAAGATAGTCAGCAAATCAAAATTAAGGATCAGGATTAAAAAAAGACATGGATACACGTTATATATAATAAGATTTGAATTAATTTAATATCAAAATTATTTAAATAATTTTATTCCATATCTCTGACTTTTATAGTAGTAGGTTGATAGACAGCAACCACCCAGGGAAGTACTACCGTCCTGCCAGATGACTGTGAAACAGAAACCTGTAACTGTTTTGCATGATGGTAGGATTGCTGGTTTCTTTTTCTGTCTCATAAATACGCTAGATAACAGGGATATCTTGCTACTCCTACTTACACTTTGGTCACACTGCACAGACACACATGCATATATATATACATACATCTAGGTTTTTCTTCTTTTTCTAAATAGCTCTTGTTCTTCTTTATTTCTTCTATTGTCCATGGGGAAGTGGAAAAGAATCTTTCCTCCGTAATCCATGCGTGTCGTATGAGGCGACTAAAATGCTGGGAGCAATGGGCTAGTAACCCCTTCTCCTGTAGACATTTACTAAAAAAGAGAAGAAGAAAAACTTTATAAAACTGGGATGCTTGAATGTGCGTGGATGTAGTGCGGATGACAAGAAACAGATGATTGCTGATGTTATGAATGAAAAGAAGTTGGATGTCCTGGCCCTAAGCGAAACAAAGCTGAAGGGGGTAGGGGAGTTTCGGTGGGGGGAAATAAATGGGATTAAATCTGGAGTATCTGAGAGAGTTAGAGCAAAGGAAGGGGTAGCAGTAATGTTGAAGGATCAGTTATGGAAGGAGAAAAGAAAATATGAATGTGTAAATTCAAGAATTATGTGGATTAAAGTAAAGGTTGCATGCAAAAAATGGGTCATAATAAGCGTGTATGCACCTGGAGAAGAGAGGAATGCAGAGGAGAGAGAGAGATTTTGGGAGATGTTAAGTGAATGTATAGGAGCCTTTGAACCAAGTGAGAGAATAATTGTGGTAGGGGACCTGAATGCTAAAGTAGGAGAAACTTTTAGAGAGGGTGTGGTAGGTAAGTTTGGGGTGCCAGGTGTAAATAATAATGGGAGCCCTTTGATTGAACTTTGTATAGAAAGGGGTTTAGTTATAGGTAATACATATTTTAAGAAAAAGAGGATAAATAAGTATACAAGATATGATGTAGGGTGAAATGACAGTAGTTTGTTGGATTATGTATCGGTAGATAAAAGACTGTTGAGTAGACTTCAGAATGTACATGTTTATAGAGGGGCCACAGATATATCAGATCACTTTCTAGTTGTAGCTACACTGAGAGTAAAAGGTAGATGGGATACAAGGAGAATAGAAGCATCAGGGAAGAGAGAGGTGAAGGTTTATAAACTAAAAGAGGAGGCAGTTAGGGTAAGATATAAACAGCTATTGGAGGATAGATGGGCTAATGAGAGCATAGGCAATGGGGTCGAAGAGGTATGGGGTAGGTTTAAAAATGTAGTGTTAGTGTTCAGCAGAAGTTTGTGGTTACAGGAAAGTGGGTGCGGGAGGGAAGAGGAGCGATTGGTGGAATGATGATGTAAAGAGAGTAGTAAGGGAGAAAAAGTTAGCATATGAGAAGTTTTTACAAAGTAGAAGTGATGCAAGGAGGGAAGAGTATATGGAGAAAAAGAGAGAGGTTAAGAGAGTGGTGAAGCAATGTAAAAAGAGAGCAAATGAGAGAGTGGGTGAGATGTTATCAATAAATTTTGTTGAAAATAAGAAAAAGTTTTGGAGTGAGATTAACAAGTTAAGAAAGCCTAGAGAACAAATGGATTTGTCAGTTAAAAATAGGAGAGGAGAGTTATTAAATGGAGAGTTAAAGGTATTGGGAAGATGGAGGGAATATTTTGAGGAATTGTTAAATGTTGATGAAGATAGGGAAGCTGTGATTTCGTGTATAGGGCAAGGAGGAATAACATCTTGTAGGAGTGAGGAAGAGCCAGTTGTGAGTGTGGGGGAAGTTCGTGAGGCAGTAGGTAAAATGAAAGGGGGTAAGGCAGCTGGGATTGATGGGATAAGATAGAAATGTTTAAAAGCAGGTGGGGATATAGTTTTGGAGTGGTTGGTGCAATTATTTAATAAATGCATGGAAGAGGGTAAGGTACCTAGGGATTGGCAGAGAGCATGCATAGTTCCTTTGTATAAAGGCAAAGGGGACAAAAGAGAGTGCAAAAATTATAGGGGGATAAGTCTGTTGAGTATACCTGGTAAAGTGTATGGTAGAGTTATTATTGAAAGAATTAAGAGTAAGATGGAGAATAGGATAGCAGATGAACAAGGAGGTTTTAGGAAAGGTAGGGGGTGTGTGGACCAGGTGTTTACAGTGAAACATATAAGTGAACAGTATTTAGATAAGGCTAAAGAGGTCTTTGTGGCATTTATGGATTTGGAAAAGGTGTATGACAGGGTGGATAGGGGGGCAATGTGGCAGATGTTGCAGGTGTATGGTGTAGGAGGTAGGTTACTGAAAGCAGTGAAGAGTTTTTACGAGGATAGTGAGGCTCAAGTTAGAGTATGTAGGAAAGAGGGAAATTATTTCCCAGTAAAAGTAGGCCTTAGACAAGGATGTGTGATGTCACCGTGGTTGTTTAATATATTTATAGATGGGGTTGTAAGAGAAGTAAATGCGAGGGGTCTTGGCAAGAGGCGTGGAGTTAAAAGATAAAGAATCACACATAAAGTGGGAGTTGTCACAGTTGCTCTTTGCTGATGACACTGTGCTCTTGGGAGATTCTGAAGAGAAGTTGCAGAGATTGGTGGATGAATTTGGTAGGGTGTGCAAAAGAAGAAAATTAAAAGTGAATACAGGAAAGAGTAAGGTTATGAGGATAACAAAAAGATTAGTTGATGAAAGATTGGATATCAGATTGGAGGGAGAGAGTATGGAGGAGGTGAATGTATTCAGATATTTGGGAGTGGACGTGTCAGCGGATGGGTCTATGAAAGATGAGGTGAATCATAGAATTGATGAGGGGAAAAGGGTGAGTGGTGCACTTAGGAGTCTGTGGAGACAAAGAACTTTGTCCTTGGAGGCAAAGAGGGGAATGTATGAGAGTATAGTTTTACCAACGCTCTTATATGGGTGTGAAGCATGGATGATGAATGTTGCAGCGAGGAGAAGGCTGGAGGCAGTGGAGATGTCATGTCTGAGGGCAATGTGTGGTGTGAATATAATGCAGAGAATTCGTAGTTTGGAAGTTAGGAGGAGGTGCGGGATTACCAAAACTGTTGTCCAGAGGGTTGAGGAAGGGTTGTTGAGGTGGTTCGGACATGTAGAGAGAATGGAGCGAAACAGAGTGACTTCAAGAGTGTATCAGTCTGTAGTGGAAGGAAGGCGGGGTAGGGGTCGGCCTAGGAAAGGTTGGAGGGAGGGGGTAAAGGAGGTTTTGTGTGTGAGGGGCTTGGACTTCCAGCAGGCATGCGTGAGCGTGTTTGATAGGAGTGAATGGAGACAAATGGTTTTTAATACTTGACGTGCTGTTGGAGTGTGAGCAAAGTAACATTTATGAAGGGATTCAGGGAAACCGGCAGGCCGGACTTGAGTCCTGGAGATGGGAAGTACAGTGCCTGCACTCTAAAGGAGGGGTGTTAATGTTGCAGTTTAAAAACTGTAGTGTAAAGCACCCTTCTGGCAAGACAGTGATGGAGTGAATGATGGTGAAAGTTTTTCTTTTTTGGGCCACCCTGCCGTGGTGGGAATTGGCCAGTGTGATAATAAAAATAAATAATAAATCTCTGACTTTTTAATTTACATTGAGTTTCTTTAGAGGCTCAAAAGAACACTAGGAATATTAAAATGGTGTGAGCTTCAAGCTTTGTGCCTATTGCAGTTTTCTAGGATGTCTTGGATCAGTATCATCATTACAGTGCAGTGTTCCAGAGATGTGGTGCACAGTAGTATAAATGGCATTAATATTTGGAAGGTTTTGGGGCAAAACCTTTAATTAGAATTTGTGATGGTTTTGATAGCTGCTTTTTGCTGAGTGATGATTGCTTAGAGGTGAGTTGCCCAAGTGGATCCCCAGACACAACTCACATATGTAAGGCATCAGTAAATAAGGGAAAAAGAATAGTGTTAGTAGCATAGATTGGGGAATATCATAGCAAAATTTAAGACTATCCCAATAATATTTGATACCTTTTTGTGTGTGTGTTGGCTGTGAGCATTAAATATAAATTTGATGTCCATTATTAGACATAAGAATTTCTTAATTTTTTTTTTTTCCTACTTTGGTTTCACAAATTCTGAAATCTAAATGGGGACATTCAGATTTTAGATATGGTTTGTTTCCAAAAGTTATACAGAATGTTTTTTTTTTTTTTTTTTTTTTTCAAATATTAGGGATGAGTTTATTTGTAAATATCCAGGTCATTTTGTTTGTAGTTCATTAGCTATGTTGCTTAATATCAAGAGGTCTGAGCCTCATATGATAACAATTACATGTACTTTGTAATACTCTACAAGGAAATAATAAAAAATAGCATAATAACGTATTAAAATAACATTACAGTGTATTTGAAAACAGTAGCAACGTCAGTAATGATAAAACAGAACTCTTCCTCCATAAGCCATGAATGCCGTAAGAGACAACTAAGATGCTGAGAGCAAGGGGCTACTAAGAAGAAAAACTTTAGCGTTTCTTTTTACATCACACCTCCTTGATGGGATATGGACGGTGTGTTTAAAAAAAAAAATTAGTTACATTTACAGAAATATAACCATTTCTTTGTTTTTGCTAGACAGGTTTAGTACTAGTAACAGATGCAATGGCAGCAATGGGCCTCGGTGATGGGGAGCATCAAATTGGACAGCTGAAGGTCAAAGTGGAGAAACTGACAGCACGCCTTGTGGGATCTAATACTCTTGCTGGCTCCGTAGTTACTATGGATCAGTGTATTAGACATTTTGTAAAGAATGTAGGTGAGTCGTCAGTTTTAATAGTTAAGACTTTTTTTATGGTAGGAATACAGTCATAACTAACACACAAATTGAAAATAAAACTGGACAATGTTCAGTTTATCCTGGACCATTGTGTTGATTTAATAATTATCATCGATTTGTGGGTTAGATGTAAATTGTCTGGTATTGTGACATTTGTTCTAATATCAGTTTTTGTGTTATAAGGTAAGATTTTCTTTTATTATTACTATTATTATATAATCATAACTAAGCACTGAACCCAGGATTTTCTTTTAACCCTTTGACTGTCGAAAGGCCCAATCCTGAAGTGTCTCCTGGTGCTGCAAAATATTCGAAAAAAAAAAAATATTTTTTCTTATGAAAATGTTAAGAATATTTTTCTGATTGTTTGTCCCCCCAAAAATTTTTCCCATCAGTACTTACCGAGATATAGAGGCGTGAAGTTTGCCGAAAATGATCTGTGAACGGCAACAGCGGCGACTGCCGCTCACCCGGTAAACTTTGATTTACTTGTATTCGATGGTTTCTTTTTTTTCACTATTTTATTTTTTCACATAACTTTTGTGGACTGTGAGACCAAATTATTGTGCAATGTTCAAATATACACTCGTTGAATGTAACACAATTATAGCAAAAACACTCGCATCATTATAATGTTGCTAAAACTTGTTTACACAAACAATATAAAAAATTGTTTATTACGATTGTTCTATAATATATATATGTACAATCACTGGACACTTTTCTAGAACTGCTGCCGCTTGTGGAATTCTTTGAAACATGGGTATAAGCACAATGGTATTTTACACTCCTCACACATAAAACGAGTGTCTCTGCGTTTTTGTGGGCGTTTTGTGGTATGTCCACAGACAAAACACCTCTTCTGAGCATTTTTCTTGAGAGCAGTAGCAGGCAGTGGTATGGGGTAGTGATCACCAGCCCTCAGACGAGAGGACATGTGTTGATAATTTCGTGGGCGCTGGTCTATTGCAGGTGTTGTTCCTTGGTACTTGAATATTATTTGTCTGATGACTGACAAACAAAATTCACCATATTTGGGTTTGTTCTTGGTCTTCAACTTATACATATTATAAGCATTCAGCATGGAAATGTCAAGAAGATGGAAAAACAGTTTTATGTACCACTTTTAACTCTTGCGAACACAGTCAGCAAACCCAATCTGCATGTCACATTTGTCCACTAAGTGCATATTGAGGTTGTAATCCATCACAGCTGCAGGTTTTACAATGGGTTCATTGGTCTCTCTATTCTGCTTGCCAGTGTCTACCATTTCGTGTCGGTGAACTGATGTCAGCAGTGTGACATCACGTTTGTCATGCCACCGAAATGCCATGATGTCATTGGCAGCAAACACCTGCATTTCACCTCTACGACTGCCAGCATCGAACCTAGGCATATGTTTACGATTTCCACGCACTGTGCCACACACATCTGTCATGTTCACTCGCAAGAAATCACTGAGTATAGGGCTTGTGTACCAGTTGTCAGTACAGTGGACCCTCAACCAGCGATGGCATCGATTAACGATAAATCTGACTAGCGATACATTTTAACGCAAAAATTTTGCCTCGACTAGCGCTTAAAAACCCGACCAGCGCTATTCGTTCCGTACGAGACACGTCCACTTTGGCCTGAGCGTGCCTCACTTGTCCCATGGGTGCCAGTGTTTACAAGCCAGCCACCGCAGTCGCTTCCAAACATACACCTGGAACATTTCATATTATCACAGCCTTTGTAGTGATTGCACCTGCAAAATAAGTCACCATGGGCCCCAAGAAAGCTTCTAGTGCCAACCTTACAGCAAAAAGGGTGAGAATTACTATGGAGATGAAGAAAGAGATCATTGCTAAGTATGAAAGTGGAGTGCGTGTCTCTGAGCTGGTCAGGTTGTATAATAAACCCCAATCAACCATCGCTACTACTGTGGGCAAGAAAACAGCAATCAAGGAAGCTGTTCTTGCCAAAGGTGCAACTATGTTTTCGAAACTGAGATTGCAAGCGGTAGAAGATGTTGAGAGACTTATTGGTGTGGATAAATGAGAAACAGATAGCAGGAGATAGCATCTCTCAAGCGATCATATGTGAAAAGGCTAGGAAGTTGCATGACGATTTAATTAAAAAAATGCCAGCAACTAGTGATGTGAGTGAATTTAAGGCCAGCAAAAGTTGGTTTGAGAGATTTAAGAAGCGTAGTGGCATTCATAGTGTGATAAGGCATGGTGAGGCTGCCAGTTTGGACCACAAAGCGGCTGAAAAATATGTGCAGGAATTCAAGGAGTACATAGACAGTGAAGGACTGAAACCTGAACAAGTGTTTAATTGTGACAAAACAGGCCTGTTTTGGAAGAAAATGCCAAGCAGGACGTACATTACTCAGGAGGAAAAGGCACTCCCAGGACATAAGCCTATGAAAGACGGGCTTACTCTGTTGATGTGTGCCAATGCTAGTGGTGATTGCAAAGTGAAGCCTTTATTGGTGTATCACTCTGAAACTCCCAGAGTGTTCAGGAAAAACAATGTCGTCAAGGCTAATTTGTGTGTGCTGTGGAGGGCAAACAGTAAGGCATGGTTCACTAGGGACTTTTTCTATGACTGGTTACACCATGCATTTGCCCCCAATGTGAAAAATTACCTAACTGAAAAGAAATTAGACCTTAAGTGCCTCCTGGTATTAGACAATGCTCCTGGTCATCCTTCAGACTTGGCAGAGCGACTTTCTAGGGACATGAGCTTCATTAAGGTGAAGTTTTTGCCTCCTAATAACACTCCTCTCCTGCAGCCCATGGACCAGCAGGTCATTTCCAACTTCAAGAAACTGTACACAAAAGCTACGTTTGAAAGGTGCTTTGTAGTGACCTCAGAAACTCAACTGACTCTAAGAGAGTTTTGGAAAGATCATTTTACCATCCTCAATTGTGTAAACATTATAGGTAAGGCTTGGGAGGAAGTGACTAAGAGGACCTTGAACTCTGCTTGGAAAAAACTGTGGCCAGAATGTGTAGACAAAAGGGATTTTGAAGGATTTGAGGCTAACCCTGAGAATCCTATGCCAGTTGAGGAATCCATTGTGGCATTGGGGAAGTCCTTGGGGTTGGAGGTTAGTGAGGAGGATGTGGAAGAGCTGGTGGAGGAGGACAATGAAGAACTAACCACTGATGAGCTGCTAGATCATCTTGAACAGCAAGAGGGCAGACCTGAGGAAACTGCTTCGGAGGAGGGGATAGAGAAATTGAAGAAGTTGCCTACTTCTAAGATTAAGGAAATGTGTGCAAAGTGGCTTGAAGTGCAAACATGTTTTGATGAAAATCACCCTGACACAGCTACTGCAAGCCGTGTTGGCAACCTGTACACTGACAATGTTGTGAACCACTTTAGGAAAGTCATAAAGGAACGAGAGGTACAGGTATCTATGGACAGATATGTTGTGCGACAGAAGTCCAGTGACTCTGAAGCTGGTCCTAGTGGCATTAAAAGAACAAGGGAAGTAACCCCAGAAAAAGACTTGCTACCTCAAGTGCTAATGGAAGGGGATTCCCCTTCTAAACACTAAGAAGATCAATGGTCTCCCCTCCCATCCATCAATCATCACCAGATCTGCAATAAAGGTAAGTGTCATGTAACTGTGCATGTCTTCTTCAGTTTGTGTGTATTAAAATTAATATTTCATGTGGTAAATTTTTTTTTTTTCAATACTTTGGGGTGTCTTGCACGGATTAATTTGATTTCCATTATTTCTTATGGGGAAAATTAACTTGACTAACGATTATTTTGATTAACGATGAGCTCTCAGGAATGGATTAATATCGCTGGTTGAGGGTCCACTGTATATAAAATATGCCCCTTACCAAGATATGGCTCCATCATTGTTCTGACCACATCACCAGAGATACCCAGTAACTTTCTGGTATCTTCCAATGTTTTACCGCCAGTGTACACAATTATATCCAAAACCAGACCAGTTTTGCAATCACACAGAACAAATAACTTTATACCAAAGCGTTTCCTCTTGCTTGGTATATACTGTTTGAATGAGAGTCTTCCTTTGAACAAAATCAAAGACTCGTCAATAACAAGCTTCATGAAGGGATAAAAATGCATACAGCACTTTTGTTTCAGGTACATAAACACACGTCTGATCTTATATAACCTATCGCTTCTGTCAGGCCTTGTTTTGTCTGAAAAGTGTAACATATGTAACAGTAACACAAATCTATTCACTGGAATAATGTCACTGAAAGCAGGGGTTGAAATCAGGCGGTCTGTCGTCCAGTATGTGTTGACACTATGCTTATACACATGTGGCATAAGCATTATTGTGGCAAAGAACAGATACATCTCTGCCACAGTTGTCCCCTTCCACTGGTGTAGGCATGATCTTGGTGAAAGAATAGTGTTTGCCATGGTGTACTCAAAGTATGTATTGCTTTCCCTGACAATAATGTCCATCAGGGGTTCATCGAAGAACAACTGAAAGCATTCCAGTTCAGTGGCATTGTTCCCAAGTGTACATGATGGCCGTATTCCACTTTGTCCTCCCTCAAAGTCATGGGGACTGGGAACAAACTCGTCACCTTGCTGCCAATCCCAGATGCGGTCAGCTGGTGGGTTCTAGATATTGTTATGTGGTTGTGGTTGTGCAGGTTGTGGTTGTGGTTGTTGTGGGAGTGTGGGGGTCAGGTGAGGCTGGTTGTAGTTATGCAGAGTCAGCAGCGTGGGTAGTAGCGTGGCCCGCTGCTGGTGTCACATGACTCGTGCCACCATCACTATCACCACCACTGCCTGCTGCCTCACTTGCATCATTGATACCCATTGTAACAATATCGTCGTCTTCACTATCAGGTCTTGGTGTAGGGCTACGGGATGTGCTCCGAGATGTACTCCTTTCTCTTGGAAGAGCATATGGCACACTACCAGACCCCATGCGACGTCGTATATACTGCCGCTTCACTGGGGAATATTCACCCTCACTGTCACAACTAGAACTGCTTTCAATAACCTTGAAATCACTGTCACTATCACTTACACTGCTCACATCCGAGTCTTGTGCACGGGCAAATAGTTTCCTCTTTCGTCCTGGTACAGGTGAACATGAATGAGCCGGCCCAGCACCAGAGGTGGAAGGTTGTGGGTCATCTGGGTTTTCATCACTAATTACGTTATCCTGGGCACTTTTTTCGGTCACACCCACTTCAAAACCAGGGAATTCACTTCCGCTGACACTTTCATCGCTGTTTGAGCTATCACTTGGGAACAAAAGACCTCCAATCCGCTGAGGAGTGAGGAACTTCTTACCGCGAGGCATGGTGAAAATGGACTACCAAGATGCCGTTCCCACAATGCACTGCTGAGTCCCAGTTTTTTTTCACAGGATGCACACCCACCACTGAGACCCATTCTCTCTCATGTAGGCCTACCAGCCCTCTCATGCTTGATTTGAAGCCGCTAGAATTTATGCATATAGATACGTCAAACACGGTATCTCCCATGACGTATATATACGACCGCGACAGTCAAGGGGTTAATGGGATATTTTTTTTTTTTGTAAATAAAATTTTTAACCCAAGCTTCCTATTTTTTCTTTATATAACAACAGAGGAGGGCCCTGCATATACAGCACTTTATTTTCAGTGTTTCACATTTTTGTTGGCTTTCAATTGAGCCATTGTTCATTATGTTCCATGCTTTTACTGCTTTTCCACTGTTTTCATACAAGTTGCATGAGGGAAGGGCGACTGGTGCTATACTTTAGGGTAAATATTGTATGTACTCTATATTCATTTTACTTTATCTTTTTTTTTTTATGCTAGCTGTATTGAACACTTAATATATGAGAGTGTAAACACATCAGGCATTTTAGATGTATTCAATAAAAAAAAAGCTCTTTTTCACCTGCTGGCAATTTTTGCTTACCATACAGGATTGGGAGCCTAAGAGCCGTACAGACAGGGTCTTCCTGTACATTATTTGAGGCTAAGGATATTGTATACAGTATTAATGTAGATTAACACTTTTTCATCTTATTTTTAATGTTTAACACAGTTTACTTCAACTGTACTTTTAAGCCTTAATTGTTGGAATTATGATTAAGGACATTTGCAAGAGTTACTCATAAAGATCAAAACAGGTTTAGCATTTTTCATAGGGTTAATTGTTAGCATATTTGAGGGCACTATGATTTACATGTAGATCTACATAAGCACCACTGGACCCATTTATATAGATCTTCATGAGTGACAATCAAAGGGTTAAGAAATTTCAGTTGTATAATTGAATATTATTATTTTTCAGGGGCAACTCTAGTCGAAGGTATTGAAGCAGCATCCCTTCACCCAGCTAGGGTTATGGGCATCGAGCATCTCAAGGGCACCCTGGACTTCGGCAGTGATGCAGATTTTCTCTTGGTGTCTGATGAGGGACCTCTAAAGGTGTTACACACTTTCATTGCTGGAGAGTGTGTCTACAGTGCACCAGATGCCCCACAGCTTACATCTACTTATCACAAACATTTCTCAGAGAAATAATGACTTTGTAAATGGTCAAGTCGGACTGAAACAGTATCGTAAGCGTCTCTCTCCTATGTGTGTGGTTTATTTGTGTATTGTTCCAGTCATGGTATTGTGCCTTTTTGTTCTTTCTTAATAGCTTGTTTCTCAGAGTTGAAAGATGTAGATGGATATTGCTTTTATGGTATATCCATTATGGTTAGAGGTAAAGGTAAGGTAGTATTTGTTTTATGTAATTAAACTATATAATAATGTAATTAAACTAATATAATAATTTAATTACATTGTAATAGTAAATTGTTAAAATAACCGGCAAGAAGATTATTAATATATTATTGCCATACTGCCTAAAAGCAAAATATAATTACTGTATTGTGATAGGTATGTACAGTATTTGCAAATAGACCAATTAGCTGCTGAAATGCATGGTGCTTATTGTAGTAACATATTTATATATGTATATAAATATATACACCTACCATCCGACTTACGACCGAGCTTGGTTCCGACCAACTGGTCGCAAATCGTCAAAATGGACGTAAGGCGAACCTTACTACTGAATATCAACATCACATTTTTGTAATGACTTGATTTTATTGTTTTATTCTGGTAATTCATTTTTTACATTACTGTTTATGCTGTTAGTACTGTGTTTTATACTGTAAGGCTTAGGATAAACACTGTGTACATCACAAACAGTTGTTTACTTCCCAGAAATTTGGCATACAAAACACGGTCGTAAGTCGAGTGGTTGTATGTTGAGCAGGTCGTAAGTCGGATGGTAGGTGTACATTCTACAGAAAGTTGCAAAGGTTAGTGGACAAGTTTGGGAGGGTGTGTAAAGGTAGAAAGTTGAAAGTGAACATAGATAAGAGTAAGGTGATGAGGGTATCAAATGATTTAGATAAAGAAAAACTGTACATCACATTAGAGAGAGGGAGTATGGAAGAAGTGAATGTTTTCAGATATTTTGGAGTTGACTTGTCAGCAGATAGGTTGATGAATTAAAAAAGGTGAGTGGTGAGTTGAGGTATCTGTGGAGACAAAAACGTTATCTATGGAGGCAAAGAATGGAATGTATGAAAGTATAGTGGTACCAACACTGTTATATGGTGTGAAGCTTGGGTTGTAAATGCTGCAGCAAGGAGGCGGCTAGAGGCAGTGGAGATGTCTTCTAAGGGCAATGTGTGGTGTAAATATTATGTAGAGAATTTGGAGTGTGGAAATAGCAGGTGGTGTGGAGTTACTAAAAGTATTAGTCAGAGGGCTGAAGAGGGGTTATTGAGGTGGTTTGGTCATTGAGAGAGAATGAAACAAAGTAGAATGACTTGGAGATCATATAAATCTGTAGGGGAAGGAAAGCAGGGCAGAGGTCATTCTCAAAAAGGTTGGAAGGAAGGGGTAAGGGAGGTTTTGTGGGTGAGGGGCTTGGACTCCAGCAGGTGTGCATGAGCGTGTTCATTAGGAGTGAATGGAGACGAATGGTATCTGAGACCTGACGATCTGTTGCAGTGTGAGCAGGGTAATATTTAGTGAAGGGATTCAGGGAAACCGGTTATTTTCTTATAGTCGGACTTGAGTCCTGGAAATGGGAAGTACAATGCCTGCACTTTAAAGGAGGGGTTTGGGATATTGGCAGTTTGGAGGGATATGTTGTGTATCTTTATACGTATATGCTTCTAAACTGTTGTATTCTGAGCACCTCTGCAAAAGCAGTGATAATGTGTGAGTGTGGTAAAAGTGTTGAATGATGATGAAAGTATTTTCTTTTTGGGGATTTTCTTTCTTTTTTGGGTCACCCTGCCTCGGTGGGAGACGACCAACTTGTTGAAAAAAAAAAAAAAAAAATTCAGGGAAACCGGTTGTTTTTATATAGCCGGACTTTAGTCTTGGAAATGGGAAGTACAATGCCTGCACTCTAAAGGAGGGGTTCGGGATATTGGCAGTTTGGAGGGATATGTTGTGTATCTTTATACGTATATGCTTCTAAACTGTTGTATACTGAGCACCTCTGCAGAAGCAGTGATAATGTGTGAGTGTGGTGAAAGTGTTGAATGATGATGAAAGTATTTTCTTTTTGGGGATTTTCTTTCTTTTTTGGGTCACCCTGCCTCGGTGGGAGACGGCCGACTTGTTGAAAAAAAAAAAAAAAAAAAAGAAGGTACCATCCGACTTACGACCAAGTTCGGTTCCGAGAAACCGGTCGTAAGTCGAAATGGACGCAAGTTGAACCTTACTAATGAATATGAACATCACATTTTTGTAATGACTTTATTTTATTGTTTCATTTTGGTATTTAATTTTTTACTTTACTTTTTATGCTGTTAGTGCTGTATTTTATACTGTAAGGTTTAGGATAAACACTGTATACAACACAAACAGTTGGTTATTTCCCAGAAATTTGGCATAGAAAACAAGGTCGTAAGTTGAAGGGTCGTATGTCGAGCAGGTCGTAAGTCGGATGGTAGGTGTATATGTATACATGTAATTTTTTTTTTCAACACATCGGTCGTCTCTCACCGAGGCAGGGTGACCCAAAAAGAAAGAAAATCCCCAAAAGGAAAAATACTTTAATCATCATTCAACACTTTCACCTCACTCATACATAATCACTGTCTTTGCAGAGGTGCTCAGATACGACAGTTTAGAAGTCCCTCCAAACTACCAATATCCCAAACCTCTCCTTTAAAGTATCAAGCTCATTGATTTAAAAATAATTTGAGTTATTCTTACCATAATAACTTTAATTCATTATAAATGTTCATAAATACTGTTTTTATGAATCGGAATATTTATCTAGAAAAATATAATAATATACCAAATAACATAAGCATTGCTTATAGCTTTTATAGAAAAATTTAATATAAAATAGAAAGACTGTATCTCTACAATTTTTTAAAATTTTGAGATAGTGCTAATATATTGGTGTGATCTTGTTCTTGAATGTGTCTTCACTTTGCGTCGATGCTACTGTTACGAACTGTATAGTATTAACTTCATTGATAATTACTCTTAGTATTTTTTGTAAGATCTGTGATTAATATATGTATAGGGTAGGTAGTCTAATAGTAATTTACTTTGAAATTTCAACTTAAATTTATTGTAAAGCTGGCTCTGTTTTATAATAGAACAGGATTCTAATGTGATTACTGATTTGTAGCTACAGGAAGAGAACAACAGCTAGCTGCGAAGCACCTACAGTAAGAGAGCTTGGCTCGTGGTGTCCCATCTTTGTGTGATTTATCATAAATGTTTTGTAGTATCTAGTGGTTGTTGCAGTTATTTCATCCTCTTATATTATTCCTTTGTCCTACCACTCTGTGAAGGAAATGTTTCTAGTATCTTAACAACAAATCTTTAATTTATAGTTATGGCCTCTTGCTCTGCTTGTTTATGGGGTTAGATAATTTTTATTCTGTTCTTTCTTATTGTTTTATAATTGTAAATGTGGTTATCATACCTCCTTTTTTTTCTCAGTTAATGATTATATATCTAATGCTTTCAACCTTTCTTCTTAATATTTTAGCTCTGGGAGCCATTTTATAGCTTTGGACTTTTTCTATTTTCTTAACAATCATAAAGCACTAAACCCACTAGGATCATACAGTACTGCTGGACTTTTCTAGCTTCTGATAATGCATTTTCTGCTCTACATCTGCAATGTACAGCACTGTAGTGCTAATAGCTTAACACCAGTTTGCTACATCAATTGTGACCCTACCCGGTCTTTTCTGTAGATGTTTTCTTCTCGTTACCTGCACCTCTCTGTCTTACACCTTTCTCACTCTTGTCATGTAGCATGCAATGACTTGCACGTTTAGTGCTTTTCAAGATAATTACATTATGTCCGTTACAATTCAGGACTCTTGCTTGGTGTATTCGCATGCCTTCACATGTTTCAGAATGCAGCAGAGACTGGGTGATAATGGAGAGGAATAAGTTGTGTACAAGTTTAGAGTACTCTAGTTTAATTAGTGGTAATTGAATTTTGACATGAAGTACTGTATTAGCAGGTATTGTAAGTTTTATTTGCAGAATATAGTTCATATGTAGCATTCTTACCAGTAATATGACGTAAAGAACAGTTGAATTTTTACAGTATGTAAAATTGTTATTCTTCATATATTAAGGATACTGTATGACCAAATTTGTGCTAGAAGATTGTACAGTACAGTACATTCATTATTTTTTATTTGTATCAATATACTGTACAGTTTGCCTACAGCATAAATCATATTTGACACTGAAATGAATCTCGTATAAAACTTATTGAAAATATGAATTCTTCAGACCTGTTGTAAAAATGAGAGATTGCAGATAGTTATACAGTGGACCCCCGCTTAACGATCACCTCCCAATGTGACCAATTATGTAAGTGTATTTATGTAAGTGCGTTTGTACGTGTATGTTTGGGGGTCTGAAATGGACTAATCTACTTCACAATATTCCTTATGGGAACAAATTCGGTCAGTACTGGCACCTGAACATACTTCTGGAATGAAAAAATATCGTTAACCGGGGGTCCACTGTATAGATCTTTCAGTTTTATAGTGCCAAAATCAAGATATCTTAAACTAAACACTGAAAAGTTGGATTTGTTTGTTGTGAAATAAATAAAGAAATATTGTACTGTATAATGTTTTTTTGCATATTAACGAGATATTCTTGAAAACCTGTTAGCACAATGTGTGTTAACCTTAATATACAACTAAAAGAGGTAAGCATAGCAAACTTTCTCACAGCACTGATGAAATTTATTTGAGATTATTTGTTTATTCCCAGTAGTGGTACTGGAGCAGTGAAGCGTGTTATGTAGTGGATAATGTCAGCCTCTCAACTTCCAGTGTTAATGGTGATACCCACAGTAAGTAAACTTAATCTAGCACACTTGAGACAGGTTGTGAATTATTTTTTTATACAAATACTGTGTACTAGTTTCTCAAAGGGTATGACAGAAGTGTTGGGATTGAGTACCGGATGTTGCAGTCAAGAGGGCCATCTGAATTGTAATCTCAGCACACTTATGACAAAATAGCAACTGTATGAATGTTTCCTTTGCATCACCTTGGTTACCTTATCTTGGTGAAAGATGACTGTCAAGGTTAAAATAAGTAATATCCAGATGCTCTTAAACAAGTGATGTTGGAGTAGAACTCTCAATTCAAGGAACTGGAACTACCCTCTCCTTACTTAGATCAAAAATGATTTTATATCATAGGTATAAAATTATAGGTATAGGTATTGTATTACCCCCTAGGGTTCACTGTCTCCATAAATACAATAAAGTAGATGAAAGGGAATTCAGAGTTTTCTGTTTATGTAAAATAATACTTAAGTTAGTCTCAATTCCAATTTTTAGTAAGGATATCTTAACTGCTGTTTATAAAACTACTCCATTTATATGTTTCTTTAGTGAACTTTGAACAAATGCTAAGAGTAACTAAATCCATTATATCATTTTATAATTTCATAAGTCCAGCATTTTTAAATACTATATTTACTTAACCTTCTCCATGGGGAAGTGGAACAGAATTCTTCCTCCATAAGCCATGCATGTTGTAAGAGGACTAAAATGCTGGAAGCAAGGGGCTAGTAACCCTTTATCCTGTGTACATTACTAAAGTTAGAGAGAATTTTTTTTTTTTTTTTTTGGGGGGGGGGCTGGGGGGCACCCTGCTTCGGTGGGATACTGCTGGTTTGTTGATGATGATTTACTTGCATACCTGATGTAACGCAGCATTTACTCCTTGGACGATTAGCACTACGATATATTCATGGGAAAGTACTAAAGCCTTAGGAGTCATAAAATGCCTAGGAAAAGAGAGGTAATCAAGTATGATCCAAGGAAGGAACTCCTGGAACTTGAAGTGTATGGGTTTTTCTTGTACATAAGATATAACATTAGATGAACTTTCTTGCCAGCAGACCATTTCACAACAGTTAAAAACTACAAAATAGGTTATTTTTTTATTCAGCATTTACCAATTACAATAACAAGATTATGATGATAATGATATGATAATGGCTATAAGGACAGCATGTATTATGAAAAAATAAGCATATAAAACAAAACAATACTAGTCATTTTATGTATAATATGAGCCAGACCAAAAATAAAATGGTGATATCACAAACTTGGGCTTTTTAGATGTTTCTTCTTTTAAAGTATAATAATCTGTTTAAACATTCTAATGCTCAAAGTAGGAATGCTGTATGACCCTTGTGGGTTTAACACTTTGGATTATTATTGTAAACACTATTAGGAACTATTAGCTGTAAAGCACAGATTTCTGTCATTTAATCAATAAGTTTATTAACCCTTTCACTGGCTGTGCTGTAGTACTACACGATGAGCTCAGCTCACTTAGATAAGCTGTGAGTGGTAAATTTGGGTCTAGGTATGAGAGATTGGGTTGATGTGGCACGTGCGCACCATATAAAAAAAAAAAAACTGCACTATGCAGTGTATAGATAAAAAAAAAAAAATTTGGTTTACAACACCAACTTTGTAGTTTATTTTTGTATGGTTTTTATGGTTGTATTCTCGGTTTCTTGGTTCACATTTGATAGAATGGAAGATATATTATAGAGATGATTTTGATTGGTTTTAGGAGTGAAAATAGGTTGAAATTGAGCTCAGTGTAGTGGAAATGTTCTATTTTTGCCGACGTTCAAGAGTAAACCAATCACATCACGCGTCCAATACACATCAACTGGTGGTTCTAATATATGTTCATGAATGTGCTGATATTTATACAATTATTACAATATTGCATAACAGTAAATCTTCCACATTTTTGTGTGAATAAAAAATAAAATGGAATTCATATATAAAGCCTGGAAATATAACTGATGAACAGAGGAAATGTTAATTTAGTTCCAGGAATGCCTGCATTGTTTATTCTGGACCCTATTTTGAAGTTGGAATATTTTAAAATTATGTGAAATTGGCCAAATTACCAATTTCTGATCACTCTGTTGGGCAGTTAAAATAGTTGACTGGGTGATCTCTTGTGCTAAATTGATAAAATGGCAAGACATACTAGCAAAATAGCTAAGAATCTGGTCAGTTGGAACAATGTAATTGGCCTAAAATAGGAACCAAATTGGGCAAAATCGCTGATGCATAAATATTGCCGGCACAGCAAAATTCACGAAAGCATAATTTTGTTAATTTTCGATCAAGTTTCGTACTTTTTTTATTACCTTCAGAAAAACATTATCTACCATGAGAAAAAATTATTTTTTTTGAAAATTCTTGGACACTGTGGACAAGTTTCAGATCAGAGGTCTGGACAGTGAAAGGCTCTGAAACACCAATTTACAATATGACTGAATGATTAAGTAAATAGCATTGTAGATAAGCAAAATTGTTTACTTGCCTTTCTTCTGAATTGATGACCAACAAAATGCTAACTAAAAAAAATATTTTATAGAAAAAAAAATTGAAACATTTAAGCTGATAAATTTAATATGTTTTATATTTAATAGCACTGTAAACAGTAGGAAACATAAAATATACTGACCATTCATGGGGAAAGGGCAGAGTGCCTTGATCCAAGAAATAGAAGTTACCTTCACCTTCCTTGGATCAAAATTGATTACCTATTCTCCAGGTGCTGTATGCCCCTTATAGGTCTAGATTATTATTATTATAATCAAAAAGAAGCGCTAAGCCACGAGGGCTATACAGCGCTGCAGGGTAGGGAAGGAAGCAAGGGAATTGGATGGCAGAAGGGAGGGGGGATGATCAGCAGGTTACAGAAAACAGCGGGGCAGGGGATAGTACGGGGGTAGAGGGTAGCAAGAGATTCAAGTAGAAAGGGCTGAAAGTATCAGAATTTGTGAAGTAAGTCAGTCGTTGTCAAAAAGTCAATGAGAGAGTCCGGATGAAAGGTGGGTCCATCAGCGAGAAGGGAAGGTAAAGAGAAAGCAGCGGGGCGAAGACGACGACAGAGGTAAATTCTGCGTGCTCGTTGATAAAGTGGGCAGTCCAACAGAATGTGGCTGACTGATAATGGAGCTTGGCAATTCTCACAGAGAGGAGCAAGACGCCTCTCCATGAGATATCCATGAGTAAGACGAGTATGGCCAATGCGAAGACGGGAGAGAGTAGTCTCCCAACCTCGACACTGGTGATAAGAAGACGGCCAGTAACCTATACTCGGTTTAATAGACTGAAGTTTGTTGCCGAGCATAGTAGACCAACGTTGTTGCCAACGGGTGTGAAGGTGGGAAGATATTACAGCAAAATAGTCCGTACATGGAATACCTCTATAAGAAACTGGTAGGTCATGTACTGCTGACCGCGCAGCAGTGTCTGCCTGTTCATTGCCCTGTACGTCAACATGACCAGGGACCCAACAAAAAACAATATCTTTATGTTTAGTAAAGATGCGGCGTAGCCAAAGTTGGATACGGAGGACTAAGGGGTGAGGTGTATCAAATTTTTGTACAGCCTGTAAAGCACTAAGGGAGTCTGAGACAACCACAAATGATGACACAGGCATAGATGCAATACGGATAAGTGCTGTAAGGATGGCATATAATTCAGCAGTAAAAATACTAGCTGAAGATAGTAAATGCCCTTGTACGACGCTGTCCGGAAACACTGCTGCGAATCCTACGCCGTCAGAAGACTTAGAGCCATCTGTGTACACAGCAATGGCATGAGAATGAGAGTGAAAGTGGTCAAGAAAAAGAGAGCGGGAAGCGACCGTAGACAGTTGGGCTTTCGAGCAAGGGAGGGAGAAAGAACAGACTCGAACAGCTGGAACCTCCCAGGGGGGCAGGGAAAAGTGAGATGCTACATGTACATAGAAAGGTGGTAGTTGAAGAGAAGACAAGAGCGAATGAAGGCGAAGAGAGAAGGGACGGAGTAAGCAGGGCGGGAACAAATAAGAATGTCTACTAATATCAGTGCCCATTCTATAATGGAAGGATTGCGGAGTCATGAGAGCGTACTTTTAGCGCGGCAATGGGCTTTCACGGCAAATTGGAAAAGGGGGGGGAAACCCGTTCGCTTCTGCTTTGAGGTTTTTCGCAGGGGAAAAAGGGGAAAAAAGCCCCCAAGGCAAAAACGTAATCCTTGGTGATGAAGGGGGGTTTTAAGGCTAGAGGGGGAAGCGGAGATGCCGCTGAATAGATTGGTCACCATAATCAAGTTTGGGTTTAAAAATAAGGGTGGAATGTAGGTGAAGGAGGGTTCGACGATCGTCCCCACGAAAGTGAGAAAAGGGTTTTAGGAAGGTTCACCCGGGGGCTGGAAAAGTTCCTTCAGAGAGGAAAAATTGGGGTTTCCAGGAAAAAATCCTTTCAAAGAGGAGGCCCGGAAATTGACTTTTCCCACGTTGGGGATACGGGGAAGTTAGGGGTTTTCCCAAAGGATAAAGGGAAAGTGACAGAGGGGTCTGGGAAAAGGGGATTTGGTGGGTTTTAGTGGGGGAAAATTTAAACCCAGGGGTGGGGGCCCCAATTTGGGAAACACGGTCGCCCCTTGCCTGCAGGGGGGAAAACTGTAGGGGGTGACAGTCAGCGCCGGCCCAGGCAATAGCGAAGCCCATAAATTTTTGAGTGATGACCAAATATTTGAGGGAAAAAGACTAGGGGCCCAAAATTTTCATTAATGAAAGGGGGAAAAAGTGTTGTGCTCAAAACACATCCCGGGGGGGACCCCTTCGTTTGGGAAAAAAAGGGGGGGGAGAGCCCCATTTTTTAAACCCCGGGAACAGGGAAAAATGCCTGTCAGTTAAAAAGTTTTTAAAGGGAAGGTGGTAGTTTGGGCCTCGGGGGCCTTTAAGGGGTGGGTTTGGGGCCAAAAAATTTTATACCCCCAAAGTTGTGTCATATGCCTTCTAAAGGGTCAAAAAAATAGGGCAAATCTGAGGGGTTTTATTCGAAAAGGGGCTTTTCAAACATACGTTTTCCAAGCGCAGAAAGGGGGGTTTTATGGAGAAAGCCCCTTTACGAAAGCCTTTATTGACGGTGGAGGGGACTGTTGTGTGTCTCTAAATACCCACCTAAAACGTCTTTTTACTAGAGTTTTTCCCTTTAAACTTTGCAAACTGCCGGGAAAGAGCAATGGGCGATAGTGGGGGTTTCTTGCCCCGTAGTCCCTGGTTTGCGGAAAGGGGAGAACAATGGCGGTTTTCCAAAAGCTGTGGAAGAACTCCTTGGGGCCAAAATTAAGTTTTGTAAAGGCGTAATGGGGTGCAAGGGTTTGATGATGTAAATGTTGTACCCAAACGAATATAAATGTCGTGGGGGGCCCAGCTGCCAAATGATCGAAAAGGCTGGGGATTTTTTCCCTTTCCAGTTTTGAAGTGTAAAAAGGAAATTTACTGTTTTTTCTTGAGAGAAGGGAAAAGTCCAAGGGTGCTAACTTTTGGGAAAGATTTTGGGGGGAAAAGAAATGGGGGGGCATAGAGGGGAGTCCCTGAGAAAAAAAGGCCCGATGATTGCCAATTTCATTGGAAAACATTAGGGGTTTTTGCTATATCAACACCGGAAAACCCGAAAACAGGAGGGGGTTTAGGAAAATATTTCCCACTCATTTTTCCCCCCCCCCCTTACTTTTTTCCAGATGCACTCATGGGGGGGAAAGCGGAGGTGAGGGTTTGGAGACTTAATCTCGCCAGCAAGTGGTTTAGCGTTAAGGGGAATGACCGGCGAGGCGATCGCCTTCTTTTTAAAATCAAGGGAAGTCGCTCTGGGGTTTTTATTGTACCGGTACCTCCCCCCAGCGGGGTTTTCAAACGAAATGCACGAGCACAAGCGGGGAGACCCCCAAAGGCACGCATTTTGAAAACCCTCCCCGAAAATTTTGGGGGTATAAAATTGAGAAGCTGGGGTTTTGGAAAAAGGGGAGGCGAAAAAGGGGTTTTTGAAAAAAAGTCATCGATGGAGGAGAAAAAGGGAAAACCTTTTTAAAAAAAACAGTCGGGTGTGAGTAAAGGTTCCAATTTGCCCGTTTAAATTGCCGGGTTTTGGGGTGGAAGAGGTGGTGTTATGAAGGGGAAGTAAGAATGATTGGGAAATGATCACGGGCATGTAAGCCCGGGGAGAACGGCCCAAAAGAAAAGTAAAATTTGGGGTTTGGGGGGAAAGAGCAAAACTGAGAGTTCGATGCAAGAGGAGTTTGAGTCCGGGGAAAATAAAAAAGGGGGTGTGAGTACCTGTATTTAAAACATGGGAGGGGGGGGGTGGAAAAGAAAAGTCAAAACTAAATTTCCCTGGGAAATTCACAGTGGGGACCCCCCCCAGGGAAAGGGGGGCTTTAAAAATTCCCCAAAGTAACGAACCCGGTGGCGGTAATGACGAAAAAAGGGAAGGGGAAAACCCGGAATAGATAATCCCCGAAAAGGAGAGAGATTTAAAGGGAACAGAGCGTATCCCAAACCTTTAAAAAGTGGTTTGGGGGTGCTGTTTTAATGCAGCGAAGTATGAACAAATAGTTGTTTGGTAGGGAAATTATCAGTGCGGAAAGGAAGAAGGGGCACTTTCATTAAAGGCCCCTCAGGAAAAGGATCTAAGAAAAACAATAAATTATAGCCTGGGATGTGTGAAAAAAAATAAAAAGCAGAGTGTAATTTTGGTTCCTGTTTTAAACAAACACCAAAAGGGGGAAATGGGAGAGTTTCCCTTGAAGCTCACCCCGATTTTCCCCGAGGCGCGTTTTTTCCACTGTAAAAAAAGGCCCTTTTATTTGGGAATGAAAAAAAGATTTTCTTGAAAAACCGCAGGGGAAGGGTTCCTACGGGGCCAGAAGGGTTAGAAAAGTCCCCAAAGCGGAGGCAGGGGGGGAAAAAGTTTTAAGCAGCGAAGGGGAAAGGGGCGCTGTTTAAGGGAAAAGGGGTTGCGGGTATGGGCAGAGGAGAGAGAAAAAGGGGGAAAAGGGGGGTTTAGGTCCCTTTTTGGTTTTGGGCTTTTGCAAAAATATTAGAGATTTTTCTTCAAAAGGGTTTTGGAATTCAGGGGATGTCGTATGGGGGCCCAAAATTGGGGAAAGGTAGGGGTGAGGTGAAATAAAGATTTGGAAATGTTTGGACTGTTTCCCCGGTAGGGGGGGGGGAAAAAGGGGGAGGGGGGGAAATGGAGAGAAAACGTGGCAGGGGACAGAAGGGGGACAGGAAAACCCGGGGAGGTGGCAAAAAAGAGGAAGAAAAATTTGGGGGAAAAGGGAAAAAAGGGGAGGAAAGGGAAAATTTCGAGGAGGGGGGTGAAACCCCTGCACTTGTAAAATGAGCCAGTGAAGGGGGGGGGGAGAAAATAGGGACAGAGACAGGGAGGGTAAAATGGGGAGGTGGAAAAATGGGTGGAGGTGTTACCGGACCTTTTTTTTTACTTTTGAGAAGTAGAGGGCGAATTTTGGGGGGGAGGTTTTCGTACGAGGGTTTTCTTTGATTTTTCTGAAAGGGTTGTTTAAAAGAGAACTCGAAAAAAGGGAGGGTTAGACTGAGGCGTTGAAATAGGGAAGTTTTGAGCCCGGGGGACAGCAAAAAGGGTTTTTTAAAGGAGTTTATTTGGGAGAGGGGGAACCCCAGAGGTGGGTTTTTGAAGTTGGGGGTACCAAAGTGGGGGGCGTTTTGAAACACGGGAATAAGAAAAACGGGGAGGTTTTCCCTTGGAGGCGGGGGATGAGAAACCCGCCATGGCATAAGGGAGACCTTCGGGCTCTTTTAGGTAAGGATTTCCCCCCGTTTTTAATTTGCCCCGACAACGGCGGGGGGGAGACGAAGGGTTTAGCCTAAAGGGCAGTTTAAAGGGAAGAGGGAGATCGATTTTCAAGGGGATATTAGAAAAGGTTTTACGGGGACCACAGACGGGGATTCGGCGATAGATCTGCAATTTTTTGCTGGGGTGGCCAAAAAACCCAGCAATTTTTACACTGTTGTGGTGTAGGGAAACACCTTTTTGAACTTGTAACCGATGTCCTGCCCATATAAAAGGGATGGGAAATTCTCGGCTGGTTTTAAAAATTTTAAAAGAGCCACATTGCTAGGGGGATGTCTCCGCCCCGGGGAGGAAGAAAAGTAATTTTCTACCCTTTAGGATGGGGGGATCTTGGAGTTCCAGCTGTTCTAGAATGTCGGTTTCCACATGCTGGGAAAATTTTTTTGAACTTTGGGATGGGGCAGGAAAAAAGGTTAAAACCCCACAAGAATTGAGGGAATATGTTTTTTTAAGGGTGACCCGGAAAAGTTCTATATGGGAAAGAGGAGAGTTTACGAAAACCCGGGTAGCATTTGTTTTTTCGGTTTTTGATGCGGGTTTCCCTCTTAAAAGATGGGAAAAAAAATATCTTTACCCAAAATGGGCGTAGGAAATGCCTTTCCAATTTTATGGTCAAAAAAGATAGGCAGTAGAGGGAAATTGGGGCGTTAAAATGAAGGAAATTTTGTCCACTGTTCCCGGGCTGAAAGAGCGGGGGAAAAGGGAGGGAAAGGGCGTTGTCGATCGTTTTGAGGGGAACGAGAAGGGTGAAGGGGGGAGGGGGGAAATATCATCAGGGGGGTAAAATTTTCGTTTTTTTGTTTTGGCGGGGAACCCGAGTTGGTTTCCCACGTGGAAAGGGTCGGCGATTTTAAAATGGGCCCCACCGTAGAGGGAGAGGCCCGGAAAAAATAGGGCAGAGGGTGAGCGAAGGTCTGATAAACGAAGGAGTCAGTCGAAAGGGCCCCAGTACCCGAAGGGGTGAGGAAACCCCCGGGAAGGGCAATAGGTACAGAGGCATGAGGAAAAGTCTGAAGAGTGGGGGCCAAAAAAACGAGGGGGGGGTCAGGAAAAGGGGTGCGGGGATCAAAAAGGGGCCCCGGGGGGTGGGGGACCAGGTTCAAAAGGACTAGGGGTGCCATGGTTTTGGTTAATTTTTCTTTTTGTTTTTAAGAAAAAAAAAAAAAAAAAGAAAAAAAAAAAAATAAAAAAAAAAAAAAAAAAAAAAGGGGGGGGGGGCCGGGGGGGTAGGTTTCCCAGGAGGAATGAAAGGGCCAGAAATTTTCCCTCCGCGCCCAAAAGGACTCGACACCGCTAGTAGGCAGATTTCGCATGGAAAACCCCTGCCATACCCTACCCCTTTTGCCAGTAAACAGCCCAAACTGGGAATGCAACCCCACATCTGCCCAGCTACCTCGGTGGACAAAAAGGGAGGGGGGCCGGATTCCGCAAAAGCATTTCCTCCTTCAGCCCCCAACCCCCCGGGAAACCGGAAAAAGGTTTGGGTTCCAGAGATACAACCCCTCGCCCCAAAAAACACCCCAAAAGCTACTCCGGGATACCGGAGAGGGATCGGGGGCATCCCTAGGCAATCCCGATTCCCCGGCAAAATCGCCACCGCCCAAAAAACCTCAAGGAATGGGATGGACCCCGGTGGGCCTTTTCCCCCACCTTGGAACTAGCGGCCTGTGGGGCAATCCCAAAGGACAAAAAGAGGAAAAGGGCCCCCAAAAGGGGGGAGTGGGGGGAGGAGGAGGGAAAAGGAAAAAAAGGGGGGGGATGGGGTTGGGGAGGGGAGATTGGGGGGTAAATTTGGTTCGGTCTGAGGAAGAGAAACCGATAGGTCTAATTCCTAGACCCAAGAAAACCTCTTTACCACGCCAAAGGGGCCCCCTTGAAAAAGGTTATAGGTCAGAATTTCTCTACAAAATAAAACCAAAACAATTTAAGTAAAAACCCCCTTATTTAAAGGACCTCCGGGAAATGGATTTCCTAAAATTTTAAAAAGTTGCATCCTTGGACAAAAAGGAAATAGCCCAAAAATTTTGGATTTTTTATCTGTAGCGGGTAAAAAATCCCGTTGTTTCTGAATCACTGGACCAAATCTGATGATTCAAGTGTTTGTCCCGTAAAAGGGGCAGAAAACCTTCCCGGAAACCCGTCCGTTTTCTCTGTTTCCTGAGCTACAGGCTGCCTGCACCAGTTTGTTGTTTGTGCTTACTTGTGCCTACATTCGTCATTCATTCTCTAGGTTTTACCTGGGTTTACAGTGTTTTGTGTGACTATGTTAACAGAGTGCAATTAAAAATGGCTTCTAAAGCAAGTGGTGGTGCCAAAAGTAAACGTGTAGCTCTTGGTGTTATGCAGAAACTTAAATTAACAAAGAAGGCTTAGTTTGATGTCTCAGTACCCAATACCCCTGCGCCCTTCCTTGCCCTGATGTACTGTATGACCCTTGTAGGATTAGCCCCCTTTTTTTTTATTATAATTGGTGTCTCAGTCATACGGATGTGTGAGGAATATAGCGTTAAGAAAGTGTGATATCCACGTCTTCTCTGCCATCTACATTTTTACCAGCAGAGCTTTACAGCTCCACTGACTCAATGAAAGTTATTCCAAGTCAACACTATTGATTATGGCAGTTTAAACATCTCTACACCACAAAAAGGTATACGTATTACATACAATACTTGAAAATTACTATACAGTGCGGTTCTGTACTGGAATATTACAGATTACCATATTCACATTCTTAATGTTGAGTTGTCTTCTGAATCGGTGGACTTGGTCTGCTGCTTCAAAATCCTGTCCATTTATTACCATCATTAAATGTTAATTTCATGATCCAGATGTTCTGGACAATTGGCAATATCGTACACCCAGTCCCTCTTAAGTCCATTAATTAGAGGGTTCACTGTACAGTTTAAGCATACACCTATACAGTACTTAGGGGTTAAAAAGTTAAAAAACATTTTATAGAAAATTCTGTTTGTGAACTAATGAATGGGCATAATGTACTTGTGTGGCAAATGTATTTATGAAAATAATGAACAAATTGTCCAGATAATAAATGTGAATTATAATACTGGGGAAATTAGAGAAATGATAATGAAAAATGAGAATAATGACCACTGATAAAAATACATTGATTGAATAATAACAATACAGTTACCAACAGACTAGGAAAACAGCTAATACAGATTAATATACAAGGAAACTGCAAAATTATTTAATAATGCATACAAAAGATAATGCAATAACTAAACAATGCATTCAAATGATGATTATTAAAATTATTATTTTAATGATTAATTCTACAAGACTTTCAAGAAAAGGTGAGAAGGGGGATAGTATCACAGACCCTCACCATGTATACAATAACTATATATTCTATATAACAATAGCATTTCCTTGTGATAATATTCTAAGTAACAAAACAGTGGACCCCCACCTTACGATATTAATCCGTTCCTGAGAGCTCATCATATGCTGAAATTATCGTAAGGTGAATTAATTTTCCCCATACGAAATAATGGAAATCAAATTAATCCGTGCAAGACACTACAAAGTATGAAAAAAAAAATTTACCACATGAAATATTAATTTTAATACACACAAACTGACACTTTCCTTTATTGAAGATCTGGTGGTGATTGATGGGATAGGAGGAGGGGAGTGTGTGGAAGTTGTTAATGTTTAGAAGGGGAATCCCCTTCCATTAAGACTTTAGGTAGCACGTCCTTTTCCGGGGTTACTTCCCTTCTTTTAATGCCACTAGGACCAGCTGACCATGGTGCAGCAACAGCTGACCGTGGTGCAACAGCAGCTGACTGTGGTTCAGCAACAGCTGACTGGTGCAGCAACAGCTGACCGTGGTGCAGCAGCAGCTGATCGTGGTACGATAGTACGTATTTCCCACGCTTTTTACATATGATCGCTTGAAAGATGGTATCTCCTGCTATCTGTTTTTCGTTTATCCACACCAATAACAGTCTCTCAACATCTTCGAGTACTTGCGATCTCTGTTTCGAAAACAAACCTGCACCTTTTGCAAGAACAGCTTCCTTGATTGCCATTTTCTTGGCCACAATAGTAGCGATGGTTGATTGGGGTTTGGTATACAACCTGGCCAGCTCCGAGACGCGCACTCCACTTCCATACTTAACAATTATCTCTTTCTTCATTTCCATACTAATTTTCACCTTTTTTACCGCATGGTTGGCACTAGAAGCTTTCTTGGGGCCCATGGTGACTTATTTTGCAGGTACAATCACTAAAAATGCTGTAATAATATGAAATGTTCCGATTGTATGCATGGATGCAACCTCACTGGCTGGCAGCTGAGGCCACACGTGAGATGCATCTCGGATGAATCGTGCGAGGCGAGGCAAAATTTTTGCATTAAAATGTATCGTATGGTGGATTTAACGTAAGGTGGGGGTCCACTGTATATCCATAATTTATAACACTGAGAAATTCAATAAATTCAGTTCATAAAACTGAAGAATTAAAAAAGTTACCAGTTTCAACTGTTTCATAAAAATGCTTATATAAACATAGTAATGCAAGACAACAACAGTGAAATTGACAGATATCAATAAAGATTGTACAATATTACATTGTATCCAATTTGTATTAGGTAAGGACCACTGAGAATTACATTATACAGTACAGTCCCATTAAGGGGATCTTGATCCAAAGAACTGGAAATATTCTTTTCCATGGCTTGAACCTGAATGTCTCCCATTCCCCAAGCACTAATATATATACATATACGTATATATATATCAGTAGCAACACTGCGACTAGCTGGGGGATGGAACCCATGTTTTAGCCCACATCGTGGTGAGCAAAAATTCATGACACTAACCCACTGGACCATCCAATCCTAAAACGATCATGCGCCCAGCAGAGCTAGGTGTTGTACTGTACCATGATCCGAGGACATACGATGGCGTGGGTGCTTCAGAGCTAATTTCATTCTACTCCACACTTGTTCGTGGTTACAATACATACTATACATGTATATACTGCTTGTAGAGGCAAGTACACCCAATGAGGAGTAAAATGAAATTAGCTCGGAGGCACCCACACCATTGTATGACCTTGGATCACGGTACAACACCTAGCTCTGCTGGGTGCGTGATCTTTGTAGGACTGGATCGTCCAGTGGGTTAAAGCGTCGTGAATTTTTGCTCACCACGAGGTGGGCTAAAAACATGGGTTCCATCCCCCGGCTAGTCGCAGTGTTATTGATTAAATACCACTCGCTCGTGTTTACAATAATACATATACATGTATATATTATAAAACCCTCACAGGTTTAGTGCTTCTCCCCGACTACAAGAATTAAACAATTCATAGAGCACTGTTTGTAAGGGTTAGTATATTTTTTTTGTGGAAATAATACACAGTACTCTATACATACTGTGTCTAATAACTAGTACTGTACAAGGTTACTTCAAAATTGCATAAAGATAGCACTGTGCCACAAAATACACATTTAAAAATAACATTTTTAATACTGCGTATCTTTTCCCCAACAAATTTTGAGTGAATAAATTTATATCCATATTCACCATATTTACCTAAGCATAGGTTGAGGTTAAAAGACTAATATTTTAAGCCAAAAGATATATAAAGGATAAAAAACAATTTTATAGCAGAATGTCAGAGATTGATTTACACACACTGTTGGGATATAGTTGAATATGGTATAAACCTTGGTATATAGTTGAATATACACAAGTTAAAGTTGAGCATTATTACAACCCAGGGACAAGGCCTGTTATCCTGGGTGTAAAGGGGAGCAAGAAGCAGAACATTGTGTAGCTTGCTATCTGGCATTGCGTCAGCTTTGCCAACGCTTTATGGAACTTTGCGTGTCAGCCTTGCGTTTTATAGTCAGCCAGCTATTGTATGATCGTTGACAGCTTGCTATTAGCTTGTTCATTGTGCTCACTTTGCTATGGCCAATCTTGTTGTTGTGTGAATATTTTGCAGTCGGCTTTGCTATTGTGTATCAGCCTTGCTATTGTATATGCGTATTCTGCAGTCATACTCTGCACAGAGCGTGTATTGCAATAGCGTGTTATGTTGTGGTACAAGTACACTGGACCCTCGCCCAATGGCTTTAATCAGTTCCAAAGAGCTAGCCTTTAGTCAAATTAATTTTCCCTATAAGAAGTAATGGAAATAGAATTATCCGTTCCAGACACCTAAGAGTATTAACCCTTTGAGGGTCGACAGGCCATCTCCGAAACTCGTTAACCAGTGTCGAGGTTGGGAGACTACTCTCTCCCATCTTCGCATTGGCCATACTCGTCTTACTCATGGATATCTCATGGAGAGGCGTCCTGCTCCTCTCTGTGAGAATTGCCAAGCTCCATTATCAGTCAGCCACATTCTGTTGGACTGCCCACTTTATCAACGAGCACGCAGAATTTACCTCTGTCGTTGTCTTCGCTCCGCTACTGTCTCTTTACCTTCCCTTCTCGCTGATGGACCCACCTTTCATCCGGACTCTCTCATTGACTTTTTGACAACAACTGACTTACTTCACAAATTCTGATACCTTCAGCCCTTTCTACTTCAATCTCTTGCTACCCTCTACCCCCGTACTATCCCCTGCCTCACTGTTTTCTGTAACCTGATCATCCCTCCTCCCTTCTGCCATCCAATACCCTCGCTTCCTTCCCTACCCTGCAGCACTGTATAGCCCTTGTGGCTTAGCGCTTCTTTTTTATTATAATAATAATCCGAAACTCGTTCTCAAGGTCGGCTAAATTTAAAAAAAAAATATTATTTTCTCTTATGAAAAGATAGAGAATCTTTTCCCGATCATAAGGACACCAAAAGTTTGAAATTTGATGGAAAACTTACGGAATTATGCTCTCGCAAAGTTAGCGGTCTCGGTGATGTTTATGCATTGGCGATTTTGCCCACTTTGAGCCCCATTTTCAGCCAATCCCACTGTACTAGTGGACAAAAAACATGAATATTTTGCTAGAACTCCATTTTTTCTATCGAATGGGTGCAAGAAACCACCAATTTATGAAATTCAACTATCCAGTACAGTGGTCAGAATTTAGCAATTTTGCCAATTTCCGAATAGGGTCCATAATAAACAAGAAAGACATTCCTGGCACTAAAATGACATTTCCTCTAGTCATTAGTCTTTTGCTTTCCACTTTGAATTTTTATTCTCACAAAAAATATAAGATTTACTGTTATGCAGACTACTGCATTAGTGTAAAAAATGGTATAAATATTATTGGTGCACTTGTGAAAGAATATTAGACTCACCAGTTGACGTGTATTGCACGCTTGGCACGATTTGTTTACTTTTGAAATTTGGTAAAAATCGAACATTTCTGCTACTTTGAGCTCAATTTCAAGATACCTTTCATTGTAAAACCAGTCAAAATCATCTCAATTTCTGTAATATGTCTTCCATTCTATAAAATGAGACCAAGAAAACTAGAATACAACAATAAATACCATACGAAAATACAGTGCAAAGTCGCTGTTTTATTCCAAAAAAATGGTCAAAGTTTTTTTTTTTCTCATTATGCACTGACCACATAGACCCATTCTTTCATATGAAGGCCTACCAGCTTTCTCCCACTAGATTTGAGGGCGCTAGAATTTAGGCGTACTAGTACGTCAAAAACCCTGGGTCGTAAGCCATACTAGTACGTCTGAAACCCTCAAAGGGTTAAACAAAAAAAAAAATTTTTACACAAAATATACATTTCCCTACTCAGAAACGAATGGTACATGCAAAATAAACAATAATTAAATGTCACTTACCTTTACTGTGGAGTTGTTGATGAGTGATGTGCCAGCAGCAGGGGAGATTCAAGTGTTCTATTGTTTGGAAGGGGATCCCCTTTCATAAAGACTTCAGGTACCAAGTCCTTTGGTGGGTTACCTCCCTTCTCAGTTTTTTAATGCCACTAGGACCAGCTTGAGAATCACTGGACCCGTCGGACAAAATATCTGTCCAGAAAGCTGTTTCTCACGTGCCATTAGGATTTCCCGAAAATGGGACACAAGAGTATCATTGTACGTGTTGCCAATACGGCTTGCAAAAGCTGTGACAGGATAAAATTTGCAACAACAGCTTCCTTGATTGCCTTTCTGTTCGCCAAGGTAGTAGTGATGATTGAATGGGGTTTGTTATATAGCCTTTCCAACTCAGACATACGCACTCCACTTTCATATTTTTCAATGATCTCTTTCTTCATTTCCATTGTAATTCTCACCCTTTTTACCACAGGCTTGGTACTAGAAGCTTTCTTGGGGCCCATGGTGGCTTATTAAGTGGTTACAAGCACTAAAAGCACTGGTACACGTGGGATCGACTGAAACAGCTTGTAAATACTGGCACACTGGCTGTACATGGAGTCTTGGAGTGGCTAGGCCCGCTCAGGCCACATGGATGCGTTCGGGATGAAAGCCTTTAGACGTTGGTAGAACCAATTTTTTGACGCCAAAGAGGGCCATTAGTCAATTTTGGCATCAGTTGATGCCGCCGTTGGCTGAGGGGCAACTGTATTCTGCAGTAGTACTGTGCACAGCTAAGCGTGTATTGCAAATAGCGTGTTACGTTGGGGTATGCCAGCAAGATGAGTCAGACGTCTAGTGTCTGAATACACTTTATTAAACTTGTCTAAATTTCTCTACAGTGTTGCTGGCAAATTGCTCGTTCCATTGGCATTGATTATGAACGCACTCTCACAGTTGCGCAGCTTCGTACTCTTATAAGTATCAAACTTCAAGAAGATGGGACTGGCAATCGTAGAGGTGTTGTGGGCACCACCCGCCTGTCTACCCTTGTCATTTCCATACTAGAGCTGGTTGAGCACGGTTGTTCATTCTGTCTCCAGGCTGTGTCTTGGCCTTGCCTAAACCGTGTTGTACACATACATTTTCCAACTGTATACAGTGTACATATCTGTAAATATCCACATTGCTCTTGGTGAAGAAAAATATATTTCAAAGTCATTCAGCTATCCCTATGTCAGTCTATCCCTACGAGGATAGACTGAGGGCCCTGAATCTGCACTCTCTCGAAAGGTGTAGAATTAGGGGGGATATGATCGAGGTGTATAAATGGAAAACGGGAATAAATAAAGGGGATGTAAATAGCGTGCTGAAAATTTCCAACCAAGACAGGACTCGCATCAATGGTTTCAAGTTGGAAAAATTCAGATTCAGGAAGGATATAGGAAAGCACTGGTTTGGTAATAGAGTCGTTGATGAGTGGAACAAACTCCCGAGTACAGTTATCGAGGCTAAAACGTTGTGTAGCTTTAAAAATAGGTTAGATAAATACACGAGTGGGTGTGAGTTGGACCTGACTAGCTTGTGCTGCTGGGTTTGGTGCAATGCTCCATCCTTGAGTGGAGGTGACCAGACTGGGTGGGTCACTGGGCTAATCCAGGGGGGGGGGGACATGGACCTGCTCCGCATGGGTCAGTAGGCCTGTTGCAGTGTTCCTTCTTTCTTATGTTCTGTGTTTGTTCTGCTCCTTGCTCCCATTTACACCCAGGATAACAGGCCTTATTGTCCCTGGGTTGTAATAAGCATCATTTTTAAAATAGAATCCTACCAGACCATAACACTGTGCAAGTTAAATTCAGTTATCTAACAGACTGGATAAAATATGATTCGAGGTCAACTTTTAAAAGTTTAAAAAAAGTGCCAAGTAGTACAAGAAATATTTAAAACTACTTGACCTGATGTGGCAAAATAAGCTTACTCCATCTAACCCAGGATAGGTTAGATATATTTATGGTTAGTAAAGGTGAACCATCTACTATAATGATAAGTTAATTTACAATAAGGTGTGCTAATTATAAAATGTATTTCATTTGATTTAAAAAATCAAATGTCGGAGTAAATGTAGACACAGTAATTAGTACTAAATTTTGCAATGCATGCACAGCATATTTCTACACAGTCTTGCTTTTGGCTATGAGGATACTGATAATCCAAGGATTTCCTGTCTTTAACACAGGAATAACATATGGCATATGTACTAATTGTTTTATAAAATATCTATATCACTATATATAACGAAGGTGCTGTAAAATGTTGTGCTATTCCAGTGTTTCAGGAAGCTTAAGGGCAGCATACTGCATATAAAGTCGTCTTCTACAAAATTCGTAAAACTCTATTTCTCTAGTAAAATTTTTCCTTACTATATCCTTGATCTTCTCTAATACGGGAGGCTTATAGATGTTCCGGTTGATTTTGTTGAATTTCTGCACCTCATCTTTTGATAGAAAATAAATAATTATTTTTAAAAAATGTTTAACATTTTGAAACTCCTTAAAATATGACTGTTCATTATAGTATCCATACAAAACTTCATAAAAGTCAAAGAATTTATTTACTCTAAGAAAATTAATACAACAGAATTTTCAGGTTATTCAAATGATTTTAATGTATAGTGAGTTTTGTTTTGAATTTTTGTTTTCTTACTATCTTGATGTGCAAGCTTATGAAAAAGTGAATTACCAACACTACATATAAAGTAAAAAATACATACACATTACATACACGTGTTAAGTGACAAACCCTTGTGGGACATTCAGCACACTGGTGGAGGCTTGATTCTGCATATCTCAATATTACATAGAATCCTTTATTCAAAATATACATACAAAAGAGTATGTACAAACAGGAAAAGACTTTCATATATTGAAGTATGTTAAAAATTAAGGTCTTGGTACTCACTCCAGTACAGATGCTTTGCTCCTCTAAAAAACTTGGGAATATAATGCTCAAGAACAGTGAGTGTTATGTTTAGGTCCTCGAGCACACCCACTACAGCATAGTGTTTCTCCACATTCTCCTTTGCCTTTTGCAGTGCATATTCTGTGTTGAAGCCTCTGAAAAGATAAAATACATTTACATCACAAATAACTGGATGAGAATTGAACAGAGGCTTCATGTCTGCAAATCCTGTGCTCTATCTCAGGGTCTTATTTCTCAGAATGAGAAAGCAACAACTTGTTTTTTCTAGGTAAAGTCTGCAAGACTCACTATCTGCAAGTTTTTTAAAGCCATCTTCCCTCACTACCAACAGCACAAGTGGAAATTTAATACTTGGCCTTTCAAAGTCAGTGTCATCCATTATGACTGAGTATATTGATGCTGGCTTTGAAGGGACAAGAGCTAGATCTCTGCTTGTGTTGTTACTGGTGGTGACTCATGCAGACTTTACCTGAATAAGACAGGCTGTCACTTTTGTATTGTAAACATGACCCAAAGGCAGAGCACAGGATTCACAAACCAATTCTCATCCAATTTTACCTGAATTTAGTTAAAGTAGTTTATTTAGAGTTCTCTGGGTACACATGGCTTTTTTTTTTTTTTTTTTTTTTTAATTTTAACTTATTAGCTGTCTCCCAACAAGATAAGGGAAACATATTCACCATCAGTCATTCAATCTGTCTTGCTGGAAGTGTGCTGACATCACATTCCACCTCTTTTTCATTAGTGGTGACCCAAAAATGAAACATTTTTCACTACAGAGATTCAAGAGTTGACTTGCTGGATAACATACACGGACATCACAGTGTGAACGAGTTTCACGAACATTCGTACATGGAAATCAGAGCTTGTGAAAAAATTCTGATTCAAAGTTTTCAGCAAATGGGAAAATTCATGTATCCACTTGCATACAGACTATCACATTGTAGATGAATGGTTCACAGAACCGACACGTTGATAAATTAAACATGTGCAACTCTTGGGTATCTTTATTAAGGAAACGTTTTGCCACACAGTGGCTTCATCAGTCCATACACAGGAGAAACTTGAAGAACAGGAGGAGAATGAGGTAATCAGTCCCTCAACCTTGAGTCGATGTAGTCAGTCCATCAATCTTGAATGATGGACTGACCACATAGACTCAAGGTTGAGGGACTGATTACCTCATTCTTCTCCTGTTCTTCAAGTTTCTCCTGTGTATGGACTGATGAAGCCACTGTGTGGCGAAACGTTTCCTTAATAAAGATGCCCAAGAGTTGCACGTGTGTCTAATTTATCAGACTATCACATGCACACCCACCAATTAAGAAAGTAAATGCTAGATACCCATCCTGTGTAATGAGAATATCAAAATGACATACGTGCATTTCTTCTCCTGACCACAGAAGAACTCGGTAAGCTGGGCAAAATCTGGCCGTTCATCCCCTTCTATGTACTGGCATTCTTTATCGTTGGTCAGGACACATGTCTCATAATCCTGGAGGAATATGTCAGTGACAGATACTATATAAAAATTATTACCAACAATATAATCAAAATATTTTATGGTAAGTCAGTTTTGCCAGTATGAGTCCAGGCATGCAAGGTGTTGTACAACAAACTGAAATAATTGTTCTTTA
Source organism: Cherax quadricarinatus (assembly GCF_026875155.1). Lineage (NCBI taxonomy): Eukaryota > Metazoa > Arthropoda > Malacostraca > Decapoda > Parastacidae > Cherax > Cherax quadricarinatus. The sequence continues at coordinate 6,178,615 of NC_069433.1, read as the reverse complement.
GTGAATCAGGAACAGTATTAGATACTGCCACAGTGATAAAGAGAGGTAAATGCGGTTACAGATGTGTGTGATTTGATAAGTGAATTTTGTCAATAAAGGATTCCAGTGAACAACAAGTGCATTTGTTGGAAAGTTTACCACTCTGTTATGTAAGCTTATGATGTAATCATACTGAATAGATAGAGAGAGGAAGACAAAAATCTATAGATGTACTGTACTATCACACAATATTATGCAAGTCTTTTCTCTGGTTACATCATGCCATTTTGTCAACTCCCAGACCTACCTTTCGAAGCCAGGCAGTAGAGGGAAGAGGCAGCTCTGGAAATGCTTGCTTGCGCTCCACAAAATACCAGGGAGCTCTAACATAATAGTACCAGGAGATGGCACGTTCTACGGGGTCACGCACCATGTTTACATACAGAGGCTGTGTCAGGTTAAATCTGGAAAAGGTGATTTTTTTTTTTTTTTTTTTTTTAATTTTTTATGGAGCAAAAGCTCGAAGACTTGAGTTTTCCAGAAGTGATTAGGGGGATCTTTGCAATAACTGACCAATTTTTTCTATTTACCTCTGTAATTTAACTATATTATATATATATAAAATAATTCTGTCCAATGCTAGTTTTGAATATGAAATGTGGAGTAATGTATACGAGAAAAAATAAAATCACGCATGAAAGATGTAATAAAGGAATATAGATGAAACAGATAAATAGTCTAATATAACCACAAAATTACTTTGCTAACAAATGGTAAAGGAAATAGTGTAAACCTATAAGCCAGAAAATATCTATAATCTAGCCTATCAGAATATCTTACACCCACAGCATCTGGTATTTATAGTAGTACTGTACCACTACTACTATTACTAATTCACTACTACTACACCTGTGCTATTACTTCCACTACTGATCTTACATTATCAAGAGATCTGAGTTTGTTTTATACTCCGTTCTCCTTTAGTGCTTAATTTGATTATATTATTATTATTATTATTATGCCCTATTCGAGTATCCACTCAAAAGTCCCCTTCAGTGATACCTAATAAAAATATCATCATAGTTATTAATACCTAGATAGTAGGTTGGTAAACAGCAACCGCCCAGGGAGGTACTACCGTCCTGCCAAGTGAGTGTACAACAAAAACCTGTAATTGTTTTACATGATGGTAGGATTGCTGGTGTCTTTTGTCTGTCTCATAAACATGCAAGATTTCAGGTATGTCTTGTTACTTCTACTTGCACTTAGGTCACACTACACATACATGTACAAGCATATATATACACACCCCTCTAGGTATTCTTCTATTTTCTTTCTAGTTCTTGTTCTTGTTTATTTCCTCTTATCACCATGGGGAAGTGGAACAGAATTCTTCCTCCGTAAGCCATGTGTGTTGTAAGAGGTGACTAAAATGCCGGGAGCAAGGGGCTAGTAACCCCCTTCTCCCGTATAAATTACTAAATTTAAGAGAAACTTTCGTTTTTCTTTTTTGGGCCACCCTGCCTTGGTGGGATACCTGGAGTTTACCTGGAGAGAGTTCCGAGGGTCAACGCCCCCGCGGCCCGGTCTGTGACCAGGCCTCCTGGTGGATCAGAGCCTGATCAACCAGGCTGTTACTGCTGGCTGCACACAAACCAACGTACGAGCCACAGCCCGGCTGGTGTGTTGAAAGAAAGAAGTTATTAATACATTACTCTAGTAGTTGTGGTAGTAGGTATCATTACTGAAGGTGATACTGACATGGTAAAGTCGATGTAACAAACATGTTTCACATATACGGACGGGGGTCTGAACACGTCCACCAACTGCACCAGCCGCTTCTGTGGGTATCAAAAGATATATCATTAGCCTACCTTTCCAAGATTCCATTCCACCATTCTACCTCTTTCAAGGAGTGAATGAATGAATAAAAGCAGTACTAGTGCCAAGGAAGGATTTCAGACCCCCTAAAGCTACCCTAAACACCTTACATAGACTGCCAAACACATCAGCATTTATCACCAAGACTTTTATCCTCATTATACTTTACCCTATGCTTCACAAGAACTGTCAGCATGAAAGCAAGTTATGTGAAAGAGAACCTTTGCAATAAAGTAATGCAGTACATTATATAAATGTCATTATAGTATCATGTTTACTAATGATCATGTATAATCTCTTTTTTCCTTATAATAAAATTACTGATATAAGATTGGAAACTTGTTCCATTCAAAGAGTACCTGTTCTCTTTCTGTGAGTTTAATATTTTCAACCTTATGTGGGCGATCCTTGTGAAAAGTGAAGCCATTTCTGTAGCTTAGGGTCCGTAGTAGCTCCATTGTGCTCTGGCTCCCAACTTTCGGAACACGATTGAACACTAACGTCATCTTTTGGTGATTAACAGTGTTGTTCAGGGTCATGGGGTCAATCTGTGATGAGTTAACAAGCAAATTACCACAAATTGTAGTAATACACATGGTGAAATTGTAATTTTTCTTTAAAATGTTAGTAGCTTGAAAGACTCGATAAAACTACTAAAGTGAAACATGCACTTTAATGTCTATTCATCATGCAGTTTGTAGCTTATGCAAAATCAGTGAAGGCAAAAATGTATGACAACTCATTTTACAATGAAATACTCACGTACATACATGTATTGGGTGAGAGAGAGTGTAGTAGTAGTAGTAGTACTAATTGTGTGTGTACTCACCTAGTTGTGGTTGCCGGGGTCGATTCATAGCTCCTGGCCCTGCCTCTTCACTGGCTACTACTGGGTCACTCTCCCTGCACCATGAACTTTATCATACTTCTGCTTAAAGCTATGTATGGATCCTGCCTCCACTACATCGCTTCCCAAACTATTCCACTTCCTGACTACTCTGTGACTGAAGAAATACTTCCTAACATCCCTGTGATTCATTTGAGTCTTCAACTTCTGTGGCCCCTTGTTGCTGTGTCCCATCTCTGGAACATTCTGTCTCTGTCCACTTTGTCAGTTTCTCTCAGTATTTTATATGTTATCATCATATCCCCCTTATTTTATTTGTTTATTTATTTTATGTCTTTGCAAACAGTACATTGAGATTTTGTATTTACAATAGTGGGTTGCAATGCAAAGAGCCTCTATTATGCCTAGGCATTATGGGCCAACTTATCATTACTGGCTTACAGTCTACTTAATACTAAGGAGTATATCATAGTTGTACAGTAAGATAGTAATTATTTCATAGTTGTACAGTAGAATATTAATTATAAATGAATCAAAATTTGTATAATACAAAGATATATTTCTTCTTTCTTTCAGCACACCGGCCGTATCCCACCAAGGCGGGGTGGCCCAAAAGGAAAAACGAAAGTTTCTCCCTTTACATTTAGTAATATATACAGGAGAAGAGGTTACTAGCCCCTTGCTCCCGGCATTTTAGTCGCCTCTTACAACACGCATGGCTTACGGAGGAAGAATTCTGTTCCACTTCCCCATGGAGATAAGAGGAAATAAACAAGAATAAGAACTAGAAAGAAAATAGAAGAAAACCCAGAGGGGTGTGTATATATGTGCTTGTACATGTATGTGTAGTGTGACCTAAGTGTAAGTAGAAGTAGCAAGACTTACCTGTAATCTTGCATATTTATGAGACAGAAAAATGGACACCAGCAATCCTACCATCATGTAAAACAATTACAGGTTTCCGTTTTACACTCACTTGGCAGGACGGTAGTACCTCCCTGGGTGGTTGCTGTCTACCAACCTACTACCTATAAAAGATATATTTATATTCTAAAATGCTCTTGTGAAAACAATGATTCAATTATATTCCTGTCAACAATGGATAAAAGGTTCAATGTGATTGTTTCAGTTATGATGTGGGAGTACATAGGTGAGTAAGTGTGTACTGAGTATTTAGCATTTAGTCTAGGGTGATAAGTGGCTTTTGAGAAGTCTTAAATTGATTTTCAGACTGCGTTACTTTAATATCTTCTGGTAATGAATTCCATATTTTGGGGCCCTTTATGTGCATAGAGTTTTTACACAGTGTGATATGGACACGAGGTATATCAAAAAGAGATCTGTGTCTTGTGTTGTGGTCATGTGTCCAGTTTAGGTTGGTGAGAAGTTTGAGTGGGGGGGTTTATATTTGTGTGTATTCTGTGTAAGTAGTAGGCATATGAATAAGTATGATGTTCTTAATGGTGAGCAGATTCAGACTTTTGAAAATTGGTGGAGTATGCTGGCAGGAGTGGGAATTTGTTATCATTCTTACTGCTGCCTTTTGCTGGGTTATTAGGGGTTTTAGGTGATTGGATGTTGTTGATCCCCATGCACAAATTCCATATGTAATATAAGGGTATATGAGTGAATGGTACAGTGCCAGGAGAGCTGATTGTGGAATGTAGTACCTTATCTTTGATAGTATGCCTACAGTCTTGGAGATTTTCTTGGTGATTTGTTGTATGTGTGCCCAGAACTTAAGGCTACTGTCAAGGTGGATACCTAGGAATTTTCCCTCTGAGTCTTGTGACTGTCCTCCAGTGTCGTCAGGTCGATTTCCTTTAACATCTCCTCATAGGACATACCCCTTAGCTCTGGGATTGGTCTTGTTGCAAACTTTGGCTAGGTGTGGGTTCCAAACTGGTGCCGCATACTCCAATATGGGCCTAATGTACAGTGTCCTGAACGATTCCTTATTAAGATGTCTGAATGCTGTTCTTAGGTTTGCTAGGCGCCCATATGCTGCAGCAGTTATTTGGTTGATGTGCGCTTCAGGAGATGTGCCTGGTGTTATACTCACCCCAAGATTTTTTTTCTTGAGTGAGGTTTGCTGTCTCTGGCCCCTAGTCTGTACTCCATCTGCAGTCTTGTTTGCCCTTCCCCAATCTTCATGACTTTGCACTTGGTGGGGCTGAATTCCAGGAGCTAATTGCTGGACCAGGCCTGCAGCCTGTCCAGATCCCTTTGTAGTTCTGCCTGGTCCTCGTCAGATTAAATTCTTCTCATCGACTTCACATCATCTGCAAAACAGGGACACTTCGGAGTCTATTTCTTCCGTCAGTGTGTGTGAGTGTGAGTGTGTGTGTGTGTGTGTGTGTGTGTGTGTGTGTGTGTGTGTGTGTGTGTGTGTGTGTGTGTGTGTGTGTGTGTGTGTGTGGAGAGAGAGAGAGAGAGAGAGAGAGAGAGAGAGAGAGAGAGAGAGAGAGAGAGAGAGAGAGAGAGACAGAGAGAGAGAGAGGAGGAGAGACAGAGAGAGAGAGAGAGAGAGAGAGAGACAGAGAGAGAGAGACAGAGAGAGAGGAGAGAGAGACAGAGAGAGAGACAGAGAGAGAGACAGAGAGAGAGACAGAGAGAGAGACAGAGAGAGAGACAGAGAGACAGAGAGAGAGACAGAGAGAGAGACAGAGAGACACAGAGACAGAGAGAGGACAGAGAGAGAGACAGAGAGAGAGAGAGAGAAAGTGTGCATGTGTGTACTTATCTATACGTATATGTAAATGCAGAAGGGAGGCACTGGTCAGAGAAATAGCAAACATCGAACTTAAGCTAAAGGAATCTTACAAGAGTCAAGAAATGCTGGAAGAACTAAAAGCCATAAATAAAATTGAAAGAAACCCAAAATATTCCTTTTCTTATGCCAAATCTAAGTCGAGAACAACATCCAGTATTGGGCCCCTACTTGGACGAGATGGGCCCCACACAGATGACAGCAAGGAAATGAAACACAAATAACTCGCACATAGAGAGGAGCTTACGAAGACGTTTCGGTCCGACTTGGACCATGTACAGTCACAGAAATCCCTACAAATAATTACATTAAATCAAAGCTATGGAGTATTTTAACATACCTTTTACCCCATACTCACAAATGAATACAAAGTGGACTCGAATACTGTACTCACATTTCGAAATTCCTCCAGATTGTAGCCACCGAATTTAAGTTTTCTTCGTGAATAGAGGTCATTGTTGCCTCCAGCACCTCCACCACTATTACCTCGTTGCTCTCCCGTGTCCAAATCCGAATAGTCTGAAGAAAGCAACATTTTTCCATTACAGTTATAAGAGTTTTAGTTTAATATATTTATTATGCACCCCGTATCCAAGTGTTTATTGTTAAAACCACTCTAGACCGTATATATTTGGTCACTGATCCCTGTACAAACATTGTATCATACCGAAATAAAGAACATGTAATTTGCAGTCAAAAGATTACAGAGGTACATAATGGGTCCAGGAACTGGGCCGTAAAGTTTTGATAGATGAACAAGTTACAATGGTAATAAACTATTTACATGTTTATAACTGGTTAAAATCGTAATGAGTTATTTATACAGACAAATTAGGTTATACAACCCATACGGGTTAGGCACTTGTTTTCGTATAAAATAACAATCCATTATACAATTTTGCCTACCTGTGTGGCTTTTAAAAAAAACATGTTACGATCATACCTCATATATACTGTACATACATATAGGAAACGTTCTGAAATTTTCCTAACAACTCTGATGCCGGTGAAAGGCTCTTGATCTGAAGAAATAGAACCACCCGGCCTTTTATTGGACTGAATCTGACTGCCTCCCATTTATCAAAGTGCTGTATGACTTTTGGGATTTTGCGCCCCTCTCCCGTCCACGAAATGAAAATTTCCTTACATCCCTGCTCATCTAGCAGTAAAATTCGGGAACCATATATCAGCAGTATTGTCTTATTGAAATATATAATGAAAAAATCCAAAAAACTAACCTCCGTAAGGGCTATACAGTATACCAATTTTGGGTAAAGGTATCTGTGCATTTCAATGCATTCATGATATTAATAAATTTCGTATAGTACTATACTTCAATGTAAATGACTTACATTAATTTAACCTAACACAATAAATAAGCATCACTGTTTATCAGCTAAAGGACAACCAATACAGTGCATTTGTAGACTATACAGTAAACTAGCTGCCTGAGTGGCTAGTTTATTTTGCATCTTCCCCTGATGCTTTAGTTATCTACTCTATTTCTTGTTCCTCCCGTTTTTTCCAATACGTGCTTAGGTGATACTACTGGCCACTCCCTGTCTGAGATTTAAAAAACACAAGTGTTCACCTTGCCATACTAACAATGCTCTTTTCTGTCATGTCAAGGATCGCTGCCATCCTATTAACTGGTCCTCAGCTAAAATTATCTACTCTTCTTCGAGCAATCGAAGATGGTTAGAAGTATTTGTTTCTGTAATGGACTGCCTTCTTCATTATTGTTCACATTTGCTCTAAATTTCAGAACATTCGTGAGCTGACCTGATCTTTGCTCCCCCTCCTCTCCCTTTCATCCGTCTTCTGTATTTTCTTTACCTTTCCTATCTTTTGCTGTGCTGGGTTTTGTCCATTAGGGATTCTGCCTCGCCTGTGGGCCAGTAGCTCTCATACAATGTTCCCCTTCTCTTACACTACCCCTATTATTAATTCTTTCACCACTACTACTACACTTTACTGTTACTTCTATCATTTGTAATACCCTCAGTACTGCTGTTGTTACTTCCTTTTTATTACCTTCACCACTGCTGCACTACCATTATTACTTTCTTCTTCCCGTTCTGTCTTTTGGCCTTTTCTACCTTTCTCATTCAGTTGTGACTTGACAATGGTTCAGGACGGACCGATACGTCGTCATATGGTTCCTAAGTGAAGGTTTGTGGTGGTCTTGGATGAACAAACTATCTGCCGAAGCTCTCTTGAACCGAGAAAATTAAGCCAAGGACCCCAATGGAAACAAGACTTTTTTGGAGGGTTATCCTAGATAATTTATACATTGCTATATATGATAATTGCACTTGTGTACCTGTACCTAAATAGACTCACTGATTTTTTACTTCTTCAAGGCGCGCTGTTTGACCTATGGGTTTATGCTACCTCATAGGTATAATGAGTGAACCGTTCAATTTTTACATCGAATTAGTGGGTTAACTGTGAACCGTTCCAGCCACGGTATTGTGACTTATTCTTCATGATTAAAATATATGACTTACGCTGTTGGTTGTGTGGTGCTGTGGCCTGGTCCAAATGGTTGGTGTATATCGCCAGCTGGGCCTGTAAGTGGCTGGTGTGCAGGAACAACATACAAGTAGACGTCAAACTTACTACCGCCAGCAACTCACTCACTCTGGGGAACAAATCAACATTTCAGGCCATATCTAAAAGATAACTGGGGAATACACGAACGATGGTAAGTCATCCACAAGATAACTGAGCAATAAATACACACGGCAGGTTGTTTCTTCAGGAGAACTCGGAATTAAATGAACATGGCAGGTTGTTTACTTGGAGTTTACCTGGAGAGAGTTCCGGGGGTCAACGCCCCCGCGGCCCGGTCTGTGACCAGGCCTCCTGGTGGATCAGAGCCTGATCAACCAGGCTGTTGCTGCTGGCTGCACGCAAACCAACATACGAGCCACAGCCCGGCTGGTCAGGAACCGACTTTAGGTGCTTGTCCAGTGCCAGCTTGAAGACTGCCAGGGGTCTGTTGGTAATCCCCCTTATGTATGCTGGGAGGCAGTTGAACAGTCTCGGGCCCCTGACACTTATTGTATGGTCTCTTAACGTGCTAGTGACACCCCTGCTTTTCATTGGGGGGATGGTGCATCGTCTGCCAAGTCTTTTGCTTTCGTAGTGAGTGATTTTCGTGTGCAAGTTTGGTACTAGTCCCTCTAGGATTTTCCAGGTGTATATAATCATGTATCTCTCCCGCCTGCGTTCCAGGGAATACAGTTTTAGGAACCTCAAGCGCTCCCAGTAATTGAGGTGTTTTATCTCCGTTATGCACGCCGTGAAGGTTCTCTGTACATTTTCTAGGTCAGCAATTTCACCTGCCTTGAAAGGTGCTGTTAGTGTGCAGCAATATTCCAGCCTAGATAGAACAAGTGACCTGAAGAGTGTCATCATGGGCTTGGCCTCCCTAGTTTTGAAGGTTCTCATTATCCATCCTGTCATTTTTCTAGCAGATGCGATTGATACAATGTTATGGTCCTTGAAGGTGAGATCCTCCGACATGATCACTCCCAGGTCTTTGACGTTGGTGTTTCGCTCTATTTTGTGGCCAGAATTGTTTTGTACTCTGATGAAGATTTAATTTCCTCGTGTTTACCATATCTGAGTAATTGAAATTTCTCATCGCTGAACTTCATATTGTTTTCTGCAGCCAACTGAAAGATTTGGTTGATGTCCGCCTGGAGCCTTGCAGTGTCTGCAATGGAAGACACTGTCATGCAGATTCGGGTGTCATCTGCAAAGGAAGACACGGTGCTGTGGCTGACATCCTTGTCTATGTCGGATATGAGGATGAGGAACAAGATGGGAGCGAGTACTGTGCCTTGTGGAACAGAGCTTTTCACCGTAGCTGCCTCGGACTTTACTCTGTTGACGACTACTCTGTGTTCTGTTAGTGAGGAAATTATAGATCCATCGACCGACTTTTCCTGTTATTCCTTTAGCACGCATTTTGTGAGCTATTACGCCATGGTCACACTTGTCGAAGGCTTTTGCAAAGTCTGTATATATTACATCTGCATTCTTTTTGTCTTCTAGTGCATTTAGGACCTTGTCGTAGTGATCCAATAGTTGAGACAGACAGGAGCGACCTGTTCTAAACCCATGTTGCCCTGGGTTGTGTAACTGATGGGTTTCTAGATGGGTGGTGATCTTGCTTCTTAGGACCCTTTCAAAGATTTTTATGATATGGGATGTTAATGCTATCGGTCTGTAGTTCTTTGCTGTTGCTTTACTGCCCCCTTTGTGGAGTGGGGCTATGTCTGTTGTTTTTAGTAACTTTTTTTTATATTTTATTTATAACGTACAATACATTAACAAAAGCATACAGTATGAGAGCATCGACAGACAATATAAATTCATCAATTTCTATACACTGCAATATGCAGTAATATGTGAAATATATACACTTCATGCAGCTGATAGGTGAATACTGCCATATACATAATTCATTACAACAAAATATAACTATTCAAGTAATACAAAATAAAGAATCCTCTTACTCCTTCCCGACTGCTAATTTCAATATACACACACAGTAATTACATGCCGCAAAAAATGCAAGCAGTATACCCCCCCCCCCTATTTACCCCAGCTCACCAAAATGTACAGCGTTTCACCGTTGTTTATTTAACTTATAAACTAACCATACTAAATTAAACTTAAGAACATATACGTATTGAAAACAATAACAACTCTACAGTAGTGAAATGACAGCTGCTGTCCTAACATTATTTATATATACATATGTATATATATACATTATAAACTGAATTAGTTTACAATGGGAGTCAAATCCTATCTTTATTGCTGTCCCATGCAGCATTCTTAGACTTCTACTATTATACGCTATTACGATAGCCTTCAGCAGATTTAGATTTTGCCACCGAAGTGGCTAGTTTATTGTGCACCCCATATCCATCCTGTGGACGGTAGCGCGAGAGCATATGGATACACAAAAGGCCTAGGAACTAGGCCCCAAGGCATTAATTAACAATATTAAATAACACTAAGAACGCATGAACTCAGCACTCCCATGCACATCCCAATTACACACAATCGTTCTCTCTTGCACTTATCACTCACCCACGCACATGCACACCAAACCAACATCTTTCGTTTGGCAAGCCCGTTTGGTACCCCCCCCCCCTTTTTTATCGAATGCCTTACACAACAATCTAAACCCACTTTCCCCCCCCCCTCACAACTCTAGCAACTCCCCAACAGTGATGGACCTGTAACCCTCAGTGAAATCTCCCTCCCATCTCCTCCCATAAATTTCCCGATTCCTATTCATTGTCCTACAAAAAACCTCATTATTATCTTTAGGGGAAGCGCTACACCCATACAGCACCTTGGAAATAGGTGGCAATCAGGTTAAGATAAGATAAGATAAGATTTCGTTCGGATTTTTAACCCCGGAGGGTTAGCCACCCAGGATAACCCAAGAAAGTCAGTGCGTCATCGAGGACTGTCTAACTTATTTCCATTGGGGTCCTTAATCTTGTCCCCCAGGATGCGACCCACACCAGTCGACTAACACCCAGGTACCTATTTGCTGCTAGGTGAACAGGACAACAGGTGTAAGGAAACGTGTCGGAATGTTTCCACCGGCCGGGAATTGAACCCGGGCCCTCCGTGTGTGAAGCGGGAGCTTTAGCCACCAGGCCACCGGGCTCAAGGAGGGGGAATATCAAGTCCAATTCCTTGAGTTAAGAGCCCCCCCCCTCACCGCTATCAAAGAACTTTCCATTGGAGGAATCTTAAGGTTCTTCGATACCTGCAGAACTTTGACTAACCTTGGTTCGGTTGACAACGCTCTCGCCTCTCACAGTATCCGTGGTTCAATCCACGGTACGGGTGGAAACGTTTGGCATGTTTCCTTACACCTAGGGTCCTACACAGATGACAGCAAGGAAATGAGTGAGCTACTCAAGTCCCAATATGACTCAGTTTTTAGGGAGCCGCTAACCAGACTGAGAGTCGAAGATCAAAATGAATTTTTTGAGAGAGACACAAAATTTGATTAACACAAGCCTATCCGATGTTATCCTGACGCCAAATGACTTCGAACAGGCGATAAATGACATGCCCATGCACTCTGCCCCAGGGCCAGACTCATGGAACTCTGTGTTCATCAAGAACTGCAAGAAGCCCCTATCACGAGCCTTTTCCATCCTATGGAGAGGGAGCATGGACATGGGGGTCGTCCCACAGTTACTAAAAACAACAGACATAGCCCCACTCCACAAAGGGGGCAGTAAAGCAACAGCAAAGAACTACAGACCAATAGCACTAACATCCCATATCATAAAATCTTTGAAAGGGTCCTAAGAAGCAAGATCACCACCCATCTAGAAACCCATCAGTTACACAACCCAGGGCAACATGGGTTTAGAACACGTCGCTCCTGTCTGTCTCAACTATTGGATCACTACGACAAGGTCCTAAATGCACTAGAAGACAAAAAGAATGCAGATGTAATATATACAGACTTTGCAAAAGCCTTCGACAAGTGTGACCATGGCGTAATAGCGCACAAAATGCGTGCTAAAGGAATAACAGAAAAGTCGGTCGATGGATCTATAATTTCCTCACTAACAGAACACAGAGAGTAGTCGTCAACAGAGTAAAGTCCGAGGCAGCTACGGTGAAAAGCTCTGTTCCACAAGGCACAGTACTTCGCTCCCATCTTGTTCCTCATCCCATATCCGACATAGACAAGGATGTCAGCCACAGCACCGTGTCTTCCTTTGCAGAATGACACCCGAATCTGCATGACAGTGTCTTCCATTGCAGACACTGCAAAGCTCCAGGCGGACATCAACCAAATCTTTCAGTGGGCTGCAGAAAACAATATGAAGTTCAACGATGAGAAATTTCAATTACTCAGATATGGTAAACATGAGGAAATTAAATCTTCATCAGAGTACAAAACAAATTCTGGCCACAAAATAGAGCGAAACCACCAACGTCAAAGACCTGGGAGTGATCATGTCGGAGGATCTTACCTTCAAGGACCATAACATTGTATCAATCGCATCTGCTAGAAAAATGACAGGATGGATATGAGAACCTTCAAAACTAGGGAGGCCAAGCCCATGATGACACTCTTCAGGTCACTTGTTCTATCTAGGCTGGAATATTGCTGCACACTAACAGCACCTTTCAAGGCAGGTAAATTGCCGACCTAGAAAATGTACAGAGAACTTTCACGGCGCGCATAACGGAGATAAAACACCTCAATTATTGGGAGCGCTTGAGGTTCCTAAACCTGTATTCCCTGGAACGCAGGAGGGAGAGATACATGATTATATACACCTGGAAAATCCTAGAGGGACTAGTACCGAACTTGCACACGAAAATCACTCACTACGAAAGCAAAAGACTTGGCAGACGATGCACCATCCCCCCAATGAAAAGCAGGGGTGTCACTAGCACGTTAAGAGACCATACAATAAGTGTCAGGGGCCCGAGACTGTTCAACTGCCTCCCAGCACACATAAGGGGGATTACCAACAGACCCCTGGCAGTCTTCAAGCTGGCACTGGACAAGCACCTAAAGTCAGTTCCAGATCAGCCGGGCTGTGGCTCGTACGTTGGTTTGCGTGCAGCCAGCAGCAACAGCCTGGTTGATCAGGCTCTGATCCACCAGGAGGCCTGGTCACAGACCGGGCCGCGGGCGCGTTGACCCCCGGCACTCTCTCCAGGTAAACTCCAGGTAACCTACTGCCCCTCTTCACCTAGCAGTAAGTAGTAAGTAAGTAAGTAAGTTATTCAGTTATACGCAAATACAGTTACATAGAATTATCATACATAGCAGCATATGTGTAGAGAACCTAGGATAACCCAAAAAAGTCAGAGTGACTTATTTCCATTGGGGTCCTTTACCTATTTCCATTGGGGAACAAGAGTGAAGGACGCCGCTGGAAATAAGACAATCCTCAATGATGCACTGACTTTCTCGGGTTACCCTGGATGACAAGCCCTCCGGGTTAAAAAATCCGAACAAATCTCATCTTACCAAGTCATGTGAATCCCGCCTCTACTGCAACCGACTTTCGCGCAACTATATTTCCTCTGTATTTTTGTATCTGTATTGGATTTGTAGACTCCCTTGTGGCAAATCGTTCCCATAATAGTTATCTAACATTACACAAATATCTCATCTCTACATTTGTATTAAATATACTTTGTTCGTAACATGGACTAGCTTACTGGATCTACGTTTCCCCGCTCCATTAAAAACAAACGTTAAATTTTCCCCAACATACAGACCTCGGGTCCCCTCTAGGGAGGTTCCATCATGCTGGTGAGGGGCTCTTGATCTAGGGAATTGGATCTGTGATCCAATTCCCCGAAGTAAGCCTGAATGCCTTCGCCTCCCCATTACCGAAGGCGCTGTACAATCCCTACAGGTTTAGCGCTCCATGATAACAATAATAATGTATATATGATAATTTATGTACCTATTACCAAAGAGGGGAATGTATGAGAGTATAGTTTTACCAACGCTCTTATATGGGTGTGAAGCATGGGTGATGAATGTTGCAGCGAGGAGAAGGCTGGAGGTAGTGGAGATGTCATGTCTGAGGGCAATGTGTGGTGTGAATATAATGCAGAGAATTCGTAGTTTGGAAGTTAGGAGGAGGTGCGGGATTACCAAAACTGTTGTCCAGAGGGCTGAGGAAGGGTTGTTGAGGTGGTTCGGACATGTAGAGAGAATGGAGCAAAACAGAGTGACTTCAAGAGTGTATCAGTCTGTAGTGGAAGGAAGGCGGGGTAGGGGCCGGCCTAGGAAAGGCTGGAGGGAGGGGGTAAAGGAGGTTTTGTGTGCGAGGGGCTTGGACTTCCAGCAGGCATGCGTGAGCGTGTTTGATAGGAGCGAATGGAGACAAATGGTTTTTAATACTTGACGTGCTGTTGGAGTGTGAGCAAAGTAACATTTATGAAGGGATTCAGGGAAACCGGCAGGCCGGACTTGAGTCCTGGAGATGGGAAGTACAGTGCCTGCACTCTGAAGGAGGGGTGTTAATGTTGCAGTTTAAAAACTGTAGTGTAAAGCACCCTTCTGGCAAGACAGTGATGGAGTGAATGATGGTGAAAGTTTTTCTTTTTCGGGCCACCCTGCCTTGGTGGGAATCGGCCAGTGTGATAAAAAAAAATTACCTGAATAAGTTTATTGACCTTGGGCTACTCACAGTGGTCATTACGTGAAACACGAGTGAAATGGAAAACAATTCATAGGGTCAAATAATTCTGAATAATGGAATATGATATACAAGAGTTTCTTAAAATAATTATAGTAACCTGATTAAACCCCTTAAGTTCAGGGTTTTCTAAAAACTGCCTGTTAAATATTAGTTATATATCACGGAAAAGAATAATAAACAATAAAAAGAATACATTTTATTTTAGTAAATTTATTTATGTAATCTTTATTGTTCTATAAAAATATATGTAACAGCTTTAAAAAGAATTTATGCAATTAATCGCTAAAAGATTCTTTTAAAGAGAAAAATAAAAATAATTACCTAAATATAAGCTTAAAAAATATTGAATTTAGTTACTAACATTGCTTAAGTGTGTGATAGTTTATGGTAAACTATTGTATTTGGTTACCTACTGCGCCTTAGTGTTATGGTCAGTTTTTGTTAAGACTAATAATATAATATATTTACTACAAGTACATGTACAAGGTATACAGTCCTAGCTGACATCAATGACATACTATTATATAGAAAGCCACTTGTTATGCTGAGAATTTCGGGCAATTTTTTTTTATATATATTTTATTTAAAACCAATACAGTTTAACATAAAAATAAAGAAACAGTATGGATCTCAATCAAATTAACTGACAAACGGATTGCACCTATATGCTGGCAAGATATTGCTGCCAAACATACAACAAGAACTTACGGCAAGAACATAACTAAAAAAAATACTGTGACAGGGTCATGAATTGACATATATACACATTCATTAATGCAAAACCTTGGCATATATATAACTTGTAGCATATAACATGACATCTGGACAAAGGCTCAATACACTTGAACTAAAATATACAAAAGTTATGTACAGGTAAATCCCATTTTCGCATTAATAAAAACAAAACCTCAACATATAATCTTACTAGATCATCTACTATGTATCCCTAACAATACAGCTTTACATATACAACATACGAAAAAAAAAAACCGTTCTTGATATGTCTGTATACCACGACTAAAATTAACATCAAGAACTTAGCAGTGACACCAAACCGGTAATCAGGGTTACAGACCAGAATTTATAAAACTTTAAAAAGAATCGAGTCCTACATATTTAAAGTATTACATAACTTCTGAACCTGAAAAAGGCCTCAATACAATAGAAGGGATTTATATATATTATTTATCTATATATATATATTATATATATATATATATATATATATATATTCACACACACCACACACAAAAAGTTTACAAAATCACCATATCAAAATCACTGTAATGCACCAAAGCAAAACAGTATCTAAGCATTCTCATCGTGCAAAAACTCTGCAGTAAATACATACAAATTAAAACCAACTTCATATCGCCATAACTTACTACTCAAGAACCTCTTGTCATACAGGACTGTTACACATCAAAATTATACAATAAAAGAATCTACTATATTATACCTACATTCTGAAAAGTGTGTATCTAACATAATGAGGACATTGAGCTAATCCACACTTGGCTGCCATAAAGTCTCATGAAAACAGGAGGAAACCTTTCAAACCACATTCACACACACTCACGTCCCCCCCCCCCCCCCAATAAAGGAGGGAGCCCGTTGTGAAACCCCCTGATCCCTCCAACTATGAAAAAACCCTTCACTCCTCATTATCAATCACAGATTTACGAAGAATCCCTAACGTTAGCATTCTAACCCCTTCAGAAAGCCTGTCCACCTCCTCACCTCCTCTCTCTCTCTCTCTACAAATCTCTGTTACGACACATCGTACGATAGAACGTCTACCGCAAGAACCTTTTTCTCTCCTCACTATCCCTCTCCCCCTCCATCACCCACGACATATTATATTATATTAATCTACCAAGATATAATCTAAAGCTCTTATGTCACCCTCGTCTACCCACCCGTATCTGGACTCAAAGCAGCAGAACCGACACCCCACGGCTCCCCACCCTCTGTTCCAACCTACTTAACCAGCACTAACCTCCTCTAGCCCTTACAAAAGATAATCTTCATGGAACGCAGTTCAATTTTTTTATTTTCCCCTCCAACAGATACCACACCCCTCCCACCCTCTAAACCTGTCTGTTTCGTTGTATCTCACCAGACAGGCTGGATCCATGCAGGGAAACGAAAACATACTCACTGCGCCCGAGGGTTTACTTCATTTTACTAAATCTAAACCAAAATACTCTTCCTTGCATCATGAGGGAACAAACATCAACTGGGAATAAACGCACCTACTACAAGTAACCTACACAAAAACCCTTATACGAACCTTTCTCAGTTCCTTAACCAACATCACAGCCCTCACCAACCAACTCAACCATACCAACTTACCTCATAATTTGTAATATTTTACAATTAAGAATAAAACTAAGTATGCCCGAAATGCCTAGCCATGCTAAGCATTCTAGTGGTACACTCTGTAATCACAATTTAACTACATGTAAACCAAACAATAACCAAATTTCTGTAAACTCAGCATTGTAATCCTTATAGAGAATAAACTTTGAATTGAATTGAATTGAATTTCGCATTCACTCAACTCCATTCCTCGATACCACACACCCAGCCTGTCGTGTATCATTCCCAACTGCCCCGCGTTCACACCCTCAAGCAACACTTCCCATTTAATAAACACACATTTAGCCCTCCGTCTCAAATCCATCAACCCCAACCCACCCTGACTTACAGGTAACATTACAAACTTCCTCGTAACTAATCAAACGTGAACCCACAAAAATTTGTACACCCGTCTTAGAATTCCCGCAATCGCTGTCCCTGTAATTGGGGAACACAGCTGCAAACATGCCAAAATCTTACTATACAATAAAATTGTTTACGACTATCACTCGCTGTCTTATAAGAGTTAGGTGCTGGGGTCTCAGAACACCTAGACGCCCACGATCCTTTCCAATAATACTATCCGAGTTTGCTCCCGCGCCGCAAACCTGTCATCCTTTAATTAATACACAAATCTTTAAAGACATCGCCCATTCTTTAACAACATTTACATCTCCCCCCCAAACCCCCCACCAAGAACCCAACCCCATGCACCTTGACTTTCCGCATATTTACCTGGCATACCCGTGACACTTCCAAATAATTGCCACAACCTCGTCAACACTTTCCCATTGGAATCCCTTCACGAATGAGCACAGTGTGTCGTCAACGTATCCAATTAAACCCTGCCAAGGCCCTCCAACCCCCCACACTTCCCTCACATGGCGTCCATAAGATGCGGTCAAAACCATTCTATAAAAGGGGGGTCCTTGGAAACAGGCAAACAATATTTGGGGACATGGGGCATCCCTGTCTTAGGCCTCTACCCATTGATATCCTCCCCATACACCCATTAATCTGTATCCTCATTTTCGCCCCCCCTGTGTTAAGGTATTTACCACTCGATATTTCCTACCCAAAACCTGTCTCCTAAGTATAACCTGCAAAGCTCCCCTTTCCACTCTATCATATGCCTCCTTGCCAAATCTAGAGCACAAAGCCGCCCCTTCACCCCCACCTTAGCTTCCACAAAACTTTCTCAGTATCCCATGTCCTTCAATCACGACCTTCCCGGCAACCCAACTGAGGATTTTGACACGACCCTTTCCCCACAACACATTTGAAACTATTACCTATAAGTTTTGGTGAAACACCTTATAGTCTGCACACAGCAATGATATGGTCTCGGTACTCTAGAGGGTGGGCTGCCACTTGACCTTCGGGACCAACACTACAACTGCTGGTACCTGCTTCTCCCCCAACGTACACGTTCTCTTCATATGATTAAATAACCTAACTATAAATCCCTTAATAACGTCCAATGTTGTAAATAAAATTTACTGGGAGACGTCAATACCGGGGCTTCACCCTTCCTCATTCCCCTTAACTCATTCTTTATTTCCTCTGCCGTAATAGTCCCCCTAAAGCCTTTCTGTCACTATTTCCCTAAATTACACGGTCACATACGTACACACCTTGTTCCAACGCCAGTCACCCCACCCCCCTACTGTGCCAGAACTTCTCGTAACCCAAGCCTCCGCCCATCGTGTCACGCACACATCCCTCTCGTGGTTCGTATTCCTGCCCTGCTCTATATTTTCCCAACCATCTCCGTTACCTCTAAAATATAATGGGATTAGCTGTCACCGCCTGCCTTTGCTTTTGCTGCTGCAAAACACCGCTGACGGCTTGTCGCCCCAAAGGCACCTCTTCCCATCACCTTGCCTGCACCCTTTCAGCTTGTGAAACCTTTCATTTTGCAACACCCTCAAACTCCCCTTTATTTCAGCATATTCATCCATAGGAAAATTATTCCCACCTACCCCCGCCCAATAGCAACCTCTTAACCTATCTCTAAAATAGTTAGCCAGTCCATATTTTAAATTATTAATAGTTGTCCTTCTCTAATGTAACTTTCTATCCTTTCCTTTGCAACTATCCCACCATGTCACAATGTCATCCACGCCCTGTTTCTTCCACACTAAGCTCCCTCCTAGGACTGAAAAACCCCTCAAACCCCTCTCATCGCCTGATACACTTATTATTTAATTTCAAAAACTTCATATAAGTTCGCGAGCAGTTCCCCCACCCAAACCTCACCACCACTGCCCTATGATCTGACATTGTAGCTCCCACAGATACTGAAAGATTTCACATCCACTCCTTCTCCCAGGTTACCACTATCTAGTCTTGAGCATTCCACTCCTAACAAAACGTATATCAGTTCCCACACCGCCCCCCCCCGAAGGCATCACGTATCTTAACTTACCTTAATAAATCCCTTTGAGCCCATCAGGGACATATATCCAGCACCTTTTGGGTCCACATCAGCCATCCCTGATTACACTATTCCAATCCCCTCAACAATGCTACCTCGGGCAGTGCGCAAGTGCACTAAGAAAAACACATGATCCTCAATACACAAAATCATTCTTTACCTTGATGTTATTTTTGCCGGCGCATAAACACTCACAAAAGACACACGCTTACCCATCCACCACCCATCCAACTCGAACACCCTCCCTCCCCCTCCTCCCTCACTTCTCTGCAAAAACAAACGGGCTCAGTCTCCCCCTTATTAAAATTCCCAACACCTCCTTTTAGAAGGGGAGGATGGCATGGGTTAACTACTCGAAATCTGCCACCTCCAACACCCTACCCTCTTTTAAAAATTGTGCTCCTGCAGGAACAACAACATCCACTCTGGATTTGTTCAGGAAATACGTAACCAATCTTTCTTCATACGTACATAACCCATTAACATTTACAGACATTACACTAGAGCCTATTAAAACTTTCCACCCCTGCTTCCTCTCATCCACTCTTTACAATCCAGAGCTTGAATTTAAGGTTTGACCACCTTCAGAGTGCTATCTTTTCCCTCCCCTTCTTCCGGATGCCTCCTAATCATGGCTACCACCACCTTACACCACTACTTCACACTTCACCTCGTCTGTTTCCCAGGCCTTGTGCAGGGCATAAGGACGGTCATCAGAATCTGTCGTAGCAGCCCTCTTTCTCGTGACCTTCATGTTACACAATATCTTGATCAGATGTTGCCTCTTATTGTGTAGAGGTGAACCTCCACCTTTTACGTGAGAATGGTTTTAATGATTCAAACGGACGAACTCAAACCACCACACGTCCCAATTATCATTGTCCTACGACTTTCTGGAAGCGACGGCTATCCGATGACACCTCACCCAGATGTAACGTCCTCTCTGGTCGGTGGCAAAGTTTTCAACACCCTCCACCAATTCTTCCTCAATTCGAGAACCCTTCTCCTGTAATTGCTGCTCTTCTTATCCACAGGAGACCGATACTGATCAGCAGCTGGGGGAGGGGGGGACTCCAACTCACACCAGTCCTGTGTGCCGGAATCCACTATCTCGCTCCACAAAACACCATGCCCTCCATCCGTGTTTGTTTTTCACCTATCCACCTTTGAAGCAGGGGGATGCGACATCCACCACAGGTCCAGGCAATGTCTTGCTTGTCACAGGTCGCGCTTATGTGATCATACTCACCACATAGGGCGGCATGTACGTCGTGTCCTGGGTACATTACCATTACCTTGCGTCCTGAAATCTTTGTAGATAAAACATATGACGGTTAATTGGGATGCCTCAACGTAATTTGTGAGGTTGAAAGAAACCTCTGGATTACCAGCATAGGCACCTGCCGCCCACGTACCATGTTGAGCATTAATGCACCGTCCCATATGTCTCAAAAACTTTCCTTATATCTCGCATTAGTCCGCCTCAAAGGGTAAGCGTTGTGTAAACTTGATCCAGTATAATGACGTGAAACCATCTATCAATCTTTACACTGGACAGCTGGTGTGATGTAAGATTGTGTCCATGAAACCTGGTGACTAACGATTCATAAAACCGTAGCTGATAGAGTTTGACGAATATTTTTGGCTTCGTTTAATGCTACACCATACCAAGTCACTATCTTGTACGCCATATGTTTCCCTGATGATCTTTGGCATAAGAATTGCGCCGCAGAACTAGGGTTATCGTTCCTTGAATTAGCTCAATGCTCAGCATTTATCCTGCGTCCAAGCCCATCATTGGACACTCACAGTGCCAACTATGTTGTTAACAGAGCGTGACAGCACCACTTCACACCGCCTGCCAGCCAGGTAACTGACAAGGGAGCTCGCCTACAAACTGCCAGAGGGGTTGCAGAGCACAACGCACTTACCGTGTTTCATGCAGGAATTGTGGGAGCCACTTGTTATGCTGAGAATTTCGGGCAATTAGTGTCAATTTTGTTCGCCATGATGCGACCCACAAAGTCCACTATTACTCAAGTACATTTACTGATGGGGAACATCAGACAACCGTTGTAAGGAAACACTCTCAATGTTTCTACCTGGCCCGTATGTGAAGCTGAGATTTATCCACACAGGCAAACGGCGACGTTAGGATTAAATCATCCTTGACTGATGGTGATCTTTTTTATTTATATATTATTTAAAACATGGACATTACAAAAATATATTAATATAATAAACTCTTTTAAGTCTATAAATTAACACAATCCCCCCCCTACCTACAGCTAACATTACACACCCACACTTACAACTCGTGTGGGGTACACCCCCCCCTCCCTGCCTCCCTCATCCTATCACCTTAACCCAAACCTTGTTGGAGCTACCCAACAGAATTACAGGTATGGAAGCTACCAACAGAATTAATGATATGAACAAACCCTTTTATATACACATCCCTCGAAATGGTACTTAATAATCGATGCAGACCATGCAATTCATTGCACTAAACATATTATACAGACATATTACCCCCCCCCCGTGGTTATCCAACCACCCCACACTATTTACTACCCTAACTACTTAACCATGAATGATGCCTAATTAATGTCACCACAGCAATGCATCCAAAACGTTAATTTATGTAATTGTCCTAATGGTTCAGTTACAAGTTACATAACAATATGTATTACACAAAACATTGGTGATTATAGAAAAGTCACCAAAGACCATACAAAAGACTAACAAAGCCATAGGTTATAAACTTAGTCTCAAAAATTCCAACTCATGTAAGCTTCTACAATTTAAAAATGCAATTCCAGTGTAAAAAACAATAACAGCTTCAAAACTTGACATTCAAGCTCTATACAGCTTATATGGGACATTAACATAGTGCTATTGACAAACAGTACAATTACAACATAAAATATAAACCATGACATAAAAAGTAACACATGAGAACTGTACCTAGCACGCACTAACCACAAAAAAACCTATTCAAAACACCACTGTTCCCCAACTTTATTTACACTATTGACTACATTTAAAATCTGTTACTCTCAAAACAAAACTGAAAATTGCAGATCACCAGTGATGAACAATAATGCACAGACATTAATACAAACATATCACAGCATATCTCTGGACACCGTGCATGATCACAGCGTCAACACCGTGCATGATCACAGCGTCAACACCGTGCATGATCACAGCATCAACACTATGCAGTGCAAGGCACCTAGAAAACAAGTTGGAGCAAATACATGCAATTATTATAGCAAATCTCCAAATTACAATGTCATTACCGTAAATCAATATTACCACACACAATATGTATAATAAGTGTAAAGTCCAGTCACACAAAAACTGGCCAGCTCCACAGGTGCTAGCACCCGTGGTCCACAGGTGCTAGCACCCGTGGTCCACAGGTGCTAGCACCCGTGGTCCACATATTATTCACTCACGCATCACTCATCCAACACTCACGCAACATTTGTCATCCATTACCGGGAGGCGACCCTGTTTTCACCATGACTTCCCTACCCCAGCAACACTTTCCAATCATACCCTCCCCTCCCTCGTATATTACAAGTCTAATAAAACCTGTAACGTAAGTTGCCTATATCCCTCTGAAAAATCCTTCACCCACCTCCTCCCATAAATTTCCTTATTTCTACATACCGTTTTATAGAACGTTCACTAACACCATCCTCTTTACTTCAGTACCTGTTTCCCCCGCAATCCCCACACTATATTGATATAATTCTGCCTAATTTATCCTACAGCTTGATTACACTTTTCCTCCCATACCCCCCAGTCGAGAACTAATGCGCCTCAATTCAGAAATTCCTTTACCGCCTATCCTAATTTATCCACCCTATTATTTAAACACCCCGGGGACACTCCTCATCATCACAAAAATATACTAACAGAAAAAGCGACTCCTCTCCACCACATATCCCCACAAGCCCCCCCGTCAACGACTGTCTATTCCGTAGAACCACACCCGACGGTATTTAATAAAATGCTGTGCAGAAAACGATACCTTACATCCCGAACACGAGGTTATGCAAACCTCATCCTACCAACCTATTCCATATACTTCCCCATGCATACATTGGGGAAAATTCCCTTTACTGGCCGACAAACCCTCCCGGCTAACAATGTACAACAACTACCTATTTGAAAACCTTTGCTGGCTCTCGATCCCACCACGCATAGCCCTTCAAAAACAGTTTCAAACTCATGCAACTCAAATCCTTGTTATACATCCGTTGACAATCTGTTATGGATCCTGGCCCAACCCCTCCCCCCCACCACACTTTCCCTCATCCCTCCCTTTTATGAAGACACATTTGACCCTCAGACATTAAGTCAGCAATCCCAGCCCCCCTTACTTACAGGTAACATTACCACATCCCTTTTAATTCCAATCACAAGCTCGAACCCCCACAAGAATTTTAAAAACCTTCCTAAGTATGGTTGGTTATTGCTGGCCCTGTTAAATGGGAACACGGCTGCCATGTGCCATACTTTGCTATACAGTAAGATATTAATAATAATGGCACGCTGCACAAGGGGTTCATAATGATAAGGTCGCAAATGCACCCAAGCGTCCCTGAATCCTTTCTACTTCCTAAGCGAGTTTCCATGCGTGCCACAGTTAGATCGTCTGCATAAATAAGACCGCAAATTTTTTAACGAACTCACCTGGCTCCTCACAACGCACTACCCAATCAACCCCTACCGCCCAAGCTCCTAACCCCATAACCATGGATTTATCTGAATTTACCCCTCATACCAGTTGGCCCTGCGAAATTTGTACTACCCTGTTCTAATGTGTCCATTGACATCCCCTCCTGATCAGAACAGTTGTATCATCCACATACCCATTAAACTGGGCCCAAACCCTCGCAACCTCACTCCCTCTGGTCCCTCTACGTGGAACATACGTTCTCCATCAATCTATAAAAGGGGTCTTGTACACACGCAAACAATAATTGTGACATAGGACCCCCTGCCTAGTCCCCTACCCATTACAATCTTCCCACCCAATCGACTAATCTCTACCCTTGCCATTGCACCTCATACAACGCCTTCAACCCAACCCACTGTTTCTTCCCAAAACCCCTGACCCCTGAGGATGGCTTTCAATGCTTTTTCGATCCACTCTTCGTATGCCTATGTACTTGCACAATCGAGCACCACAAAACCTCCCTCCCTACCCCCCCTTTTGCCACTCTACGAATTCCCTAAGTAACCCATGACCCTCCACCATTAGACCTCCCTGGCAAACCAAAAACTGAGTTTTTGATACTACCCATCCACCACACACTTGACCCGATTTCCCATAATCTTCGCAAACAATTTATATTCTGCGCATAACATCGAGGATCGCCGGTAATCCCAAAGCGTGTGCTGCCCCTTCACCCTTCGGTACAATACAACGACAGCCGTTGCCTGATTCTCAACCCAGCTACCTCTCTCCTTCATGCAATTTAATAACCTAACCAAAAAATGCCTCAATAATTTCCCAATGCTGCTTATAAACTCTGCCGGGAGTCCAATCAATTCCCGGGGTGCTTTGCCCTTTCCATTCCTCGTTAAGTCCTCCATATTTCCCCTCAGTATTTTACCCAACCAGTGCTTCCCTATCACTGTTACGCAATGACATACCACACTCCCACACATGTTCTAAAACCCCTTCCTTACCCTTCTCGTTTGCAGTACTTCTCATACCACTTGTCAGCAAATGGATACCCCATTCCTTCCGCTAGTTGTATGACCTGCACCCTCCCTGTACCCTCCTATCGACTAATGAACCTCCAACCATGAATAGTCATTGCCTGCTGTCTTTGTTTCTGCCTACGCAATACGCATGATGAGGTCTATCGACCCATAACACCTCTTCCACCCCCGCCTGTGCCCACACGCTTGGAAACCTCTCATTCCTGTACCTCATGCAGGCCCTCCCTTTAATTGCCATTAATATCATCCATTGGATAAGTTGGCCGCCACGCCCCCCCCTCGCATAAAACCCCGTAATCTATCCTCCCAATAGTTAGGCAAGCCCATATTTTAAAAGATTGGATCATTTCCATCCTTTACGTAATATTGCTTAATCTGTTCTGTAGCCAACACCATCCACACATCAACCACAGCCTCTACCCACATTTATCTCTGAACATAACCCTCCCACAGCATTGAAATCCCTCTATTCCCTCCTCATCACCTAACACACGTGTATTAATTTCCAATAACCCCTAGATATAACCCTGCTAGCGACTCCCACGCACTCTGCTACATACCGCCCGATGATCCGAATAAGCTACTTTCTATTATATGGAAAAAATGTTCAAACCCAACCCCTTGAGATTTATACAGCCTATCCAACTAGCAGCGTAACCCCGTCTTGCCAAAAGTGTGCTCTACCTCCACGCCCCCTCCTCCAACCGCATCCCGCACTGAATATCACCTCAAAGATTGCAAGGCCGCCGGACACGTGCCCCCGCCATTTTTGGGTTCCACGTCGCCCTCCTATAATGCAGTTCAGTCCCCCCAACGAGGGCCACTGCAGGTAAACCACGTAAGAAGAAAACTAGTTCTTCACATACAAAATCCTTATTTACCCTCAATCATTTTCTGCTGGTGCATACACACTACAAAAAGATACCCTCTGCCCCATCCTCCAACCCATCCACGCGCATACTCTTCCCCCCCTCCCCCTCACTTCTTAGCAACACAAATGGGCTTGCATTACCAGATATCAATATACCCAACACTTTCAGACGTGCAGATGGCCAGGTCATGACCTGAAACCCCTCCACCTCGGTGCACTCTTCCCTCCTTGAAATTGTGTTCTTGAGGAACACTACACTCCACCTATATTTATAAAGAAACATTCGAAAACATTCCTTCTTCACACTATTACACGTCATTTACGGTTCACAGGGTCATACACTAAGGCCTCTTTATAGTTTCATTCCTTCCTCCTCTCTTCATTCATCCCAGGGCCTCCTGCCCCAGAAGCCAGCACAAGGCTTCCAACCATAACCCCCCCCCCCTTTTTTGCGATGCCTCTTATCGTGTCTATTCGACATTGCTCTTCCTTTCCTCCCAGACCTCTGCGCCGGCGTCAGGGGACATCTTTGAGTCTGAACGCGCTGCTATCTTCCTCGTGATGCCCTCTACATCCATTTATCTTTAGGTTCCCTCACGATGGACCCTCAACCTCCCACCTCGCCTCGTTTTCCCAACCACGGCGACAAATCATATTACTAGGTTGGCCCGGGGTCAAACCCTGCTATGGTTTTATCCTTACATTCCTCTACAGGCAACGCCGTGCCTCTCACAGTCAGGAACAACGTCCTCTGCAGGCGGCGTCAATGTCCTTAACACTTCTGAAGCTCTTCCTCTAGAGCCTGCACCTCCTCCTGCACTTTGCATTCTGTACTTTGCCCTATGTCTAGTAACAGATCCTTTTAACATCACAGCTTACCTCACACATGCCAGTTCCTTTTGGAATCCTCCACCCTCTTCACTCCACAAAGCGCCAAGCCCTTGCTTTCGCGTGGGGCTCTCAACAGCGATACGATGGTAACTGGTGTACTTTACCAGTTTGCGCTGGCGCCCTCCTAGCTTCACGCACTCTGCCGCCATATGGTCGTACGCCCCACATATTCTGCATCGTAAGTCTTGTCCGGCATACGATACCAATAACTTGCGTTCCTGGAAGTCCTCCAACACGACGTAAGACGGTATGGGATGTCTCAGAGTCATCTTCAGGGAAAAGGTACCCTCTGGACGGCCCATGTAAGCACCTGCCATCCACTTGCCCTTTTGTGCCAGATGTACGGTTCCATATGTCTCAAAAACACTCCTGATGGCAGCCTCATCTGCCTCAAATGGGACATTACGTATCTTTTAACCCACGTAAAGTGGCGAGATACGTCGATCAAACGCACCTTCACAGCTGGAGTAGCGTCAAGACTCACGTCTTGGAATCTCGTCACCAAAGACTCGTACACGGATGTGGAATTCAGTTTGACGAAGATTCTGTAAGCCCCATTCAGGGCTACACCATACACCTCATCGTCCTGGATTCCATAGGTCTCCCTAATGATTGTTGGGAGTAAGACTTGCGCTGAAGAGGGTGAAATCGCCACACGAAGCAGCTCAATACCAATGGTATTTACGCGCCTCCTCACACTCAGCGCCATGTTGATACAAGGTAGCTCGCCTGAAAACAGCAGAGGGGTGCAGAGCACAACCGCACTCTACCGTGGTCAGGCAGCGAATGATGGTGATCAGGTTATATGCAAGTTTAATGCTCGTGTTGTCGACAGGCTTCAAACCCAATTAGCCAAATAGTATAAAAATAATAACAACTAGCTTATATAGTTTTATTTTCATTTTTCATAAGAATTATATTGTTTTGTTCCGAAGCGGCTAATTTACTGTGCATAAATATCAATTTTTTTTTATTCGCCTGTGCTCTCCCGACGCGGGTCTTTTTCAATAGTGGTGACCCAGCCTTGGCTCCCTATCTGGGGAATATCTCGAGACCTAAGTCTCGAGATATTTGGGACCAACTGTCCCCAGGCCTAGCCTCAGTCCCCGCCCTCACGGGGCTCGTAGGGAGAAGCTAGGCCTCTGGTCTGCCATCTGCCCCGCCCCAAAAAGGTTTGTGGGGATGGCAGTCTCACGGGATCAAGAGCCCACCATCGGCATCAAACTCGGCGTCAGGCACGGTGGCCTGGTGGCTAAAGCTCCCGCTTCACACACGGAGGGTCTGGGTTCGATTCCCGGCGGGTGGAAACATTTCGACACGTTTCCTTACATCTGTTGTCCTGTTCACCTAGCAGCAAATAGGTAACTGGGTGTTAGTCGACTGGTGTGGGTAGCATCCTGGGGGACAAGATTGAGGACCCCAATGGAAATAAGTTAGACAGTCCTCGATGACGCACTGACTTTCTTGGGTCATCCTGGGTGGCTAACCCTCCGGGGTTAAAAATCCGAACGAAATCTTATCTTACCCCCTTTGAAAGACCCAAAGAATAGTATAATCAGGTATTAGAACCCCTGCCGATAGCATGTGGAGTTCCCCAAGGTAGTATTCTGGGGCCCTTATTATTCTTATGTTATGTCAATGACATGCCTATCAGTGTCAAGTGCAAACTCCTACTGTATGCAGATGACAGTTGCCCTGTTAGTGTCAGGTAATGACCCACAAGATATAGCTAATGTTTTAACACTGGAACTGGAGTCCTGCAGCAAATGGTTAGTAGACAACAAACTATCATTACACCTCGGGAAAACTGAAGCCATTCTCTTTGGCACGAAACAAACTGAGAAGGGTAAATAATTTTAATGTCCAGTGTAATGGGAGCTCATCACTTTGGTTTCATCAGTAAAATATCTGGGAATCCCCTTTCACCCATGCATGTCAGGAGAATTGATAGGGAACAGTGTAGTAAAGAAAGCGAATGCCAGACTGAAGTTCCTGTATAGACAAGCACAGTGTCTACCTACTGAGGCTCGCAGGACCCTTACACAATGCCATGTGGATTACGCTTGCTCTTCATGGTACTCTGCCTTGACAAAAAAAAAAAAAAAAAACTGAAAGATAGACTGCAAATCACCCAGAACAAAATCGTAAGATTCATCCTGGGGCTGGGACCAAGAGAACATGTAGGCCAGGATGAATTACAGAAGTTGGATATGCTGAATGTTGAAGACAGAGTAAAACAACTGAAGCTAAATCTTGTTTATAAAATTGCTCACAAAACAGTGTCCAGAATATCTCTCTCTCTCTTGTCAAGGTTGGGAACCAAAGCAATCATAGTACTAGGGGAGAGCGCATAACTTTGTAGTACCCACAGTCATTGGCCAGGCTTCAAACACCTTTTATTGTACAGCAATAAAGGAATGGAACAGACTACCCGCAATGTCAAAGCCAGTCATAGCATGAACCAGTTCAAGAAGAGTGCCAAAAGGTGTCTGATGAATGTAGCTACAGAAAGGAGGGGAATGATTTTCTATTTTTTAGCTAACATACGTGTAAATTTTACCTTATTCCTAGTAATGACCCTCGTATTGTAGATAGTCTTAATGACCCTCGTGTAGTAGTCTTTTTAGTATGATAATAAGATGTTATCTTCATTATACAATAATGAGAAAATATTATAACCTTTATATTATAATAAGGTAAAAGGACCCCAATGGAAATAAGTCACTGTCTGACTTTTTTGGGGTTATCCTAAGTTCTCTACACATATGCTGCTATGTATGATAATTCTATGTAACTGTATTTGTGTATACCTGAATAAACTTACTTACTAATTCCATAATAGTTATACTGAAACATTACCCAAAAATTCAGTTTTATGTGCGTTTCAATTCGTTTTCTGTCTTCATTAATGTGGGTAGACTAATAAAAATATGGCAGATTATAAGGCTTAAGATACATTTAGAAAGTAATGACCTTAAGACAAGATTTATTCGGATTTTTAACCAGGGGAAAGGGGTTAACCACCCAGTCAGTCACTGAGGAGTATCTGGTTTTCATTGGGGTCTTTTTTAATCTTGTCTCCCAGAATGAGACCCACACCAGTCGACTAACACCAGGTACCTACTTACTGCATGGTGAACATGGGCAACATGTCCAGTGTTTCAATCCATGCCGGGGATTGAACCACGGACACTCGGTTATTAATTATTAAAGATTAGCCGGTATTCTCCCGGCCAGGGCCTGTTCCAAGTGGTGGCCCGGCCTTGGCTCCCTCTTTAGGGAGTGTCTGAGACCTAAGTCTCCCATGGGAGGAGGCACTAGTACCTCCTCATCTTTGGGACCAACTGTCCCCAGGCCTAGCCACAAGCTAGGCCTCTCTGGTCTGCCATCCCCGCCCCAAGGGGGCAAATGGGAATGACAGTCTTATGAGCTAAAGGCTCGGGCTCAGGCACCTACCCTACCCTAGAAGGGTTAGGCATGGTGTCGATCGGACACTCGGTGTGTGAGAGTGCACTGCCAACGAGCCACGGGCTACCTTTATTATAAAACTCGTACGAGAAAATATTTCCGGTAGCTTTCAAAATGGTTTGGAGAGATACATGCATGAAAAGGCTTGGGTCAAAATACTTAAATGGTACTTTTTTGTTCCCATTTTCCTTGTATTTTTGGCAAGCATCTGCTATTTATGTTGTAATTTCAAGTGACAATGAGTGGGTTAAAGGTGAGGGTTAACACAGCCCGTCAGGCGGGTTGTGTGGAACTTGTTCTATCACGGTCACTGTCTAGGTCAGGGCCAGTCTCTCAGACGCTCTATGACGTCGCCTGGTGTTAAAAAAAAAAAACTATATTTAAAGCTTATATAGCAACCCCTCCTCAGATGTGACTTATCAGGTTAAATAAGGAAACGGGACAAGCGTTTCCTAACTCGGGTTGAAGTCATATGACCCGCAGCTCGAGCTTTTGGTCATCTGACCGGGGCCTTCCGCTGGCTTTCCAGTCCACCCCTTTAAAAATTAAGATTAATTCTCTGGATGATGAGCCCTTAACCGACATCAAAGAACTTCCCTTGAGGGGATGCGACCACAACAATCGACTATTACACCCACCCATGTATAAACGTAAGTAAATTTACTTACATGATTCATTACCTTTGTACCTTGTTCAGCTATCAAAACACTGGGTCCAGTCCCTGGACCCATTATGTACCTCTGTAATCTTTGACTACCGCCCGCAGGATGGGTAGGGGGTGCATAATAAACATTAAACTAAAAAAAAAGGTCGTACTACACGCAAGATCAAATTTTCTCATACTTCATCACACAAGATATTTCCGTCATACGCCATTGCTAATGGTTAAATCCTGTTATATTCATCACACAAGGAAATGTGGCAGCCCGAGCTGAGACTTCAGCAGTCGACGAGGCTGTCCAGTCTCTGATATTATGGGTTCAGTAGTTTTACGAAGATTTACAGGCTCCTACAAGAATAATTCAAAGGCTCTCTTGAAGAAATTAGACCATGATGCAACATCTGGTACTTATTATGAGAAGTTTCGGCAACCAGTGCTTTTATCATACAAGGACAATGTGAAAATATACAAAAGATGAGTAATCAGTCTCGGAGTTAAGTAATATAAGATTTGTTTCGGATTTTTAACCCCGAGGGTTAGCCACCCAGATAACCCAAGAAAGGCATTGCGTCATCGAGACGTCTAACTATTCCATTGGGGTCCTTAATCTTGTCCCCCAGGATGCGACCCACACCAGTCGACTAACACCCAGGTACCTATTTGCTGCTAGGTGAACAGGACAACAGGTGTAAGTTGAAGAGCACCATAGTCTTGAAGGAACGCAGTTCCTTCAAGACTGACACCACCTGAACCCAAGACGTGCTGTAGTACCCCAGCTGCAGGGCGTCGACGACGATTGTAGCTACTAACTGCAACATCACCGAAGACTCGACCATGTCCTTGTCATAAGGCTGCCTCCGTCCCAGGGAGACCCCCGCCACAGGGTTGTAAAACGGTGCTCAACCTGACACGAAGACGGCTCACAGCGCCCTTTGTCATAGGGTTGCCCCCGCAATAGGGCTGTAAACGGTACTCCACTTAAGAATGCTCACCGTGCCCCCGCCATACGGCTGTAAACGGTACATCACTTGAATAAACTCCAACACTCCGGGAGCCACTGCCGAGTCACATGGGCAAGACCCGTCCTGGCAAACCTACATGAATGTGAACTCTTTTGTGTTAGTGTGAGGTTCAAGTCGGACCGAAACGTCGTTGTAAGCTTTCTCTCTCTTCTACGTGCGCGTTGTGTATAGATCTTCAGCCTGGTCACAAACCGGGCCGCGGGGGCGTTGACCCCCGAAACCCTCTCCAGGTATACTTATAAGTATCCTTTATTCACATTTTCTTTGTTCATTTATTTCTATTTATGTATAATTCACCCTTCTTCGGATAGATTCGCGATATAGTGTAATAATTTTATCCTTTTTCTTGTGTTTTCTAACGCAATTGTTCATTACGTAATATGCAGATCAGAATTGCGTCCTGGACACGGGTACACGAAAGTTATAAAGCCAATGTGATCGTTTTTTTAATGAGGTTGAATCTCAGTACGAATATGCTAGCAGTTACTAATCGATGACCTGCGAAAGGAGATATTTTCCGAGATAAGTAAATTACTCTTGACATCTAAGGTGATTCGTTGCCCAAGAAACAGTAAAAGCGTCTTCTGCTCTGAATCTTTGCTTCCCGGTACTGGGTATCAGTGCTGAAGCAACCGCTGGATGGTGTTACATACCTGTAGTTAAGCGTTCACTAGATATGTGTCCTAGGATTCCCATCCGACTCTTCGCTTCTGGTGTATGGATGCAGCGTGAGGTAAGCTAAGCTCGCAAGCTACACCGTTATAACTCGCAGAGAGTTGCCAGCGCTCTATATACACCGTCCCTACTATAACGGTATACTGTACGAGTTCTTCCAGCAACCCCTTCAGGGAGGTTGCAGTGATGCTTGAGAAGGACTTCGTCCAACCAGTTGAGCCGCTTTCCCCTTCCTATAATAAAACCTGATTTCTTCCCATTCCCTAGGCGCTGCATGCAGACATCACCCTAGAGCACTTCCCCATGAAAGTAATAAACTAGCAAATCACCCAGACCATATATTTAGTCTATACCTTTGAGCGAAGTATTAAATTCAGTCAAGAGGATGCGATATAAAAATTATCAACTTTTAGTCTACCATCCTACAATAAAGAAATATTTATTAAGACTTTTAGTGCATACAATTTGTTGCATTGACCCTGATGACAAACGTGTTATAAGCACAAAAAAAATTATTACTATTAACACATACCTGTACATAATAGGTATTCTTTCTTTTAGATGTGTGAATTAAAAGTTACAGGCAAGGTAAAGATGGTGAAGATTGACCTACATATGCGCAGCGGGTGACCTCTGTAGCACCCGAGAAGAGACCGACCCCACCACAACCACCCACAAGCCTAACTGTTACCTCACGCAGTTTTATTTTCTCTCGTCTGTTTACTTCCGATTTCTTGGCTCGATGACGGTGCTGTTTAATTATTGTGTCACCTGTTGTTCCCACAATAAATGCTTTTAAGTTTCAGTTTGTTTTTAAGTAGTCTAACAATAAGTCACGGACTTTTTTTTTTGGTTATCCTAGGTAATTTACACTTTTTGTGTTATCCGACCTAGGTAATTTACAGTATATATGATGATTGTACTTACGTATACCTGTGCCTAAATACACTTAGTAAAAGAATTTTGAATGCCAAAACTATTTTTATTTGGATGCCTTAGTCCCCTACATGCGCGTGTGTATGTTTGTTAGTGTACGAGTTTGTGTTTGTGTGTGTGTGTGTGTGTGTGTGTGTGTGTGTGTGTGTGTGTGTGAGAGAGAGATACAGAGATACAGAGAGATACAGAGAGAGAGGAGAGAGAGAGAGAGAGAGAGAGAGAGAGAGAGAGAGAGAGAGAGAGAGAGAGAGAGAGAGAGATACAAGAGAGAGAGAGATACAGAGAGAGAGAGATACAGAGAGAGAGAGATACAGAGAGATACAGAGATACAGAGAGAATACAGAGATACAGAGAGATAGAGAGAGAGAAATAGACAGAGAGAGAGACAGAGACTCAACAATCAATATTTGCACCAATAACTCATTACAGTTGTGACCGGGTATGGAAGTGTGAATTGCTCATTACTCTATAATTTGTTCATGATTGTAGCCATGTATAAACGTAAGTAACCATTCTTACAGGATTCATTACCTTTTTAACTTGTGAGTTCATTACCTCTGTACCTAGTTCAGCTATCAAAACTTTGGGGGCCCAGTCCCTGGACCCATTACGTACCTCTGTAATCTGTAAATACCTTTGTAACTTGTCATGATTGTGACCAGACCTACCTGGAGTTCACTACCTTTGAAATTGTGAGTTCATTACCTTTGTAAATTGCGAGTTCATTATCTTCGTAATTTTGAGTTCATTACCTCTGTAACTTGCTCAGCTATCAAAACTTTGGAGTCCAGTCCCTGTACCAATTATGTACCTCTGTAATCTTTTGACTACCGCCCACAGGATGGGTATGGGGTGCATAATAAACATATTAAACTAACCCTACATGCCTATGTGTATGACATTTATACAGACTTTAGTATAATAATTTGGAAGTGGTAAACCTGTAGGGGTCATAAAATCACTAATTCCGAAAAGGACATCATAATAAAGCTGTGAACTCGAAAGGAACAGTTGACTTAAGTAACTTTATTTAGGCATATGTACACAAAAGTACAATTATCATACATGTGTAAATTACCAAGGATAACAAAAAAATGAAAGTAATTTATTTCTGGGGTCCCTTAATTATGTAAGTGGTAAGTACTGCTAAAATTTACAGAGGAAGAGGTGAGTAGGTGTTATCTCAGGTCTAAGCTTCCTACTGGCCCATTATTGTTGGTCTTCAAGACTTGCGACTGTATTATTTCCTCAGTGACACCGTTTTTTTTCCACCCTGTAATCTTTGCTTATAACTAACGGTTCAGAATTTTGCTAACGGGCCCAGAGTTATTTCAGCCACGGTAACGGCATATAACACCGTCTCGTAAATCATTCTAAAATACTTTTACAATAAAGAAATCATCCAACCGCAAAAGTTTCAACATCCACCTAACTCGTAGTCATTCTAATATCTTAACAGCATCTAAAGTGTGTTTTTAATATTGTGTTGTAGTCTACACCTTCATACCCTGTAGGGTACAGGAACTGGAGCCACGATTCTCTTTCTCGGATCAAACATAATTGCCTTCCATCTCTCCCATTACCCAGGCGTTGTTTGATCCCTACATGTTTAGTGCTTTCTGATAATACTACATCTAGCTGAGGAATCAAGCAATTGCTAACCAACACAAATCGTTATGGAGACAAATTCCGGTTTGTGTACCTTCGGGTGATGCCGATTACACTGCTCAGAGGGACAAATTAACTGGGCAGTGCCACTTATTCCGACTCAGTGTACCGCTATAACATTATTATAATAATAAAAAAGAAGCGCTAAACCCACTAGGATTATACTGCAAATGCGGCTATAACAGTAGTATATTTCAGAGTAATTCGTTGATTCACTATGTATGCTGACCGGTCTATCCTGGGCTGCTGCAACAGTTCACTAACTCCCTTTTAGTGGAGTTACCTGGAGGTTATTCCGGGATCAACGCCCCCGCGGCCCGGGTCCACGACCAGGCCTCCCGATGGATCAGGGCCTGATCAACTAGGCTGTTACTGCTGGCCGCACGCAGTCCGACGTACGAGCCACAGCCCGGCTGATCCGGCACTGACTTTAGGTATCTGTCCAGCTCTCTCTTGAAGGCAGCCAGGGGTTTTATGGCAATTCCCTAATGCTTGATGGGAGGCTGTTGAACAGTTTTGGGCCCCGGACACTTATGGTGTTTTCTCTTAGTGTACCAATTGGCGCCCCTACTTTTTATTGGCGGCATTTTGCATCGCCTGCCCAGTCTTTTAGCTTTCGTAGGGAGTGATTTCTGTGTGCAGATTTGGGACCATTCCTTCCAAGATTTTCCAAGTGTAGATTATGATATATCTCTCCCTCCTGCGTTCCAACGAGTACAAGTCAGTGCTTCCAAGCGTTCCCAGTAGTTATGGTGCTTGACAGAACTTATACGTGCAGTAAAGGATCTCTGTACACTCTCTAGATCTGCGATTTCACCTGCTTTGTATGGGAGAGGGTTAATGTACAGCAGTATTCCACCTAGAGAGAAACAAGTGATTTGAAAAGGACATCATGGGCTTGGCATCTCTCGTTTTGAAAGTTCTCATTATCCCATCCTATCATTTTCTTTGCACGTGCGATCGTGGCACTGTTGTGATCTTTGAAAGTGAGATCCCAGACATTACTACTCCCAGGTCCCTTACATTATTTTTCCGCGCTATTGTATGGCCGGAGTCAGTAGTAATACTCTGTTCTAGTTATTATCTCCTCCAGTTTTCCATAACGGAGTATTTGGGAAATTTTGTCCTCATTGAACATCATATTTTTTTACCGTTGCCCACTGGAAAACTTTGTTTATATCTTCTTGGAGGTTAACCGCGTCCTCAGCAGATGACAGCCTCATGCAGATCCTAGTATCATCCGCAAGGATGATACGGTGCTGTGGTGTATATCTCTGTTTATGTCTGATATGAGGATAAGAATAAAATGGGGGCGAGTACTGTGCCTTGTGGAACAGAGGGTCTTCACTATGGCAGCCTCCGATTTAACTCTGTTGACCACTACTCTTTGTGTTCGATTTGTTAGGAAGTTGAAGATCCATCTTCCCACTTTCCCCGTTATTCCTTTAGCACGTATTTTATGGGGTATTACGCCATGATCGCATTTGTCAAATGCTTTTGCAAAGTCTGTGTATATTACATCTGCATTCTGTTTTCTCCAGTGCATCCAAGGCCATGTCATAGTGATCCAGTAGTTGTGGAGGCAGGAGCGACCCGCCCTGAACCCATGTTGCCCTGGATTGTGCAGATTTTGGGAATCCAGGTGATTTGCAATCCTGCTTCTTAGCACTCTTTCAAAGATTTTATGATGTGGGACGTCAGAGCTATTGGTTATTGTTCTTAGCTAATGCTTTGCTGCCACCTTTATGGAGCGGGGCTATATCCGTTGTTTTAAGTGACTGTGGAATTTCACCCATGTCCAAGCTCCTCCTCCATAGTGTACTTAGGGCACGCGAGAGGGTTCTTGCAGTTCTAAATGAAAACAGAGTTCCACGAGTCTGGGCCCGGGCTGAGTGCATAGCATGTTGTCAATGGCTTTTTCGAAATCTATCGGAGTTAGGGTAAAGTCGGAAATCTGGCATACATTTATGGAGTTTTGAGGCTCATTCATGAAGAATCATTTGGGTCGTCGATCCTCAGACCGATTAGTGGTTCACTAAACACAGAGTCGTACTGGGATTTCAATATTTCACTCATTTCCTTGTTGTTCGTCTGTGTAAGTCCCATCCCGTTTTGAGTAAGGGCCCGATACTAGATGTGGTATTTGCCTTGTTTTTGGCATATGAAAAGAAATATTTGGAATTTCTTTCAAATTTTACTAATAGCTTTAAGCTCCTCCTGCCTCTCCGGTTCATGTAAGAGTCATTTAGCTTAAGTTCAATAGTTTTTCCACTTCCCTGTTCATCGCCTCCTTTCGTGTATCAGATATTCTAGCACTCCTGAGGAGCTCATTGACTCTACGTCGTCTCTGTAGAGGGAGCATCTTTTTCTCTTCTAAAATCCATTTACTTCTCTGCTCTTCTTCTTTCTTAGGGGGAATATGCCTATGAAACATGCTTCGGCATCCAGGAAGTTTGATCCTTCAAGCACTGGTTTTGGGTCCATGTCATTTAAGTACATCTCCCACATGTTTCGTTTTAGGACATGTTTACCTGGTCCCAGGTTCTTGTTGTTGAAATTGTATTTTGTGAATCCCTTTCACAGGTACTGCAATCTGCTGTTCAGACCCCCTATGCATGTACGTCTGGACTTTCGATTAGATTGTGATCGGAATTAGTGTTTTTTTGATATACTTATGTCTCTTATCAGGTTCCTCATTATTTGTGAAAAGGTTCAATGGTGTTTTCTAGTCTTGTGCTCCACAATCTGCTTGCTTAAGTGTTTTTTCGCGAGCTTAGTACTCATGTTGTGTGACCTTTCATTGCGCTACCTCCGGGGATTGTTTCAGCTATAACATTATTTGCTACATTTTCCATTTTGTATCTGTAGAGATCAGCATCTTTTTGGTAAACTTGAATAATAACTTTAGTTGCCACCTTTACAATGTTCATTATTGTTATTATAAATTAAATCCTCGCCATAATCAAGGAGACATCTTAAAATATAAATGTTTTTAACGTTAAACACACTTTACACTAAACAAATTTAGGTCAGTGAAACTGGTTAAAATGACGTCGTTTAAAGATGACTACAATGATGAGGCAAGAAATGGTGTATCCTAATGTTTATAATTTAAACCTATAATTTTTAAAGTGGTGGGAAGTGGTAAGCCAGAAGAGTCCCTCGGTCAGATGACCAAAAGCTCCAGCAGCGGGTCCATCATATGATAAAAGATCCGCGTCAGGAAAACACCTTTTTTCCCGACAAACCTACCTAACCTAACGAAAATGGTAAGCTGAGAAAGTGGAAAGAACATGATATAATGAGGGTAGTGAGAAGTTAAAGGTACGATTGGAATGATATACAATGTTGAGGAGTAAATGGATAAAATGGTTCATCACAGCAACTCCAGAAGAAGTCTAGTCTCGTTAGTTTGGCTGTGTCAACAGCATGACCGCAGCTTTTTCTCTCACGCCGTCTACACGTGTGTCTTATACCCATATAATCTTTTGGGTCCCAATCTTTCCCCCCCTTCCCCGTAAAAGAAAACTGGTAAAAAGCCTGTTTAATATTAATGAACTTAAACTCCACACAGCGTGATCTGCTTCTTTATCAAAATTATGAAGATATTGACTTTAGGGAAAATTACTGTTCAGTGGAGTATATCAGGACTAGTGAACATATTACCAGGTACAAAACAGTGAGATTATCGAACAAAATCTGGACATAGTATTATGAAACCTTTCGAGAATTGTATTGGGGGGCGGAAAAAAAAAAGTGCTAGGTACAGGGGGATGGACAGCTTGACCGCTCGTCCAAGGAACCCCCACCACAGACACCTTTAACTCTAAGAACTTGAGAGATCAGCCCCAATTTAATTATGTGCCTGTAAATCTTACTACCAATAGGATGGGAATGGGGAGGACTACCGCCCACCAACATGGGTATTACCTGGATTTGCCTGTATGCGGTGGATAACAAAACTATTTAAATCGAAAAACTATCCAACAAGTGATTAAAAGGAGTAAACTACAGTTTATTTTTTTTTCTTGTTCCAGTCTTCTAACTTTCACTAAGTTATGTCGGGGAACAGCACAGTCACTAGAATTAACCAGACTGAAGTAAACTTCTTTCGTCTGTTTGTCAGGTGCATAAATTTTTCAATAAACAATATATCAAGGAGATATACAACGTCCTGGTGACCAATGCAACGCGTGAGCATTTTCACAAATACTAAAATTGTCTGCCAATTGTTGATTCCGAGAGTCATCGCCCCCGCGGTCCCTGGTCCTAGACCAGGCCTCCCGAAGAAAAATAAAATGCCATAACCATTATTGTGTTTTTATTTAATAAACAATCGTTATAATTTCATACTGGGAGAGAAGAGAGAGAGAGAGAGAGAGATAGAGAGAGAGAGAGAGAGAGAGAGGTGAGAGAGAGAGAGAGAGAGAGAGAGTAGAGAGAGAGAAGAGCGAGATAATAATAAATATATCATTAACGTACATATTACACGGCTCGTTTAAGTCGATAATTCAACATTCTCTGCATAAGTTATTAAACGTTTCCATTCGA
>NC_069433.1:6078610-6133610 GCF_026875155.1 Cherax quadricarinatus | reverse complement strand
TTCAATTACGTAAACTTATCTAAAATATATTATTGGATTAGTCTAAAGTTATATTGAGGTCTTGTTATAATAAGGTTTAGGCAGTTTTTCTAAGGTTCTTTTGGAACAATATGTATTATTTTTACATAACATAAATGGAAAAAATATCTTTACGACGTATATCATAAAAATTTTAGAAAGGACTTAATTATAAAACGCGTTCTTTTGCTAAATAACCAATTTTACCTATTCGGCACGACATTATATGTGATATATATATATATAAATATATATATATATATATATTATATATATATATAAAATAAGAATTTGTTTAAAAATAATCAGTACCGGAAACAATTATTGTTGCTAAGAGGTTAATGACTAGTTTAAGAAATGGTGTCATCCGAATTCCAGTTTCGGGATCCAAACATTCCAATTCAGTAGTATTTACTGGTGGCTTTAGACAGCTGTGAGTGTGACTGATACCAGAAGTGAAAAAAGAGTCTGCCTGTTTCAAGATCGCTATTTGGCTGGTGTCCTCGTTAATCAATACACTAACCAAATCCAAACTAACCTAACCTTAATATCAAGACATTTGCATAACAATAGTATGAGAAATCGCGTACTGCTTCATAAGATAGTTTGATTAGAAATCGTTGATGGATCCTAAGAT
Organism: Cherax quadricarinatus; assembly: GCF_026875155.1. Taxonomy (NCBI): domain Eukaryota; kingdom Metazoa; phylum Arthropoda; class Malacostraca; order Decapoda; family Parastacidae; genus Cherax; species Cherax quadricarinatus. The sequence goes on along the minus strand of NC_069433.1, from coordinate 6,132,955 downwards.
GGAATGTTACGTCCTAGAAAAGCAGGATTAAATACAATCATAACAGTGAAGTTGTTGTGTACGATGGTACACAACAACTTCCTGCCACTTCATCTACATCCCTGTATTTTTTCTACACCTCTATTGCCGCATTCTGTTACCGATTCTGTTTGAGACTTCATGTTGAAAGTATGTAGGGGTGGTAATAACGTCTGGGATAGGCTATACTATTGGTATGAGGGCAATATTTGGTATTTGTTCATTAAGCAATGGAAGGGAAGTAATGCGGTCAGTGACACCAAGGAGTCATCTACCTTCCACTACCCAGTCAACACGCGTTTGAGAGGAGAACGTTTTGTAAAGGGTTTTGAATGTAGAATTTAGGTTACATCTCGCAAACGTCAATCGTTTGGAATACAATCGTACCACTGGCAAACTCAAATCGTTCGTCACAAAATCGTCCATTAGACATCACGCGTAGTATACAATCACCTCGGTTAAATATCCTACTGTGAAATTTTTTATGAGATTCAAATCCAAGCAAAAAGAGGAAATTCAGTACATTTTACCATACCTTTGAAAGGAATTCTAACGTCTCTATTACAAGAGATCCAACAAGCAGAAAACCAGAAACGCATTATCATATAATAAAGTATCAATAACAACACACCCTAGGATACATTCCAGTTATTACTACACAATCAGTTTTTTAATTTTATTCACGGTGAAGTGCTTATTACATATCATATATATCGCTGCAAGTCCTTGTAGATTACCCGGCTCAGCTCAAGTCCTCATTTTAAATATAATAGACCTAAATGAATTAGAAAATGTTCCAGTTAGGGATAATGAAGTGAAGTCTTACATCAATCAATCATAACTTGATTCGAAGTGAGGGGAATGTTTGCGCTTCCTTGGATCACAGCCGAAACAGCAAGCACATACAACCCTCCCCCATTTGAAGTTATGTGAGGGCATAACAGTCAAGGGAAGACGTGATTGCAAGGTCCAAGTTAACACACCGAGTCGCAACTCACTGTGAATGACGGACACGACCTAGCATCATCTCTAAATGTTCCGTGAACACCGCGAGACGTGAGAATCCGTTACTACCTCTATCTATAGGAAGGTTTTAGACGCATCTGAAGAATGAATTTTAAGGTACCAAACTGCAGAACAAACTTTCATTGGGACAACGTTTCGCTCCGTGAAGAACGTTAACAAGTCCTAACGTGACTAGCTTTATCAAGTCATGACTGGATAAAGCTCTACAGAGCGAAACTGTGTTTTCCCCATGAAAACTTCTTTTGCAGATGTCTTCATACTCGGTGGCAATACGCCATTTCATCCTTGTTGAAAAAACTGGACTTTACATCCCAATGGAATTAGAAATAAAAAATTATTTTTGGAAAGTGTTGTCATAGCCTATTATCCTAGGTTAAATCTACATAATGTACTATAATGAATCTAACATGTTTCCTTACGAGCATAGAACAGATTAATAGGATATGTATGTCATACCTAAATAAAGACTTGTTGGTTGAGTTCAGTAAGATCGCGGGACGAAGATAGGTTACCTATGATATCTAAATACAGTCTGGGAGGCTCTTTAGAAACTGGACCTGACGAGGCTAGTCAGTGATCGTGGGAGTGTGGTCAGCTCAAAGCAGGGTTGCTAGTTTCCTTAAGGCACCTTTCAATGATGAAGGGAGCCCTGATGCCGGTGACGGGCTCTGTATATTGTATTTAGCCAGAAATGGTGTATAAAAACAACGTTTTACCGCGATTAAATGCAAAGAATAAGAGATAATATACTTCAAAGAACGGAAGATAATCAAATGGTTTGGTCACATAGAAAGAGGGGAGGATGACAGATCTTATAATACAAGAGGGTTTATATAAATCTGGAAGCTTTATGTTACTAGTGGAGTCCAGACCAATTCTTGTCGAACTGGTTTTGGGTACTGATGTGTTACACTTTTCCTCTTTCTCGCTTGCTTGCCTGGTATCGTTTCCTTGAGAAAGGAGATAGAAGTGAGAATAAGAAACAATACCAGGTTAATGAGCAAGGAAAGTAAGTGGAGTAAAAGCAGACAAAAAAAAAAAGGTTGGACATAGCGTGTTCCTTCAAACGTTCTTGTCCATAGTGAACCTGAACCTGGGATCATTTTCTACCTACTTTGGCACAATGAGGTGAGACCACCTGTAGCCACAGATGCTGGAGAACGGTCAGAAATATACAGTGCAATTGTATTACAAAAAAAACAGCCGAAAGATGAAGACCGAGTATTGAATTCCTCTTGAGTAGCTCTACAGTTTAAAATTCATCGATTATATTCACCAAGATCTTTTGAGATTTTATTGCTGCTCTGTTGCTGAAACTGTTCAGTTGATGTAAGTAAATCTTCACTACTCAAGATGATGAACCGCTAAAGAAATTAGAAACTTACAAATTAATTCCAGTGGTGGGTCAGCATCAAAAATACACTGACCTGGTCACTAGGAATAAACTAATGAACCGCTGTTACCAAAATATAAAAGACCTGGTCGTTAAGATCTCAAGGCCTGTCATCATTAGGTCAACTGACTTGATATGTACCAGGCTAGACCATTATCGCCGTCTAAAGTTTCATCTAAAATTGTGCTAGCTGAGAACTGCTGCAACAACGAAAGTGTGGCATTTGCCTGAAGGTTTTGCGTAAAATTTCGTATTCTTTGGAACATACAACTGTAATGTTGTAACACTTACCAAAGCTGCTACTATACGAAGAGCAACACTCGTTCGCTTTAACCGTCATGTATGCCTCAAAAGAATTAAAGATTTTCGTTTTCATTTTTTCCCGAGGATTACAACCATAACATCTTGGTTGTATCAGGCTCTGATCCACCACGAGGCTTTGGTCACAGACCGGGCGCGGGGGCGTTGACCCTCGAAACCCTCCCCAGGTATACTCCAGTAACTAAGTTTAAAATATAGTCTGTTACACATATGCTGTCTAACGATTGAGTGATCGTCTTTACAGGAAATTGAGCGTCGTACCTCATTACCTCCACAATCTTCCCTTTTTGTGAGGTGACTGGTTCACACAGCAATCTGTCCAAGCGGGAAGATGGAGTATTCATGGTAGGAAGGAGGTACAACAATTGAGATTAAAGTTACAACAGCGACCAGTGCCCCACCCCTCTCTCTCTAAGCCACATCTGTGGACCCTGACAGTGCGTTGGTGAGACAGTCGTGTGAAATGCGAAATCCGTGAGGTTATTCAGCGCAAGTAGTAGAGGCTCGATCCTCTGTCCGCTAAGAGCGAGACACGCTATACAACTGGATTCACCTAAACTATGAGTCACGAAGCCCCTTGATGCCGTAACAGTTAATTCACAGAAAATATTTTCCGGACATTTAATCTAGCCTTGATGTTAAATACTCATTCACAATAGCCCCACTGGGACTATAATACTGACTAGAAACATGAATTATAATACCTACATCATTACAGCTAGTAAGATGATAGGACAGTAAAGTGTTCATGAACGTAATATTTACACCGTCCAGTTATGGGAGAAACGGAAACCTGATGAACGTGTTGAACTCTGGCAGGACTGCCGAGTTTATCTTGTCTCATAAACATTAAGATACTTAAGTCTTATTAACTCTGACTTTCCTATGTGTTTTAATGGTTCTGACAGCTACTAACTTGTCTTTCCATCCCCCTTCCCTTTCTAGGGTTGGATTACATATCAAAGGCCTGGCAAAAGATCATAATCCTTTCTGCCCAGAGCATAAGGTTAGAATCTCCCGGCGTGGCGATAATGCTAAATTAACCAATTTTAGAAAGAAAAGAACGGACACAAATGTTTGGAGAATTGTGTGGTTTAATATAAACATTGTGCAGTGAAAGAGGCGAGGTAATGCTGTAAGTTCGAACCTTTGTACCCAGACACGGGAGCTGTGATTGTCGGGATCCGGGTATGGTGCTGCCAGGTGCAGGTGGTGAAAAACTGTATAGCAAAGACATGAGAGACATTTAAGTGCATGTTTCATAGATTCTGAGCTAAGTAAAATAATTAATCCCCGAAATTTTCTTCAAAAGTGGGAGATACTGTTGTGGGAGGTGTAAAAAAGAAAAAGTAACACTATGAATGACAATATGGCACCTGCAACTGTAATATGAAGTGTTCAGCGGAACTATCTTGCTGGATTGTAGGAGACTGGATAAATGAATCATGGATAGTCCTCTAGATGTAGGGTATAGGCTTCATGTTTTTTATAGGAGTGACTAATATGTATGATCTTTACTTAGTAGTGCAGTAAGAGGAATGTGAAAAGGAGACTGATGTTAATATATAAAATATAAGTGAAAGTGAATGAATTAAAGAAAAGTATCGTTAGTTCTGGCATGTGTAATTGTTAAAAGAAAGTTAGGCTAGAGAAGTCATGAGGAGGATGAGGAAAAGATATGGTGTGAATTTAACAATGAAGCTAGACAGTGTATAGTTTAAATCTGGGTTACAAGTGGGAAGAAAAAAGAGTGGTGGTTGAAGGAGAAAAACAGTGGCATATGAAAGCCTTATATAATGTCAAAATTATACCAAGAAGGATTATATGGAAAATACAAATGCGCGAATGGGTGAGGCCTGTCAACAATTATTTTGACAAACAGTTTTGGAGATAATAAGACAAGATAACTGAGAAAGCGAATAAGGAGGTAAACTTTCTTTTGGTATCGTTTTAATATTAATGATGTTATGGAAACAGGAATTTCATGCTTGGGACTAGGTGGAAGAAGATTTAATAAAATTTTTGAGGAACTACAAGCGAGTAGAAACGAAATGAAGCCGTAAGTATATTTAGAGTAAGTACAGGAGCAGAGGTTGTCATGTGATTCCTCGTACAAAAAAGCAGCAGGACAAGGATGCAAGAATTACAGGATGAATATATCAGATAAAACGTACGTGAAAATTGTGACGGAACAATTAGAAAGCAATAAAGATCGAATGCATACAAGAGTTTATTTAGAAGGGAAAGGAGCTTCTTGTAGTTACGTGAACCACTTAGCAACAGATGGCGGGTTACAGTACTCTGAGGGTGTTTAGCAGACGCTGGCAACTGTCATGAACTCTAATTTTGTTTGATTGCATGAGGGAAAGGGAGGAGGTAAGGCAATGGTCCAAGAGTTGTGCTGACTGTAATGACTGAATGTTCTACTATCTATGCCTCTAGCATATAAACTGTTATTAGAGCTGGTCATGAGAGTGTGAGCAGAACAGTAATCAGTAAGTCATAGGTGTAAGACTATTGAAGTGTTGTGATTATGTACCTCAGTACTACTGTAACTATGGTAGAGACTTCAGAGTAATTAATAATATATTCACGGAGAACCGGTAAGGAATATAAGCGCCAAGGGGCTCAGAGGAAATCAGGTTTTATCCTAAGGAATGGATGACTACATATTTGTTATTTTCTTGAAAGAAGGAATCACTGAGCACTCTGGTATTGGAAGATGATGAGATTGGCTCAGGGGCAGAGTAGCTCCTATTCCTGACATCAAGAGCCCTGCACCAGCATCACTGTGAAGATATAGCCTACGGCTTGCTTGCTTGCTTTTAAATTCAAGTTTTCTTAAGTAACTCCTGACACGTTATTTGTATGCGGATTATTACTGATTGTATTATAATATTCAGGGGACAGCGGTAAACAAATAGGGGGTCAAACAACTCCTGGAAATAGGAGGTATCAGGTTTGATCCACGAAAGGGAGGATAGCTCCAATTCCTTAGATCTAAAACAATTCATCGGCATCAGAGCATTCCCTCTTAAAGAATGTTATGCGAGATAAGACTTGGAAATGTATTTATTATGCAAGACTTGAGACTTAAGCAACAGGACAACGGTTTGTATGAGACGAGTTTGAAGCAACAGGGCAACGGTTTACAGGAGACGTGAGACTGAAGCAACAGGGCAACGGTTTACAGGAGACGTGAGACTGAAGCAACAGGGCAACGGTTTACAGGAGACGTGAGACTGAAGCACAGGGCAAGGGTTTTTTACAGGAGACGTGAGACTGAAGCAACAGGACAACGGTTTACAAGTTAGTTTAATATGTTTATGCACCCCATACCATCCTGTGGGTGGTAGTCAAATGATTAGAGGTACATAATGGGTCCAGGGACTGGGCCCCAAAGTTCTGACAGATGAACAAGTTACAGAGGTAATGAACTCAGGTAGATCTGGTCACAATCATGCCCAGGTTACAAAGGTAATGAATCATCTACACGTCTATACATGGTCACAATCATGAACAAATTAGGAAGTAATGAGCCATTCACACGTCCACACCCGGTCACAACTGTAATCAATCAATCAATCAAGTTCATTCTCTATAAAGATTACAATGGGGGGTTTACATATTATAAGATATTGAGTGGTTTACATATTATAAAATACTAATTACAGAGAAGCCACTATCACACCTAGCATGACTGGGCATTTCGGGCAGAATGAGTTATTAGTGCAAATGAATGAATGAATGTATGTATGTATGTATGTATGTATGTATGTATGTATGTATGTGTACTCACCTAATTGTGGTTGCAGGGTCGAGACTCAGCTCCTGTGTGTACTCACCTAGTTGAGGTTGCGGGGGTCGAGTCCGAGCTCCTGGCCCCGCTCTTCACTGATCGCTACTAGGTCACTCTCCCTGAGCCGTGAGCTTTATCATACCTCGCTTAAAGCTATGTATGGATCCTGCCTCCACTACATCGCTTCCCAAACTATTCCACTTTCTGACTACTCTGTGGCTGAAGAAATACTTCCTAACATCCCTGTGATTCATCTGTGTCTTCAGCTTCCAACAGTGTCCCCTTGTTACTGTGTCCAATCTCTGGAACATCCTGTCTTTGTCCACCTTGTCAATTCCTCTCAGTATTTTGTATGTCGTTATCATGTCCCCCCCATCTCTCCTGTCCTCCAGTGTCGTCAGGTTGATTTCCCTTAACCTCTCCTCGTAGGACATACCTCTTAGCTCTGGGACTAGTCTTGTTGCAAACCTTTGCACTTTCTCTAGTTTCTTTACGTGCTTGGCTAGGTGTGGGTTCCAAACTGGTGCCACATACTCCAATATGGGCCTAACGTATAGGGTTGTACAGGGTCCTGAACGATTCCTTATTAAGATGTCGGAATGCTGTTCTGAGGTTTGCTAGGCGCCCATATGCTGCAGCAGTTATTTGGTTGATGTGCGCTTCAGGAGATGTGCCTGGTGTTATACTCACCCCAAGATCTTTTTCCTTGAGTGAGGTTTGTAGTCTCTGACCCCCTAGACTGTACTCCGTCTGCAGCCTTCTTTGCCCTTCCCCAATCTTCATGACTTTGCACTTGGTGGGATTGAACTCCAGGAGCCAATTGCTGGACCAGGTCTGCAGCCTGTCCAGATCCCTTTGTAGTTTCTGCCTGGTCTTCGATCGAGTGTATTCTTCTCATCAACTTCACGTCATCTGCAAACAGGGACACCTCAGAGTCTATTCCTTCCGTCATGTCGTTCACAAATACCAGAAACAGCACTGGTCCTAGGACTGACCCCTGTGGGACCCCGCTGGTCACGGGTGCCCACTCTGACACCTCGCCACGTACCATGACTCGCTGCTGTCTTCCTGACAAGTATTCCCTGATCCATTGTAGTGCCTTCCCTTTTTATTCCTGCTTGGTCCTCCAGTTTTTGCACCAATCTCTTGTGTGGAACTGTGTCAAACGCCTTCTTGCAGTCCAAGAAAAATGCAATCCACCCACCCCTCTCTCTCTTGTCTTACTGCTGTCACCATGTCATAGAACTCCAGTGGGTTTGTGACACGGGAAATTTCCCATCCCTGAAACCATGCTGGCTGCTGTTGATGAGATCATTCCTTTCTAGGTGTTCCACCACTCTTCTCCTGATAATTTTCTCCATGATTTTGCATACTATACATGTCAGTGACACTGGTCTGTAGTTTAATGCTTCATGTCTGTCTCCTGTGTGTGGGGTGGTTGTACTCACCTAATTGTACTCACCTAATTGTGGTTGCAGGGGTCGAGACTCAGCTCCTGGCCCCGCCTCTTCACTGATCGCTACTGGATCCTCTCTCTCTCTGCTTCCTGAGCTTTGTCATACCTCTTCTTAAAACTATGTATGGTTCCTGCCTCCACTACTTCACTTGCTAGGCTATTCCACTTGCTGACAACTCTATGACTGAAGAAATACTTCCTAACGTCCCTGTGACTCGTCTGAGTCTTCAGCTTCCAGTTGTGACCCCTTGTCCCTGTGTCCCCTCTCTGGAACATCCTATCTCTGTCCACCTTGTCTATTCCCCGCAGTATCTTGTATGTCGTTATCATGTCTCCCCTGACCCTTCTGTCCTCCAGTGTCGTCAGTCCGATTTCCCTTAACCTTTCCTCGTACGACATTCCCTTGAGCTCTGGGACTAGCCTTGTTGCAAACCTTTGTACTTTCTCTAACTTCTTGACGTGCTTGACCAGGTGTGGGTTCCAGACTGGTGCTGCATACTCCAGTATGGGCCTAACATACACAGTGTACAGTGTCTTGAACGATTCCTTATTAAGGTATCGGAACGCTATTCTCAGGTTTGCCAGGCGCCCGTATGCTGCAGCGGTTATTTGGTTGATGTGTGCCTCCGGTGATGCGCTCGGTGTTATGGTCACCCCAAGGTCTTTCTCCCTGAGTGAGGTCTGTAGTCTTTGTCCACCTAGCCTATACTCTGTCTGCGGTCTTCTTTGCCCCTCCCCAATCTTCATGACTTTGCATTTGGCTGGATTGAATTCGAGAAGCCAGTTACTGGACCACATGTCCAGCCTCTGTGTGTGTGTGTGTGTGTGTGTGTGTGTGTGTGTGTGTGTGTGTGTGTGTATTCACCTAATTGTACTCGACTAATTGTGGTTGCAGGGGTCGAGTCTCAGCTCCTGGCCCCGCCTCTTCACTGATCGCTACTAGGTCCTCTCCCCTCTGCTTCCTGACTTTGCCATACCTCTTCTTAAAACTATGTATGGTTCCTGCCTCCACTACTTCACTTGCTAGGCTGTTCCACTTCCTGGGCGACTCTATGACTGAAGAAATACTTCCTAACGTCCCTGTGACTCGTCTGAGTCTTCAGCTTCCAGTTGTTATTATGTGTGTGTGTGTGTGTGTCAGCTTTACTGTACTTCTGTAGTAATAACACTACTGACATGTGTGTGTGTTTCTCACCCCCAACCCCTCCACACACACACAAATTATAAATATATATATATATATATATATATATATATATATATATATATATATAATATATATATATAATATATTATATATATATATATATATATGCAATAAGATCACAGTAAACAGGTGATTTCAGAATATGCAAAACAACCACTCTGAAAGAATAGAGAAATCCCAAGCGCTTTCGTGACTACTCACATTATCAAGGAACCATAGTTCCTTGATAATGTGAGTAGTCACGAAAGCGCTTGGAATTTCTCTATTCTTTCAGAGTGGTTGTTTTGCATATTTTAATATATATATATATATATATATATATATATATATATTATATATATAATATATATTATGAAATATAATAAGTGAACATTGTAAATTTTCATGAATTAACATCTGACAGAAGTACTAGCGTACATGAATAGAGAAATGTACTGCGCGCCACCGCGTACAGCAACACGTGGCATGTGCAGATGGGTGCGGTGTACAAGTGCTGGTGTACGTTTAAATGGGCGTGGTGTACAGGTGCTGGTGTACATGCAAGTGGGCGTGGTGTACAGGTGCTGGTGTACATGCAAGTGGGCGTGGTGTACAGGTGCTGGTGTACATGCAAGTGGGCGTGGTGTACAGGTGCTGGTGTACATGCAAGTGGGCGTGGTGTACAGGTGCTGGTGTACATGCAAGATGGGCGTGGTGTACAGGTGCTGGTGTACATGCAATGGGCGTGGTGTACAGGTGCTGGTGTACATGCAAGTGGGCGTGGTTGTACAGGTGCTGGTGTACATGCAAGTGGGCGTGGTGTACAGGTGCTGGTGTACATGCAAGTGGGCGTGGTGTACAGGTGCTGGTGTACATGCAAGTGGGCGTGGTGTACAGGTGCTGGTGTACATGCAAGTGGGCGTGGTGTAACAGGTGCTTGGGGTATGCACAGGTTTTGTAACGGCATTTGTGCCCTGGGTATGTGTATGTGAGCAAGGGTGACCGGTCTTGTAAACCTGTAAAAGGGTTATGTGGGGTACAGATACACGCGGTATGATCCTGTACCAAACGTTGTTACCAACAGGTTTGTAGTGAAGGTAGAGTTTAATAAACCAAGTTCATCTCAACCTTGGTGATGGTGTATTGAGATAATACTGATACACCTAAGCAGTCTCTAAACACATTCATTACATGCAAGTACTTCATATCCACATTTTTCTTAATACCATGACTGGCAAGACTCTAGTGATAATAAAAAATATATTAGATGCAGTAAAATTAGCTTTAAAAATTTTTATCTCCCAAAATAAGGAGCGGTTTTTTTTTTTACCCGCCTTCAAGGCTTTTCTGGTTGAAAAGTGAGGCAGCGTTTCTAAATGTGCCGAATAGGTAAAATTTGCGATTTTGGCTTAAATAGCAACGCCCTTCATATTTTGACTCACCTGGCTGGCACATATTGCCTCCACAGCCTACCAAGCGTTGTCATTGTTAGCATTCAAGTCACTGAATTAACTCACAACCACAAAAAGCACTCAACGTTAGGTCATACTATATCCTTCACGTGCAAGGTCAGCGGTTCACTGTCTCGTACTGTACTACAAGAGTTCTCTCAAAAACTCCAGCAGCAGAGGGACGCTTACCCTCCCTCAGCTCCTGGTGTGCACTACCTTCCTCTTCCTTCCACCTGTTACAAGGTACCGTAAACACTGAAGCCAGGGCCCAGGCCCTGGATGAAGCGTGATGCTTTATAGCAACACTTTACACTTAACACTTATCTAAATAATATTTTCTAAACATTCCACTAATGAAATAATGTTTATTACATATAAACTTGAATGCATATTTTTGTATTTTATGTTATTAGCGAAGAAAATGGAATTTTTATCCCTTATGCTTACTGAGGACTCCGTTGACTGCACGAATGGTTAGAATTTTTATTATTTTTTTTTTTATATTTTTTTTAAAAAAAACTTACACGATACAAGCCGACAATTTAGCAAACCCAAAAACCGTGACGACATGCAGTACACACAATAAAAAAAAAAACCTTTTTTAAAATTTTGATATAACGAAATTTCCCGTAAAAACCCAACCCGTTTAGGGGAAAAAAAAAAAAAAAAAAAAAAAAAAAAAAAAAAAAAAAAAAAAAAAAAAAAAAAAAAAAAAAAAAAAAAAAAAAAAAAAAAAAAAAAACCTACCGACACAAAATAGAACGGGGAGTCAAAAACCGTAGGAAAAATCCTATAATCATGTATATATGTATTAAAATACACATGCACATATACACATCATGTAGTGCACATATGTTTTACAGACAACGGGATTAACTAGAACAAACAAAAAAAAAAACAAAAAAGATATCACTAAAAAAAAAACTAACAAACTAAATAATAACATCCAAAACAGAATGGCAGAAAATGCAGATACAAAAAAAAAACTTGTCCTTTTGATTAACAAATTCGAAAAAAAAAAACCCAACCAACCGATTTCCAAAAAACAGTCGGAGTCATTAAAAAACAGTAGGAATGAGTCTACAAAATATACAAACATATATATATCCCAATACAACACTATAATATATATAATATATACACACTAACACATAAATTTTAATACATATAAGCATGCCATAACAATACGTGTATGTTCATTGTTCATACAGAAAAAAGGGTTTAACATAGAAATAAAGCAAAATGATTTTCACCAAATAAACTAAAAAAATATTACTCCAATGATAGAACAAACCCTAAAATTTGTTCCCAAAAACCCACCTACACACACAAAAAATTAATTTCCCTATTAACATCAATATAAAAAATATGCCCTTTCCCAGTCAAATAAAGGGTTTAAATAAAAACCCCCTAAAAATATTTTTAAATTTTTTGGTACATAGGTCTTTATGCCCCATTCAAAGATAAAAAAGAACATATAAAAGGAAAATTCAACATCAATTCAATGTATAAAACATATCCTCACAATATACATATAAATAAACCCCCTATAAAATTTTTCTTATAACAAAAAGGAAAAAAAAACAGAAAATCACTACTACTTTGCCCTCCGTTTTTTACAAATTCAAAAAGGGTCAATCCCCCGGAGCCCCGAGGGTCCCCTAAAAAAAAAAAAACTTTCCCCACATCTCCCACCTTGCAAACCAACCCCTTTCCCCACCGGTTTCCCAATCACCCCAAGAGACACACCACTGAAAACCCAACCCTTCCTCTCACCCCCGTCACCAAAAGGGAGTAACTTTAAACAGAAGCTACATACCCCTGGAAAAATATTCCCCCCCTTTCCCCATAAATTTTGTTTGTTCCTACATGTTTCCCTATAAAAAAAACCCCCGCCAAACGTTTTTACCTAAGTTCCCTCTACCTCCCCACCCCCCAAGAAACATGAGTAATAACTATTACGTATCTGAACCCCCCCCCCTCTTTGGGACCCCCCCCATATCAAACATTAAAGCCCTGAGGGTTGATATCTTCCCCCCCCCCCCAATAAAAAAAAATCTTAAACCCACATCTTACCCCCTCCAAAGCGAAAAAAATTACTACATAAAAAGCCGTTTCATTTCCCCCAAAAAAAACCCGCATGAGCCCCCTCTCAAAAAAACCCTTTCGTCTTACCCCCTTTTTCGATGCTAACGCCCCATAAAAATCTAAAACTATTCCCCTCCTCTTCCCGGTATTTTTAATTTACTAAACCACCCATATCACTCCCCAAAACAAATGTGGGATACCGCCACCCTTGCTTGTTTCCTACGACGACCCAAACCCCAAAACCCGTTTTCCTTGAGTTTTTTAACATTGCGTCCCTTTTAACAAAAACCGCAACATATCTTCACACCACTAATCCCTGCCACCCCACATTTGCGGTACCCCAACCTCCCCCCCCAAAACCCCCTTTTTCCCCCGCTCCCCCGGAAATACCTCTGCTTCACTATACGCCTCACCAGCCCTAAGCAACTCCCAACCCCCTGTCTTACCGCATCTTTAACCACACTTTACCCAAACCACGCCCTCCCAAAACCCCCAACAAACCTTTAAAGGGCTTTTCTTTTGTAATTCCATAATATCCTGACTTTTTAAGGGGTAAATTTTCCCCCACTCCCCCCCCCTTACTATAAATCACGTATTTACCACCACAACCTTTAAAGAAAGGTTACTCCCCGGCCCTTAGACTCCTGAGCCTACTCAAAGCTTGTCCAACCCATTTTTTAATTAAACCCTCCTACTTCCTGTACATCTGCTAAATACAAAATCCAAAATCTTACCCATCTACAGTTATCCATCCAAACTCCTCCCCCGCCCCCCTACCCAATTGCCTACCTCCAAAACCGGATTTTGTTTATTAACTTCCCCCAGTACATTCCCCAAAATCTAAATTAACCCTTTCCCCCACTTTACTTAAATCTTCATCTCAAATAAAACAGTTGTACATCTACATAACCAAAAAATTTTCCCACAAAATCCCCCCTCTCCCCCATCCTTCCCATCCCCCATCAACCAGAACATAGAAAGGATTCTGCATACATGCAAAGAGTATTTGGGAGAGTGGGCACCCCTCCTTAAACCCCCCCCCATGCTTCGAACTAAACCCACCATTTTCCTGTACTCTCATCGATGCATTTCCCAAAAATGTCCCCACCCATCCAACACCCCCCCTCCAAAACCCCTTCTCACCATACTCTCAAACAAAAAGTCCCCCATCAACTAAACAAAGCTTTTCCCAATCCCAACCCAGAATACCCCCTTACTACACCCCCCAAGGAAATCCCGAATACTCCATGACCTACCCGCATACTCCCCCCGGGATACCCAAAATTTTTCCCCCAAGTACCCGACCCCTGACCTTCTTCATCTATTTCCCAAAATTTTTCAAAACCTTTTAAATTTCACACATCAAAAAATTTCTCGGAAAGCACTCAAACCCCTTTCCCCCCCCTTCTTTGGCACCAAAAAAAGACACCCTACTTTGCCATGTGCCCAACTTCCCCTAGAAAAAAAATGATCCCCAAAAGCCTAAAAAAGCACGCCAATACACCCCCCAAAGTGCTCTAAAAAAAAATCATTTGGTTACCGTCTATCCCCGGTGTTTTTCCGTATCCCTCCGAAAACTGCCCTTCCCCCTAAACCCATTAACAAAATCCAACCCCACTCTATTGCTCACTTAAAAAGCTATGGAACCCCCCTTCAAAAATACCCCCCCAGGAACCCCCCCCCCCTCCAACCATTTCTCCCAAACCAACTATCGCATAGAGACTCATCTTCAGTATTGGATAGGACTCGACCCATGGAACCCTAAAACCCCCGGGCTTGTCTCCAAATTTTAGAATGGTGGTTAACCCCGTCGGGCCCCAAATTTTCGAAAACAAAACCCAGCCTTTTCACCCCACAAACTCCCTAACCCCGCCCTAACCCCAATTGCATCGAACCTATCCCCTTGTGTATTTCACGATCCCCTCCTCAACTGTCCATGACATCCCTCATACCACCTCCCCAACATAACAATCTTGCAACGTCCCTCCCGATAATTTTGCAACCCAAAAAGCCCCTCGCCCCTTCCCCCCCTAACCTTAAAAAAATTTCCTATTCCCCGGTTTTTTCCTGCATTTTCCCCCCAATCAACAGATCTACTCCCGTCCCAGCCTCCCCAAAAAGGCAACCACCAAAACTGAAAAAAGGCCCCCCCAATCCTCCTTAAGAAACCTTTCATTTAATTTCCATACCCCGAATAAATACGCCCATCCATCCCCCTCAAATCTGCTATTACCCCCCCGTGATCCAAAACCCCCCATCGAAGGGTTTTCAACCCCCACAACATCATACCCCGCTTAAATAAATTCGTCCAATCGCGCTTAACCCCTAGGAAAAGAACGTTGCTCCATAGGGATCCCCCCCCCCCCACCCCATCAACAACCCCAATATTCGCCCAAACATCCCCCGCACCTCAGACAAACCCGCCCCCCTCGGTTCGACATCACCACTCCAAACACACAAATTCCCAAACACCCACCTATTATGTTAAGCAGGCAAACCTTCAAGTATACACAATACCCCTCTGACAAAACACTTTTTCCCTGGTATTGCTTTGTGGGGGGGGGGATTAAACTCCTACAAAAAATAGCTCGACTCCACCCCAGACACCATCCCCCCCCCGAATTTCCCGCCGAAGACAAAGGGGGTCCCTTTTTGCCAAAGCACCCACCCTTAAAACCCGGAAATCACCCCCCCCCCCCCAGCCCCTGGCCCAAAAGCTTCTCCAAAAGCCAAAAAACCACCCAACCCTTCAATGCAATCCATTGACAAAACACCGAAAATTAAGAACCCCCAGGCCCTTTGGGGGTTTCTCGCGCATTTTACATTCAAACCCCTACCACTCAACCCCTTTTTACCCCCCCTCCCCCTTCCATTGAACTAAGGGCCCCTTTTAAATTTGTGGCCCGGGTCCCCCCTTTCCCTGATTCTTTCCCCCCCTGCCCCTTTTCACATTCTATCCCCAACTTTTTTAAACCCTTCATAACCCCTCCCCCCCCCTCCCCCCCTGGCCACCAGGCCACCCCACACTATTCTTCCTCCCCCCTCCCAAAATTTTTCCCCCCGCCCCCCTCCCCAAAAAAACCCACACCGGGCCCACCCCTCCAAAAATCCTTACCACCCTCCCCCCAGACGAATTCCCGGTGTCACTCCCCCCCCACCCCCCGCCCCCTTTTCCCACTCACCCCCCACCCCGTTTTCCCCCCTTCTCCAAATCACCTCGGCCTTTCCAAACGGCCACACCCAACCCAAAAAATCCTTTTTAATTCCCGGGGGGCCCCTCCCGAATGGGTCCGGCCTATAAAACTCCAGCAATTTTTTCGACCCCAAAAACCCCTGGTTAAAACCGTCTCCTTTTTTCCGTTAAAAAAAAGGGGGGAAACCTTCCCTTCCTTCCAAAGGAACCCCCCCCCGGGCAAAAGCCGCCCCAAATCAAAAAACCTTATCCAACGCCCTTCCAAAGGGGAAATTTGATTCCCCCAGGAACTTTGGTCATGTCCCATAGCTGCACAAAACCTGTTTTTTCCCGACCCCCTGACAACTTTTTAAACCCCCCCTTGTTTCACAAGTTTACCCTTAAAGGGGGGGATAAATGGCCCCCGTTGATTTAGGGGAAGACTTCCCGATTCCCCTTAAGACCCCCCCCTTTTAAATTTTTCCCCCTGTTTAAAAGCACCCAATTTTTTAACCCAAAAAACCCGTCCCAATACCGGTGTTGAAGGGAATTTAAAAACAATTTTAAACCCCACCCCCCCCGTAGTAAGGGGGAAAAAATTTATGGACACACCTTTTATGGGGCCGATTAAACTTTCATTTTCTTGTTTGGGGTCGGGATTTTCAAATTCTTTGTGGGGGTTTTTTCCTTCAAAAATTTTTAAATTTCCCCTTTTCAAACCAATAAACACCCCAAATAATTTCTTGGATTTACCCCAAAGGCCCCTAAAGGAAAATAGAGAAAGTTTTCCTTCCAAAAACTCCACTTTTTAAATTTTAAGAAACTTTTTGGGGTTTCCCCAGAATTCGAGGAGCCTGCCTCCTGGGGACACGGGGCTCCATGTGTCATAGAGCTGACAGACGACATGTTTTTCTCTGACCCGCATAGTACACATAAACCTGTGTTCTACAACCGGTCACGTTACATAGGATGGTATAGGCCGTGTTAAAGACATTTTAAGGGTGTAAGAACCTTCCGGCATTCCTTCATACGGACCATCCCTCCATACCCCCATGGTTGCAGAATGCACTGTCCCATAACTGCGAAAAAACTCCTGTAGTCCATACGCCGTAGCCTCGAAGGGTACATTCCGTACCTTCCCATGTGTAGTACTTGGAAAATCATGTAACACAACATCCATCGCTGAATTCACACTCATGCGTTGTTCCTGGTACTGCTCGACAATTCTTGTGTAGAAGCCGGCTCTCAGAAATTTCACGAAGATTCTTGACAAACCATTAAGAGCGACGCCATATAATTCCTCGTTGGGGATACCATATGTGTCCCTGATGATGTTAGGGAGAAGTACGTTCATCGTATCTCCACTTAACGTACCACGAACCAGCTCTATGCAGATAGTATTTACTCTCCGTACTGTATGTTCAGCCATTTTGATATCCCAAAATGAGCAGCGCACGTCCACACTACTCAATGGTTGTTGATGTACTGTGGTAGCTCGCCTGAAAGACAGCAGAGGGGTGCTGGGCACAACCGCACTCCACCGTAGTCAGGCAGCGAATGAATTTTTATTATTGGAGCATTTCTGACTGGCGTGTGGCTTATGGCTGCTATGACTTATGAACTGTGTGGCTTACGGTTGACTTGTGGCTGTTGTGCGGCTTATTGCTAGCTTGGCTTATAGCTGGTGTTACTTCTGGCACGTGTGCAGACTTTCTTAATATCTGCTGCCTCTGTCTATCTTGCAATAATTACACTCCCAGAAGTTAGACGTTTACTTTGGATTGCATCCCAAGAGAGAACCTAACAATTCCAATGGAAAATAAGCCAGAAAACGTGGTATCCATATCCAAAAATCTAACTCATTTTCTTTATATATATGAGATTACTTTTTTCACTAACTGATTATGTTCTTACCTGTACACCTGTACGAGTTGCATGTCTTGCTTTACCTCTCTCTTTTTATTTATGACCAGATTACAGGTCTCCTGCAATACTGAGGAGGGATCGCTGCGCTTCAGAGTTGCTTCTTCAACTTTTCTTTATTCATCTTCAATGTCGTTCATTTTTATGCACCACTTTCTACTCTTTACTGCATGAATTCATCTCCTTGTCTGGCTTTTCTCTTCATTTCTCATCCCTGAGAAACTGTAACTCTTCCTTTACAACCTTAAACTTCAATTTTTTTTTAATTCAAGGCCCAGTTTTACAATAAATTCTGGGTATGCCTTCATGGTAGACTGATGGAAAACATTTCACTATGAACTACTAGCCAACACTCCATTAATTTTGGACACTGAGGGGATTTCAGATTTCCGGTCAGCAGAAATCTGAAAAAAAAGACTACTGTAGGGAAGTGCCTTAACAAGTTTACTAGACGGCTCGGATTTATATCAAGAAATATGATAAGCAGAAGTCCAAAGGTTACAGTGAAGCCTTATATAAATTATGGTGCAATTTTGATCTCCATATTACAAAATAAGACATATATGCTGGAAAACATGGAAAGAAGGATGTCAAAATATAAGTCTCAATACCGTGCCTGGAACTATTGCCTCCAGGTATAAGTAACTAGGAATTTGGGGAGAAAAAATTTAGAGGTTTCGGTCCAATCTAGACAAGAAGAAATGTAGGATGTAAAGTCTATGAATGTGGATGTTATTTGTGAATGAGAAAATTTATATCTGTATCAGAATATTTTTCCACGACGATGCCACGAACCCTAAAGCTACAGTTGGAGGATACGAATAAATAAAGAGGGATATCAACAAGGTTGGTGTAGGGTTTGTTGTAAGACCTGCCTAGTATAGGTCAGTAGGACCTCAGCAGCGACTGCCTAGTATAGGTCAGTAGGACCTCAGCAGCGACTGCCTAGTATAGGTCAGTAGGACCTTAGAAGGAGCTGACAGGTATAGGGCAGTAGGACCTGTGAGTAATATCTTTCTAGAATGGGCCAGTAGAACCTGTAAGACCTAAATATTGTAGGTCAGTAGGACCTGGAAGTAAAATCTACCTGGTATAAAAAAATAGGATCTGTGAGTAGCACCTACCTAATATGGGCAAGTAGGCCTACTGGCTAACTATTTTATTATGCACATAAATGGCTTAAATACTGTAGGACTAAGGAATACCGAGAAAACTTTCTTAAAAAAAAATGAAAATCTAGGGAACAGATTATTTAAAATTTTATGAGTGAGCAACATTTCAGGAGTTATAAAATTTTTACATACATACCTAAGTGAGGTGAAATCTCCGACTTATGAGTCTTCTGTTCTCCTGTTATTTTTACTATTCCTTGATGAATGTGAGAAATCACGAAAGCTCTTAGAATTCCACTATTTTTTTTTTCACCTGGAGTTTACCTGGAGAGAGTTCCGGGGGTCAACGCCCCCGCTGCCCGGTCTGTGACCAGGCCTCCTGGTGGATCAGAGCCTGATCAACCCGCTGTTGCTGCTGGCTGCACGCAAACCAACGTACGAGCCACAGCCCGGCTGATCAGGAACTGACTTTAGGTGCTTGTCCAGTGCCAGCTTGAAGACTGCCAGGGTCCCGTTGGTAATCCCCCCTTATGTGTGCTGGGAGGCAGTTGAACAGTCTCGGGCCCTGACACTTATTGTATGGTCTCTTAACGTGCTAGTGACACCCCTGCTTTTCATTGGGGGGATGGTGCATCGTTGCCAAGTCTTTTGCTTTCGTAGTGAGTGATTTTCGTGTGCAAGTTCGGTACTAGTCCCTCTAGGATTTTCCAGGTGTATATAATCATGTATCTCTCCCCCCTGGTTCCAGGGAATACAGGTTTAGGAACCTCAAGCGCTCCCAGTAATTGAGGTGTTTTTATCTCCGTTATGCGCGCCGTGAAAGTTCTCTGTACATTTTCTAGGTCGGCAATTTCACCTGCCTTGAAAGGTGCTGTTAGTGTGCAGCACTATTCCAGCCTAGATAGAACAAGTGACCTGAAGAGTGTCATCATGGGGTTGGCCTCCCTAGTTTTGAAGGTTCTCATTATCCATCCTCTCATTTTTCTAGCAGATGCGATTGATACAACGTTATGGTCCTTGAAGGTGAGATCCTCCGACATAATCACTCCCAGGTCTTTGACGTTGGTGTTTTGCTTATTTTGTGGCCAGAATTTGTTTTGTACTCTGATGAAGATTTAATTTCCTCATGTTTTTCCATATCTGAGTAATTGAAATTTCTCATCGTTGAACTTCATATTGTTTTCTGCAGCCCACTGAAAGATTTGGTTGATGTCCGCCTGGAGCCTTGCAGTGTCTGCAATGGAAGACACTGTCATGCAGATTCGGGTGTCATCTGCAAAGGAAGACACGGTGCTGTGGCTGACATCCTTGTCTGTGTCGGATATGAGGATGAGGAACAAGATGGGAGCGATTTACTGTGCCTTGTGGAACAGAGCTTTTCACCGTAGCTGCCTCGGACTTTACTCTGTTGACGACTACTCTCTGTGTTCTGTTAGTGAGGAAATTATAGATCCATCGACCGACTTTTCCTGTTATACCTTTAGCACGCATTTTGTGCGCTATTACGCCATGGTCACACTTGTCGAAGGCTTTTGCAAAGTCTGTATATATTACATCTGCATTCTTTTTGTCTTCTAGTGCATTTAGGACCTTGTCGTAGTGATCCAATAGTTGAGACAGACAGGAGCGACCTGTTCTAAACCCATGTTGCCCTGGGTTATGTAACTGATGGGTTTCTAGATGGGTGGTGATCTTGCTTCTTAGGACCCTTTCAAAGATTTTTATGATATGGGATGTTAGTGCTATTGGTCTGTAGTTCTTTGCTGTTGCTTTACTGCCCCCTTTGTGGAGTGGGGCTATGTCTGTTGTTTTTAGTAACTGTGGGACGACCCCCATGTCCATGCTCCCTCTCCATAGGATGGAAAAGGCTCGCGATAGGGGCTTCTTGCAGTTCTTGATGAACACAGAGTTCCATGAGTCTGGCCCTGGGGCAGAGTGCATGGGCATGTCATTTATCGCCTGTTCGAAGTCATTTGGCGTCAGGATAACATCGGATAGGCTTGTGTTAATCAAATTTTGTGGCTCTCTCATAAAAAATTAATTTTGATCTTCGACTCTCAGTCTGGTTAGTGGCTTGCTAAAAACTGAGTCATATTGGGACTTGAGTAGCTCACTCATTTCCTTGCTGTCATCTGTGTAGGACCCATCTTGTTTAAGTAGGGGCCCAATACTGGACGTTGTTCTCGATTTTGATTTGGCATAGGAGAAGAAATACTTTGGGTTTCTTTCGATTTCATTTATGGCTTTTAGTTCTTCCCGCGATTCCTGACTCCTAAAGGATTCTTTTAGCTTAAGTTCGATGCTTGCTATTTCTCTGACCAGTGTCTCCCTACGCATTTCAGATATATTGACCTCTTTTAGCCGCTCTGTTATTCTTTTCCGTCGCCTGTAAAGGGAGTGCCTGTCTCTTTCTATTTTACATCTACTCCTCCTTTTTCTTAGAGGAATAAGCCTTGTGCATACATCGAGTGCCACCGAGTTAATCTGTTCTAGGCATAAGTTGGGGTCTGTGTTGCTTAGTATATCTTCCCAGCTTATATCGGTTAGGACTTGGTTTACTTGGTCCCACTTTATGTTTTTGTTATTGAAGTTGAATTTGGTGAATGCTCCCTCGTGACTAGTCTCATTATGTCGGTCTGGGGCTCTACGCATACATGTCTGAACCTCAATTATGTTGTGATCTGAGTATATTGTTTTTGATATGGTGACATTTCTTATCAGATCATCATTGTTAGTGAAGATGAGGTCTAGTGTATTCTCCAGTCTAGTAGGCTCTATTATTTGCTGGTTTAAATTGAATTTTGTGCAGAGATTTAAAAGCTCGTGTGAGTGTGAGTTTTCATCAGAGCTGCCTCCTGGTGTTATTATTGCAACAATATTATTTGCTATATTCCTCCATTTTAGGTGCCTTAAATTGAAATCCCCCAGGAGCAAGATGTTGGGTGCAGGAGCTGGAAGATTTTCCAGACAGTGGTCAATTTTTAACAGCTGTTCCTGGAATTGCTGGGATGTTGCATCCGTAGGCTTGTAGACTACCATAATGACTAGGTTTTGGTTCTCGACCTTTACTGCTAAAACTTCCACTACATCATTTGAGGCATTAAGCAGTTCTGTGCAAACAAGTGACTCTGCAATGTACAGGCCAACCCCCCCCCCTTTTGCCTGTTCACTCTGTCACATCTGTATAGGTTGTAACCTGGGATCCATATTTCGTTGTCCAAGTGATCCTTTATGTGGGTCTCAGTGAAAGCCGCGAACATTGCCTTTGCCTCTGCAAGCAGTCCACGGATGAAAGGTATTTTGTTGTTTGTTGCTGGCTTTAGACCCTGTATATTTGCAAAGAAGAATGTTATCGGACTGGTGATATTGTTGGTACTGGGGGGGGATTTTTTTTCCGGCATTAGTATCTGTATCTGTTGGTTTGGAGTGGAGGCCATCGACTGTGGTTCCACTCCAGGAATGACTGGATTTGGTGTACGATTTCTGCCATTTCCTGCCAGTTTTTTTCCTTCCTGGCACTAAAAAACCTCTCCCTCTTGAGTGGCTGTGGCTACCCAGGTTTTCCCATGGCCTGGATGTTTTGTATCTTTTTGTCCCCTTTAGATGGTATGCCTGGCAATTTAAGTTATAGCACAGTCTTTCCTGTACTGAAGAGGTACACAGTTCAGGGTGAAAAAACTTACAGGAAGGTAGTTTGCATTTTCCTGTTGTCATATGGGAATGGCATTTTCTAGGGTGGTCATAGTTGCACGTCCCATCTGTTTTTCCAGATTTCCCATGCCAGCAGATACCAAGTGCATAGTATGTGCACAGGCTTGGTTTCGTTTGCCTTGGGTTTCTGTGACTGTATTCCCTGTTGGTGCATGTTTCCCTGTCTTACTTCTATCCTCCCTAGTACCAACAATGGAGCTCCCACCAGTTGTTTTTGGTAATATATCCTCACTATTGCTAGTGGAGTCCTCTTGTTTGCTATTTCCTGCGGTATTTCTAGTTTGCAATATTGGTTTTATCTTATCTTTGACTACACTTGTTTCCCTACTATGGCTCCTGTCCCCTATGAGGTCATTTATATGTATTCCTTCCTGTGTATAATTCCCGACTACTTGGACAAAATCTCCAGCTTCACCATTACTGTCTCCCAGGACAGCATCTCCAGCTTCACCATTACTGTCTCCCAGGACAGCATCTCCAGCTTCACCATTACTGTCTCCCAGGACAGCACCTCCAGCTTCACCATTACTGTCTCCCAGGACAGCACCTCCAGCTTCACCATTACTGTCTCCCAGGACAGCACTATCAGCCCCACATTTACTGACTACCAGGACATCATCTCCAGCCTTACAGTTTCTGACTACATGGCCAGTATCAAGGGCAGTACCATTCAGCCCAGACTTTTTATGTTCCCATCTGTTGTAGAAAGCTTCCAGGTTTTCTATGAAAGCAGCTTTGATGTTGTCCTCTTTTAATACCCTTGTGATTTTAGTCCACAGATTTTCCTCATTTGGGCATACCCAAAAACACTTCCCTGTTTTAATACTGCTTGTAGCTAGTTCTTGGATATCTGCACAAGGGGCGTGACACCAATTTCCACAAAAATGACAATTTACCCATGTGGAAGCCCGTTTGTTTGACTGACCACAGACTACACACAGCTTCATAATGATTTGAATGGTTGATTTACTGCAATTCTACTAGCAACCTCTTGAATATTCTATTAATAACCTCCTTAAATGAAGCTCTAGCTATTTGTATTTCTGTTTCTAACTGTTTTTGTATATTGGACAGCTTACCATCACGTTCCTGATTTATATTTAATGTTTGTGTTGATAAGGGCGCCTACAACCCCATCCGTTTACAGTCTGCTTTATTGTCCAACGAAACCGTTTGAAACCATTCAAGGGTTCGGACCAGTCAAGGGTTCGGACCAGTCAAGGGTTCGAACCAGTCGATCTGATCTGATCAGTGGGTCACTTATTTAAAACATACTGGTCGGTGATTTGAGCTAACACATGAAGGATCTACTGGAAATTATCTACCCGAGTAATATGTGATTTGATTGATACAAAAGTATAACTTGCGTGTTGAAGAAACCGGTGACTGCTGGCAACTCCTACAATGACGAACGGTCGACCTCAACCCTTGTTTATCAATCGCTGTATC
Organism: Cherax quadricarinatus; assembly: GCF_026875155.1. NCBI lineage: Eukaryota > Metazoa > Arthropoda > Malacostraca > Decapoda > Parastacidae > Cherax > Cherax quadricarinatus. Next base: position 6,108,850 of record NC_069433.1, on the reverse strand, counting down.
TAGCTTTTCTATTTTTTTTTTCCGTCTCCACCACAATAAATGCTATATTATCACTATAGTTGACTGGTGGAAATTTTGGAGGAAGGACGCTTTTTCTGTAGTAATAATTGCTTCTCGTTGTGTATATTGCGACCGCTGGTAACTACAGGTTATATGAAGTTCACAGTAACGTCTGGTATTTCAACAAAAAGAAACTAATGAAAGTCACTCCACTCCACTAAGTACCATTATAATACTGGTTAGTTGCTACTACAACACTGTATTCTGCTATTCACTGGTATCACTAGATTATATACTGTGGTTATTTTGCATACCTAAGTAATGTTGTAGCTAACTGCAAGTTGACACTGATGAACCGTCATGTAATTCAGACTCACGTCAGGAGACAATTTTTTTTTTATATTTTATCTAAAAAACTTTACACCTTAACATAAAATAAAAAGATATAAAATGAGTACAGTAGGATCCTCAATCCTACAGAACATACAATGACAAAATATAACAACACATTGTAACTGACACATAAGAGGTTACCCATATACACTCACAAATATTACCATATAACATACTTAACAATAAGACATCGATACCATGCCTAACCCTTCTAGGGTAGGGTAGGTGCTTGAGCCCGAGCCTTTAGCTCATAAGACTGTCATTCCCATTAGCCCCCTTGGGGCGGGGATGGCAGACCAGAGAGGCCTAGCTTGTGGCTAGGCCTGGGGACAGTTGGTCCCAAAGATGAGGAGGTACTTGTGCCTCCTCCCATGGGAGACTTAGGTCTCAGACACTCCCTAAAGAGGGAGCCAAGGCCAGGCCACCACTTGGAAAAGGCCCGGGCCGGGAGAATACCGGCTAATCTTTAATAATAATAATAATAATAACAATAAGAAAAAAGAAAAAAGGGTGATCCGACCCCTAACCTCATTAGAAACCTTAGCAAACATAACTAACAAGTGACCACATTAACAGGGCCAAATATAAATGAAATTATATAAACATCCATTGAAAGAAACCTTTTAGGTTTTGTGGAAAATACTGCATATATTTTCCAGAAATACAGTAGTTATATGTAAATAGACAGCCATACTGTATTTAATAAAAAAATTGTTATAAAAAATGGGAAGCTCTGCGCCTGCGCAGAAGAGACTCGCCATGTTTGAACTGGTCAACACAAACGTTAGTGAATAATGAGAAGAATTTTTGTGCTCTAGAGGTAAAATTGGGCTGACACCTCTCAAATAGGAGCCGAAATTGTTGGATGTGCATTCCTGCATAACTTGAGATATCAGGTGACTGGACAAGACAGCTCCAGGAACCTCAGATAAGTTTGTTTATGTTTGTAACTCTGGCCAGTGTTATTTTCATGGATAGACAGTGAGGTTTTCTGAATGCACGCAAACAATATTTGTGACATGGGACACCCCTGCCTAAGTCCCCTACCCATTACAATCTCCTCCCCCAAGCATCCGTTAATCTGTACCCTCATCTTAGCTCCTTTGTACAACGTGGTTACCCAATTAACTATTTCTTCCCTATAACCCTGCCTCCCAAGTATAGCTCCCAATGCTCCCCTTTCCACTCTGTCATAGGCCCCCTGCCAGTCTAAAGCCAACAATGCCGCCCCTCCTCCCCCCCTTTTGACTCTACAAAACTTCTCAATATTCCATGACCTTCAATCATCGACCTTCCAGGCAATCCATACTGCGTTTTCGAAACCACTCTCCCTACCACACATTTAAACCGATTACCTAAGACTTTAGCAAACAACTTATAATCTGCACATAACAGTGATATGGCACGATACTCCTTGAGGGTGTGCTGCCCCTTACCCTTCAGGACCAACACTACAACTGCTGTTGCTTGCTTGTCCCCCATCACACCCTTCTCCTTCATCTGATTTAATACCCTAACCATGAAACCCCTTAGCACCTCCCAATGTTGTAGATAAAATTCAGCTGGGAGACCATCTATTTCCGGTGCTTTGCCCTTCCTCATTCCCCTTAAAGCCAACTCTATTTCCTCTTCCATTATTACCCCTCCTAAAGCCTTCCTATCACTATTCCCTAAATTACACGTCAGGCTCTGATCCACCAGGAGGCCTGGTCACAGACCGGGCCACAGGGGCGTTGACCCCCAGAACTCTCTCCAGATAAACTCCAGGTAAACACCTTCTCTAAAGCCACATTCTCCACCCTCCCACTTGTCCAATACCTTTCATACCATTTATCCGCATACGCACACATTCCTTTCATAGCCCATTTCTCCTGACCTACCCTATAACCTCCTGCCATCTCATGTACCTCTAACCTCGGAATAGCTGTAACCTGCTGTCTTTGTTTTTGACGTCGCAATGCACACACTGATGGCTTGTCTACCCAAAGCTTGAAACCTCTCATTTTGTAACTCCCTCAGTCTCCCCTTGACCTCTACAATTTCATCCATAGGATAGTTGCCCCCCACAGCCCCCTGCCCATAACAACCCCTTAACCTGTCCTCTAAATAATTTGAAAGTCCATATTTTAAATTATTTATATGTTTACCCTCCCTCACATAATATTTCCTAATCCTTTCCTTGGCTACACAATCCCACCATTTCACGACATCGTCCACCCCCTGTGCATCCTTGCTAAGCTCCTTCCATAGGACAGAAAATCCCTCCAACCCCTCCTCATCAGTCAATACACTTATATTTAATTTCCAGTAACTCCTGTATATTTCCGCAAGCACCTCCCACCCAACCTCCACCAACACAGCTCTATGATCCGACCATGCTACTTCAACAGTTTTGAAAGATCGCACTACAACCCCGTGAGAAAGATACACTCTAACCTCGCTGCATACCCACTCCTAACAAACGTATGCTCTGTCTCCCCCCTCCCCCTCCCAAAAACCAATTCCCTCAAAAATTTGGGGTACCCACCCCCCTTTCTGCCCTGCGGGCCCCCCTAAAACCGCCAAACACCTCCTCTATTACCCTCCTAAAAAGGGAAAACAACATCCCAAACCAAAATTTTTAAAACCTTTTTAACCTTCCCCTCATTATAAACCCAAACCATTAAACCCATACGTCAAAAAACCTTTTAAACCCCCTGGGTTTTTCCCCCCCCAAAATTGTTCCCACCCCCCTTTAAAGGGGCAATGCATTCCCCTCCCCCCCTTCCCCCCCCTTCCCCTTTTTGCTCCGGGCCCCAACACCCACTTCAGATTTTTTAAAAAATTCCCACCCTTTCTATTAAAAACCCCCATTCTTTTCGAAACCCGGGGAAAAAGCCCCCCTCCTCCTTTTTCACGTTCCCAAACTTTGGTTTTGTCCCCTCACATTCCCTCTCCCCCCCCCTTTTTCGGGCCCCGGGGGCCACCCTCCTTCACCCGCCCCTTAGTTCCCCCCTGTGTTTGGAATCACCGAACCGACCCGCACCCCTTCCGTGCCCCTCCTCCTCGGGTCGGGGGGTCCCCAAGCCCTCTCCCCCATTTAATTTTCAATTTCCAACATCCCTTCCTGTTTTCACTCCCCTCTGAAGTTTCTCCGTTTTTGTTCAGGGCCTAAACTTTTCCCCCACCTTATGCGCCCCCTCCCACTGCCCCTTAGACCCAGCTTTCCTCCTAAATTTCCCCTCCCCCTCCGTTTTTGACCATCCTCTTGCCTCGGGGCGGAATTTCATTCCCCTTCCCCCCAAACCCTTTGCCCTTACAACCCCCCATAGCGCAGCCCCCCTTTCCCTTAAATCCTAAACCGTCCCTCCGAGGAAGAGGGGAGGGGTTTGGGGTAGGGTCTTTTGGTTAAAAGGGGCCCTTGGCAACCCCCCAATAGGAGCCCGTCCCCCGTACCCATGCCTGGGCCAAATTTTGAAAACCAAGTTATTTCAAAATTTCTTTTAGGTTTAAAATGCCTTTCCCGGGCCCTATGCAGTACCCATTTTAAAGGGGCCAAAATAACATCCCTTTTCCTCAAAAACCCCTGTGTCTGCTACGCCTAAAAGGGGTTTTTTTTAAACCAAAAAAAAAAAAAAAAAAAAAACCCGAAAAAAAATTTATAGACTGTTTGTGAGAGCTTTCGAAAAAATTCATGTGCTCCATTTAAGGACCCCGTACAATCTCCATCCTGAACCCATACTCCCTCTGATGATTTAGCAGAAAAAATTTTGGGCTAAAACTGCTTATTCCCCCTTGGAGAAGCTCAACGCTGACAGGTTGATCCTGCGTCATGAAAATCCCATTTGACTGATGGTAGTTCTCCTGTTTGAGGGCAGAGGCGCGACAAGCACCACCTCACACCACTGCAGCCGGGTAACTGAGGAGCGTTTGCGCAATGGTCCACAGGGCCCCGAGAGCGATGAGGACAATTTAATCAGAACAATTGGTCTGTTTCCTGACGATGAACGAGTTCTTTACATCACTCATGTTTTCAATATTAACTTACGTTTAGACCTTATTTTACAGTCATTTCATTCAGTTCTGTGCAACACTTCCAGATGTCTGCATGTAAAAATAAAAACCGGGAATTGCAAATTATAAATAATAAATTTATTGCGGACAGGTCCATAAGAAAGTTATATACAAAATTAAAGGTACTACATTGTGGTATTTTAATTTCCCAAAAAACCAAAAAAAAGATAAAGTACGTTTTCCTTTTGGGTATCTTGGGGGGAGCCCGGGGGGTCAACTTCCCTCGGCCGGTCTAGACTAGGCCTACAGTGGCTCAAGGCTTGATCAACAGGGTTATACTGGCCGCAAGCAAACTAACGTCGACCCCAAAAGCGGGCTAATCAGCATTTTTAGGTGCCTGTCCGCTTCTTCCAGGCCAGTAAATACCCCATGGTTTTTTAATTCGATTTTTTTTTCCATACTGATAAGTTTTTCTGGGTTCCAAAAATTTTCCAGTTTTCCCGGGGGGCCCAAATACTAAACATGGATGCAAATTTTTCATAAATTTAGGGCTTATAGAACATTTTTTTAAATTTACTCCGGGCCAATTCAGAATCCTTGAAAAAGGAAGACCGGGGGGGCTTTTGCCCCCCGAAACCTTCTCCGGGTATGGACAGAAAAATATAAGAACCCTATGTTTTAATATTCTTCGTGCGGTTTGGGGGACCGTAATCCAGGGAAGGGACTATCCCCCCTTTCCCCTGAGATCAAACTTGATTATCCACCTTTTTTTCCCGGTTATCAGGTCCTACCACCACGAGGGACTGATCAGGGACCAGGCCGGCGCTTCCCCCCCAAACCCCCTCAGTATACTCCGGGCGCTTGACCCGGTGAGTTAGAGCCTTCATCTTATTTTTTTTTTTCGCCGAAAATTATTATTATTAATTAAAAGATTAGCCGTATTCTCCCGGCCCGGCCTTTTTCCCAAGGGGTGCCCCGGCCTTGGCCCCCCTTTTAGGGAGTGTCTGAACCTAAGTCCCCCAGGGAGGAGGCACAAGTCCTCCCATCTTTGGGCCCAAAAACTGTCCCCAGGCCCAGCCAAAAAACTGGGCCTTTCCTGGTCTGCCACCCCCGCCCCAAAGGGGGTACCGGGAATTTGCCCGTCTTTGACTAAAGGCTTTGGGGGCCCGGCACCAAACCCCCCCTAGAAGGGTTAGGCTGGGTCGATGCCGGAAAACTCCCCCCCGGGTCTTTTCCAATATGGTGACCCGGCCTTGGGCCCCCCTATCTGGGAGTGTCTCGAGATTTAAGTCCCCCCAGGGGGAGGAAATCGCACGACAAAGAAAAAAACGTATAGCAAAAAAAAAAATTATATTTAAATTGACGAAAAGTTAAGGTATACTATGGCAATTTTAATGCCTTTAAAAGCGAAATTAATAGAAAATAAACCCTAATTTTTAAAGGGTTTTTCCAAAACAGCCTGTTAAAATTTTAAATTTCCTAAATTTGCAAAAAATTTTTAATTAAATCATACACACATAAGTTTTCACTCGAGAAAAAATAGTTATGTAAATTTTATTCACTAAAAAATTTTTTAAAACGACTTTTTATTAATAAGGTAACTAATTTAATAAAAAAAATTTTCAAAAGAAAAAAATATGTAACTTAAAAAAAAGAGGAAACAAATTAGTTACACATTTTAATAGCCCAAATATTTAGGGAAAAACTATTATAGTTATTTGCGCCTATTTTAGGAACAAAAACCTTTTCGGGACCGGAAAAACCCGGGGGAAGAGAAACGGGAGAATCAAAAAGAATTCAAGTTATTAACCAGGAGGGTTAATAACCCGAAGGATTATAACCGCGTAACCCAAGAAAGTCAACGTGTTTCTTATTTCCATGGGGTTCTGTGGTTCTTCCCAGGTTTCCCCATTTAAAACTTTCAGCTATCACTCAGAAAAAATGGCATTTAATGCTTAATGAAAAAAACGTTTGATTTAACAGATTACTGGTTGGTTTCACCCCAAACAACGCTAAAACCCCGAGTGATTTTTTTTGGGGCGAAGGGCACCATGCCTATTGGTAACCTGAAATGAAAAAAACCATTTTGTTTAGGGGTTCTTCGGTAAACAGGAAAGTTAGATAAGTTTCTATTTTTTCTATTCTGGGTGATTTGTCCGATATGGACCCCGGGCCCCGGTTTCTTTCCCAATTTGGAGATAAATTTATTCAGGTATAAAAAATACATTTACATCATTTAAAATACATTGTAAAAACCCTAAGAAAACTGGCGCACCCGCGCAAGCAGAAAAAGGCTGCTCCTATATCTTGCCGCCCCCTGGGCCTATCCGAACTCCAGTGAGGGCCAAAAAATTGCAAAAACTGCTGCAAAAATACAAGGAACCTATATTTTAAAAAAAGATGGTAAACGACAACGAAATGGACTAAAATGACAAAAGGGGGGCCCGGCATTAATACCAAACCTGCTGCCAAACGTGAACCAGAAAGAACGTTTCCACTACAATAAAATAACTGACCTCCATACAACGCACCATTTTTTCCAACGGGAAGACAACAGGGCAGAAAACCTGATCAAAAAACCCAAAGGGAAAAAGACGGGGTCGTAGGATTTTTTTCCTCAGTCCCAAAAACGAGGGAAAAGAATTAAACATTTAAACAGGGCTGACCGGCCCCCAAACCCCAGTTACTCCCCAGACGTACAACTAGCGAAGTGAAATTCTCATTTTTTACAACGCATTGTTGACAGTACATCATATCTTACCACCTCAATCACCTTACCATGCTAACGAGAGGGAAACACAGGAACATTGTCAAATCAACAGTAAAAAACCCCAAAGGTTATGGCGGTTATCCCTCTGCCAGTCGTAGAAAGAATAATAGGTAAACATAAGGGTTAATGTTTTAATACGACCTTATTCAGCTGACCAGTGTACAGTAAGATAATATAGCAGAAAACGCAAATGTTACTTAAACTCAAGGAAATCGGTTTAGGGGGCGTTTACTTCCCTCAGTATTTTTTAAAAATGGCCGAGTCAGCAGACCAGGCGGGCGTAAAACAACACGACACAACCCCCGATAAAAAAAATTTGAGTGGATTTGGAAGGATAAACCCATTAAAAAAAACCTTTCTGGTCTACCAGAAGGGAATGGATTTTAGAATTAATAGGGAAGGGGGACGGTGAAGTGAGGGGGGAAGGGGAGGTGCAATAAGGGGTTAACTAAAAGGGTTTGGAAGTTTTTTTTATATTTTTTTATTAAAACTAATGCAGTTTAACATAAAAAAAAGAAACAAAAGGATTCAATCAATTAAACTGAAAAGGATTGTCCCTAAAGCTGAAAGATATTTACCGGGATTTACCTGGAAGAGTTCCGGCAAAAACGAAGAACAAAACAAAAAAAAAAAAAAAAAAAATCTGTCACAGGGTCATGAAATTGACTTTAAAAAAATATAACAAAATTTTTCATTGGAAATGCAAAAATCAGAAAAAAAAAAAATTTATATACCCATTTTGAAAAAAAAAAAAACCAAATATAACTTTAAACATCTACAAAGCCCCAATACCTTAAAAAAAAAAAAAAAAAAAAAAAAAATTTTGTTTATTCAGTTTAAATCCCACCCCCCTTTATAAAAAAAAAAACCCCCTTCACCCCTTTCCCCCTTCAGGAAAAAAACCCTATTTTTGGGTTTATCCTAACAACCCCAAAGTTCTTTTCCCATAAAACCAACATCCCAAAAAAAACCCCCCATTAAACCCCCCAAATTTGGCTTTAAATAAAATAAAAAAACTTAACACAGAACTTAGCTTTGAACAAAACCGGGTATCAAGTCAGCCATAATTATAAACTTTAAAAAGAATCGAGTCAACAAAAATAAAAATTACATAACTTTCTGACCCATGAAAAGGCTCAATACAATAGAAAGGGGTATATTATTAATATATAACACAACCCACACACACACCCCAAAACCCCCACCCCACCACCCCCCACACCTCCACAAAAAGTTTCACAAAATCACAAAACAAAAACACTGTAGCACAAAGCAAAACGTTCTAAGTATATTCACGTGCAAAAAAACCCGACGTAACAACATCAAACTAAAACAAAACTTTCATGTCACAAAAAACTTTACTCAAAACGTGTCATACAAGACTGATACACATCAAATTTTAAAATAAAAAAAACTACTAATTGTCCACTTCTGAAAAGTGTGTATCTAAATAAATGAGACCTTGAGCTCTCCCACACTTGGGTCCATAAAGTCTCAATGAAAACCCGGAAACCTTCCCCAAACCCACATTTTACAACACTCTCACGACCCCCCCCCCCCAAAGGAGGGGAGCCCGTTTGACCCCCTGACTCCCTCCAACCATGAAAACCCCTTCATCACTCATTAACAATACAGATTTACGAGAACCCTAACGTTTGCATTCTAACCCCTTCAGAAAGCCCGATCCCACCTCCTCCCCTACAAAAACTCGTTACGAACACGTACGATAGAACGTTACGCAAGAACCTTTCTTTTCCCCCTCACATCCCCTCTCCCCCTCATCCCCACACAATTTTATAAATCTACCAGATATAATCAAAGCCTTTTGACACCCTTGTCAAACCCCCCATCTAACTTTTCACGCAGAAACCCACACCCCACGCCCCCCACCTCTGTACCAACCTACTTTAAACCAACCCCCAACCCCCTCTGCCCCCCACAAAAGAAATACATGGGCCGAGTCTCATCCCCCCACAAACCACAACCCCACCCCTACAAACCGTCTTTTCCTAGTATCTCCCAAAAAGGCAGGGTCCCAGCAGGGAAAAAAACATCACCTCACGCGCCAGAGGGTTTAACTTCATTTTATAATCTAAACAAATATCTTCCATGCATAATGGGGAACAAACCCTCAATGGGGTAAAGCACCACCTACAATAACCTACACAAAACCCTTTTTACGAACCTTTCTCTTCCTTTAACCAAAATAACAGCCCTCAAAAAGATTTCGCATTCCCTCAACTCCATTCCTCATACCACACACCCCGCCTGTCGTGTAATTCCCAAATCCCCTTTCACACCCTCAGCAGCATTCTCATTAAAAAACAACATTTACCCTCCGTCTCAAATCCATCAACCCCCCCCACCCCCGACTTTCAGGGAGCATTTCAACTTCCCCCGAACCAAAACACAACGTGAACCCCACAAAAATTTTTTTACACCCGTTTAGAATTCCCGCAGTCGCTTCCCTGTAATTGGGGAAAACAGCTGCAAATTCCCAAAACACTATACAATAAAATGTTTACGACTATCACCGGTATAAGAGTTAGGTGCTGGGGTCTCAGAACCTAACGCCCCACATCCTTTTCCAATAAACCCACCATTTTTCCTCCCGCGCCGCAACCTGTCATCCTTATAAAAAATACCCAAAAAACTTTAAAGCATTCCCCCTTCTTTAAAAACATTACATTCCCCCCCACACCCCCCACCCAAGAAACCCCAAACCCCATGCACCTTTATTCGACTATTACCTGCATACCCGGGGGACTTCCAAATAATTGCACAACCTCGTCCCAAAACTCCCATTGGGATCCCTTCCGAATAGCACATTGGTGTCTCAATACCAATTAAACCAGGCCGGCCCCCCCCCCCCCCACACTTCCCTCAATAGCGTACATAAGCGCGGTCAACCATTCTATAAAAAAAGGGGCCTGGAAAAACCAAACAATATTTGGGACATGGGGGGTCCCCGTCTAAAACCCTACCCCTTGCAATATCCCCCCCATACACCCATTAATCTTATCCTCATTTTTTGCCCCCCTTTTATAGCAATTTCCCACTCGAAAATTCCCCCCCAAAACCCTGCTCCCAATATAACCTCAAAGCTCCCCTTTTTCCCCTCTATCATATGCCCCCCCCAATCTAGAGCCAAAAAGCCGCCCCCTTTACCCCCCCCCTTAGCTTCCACAAAACTTCTCATATCCCATGTCCCCTTTAATCTCGACCTTTCCCCGGGAACCCAAACTGAGATTTTTTACTCACCCTTCCCCCAACACAAAATTTAACCTATTTTTCCTAAAATTTTTGTGAACACCTTATGTTCACACAGCAGTACATGGCTCGGTACTCCCCCAAGGTGGCTCCCCTTGACCTTCGGGACCAACACTACAACTGCTGTTAACCCCGCTTCTCCCCCAAAACCTCTCCTTTATACATTAAATAACCTAACTATAAATCCCCCTTTTTTAACGTCCAATGTTGTAAAAAAAATTGTCTGTGAGACCGTCAAACCCGGCGTTCCCCCCTTTCCCCATTCCCCTTAATGCATTCTCTATTTCCTCTCCAAATGCCCCCCTAAAGCCTTTCTATCACTATTTCCTAAATTCACGCACAACTTACACACCTTGTCCAACCCACGTCCCCATCCCCCACTGTTCCAAAATTTTTTGACCAAACCCCGCTACTCCCACCCCTTCGGTTCATATCTCCTGCCCTGCTCAAATTCCCAACCATCTCCGTTAACTCAAACATGGGGTAGCTTTCCCGCCTGCCTTGCTTTTTATGCCGCAAAAAACATGCTGACGGGTTTCGCCCCCAAAGACCTCTTCCACCCCTGCCGCACCCCTTTCAGTTGAAACCCTTTTATTTTGCAACAAAACCCCCAAAACCCCCCTTTATTTCAGCTATTTATCCATAGGAAAAATTTTTCCCACCCCCCCCCCGCCCATAGCAACCTCTTTAACCCATCCTCCCAAAAAAGTTTCCTCCTATTTTAAAAATTTTTAAAAGTTTTCCCCCTCTCACATAAAACTTTCTAATCCTTCCTTTGCAAAATTCCCACCATGTACAAAGTCATCCACTCCCCGTTCTTCCACACTAAGCTCCCCCCCAAGGGCTGAAAACCCCCCCAACCCCTCCTATCACCTAAAACACTTTATTTAATTTCCAATAACTTCTATATTGTCCGCGAGCGTCCCCCCCCCAAACCCCCACCACCCTGCCCTATATCTACATTGTAGCCTCCACAGTACTGAATATTTCACCCCTCCCTGAAAAGGGACACTCTATCTAGTCTCGCAGCATTCCCTCCTAAAAAAATATATTTAAATCTCCCCCACCCCCCCCCCCCGAAGGCCACATAACAACATCCCCTTTAAAAAATCCCCAAAAAGCCAAGGGGAAAAATCCAGCCCCTTTTGGGCCACATCACCACCCTGATTACACATTCCAATCCCCACCAACAATTGCTACCTCTGGCAGTGCACTTAAGAAAAACACAAGATCCCCACACGCAAAAAAATTCTTTTTCCTTGATTTATTTTAGCCGGCGCATACCACTCCAAAAAGACAATGCTTACCCTCCACCACCTATCCCCATCAACACCCTCCCTCCCCCTCCTCCCTCGCTTTCTCTGCAAAACAAACGGGCCGCTCCCTTATTAAAATTTTCCCCCACCACTTTTGAGGGGGGATGGCAGGGTAAAACTACCGAAATCCTGCCACTCCAAAACCCACCCTCTTTAAAATTTGCCCTCAGGAACACAACACCCCCTCTAGATTTTTTCGGAAATTACGAAACCATCCCTTCTTTCCGCACATAACCCTTAACTTTAAAGACATACACCTAAGGGCCCATTTAAAATTTCCACCCCTGCTTTTTTTCATACTCTTTCAAATCCAATTTAATTTAAGTTTGACACCTTTAGAGTCTCTCTTCCCTCCCCCCCCTTTTTCCGTGCCTCCCATCATGGCTCCACCACCTACACCACTACCTTTACATTCACCCAGCGTTTCCCGGCCCTTTGTGCAGGCGAAGGAATCACAGAATTGACTACCGCCCCCTTTTTTCGTGACCGCATGTTAACATATTTGATCAGATGTTGCCCTCGATGAACCTCCACCCTTTCCTGAAATGGTTTAATGAAACAACGGGACACTCAAACCACCATCACTCCCCAAAATTTTCATGCTCCGCTTTCTGAAGCGACAGCTCCCAAGACACCACGCTCAGATGAACTTCCCCCTGGTGGGACAAAGTCTTCAAACCCCCACCAATTCTTTTCCCCAATCCGAGAACCTTCTCCTGTAATTGCTGCTCCTCCTTACCCCAGGGAAAGATCCTAAGGCACGGGGGAGGGACTCCAACTCACCCCATCCGTGTGCCCCCATCCACTATCTCGCTCCACAAAACACCACGCCCTCCTTTTCCCATGTTTTTTTTCACCGCCACCTTTGAGCAGGGGGTGCACATCCACCCCAGGTCCAGGGACCGTCTTCGCTTTTCACAGTCGCCGCTATGTGATCATACCCCCACATAGGCGGCTGTACGTCCTTTTCCGGGTACATTACCATTACCTGCATCCTGAAAACTTGTAGAACACATAGGACGGGGATTGGGGGCCCAAAACCCTTTTGAGGTTTAAAGAAACCCCTGGGTAACCAATAGGACCCCACCCAGTACCATTTTTAGCATAATCACCGTCCATTGTCCAAAAAATTCCTTAACTGCCTGTCCCCTCAAAGGGAAAGTTTCGTAACTTTTCCACTAAATTCCCCTGAAAAAATCTATCAAACTTACATGACAGCTGGGGTGACCTAAACTTTCGTCCGAAACCGGTGACTAACGATTCATAAACCTAGCTGTACAGTTTGAAACTTTTTTTGGCTTCCGTTAATGCAAAACCATACAATACTTCTTGTATGCCATATGTCCCCGGATATCTTTGGCAAAAAGATTGCGCAGAACTGGGGTTATCGTTCCTTGAAGTAGCCAAGCCTACATATTTTCCGCGTCTCACTGCCACTTTACACTCCAGTGCACCCATGTTGTTAACGAGGCTGACAGCACCACTTCCCCCGCGCAGCCAGGTAACTGACAAGGAGCTCGCCTACAAACACAAGGGGTCGAGCAAACTGCACCTACCCTGGTAGGGGCGAATGAATCTTTTGTAAGTTAAGGGAAAAATGAGCTGAAAAGGGTTTTTTTAAGAAGAAAATTTTTGTAAAACATGGTGATTTCTAAAAGATACCAGGGGCAATAGGTGGGAAAAAAAGAAAAAATATTATTGTATAGAGTAAAAGAGCTAAGATAAAAATGGCAGGGATTTGGGGGGGACAGGCTGCCATAATTTATTACTTTCTTCTTCAGTTCCGAAAAAGAATCACATGGGGGGGAAAAGGTGAATGGGGGTAACAGTGCCCTGGGGCAGAAAAGCCCAACAGTTGCCATCCACCAAAAAATAAAAATTTAATTTCCGCAAGGTATGGCAACACCACAACCCAAAAAAAAAACAGTGGGCCCCAGCCTTTTTGTACCTTTTTAAGTGGTGATATCCAAATTAATCCCCGACCTCAAAAATATTGTGCAGAGGCAAAACAGACAATAAATGACGGTGATAATGACGGTTAGTAGTAGGAAAAGATAACCTTAACTCCCAAAGTAATGCATACATAGTCAATTGAGACAATACAGCCCTTATTATCTCAAACACTACCAAACGGGGCTCACTGTACTAAATACGCATGAAAAACGAAAAGTCACTATTAAAATGGTTTTAAGGGGGGGTGCATGATGGATGTATGTAAAAAATTAAGCAACGGTACCCCGAATTTTTTGGTGTAAAAAATGCTTGGCACGTTTTCCCTTAGCAATGATACATTGATTTTCCTAAATTTTTAAAACAAATGACCCATTGCCATATTTGATGATTATAATTGTTTTATGAAAACAGGCCTTCACTTTATTCATGTCAACGCAAGATCACTTCTTCCTAAATTGGCAGAGATTAGGATTCTAGCTAACAAAATTAGGGTGGCAGTTATAACCATCTCTGAATCCTGGTTGGATGATATGGTGACTGATGATGAGGTCAAAATAGAAGGTTACAATATAAAACGCTTAGATAGGAACAGAAAGGGTGGTGGAGTATGTGCCTACATTAGAAATGACTTAGCTTACAACCCAAGACCTGATTTAAATAACAATAAACTGGAGATTCTATGGTTTGAAGTGCTGCTTCCCAAGACTAAACTCATCTTAGTAGGAACTAGTTACCGCCCTCCCACCCAGGACCAGTTCTTAGAAGACTTTTCCAGAGTATTGTCCGGACTTGAAAACAATTGCGAGACAATAATACTGGCATTGTCTTCTTCGCTCTCGGGCCGAGTGGACCTAATGCGCAGACACTCCTCAGTTGCCTCACAGGTACCGAGTTGAGTGGTTGTGTGCTCTGCACCTCGCCCTCTGGTGGCGAAAATCAACATTACTCCACAAGATGAAGGGAAGCCGGTGACGAGTTAACACTGTATGTGTGGAGCTTTTGCAGGGATCTTTGTTGGATCACAATGTCGACATCCTCCTACTCCAAATCCTGCATGACACATATAAGATCTCCAACGATGACATTTATGGTGTTTCAGTAAACGGTGCTTCCCGGGTTTTCGTCAAGTTTACGACTTCTACAGTGTATGAGGATGTTGTTCAATGTTATCAAGATCTACCATTTGTCAGGTGAACTCAACTGTGGCAGTGTGTCTTCAGGATGTGTCCCGCACTTACACATGGGTCAAGATTCGAAACGTCCCTTTCGAAGCTGATGAGTATGCAATCTGTAAGGCCTTCACCAAATTTGAGATGATTCACCAGACTTATGCAGGTGAATGGAGCCATGGCCCATTTGAAGGTAAATCTGATGGGTCGTTTTCAGTAAAAATGTCCATCAAAATGCCCATTCCGTCTTTTGTTCTCCTCAATGTCTACCATACTCAAGTAGTATACGTGTATTACCCGGGGCAAAGGAAGATGTGTCGGTTATGTGACACATATGGACACATGGCGTATCAATGTGATCGTCGGCGTTCCCGTCAACAAGGTGAGCAGTGTGTGCCATCAGACACTCCTACACAAGCCCCCGAGTCCATGGTAGGTGAGGGCGTCCATCCACAACCAACGTCTCAACAGCCTTCCCCTCGATATACCTGTCACTACACCTGATTTGCCGTGTGTAACATTGCCCTGTATGGAAACGAGCGTTGGCCTAAGAAAAGCATTTGACACAGTAGACCACAGTATCCTACTCCACAAACTTGATCACTATGGTATAAGAGGCCATGCGCTTGCATATTTTAAATCCTACATTTTGTAATAGGTATCAGTATGTCACCATTAAAGACACAGCCTTGCTGACAACAGTGTCGCAGCGATGTCAACGATATTTGTTCCATATCGTGATGGTCGGCCGATCTCCCTGTATCATTTCCGGAATTATATGGTGTGGTGGAGGAGTGTCCAGCACCACCATCCACCCCAGTGGTGTCCGATAATAGCATTGGTAGCCCACCGTCAACGATTGCTATTCCCGACGGACCCATGGTGTAATTACTAGCATGGACGTCCATGCGCACATGACTGCACCTGCCCACACCATTGTCAACAGGAGCTCCCATAAGCGGGCGGCAGGGAATTCAAGCAGTGATGCCGAACTGACACCAGGACAACGACCTGGGAAAAAGTTGTGGGCCGCGATTATGGCTAAAGGCTTTGAAGATAATGCCAGGGTCGCGAGTCTTTCTGCCTGGTGATGTTTGTGGCACTGACAGTGATGTCGCTCAATGTCTCAATGTATTATGAGTGAATGTGTGCCATGAAAACCAGCAATGGAGCCAAGGCCGGGCCACCACTTGAAAAGGACTGTGCCGGGAGAATACCGGTAAATCTTTAATAATAATAATAACTGATTGGGTTATTCTGGGTTAAATCTTCATATGTATTTATAAATGTGAGCACGTAACACCTGTATGCCCTGAAGACCATTGTATTTTTTTTATTATGCGGCCTATGGCCGGGTAGGCAAAACTCTCGCTTCACACACTGAGTATACATTATTTAATCCCCAGCACGGGTGAAACATTGGGCGTGGTTTCCTTACACCTGTCTCGTTCACCTAGCAAATAAGTAGGCACCTGGGTGTTAGTCCACTGGTGTGGGCCTCATCCTGGGGGACAGTTTTTTTTTTATTTTATTTAAATCACATTATATGATGCACAATTATGCTCAACACAGTTCCAGTGACATGAACAAATAGAAAAAATAACATACACCAAACCCCATGTCCAACCCCCCCAAAAAAAAAAACATGCAATGGTGAACACTCACAATGGCCCAGGCCGGGAGAGTACCAGGGAATCAAGAAGAAGAAGAACAACAACAATGTTGGATACTCCTCCTCCTTCCCCACCTAGATACTGCAAGACCTTGACAATTCTAGATAACAAAAAAAAAAAAAAAAAAAAAAATGCCCCACACCCGACCATACAGTTGGCTGCCATTATGATGCAGAAACTTCCTATGCATGTAGAAAACACACAAATGGAAACACACCACACGGTGCACTTATGTAACATAATGAATACTGTTGAATAATAAGAAAAGAAGTTTCTTTCAGAAACTACCTAAAGTAACAAAAATGGCCATGTATTTGCACACCAAAGGCCCACCCATCACAGGTTGATGCCACAGACACCTGACTCACAGGCCTCCAAGAAAACTAGTAAGTACCTTCACTCATCATACCGGCCTCACCATTAGCGCACACAGGCGCCTGTGGCAACCACATACATTCTTTCTGTCACGACCACTCACACCAGTGACATATCCACTCACTCACGCTGTTCTCGTTTCTTGCCATTGCACATGTGATTGTTACACACGTCACTATGAAGCCATGTATATACAATTATATCAGCTCCAAAAAGGTTCCAGCATACATCCTATGCAAACAAAAGGTATCCACAACGCCCCTTCCCCAACGCTCACCCTCACCGACAGGCAAGCCCGAAAATGGTATGAATAATAGGCTCAAATATCTACTAGGCATAAGAAAGGAATTTATAGGCGTATCAAAAGAGGTGAGGGTCATCTTAAGAATCAGTATATTGACATTAAGAGGGACATTAAAAAGGGGATAAGAAAAGCTAAAAGGGACTATGAAATTAAAGTTGCTAGGGATTCTAAAACTAACCCAAAAAGTTTTTTCCAGGTCTATAGAACAAAAGTTAGAGATAAGATAGGTCCCCTTAAAAATAACTATGGGCACCTTTACTGACAAAGAGAATGAAATGTGCTTGATTTTAAATAATTATTTTCTCTCAGTTTTTACACAGGAAGACACTAACAATATTCCAGTAATTAATTTTTACAGTGGGCTAGAAAGAAGATAAATTATGTAACATCACAGTCACTAGTGAGATGGTTGTGAAGCAGATAGACAGACTGAAGCAAAATAAGTCGCCGGGTCCTGATGAGGTTTTTTCAAGGGTTCTTAAGGAATGCAAAATGGAACTCTGTGAACCATTAACTAATATTTTTAATTTATCTCTTCAAACAGGTGTAGTGTCTGATATGTGGAAGATGGCTAATGTAATTCCTATTTTTAAAACAGGGGACAAGTCGTTACCGTTAAATTACCGCCCAATAAGCTTGACCTCAATTGTAGGCAAATTACTAGAGTCAATTATAGCTGAGATTATAAGAAGCCATCTCGATAAGCATAGCTTGATTAATGATACTCAGCATGGATTCACAAGAGGCCGGTCTTGTCTAACTAATTTATTAACTTTCTTCAGTAAAGCTTTTGAGGCTGTTGACCACAATAAAGAATTTGATATTATTTACTTAGATTTTTAGTAAGGCTTTTGATAGAGTTCCGCACCATAGACTGTTAAAGAAAGTGGCAGCTCATGGCATTGGGGGAAAAGTGCTCTCGTGGATCGAGTCATGGCTCACTGACAGGAAGCAGAGAGTCCATAAATGGGGTTAAATCCGAGTGGGATCTGTAACAAGTGGCGTTCCACAGGGATCAGTCTTGGGCCCGTTGTTGTTTATAATATATATCAATGATCTTGATGAGGGAATTACTAGTGATATGAGCAAATTCGCCGATGACACAAAGATAGGTAGGATAATTGATTCAAACGTAGATGTTATGGAACTTCAGGAGGATTTAAACAAACTCTATTCTTGGTCAGAAAAGTGGCAGATGCAGTTCAATAGTAGATAAATGCAAGGTGCTGAAGCTTGGGAGTGCCCATAACCCTAGTACTTAATAAGTTAAAATGATGTAGAACTTAGCCATACAGATTGCGAAAAGGACTTGGGGGTTATGGTGAGCAGCAACCTTAAACCAAGACAGCAATGCCTAAGTGTACGTAATAAGGCAAATAGATTACTGGGATTTATATCAAGAAGTGTAAGCAACAGAAGTCCAGAGGTCATACTGCAGCTTTATACATCATTAGTAAGGCCCACCTAGATTATGCAGCTCAGTTCTGGTCGCCGTATTACAAAATGGACATAAATTCGTTAGAAAACATTCAGCGTAGGATGACTAAATTAATACATAGCATTAGAAATCTTCTTTATGAAGAAAGATTGAAGACTCTTAAGTTACATTCACTTGTTAGACGAAGAATGAGGGGAGACCTGATCGAAGTGTATAAGTGGAAGATAGGTATTAATAAAGGGGATATTAATAAGGTCTTGAGGATGTCTCTCCAAGAGAGAACCCGCAGTAATGGATTTAAATTAGATAAGTTTAGATTTAGAAAGGACATAGGAAAGTATTGGTTTGGAAATAGGGTAGTTGATGAGTGGAACAGTCTACCTAGTTGGGTTATTGAGGCTGGGACTTTGGGTAGTTTCAAATCTAGGTTGGATAATACATGAGTGGGAGGGTTGGATTTGAGTGGGACTTTCACATCAGAGCTTATTTCTTGGGTGGCATTGAAAATTGGGTTGGGCAAATGTTTTGTTAGTGGGATGAATTGTAAAGGACCTGCCTAGTATGGGCCAGCAGGCCTCCTGCAGTGTTCCTCCTTTCTTATGTTCTTATGTCCATCCCCTGAGCAATGTCTCGCTCCAACAAACTGAGCAGAGTGCTCACCGTTATTCATGGTAACCCACAGAAAATAACTCCCCTCACCTATGCCCATATATACTCCGTAATTCGTATATACTCCGTTAATTCACAGTAAACCCACAGAAAATAACTGCCCCCACCTATGCCTGTATATACTTCTATTTCTATACAATGTCCGGTACATCGTCACCACCATTACGAGCTTGCACCACCATTACACGCTTCCACCCACCTCATGCTCCAGGCTAACGTACACGTAATTTACCATTGTGTAAGCCAGCGCATGTGCCGCCCCATCTTCCACCACCCCGCATCCCAACTTAGTGCCACAAAACCAACACACACCCCTCTCCCCCATTCTCTCCACAACCCAACCTACCCATGCCTGATACCCTCCAGTCTTCACAAAAGTAAACAGCATGGAAAGCCATGTCCCTCCCACCCACTGCACAACCCACAATGCCCCTCCCCCCCACTATCCTATCTTCTAACACCACACCAGAAGATAAAATCCCATGCACCCATCCTCGTGCACCCTTGGTTGCAGGAGGTCAACACCTCACGCCTTATAAAAAAGCATTTAAGCCTCCTCCAGAGATCCAACAGACCCATCCCTCCCTTTCAAACAGACAACATGACCACCCTTTTCAACCACTCACTCCCAGAACCTCACAAAAACTGGAACATCTCCCTCTGAATGCACGCGATGACCAGCGGAAACCTGTGTGATGAACCAAATCTTACTATTCAAAAGCACATTAATCACTATTGCATGCTGGAGAATAGCAAGGTGATGCAGCCCCAGTATCCTCAAAATGGTCTCCACCCATTCCTCCAAATGACCTGAATTATCCTCACGTGCCCGTACTAGGTCCCCCCTCTAAAGGATACCACATATTTTTCAACACCTCCACACAGTTTCTCACCACCTGACACCCCTACTCTCCCTGCTTTCCATGTCCCCAACCCAAGAATTGAATGACTTCTCTTTATTCACTATCATCCCTGATGCCTCCACCATAAATCCGCACCACCTCCTCCAAACCACCCAAAACCGTCTTCTCATCCACCAAGATCGTCACATCGTCCACATACCCTACCAGACTTGGCCATGGGCTCCCAGCCCCACCCCTATCCCTGCGCATTCTTGCCTCTACCAGTCTATGAAAAGGTTCTTGCACACACGCAAAAAAAGTTGGGAGAGTGGGCACCCTGCCATAGACCCTCCCCATCACCACCACCCCTCCCAAATGCCCATTAACTTGCACATGAACACATGCCTGCCTGTACAGTGTATGCACCCAACCCACTATTTCCTCCCCAAAACCCTGACTCGATAAGATACGTTTTAATGCCATCCTCTCCACAGCATTGTAAGCTCCCTCCAATCCAACACTAACAAACCTCCCCCCCTCACCAAGCTCAGCTATGAAATCCCTTAATACCCCATGCCCTGCCACCATAGATCTCCAGACAAACCAAATTGTCTCGGGAAACCACCCGTTCAATATTGCACTTCAGGTGATTACCCAGCACCTTTGCAAAAAGCTTATAGTCAGTGTACATTAAAGAGTGCCCAGTAATCGTTAAGGGTCTGCTGATGTGACCCCTTCGGAACTAAAACCACCACCCCAATTGCCTGCCCCACCCCTAAACAACCCTCCCCGTTTCATCGCATTCAATAATCTGACCAAAAACTCCTCCAAATAAAACTCACATGGGAGCCCATCAGTACCATGGCTTTGCACATACCTTCCAACGCTCTGCAAATTTCCTCCTCCTCAATGTCTCCCCCAATGCCACTCTTTCCCCACCCCCAAAGGTTTACCTACACAGCCACACACCTCCTCCAACAGCTCAGCTTACACCCCTCTACTATGCCAATAATGCTCATACCACCCTGTCAGAATATATCCCATCCCCTCCATCGACCTGAGCACGTGCCCCGTCTGATAGCCTACCTCCCCACCACACACCTCCAGCTGCGTAATGTTCATCACCCTCCTAAGTTGTTGTTGGCCCCTCAGGACACAAGGCCGACAGCCTATCCCCCCCCATAGCACCTCATCCATACTTGCCTGCACTCGCACTGACTCGAATCTATCATTCTGCAACTCTCATAACCTCTCCTTCAGGTCCTCAATCTCCCCCACTGGGTACTGTCTCTGCAAAGTGTCATTATGGTAGCAATCCCGTAAGCGCTGTTCCAGATAATTCGACAATCCATATTTCATGCTATTAATTCTCTTCCCCTCCTTTATATAAAATGACCGAATCCTTGCCTTGGCAATGCCATCCCATCAACTTACGACATCATCAACCACCCTCCCTCCTCCCAAGCTCTGCCCATAATGCCGCAAATCCCCCACCCCTCCCTATCCACGAGAGCTCTCACATTCAGTTTCCAGTAACCCACCTGCCTCCTAGCTAACTCCTCCCACCCCACCTCCACTACCACAGCCCTATGATCTGAAAAAGGGGCATCCACAGTACAAACTGAGATGATATCCAATTGCCTTGTGACATATACGTGATCCAATCTTGCCCCATACCCCTCCCGCACAAACATATGCTCCACCTCCCACGACTCTCCATGGCACACATCCCTCAACTGAACATCCCTGATAAGCTTCCCCAGCATGTGCGAGAAGCTCCCCCTCCCTCTCGGCTCTACATCTGCCCATCAAATTATACAATTCCAATACCCCCCATTACCACTAAGTCAGGTAACAAACGGCAAAAATAAACCAACTCATCCTTCACGAAAGGATTTTGAACCCTTACAACATTCTCTGCCAGTGAGTACATAAGTGCAAAAGTCACCCATTTCCCTCCCCACCATGCCTCCACATGAATAACCTGTCCCTCTAACCCCCCTGCATGTTATTTAGGTTCACTTGTTGGGTACACTACATATAATACAACAGTATTATTAGAAAAGAACTTTGTATTACCACTTACCATTTAATTACTGTAGATAGATCACACCACAACACCTGCCTAACACCTAGACCCTACACTGGCAAGCTAGTGATCTAAATATAAGGACTAATGGTGCATTTCCCTGTGAGTTATGTTGCATCCCTTATTCCCTGCCATCTACTCATAATTCTTGAGGTCCCACAATTTTCCTGCCCCAAAATTCTTCAGCAGGGGAAAATTAACAGGGGCCCAGGGTTAAAATTTGGGAAAAAATCAAAATTTTCCACACTGCGGCTGGGGGATGGTCATTAAATAAACGATTTAATTAAAATTGTTTTTGTATTTCCCCTTGCTTTACAATTTTTACACAAAATTTTAATTAAAATTTGTCAGAAAATGACCCTTTGGTAAAAAGATAAAATACATTACATTTCCATCTAACCCTCAGGTCCCCATGTCACGGATATTTGCCCAGATAAAGCCCCGGTAAAAATTAAAGGGTAAGATTTTTGATCGACCCCATGCCTGGGCCCTTTTCCCTGGGTAGGGTAGGTCCCCGGACCCCGAGCTTGCAAGCCCAAAAGCCTCCTTTCCCCTTTAAACCCCCCTTTTGGGGCAGGGGGGGCAGAAACCAGAGGGGGGCCTGGGGTTTTTCCCCAAAACTAGCTCGGGTGAGGGCGGGGGGAATGGGGGGGTAGGGCCTGGGGTTTTCAGTTGGCCCAAAGATGAGGGGGGTACAAAAACCATACCCCGGCTGGGATTGAACCCGCGGTCTTTTGGGGGAGTCTCAAAACTTTTGTCATTACGATTTTTGTGAGTCATGAGGGGGTACTTGGTGACTCCTCCATGGGTGATTTGGGGAACCGGCCACCCCGCCGGGAACCAAAGCCGGGCCAAAAATTTGGGAAAAAGGGCCCGGGCGGGGAAAATTTACCGGAAAATCTTTAAAATAACAATAATTTTAGGTAAGATTGAAATTAAACCACCTTTGCCCACCCCTTTTCCCGGGGCAGGGGTAGGTGCCTGAGCCAGGAGCTTGCAGTCACAAGCCTTGCCTTTTCCATTAGCCCCCTTGGGGGGGGGTTTGGCGGGAACCGGGAGGGGCCCTAGCTTGTGGCTAGGCCTGGGGACATTTGGGTTTCCCCAAAGATAAGGGGGAACTTGGGGCCTTCTACCAGGGGAAACTTAGGTCTAAAACACCCCCTAGAGGGGGGGACCCAAAGGGCCCGGGGCCACCACTTGCATAACAAACAGCTTTTTATTTAGTAAGTAAGTAAATTTATTCGGGTATCCCACAAATACAGTTAATAGAATTATCATACAAAAGGGGCATATGTGTGAGAACCTAGGAAAACCCAAAAAAAGGCAGACAAAAGTGATTTTTTTCCCAGTAATATGTCAATAATGCCCAGCAAAGTTTTGTACATGTATTTGTTAGAATATATTTTATATATAATTTTAACGTATATATATATACGTTATTATAATATATATTATATTTATTATATATATATATATATATATTTATAAATATATATAATATTTTAATATATATATATATATAAAATATATAATATATTATATAATATATAGTTTTATATATATATATTTATTTATATATATATATAAAATATATATAATATTAATTAATATATTTAAAATATATATATATAATATATTTTTATATATATTTAAAATAAAATATATATATTTTATATATATATATTATATTTTTTATATATTTTAATATTTATTTTATATATATATATATATATATATATATATATATATATATTATATTATTTTATATATATTATATATCGGGACTTGTTTACTGGGGCGGACGATTCCCAGGCAGCGTTTCAAAGGCCCACTGGGCCCATAAAAAAATGCCACAAAAAGTGGGCACCCGGGGTTCACAAGCCAGGGTTTCTCCCACCCTGGGCACGTAAAGTCACCCTAAAGCTGAATTCAAATTTTTCATGTAGGGTTTAAAATTGCCAGTCAATTGATGAACTAAATTTATTTTGGGCCCTCAAGGGCTTATCATTTTCTAAATAAATTTAAAAAATAACTTTTTTAAAGTTTTTAAATATGTAAATTAATAGGGCATTATTTTTTAAAGGTATTTATACAAAAATTTAGGGTAAAACAATTTTTTGAATACATTTAAAAAATTTTAATGCTTTTTATGAATTAAATTAACATAAAAATTTTAATATTAGAAAATTTTTTGAGGAAAAATGGGTTATGGTTGTTTTCGTGGGGTTCTTACCATAATTAGGGAAAAAAAATGGGGTTTTTTTTTGAAAGCCCTTTGGGGTTTAGTTTAAGAATAAGGAATATTTGAGGGGTTGATATATAATTTTCCCCCTTTTAAGACTTAAAATATTTTTGATAGTGAGGATGTTATAGAAAGGGCCTTGCCCTCTTATTTAAATAGATTTTTTAAACAAACCCAAACCCTTAAAGCTTAAAAATTTATATATACTCAGATTTGTATTTTTTTGTTTATATTCTGACTGTGGGGTTTTTAAATGTGGGGTTAAATTTTTGTATTGTGTGTTGTGAGGAAGAGAGAGGAACTCAGCAATAAAAATTTTTGCCCCCAATAATCACCACAGTTGTGACCGGGTGTGGAAGTGTAAATTTGCTATTACTCTAAAATTTTTTTCATGATTGAAACCCAAATTGTTTTTAATCGAAAGAAACCCCATTTTTTACGTATTCATTACCTTTTTTAACTTGTGGTTCATTCCCTTTGGGTAACTTGTGAGTTCATTACCTTGAAACCTAGTTCAGCCCCCCCAAAAATTTGGAGCCCGGTTTCCCTGGACCCATTGTGTCCCTCTTTTAATCTGTAAATACCTTTGTAACTTGATGTTTGGGGGACCTAGACCTACCTGGATTTAAATTCCCTTTTAAAAATTGGGAGTTCATTACCTTTTTTAAATTGGGGAATTTCTTTCCCTCTTTTAATTGCTCAGCTATAAAAATTTTTGAGGCCCAGTCCCGGGGGCCCCATTGTCCTTCCTCTTTTAATCTTTTAAAATACCCCCACAGGAGGGTATGGGTGGCAAAATAAACTTTTAAAAACTTTTTGGTTTACAGTAATCCAGAGTTTAATTCTACCCCTTTTTCAGAGAGTGCAGATCAGGGCCCCCAAGTCACCTCTTAGAAAAAATTTCTGATAAAAGGGGAAATCAACTTTTTTTATCCTCCTTTTACGTTTTTCCCGAACATTTATATCCTTTTCTGAAATTTCCGGTGATACAACCTAATTTTAAACCTATATTACTTTAAAGGGCTCCAATATTTTTTTTTTATTTTTTTTTTAAAAACCAATACAGTTAAAAAAAAAATAAAAAAAACAGTATGGATTCAATCAAATTAACTGACAAACGGTTGTACCTTATGTCGAAAGATATTGTCCCAAAAACATCAACAAGAATTACGGCAAGAACATAACAAAAAAAAATATTTCACGGGAAGAACCCCCCCTTTACACATTATTGATGCAAAACCTTGCATAAAATTTTACATTGTACAATAACATTGACAAGGCTCAATATACTTGAACAAAAAATTATACACAGAAGTTATATCATTTTAAACCCCATCCCTTGCATTTAAACAAAAAAAAAAAAACCAACTTCATTTTAAATTTCTAGAACATCTACATACGTAAACCCTAACCAAAACAGCTTTACATTATTTCCAAAAATTTCTAATAAACAAAAAAAAAGAATACAGCTTAGAAAACAAAAAAACTGAACCCCTATACTGTTACAATAAAAACCAAAAATCAAAATTTTCAGACACAAAGGGGCTACGTTTAAATAAATGTTTTATATATGTCTGTATACCATACAGACTAAACTTAAAAATCCAAACTTAGGCCCTCAAACCAAAACCCGGGATCGGGTACAGACCCCTTTAAATTTAAACTTTAAAAAAAAATTTGAAACATACCAAAAAATTTTAAAATATTAATAACGCTGACCCATGACAAAGGTCAATACAAAAAGAAAAAGGGGTACAAAACCACACACACACACACACACACAAACATACACCCCAAACACACCCCCACCACCACACCACACAAACACACACCCAAACCAAAACCCACACAAACACAACACCACACACACACCTTTAACCCCACACACACACCACCCCCCCCACACACCAACACACACACAACACACACAAACCCACACAAACACACACACACACACACACAAACCCCACAACACACACACACAGTGGAATAGTTTGGGGGAAACGATGTAGTGGAGGCAGGATCCATACCCTAGCTTTAAGCAGAGGTTGATAAAGCTCACGGCCCAGGGAGAGTGACCTGTTGGATAGTTTAAGAGGGGGGCCAGGAGCTCGGACTCGACCCCCGCAACCCCAACTAGTGGAGTAAATAGGTGAGTTTCACAAACAAAAACACCAAAACACACCACACACAAAACCAAACACCCAAACCCCCAAACCCCCCCAAAAACACACAAGCCCCACACAAACACACAAACACACAAACACACAAACACACACAAACACACACACACACCCCACCCCACCACACACACAACCCCCTGACCCCAAGTGTTATACCAAAACCCCCTCAGGAAAGAAAACAAAACCCTCCCAAAAACCAGGTAATCAGGTAAAGGGAAAAGGAAGGGAGGAGAGACCAAAAAAGAAATGACAGTGGGGAAATATGTGAGGAAAAACAAAAAAGAGATTTTAAAAAAGTGTTCACAGAGGAGACAGAAGGGGGGTCCAGAAAACGGGAGAGGTGGGGCACACCACATGTGTGGCCCCATTTCCACAACCGAGGAAGAAAATGAAGGGGCTTCTGGTGAAAATTGATACCTCAAAGGCAATGGGGGCCCGATAAAAATCTCTCCATGGGTCCTGAGAGAGGGGGCAGAGGCGTTTTGTGTACCCCTAACAACAAATTCAATAATCTATCGAAACAGGGAGATTGCCTGAGGCATGGAAGACAGCAAAAAGTTGGGACCCAAACTTTTAAAAAAAAGGGGACAGGGCAGAAGCACTAAAAATACAGACCCTGTCACTGCATGTTTTGATGCAAAATCTGGAAAAAATTGGGCAGGAGAAGGGTGGTGGGAAAAATTTTAGAAAGGGAAAAGGGTTCATCACCAGCAGAAACATGGTTTCAGAGACGGGGGAAAAACCTGTGTCACAAACCTATGGAGTTTATGACATGGTGACAGAGAGGGGTGGGGGGGGGATTGATTTTTTAGACTGGCCCAAAAAGGCGTTTGACCCCAGTACCCCCACAAGAGATTAGTGCAAAAAAAAATGGAGGGGCCAAAACAGGAAAAAAACAGGGAAGTCACTGCAAAGGATCAGGGGGGAAAACTTGTCGGAAGGGCAGCAGGGGAGTAAAGGTACGAGGCGGGTGGGCAGAGTGGGCACCTGTGACCAGTGGGGGGGTTCCCCCAGGGGTCTCCTAGGACCCGTTTTGTTTTGGGGATTTGTTTAACGACATGACGGAAGGAAAATCCGAGGGGGTCATGTTTTCAGATGACGTGAAGTTGATGGGGAAAAGTTAATTCGATCGAAAACCCGGCAAAAAAATAAAAGGGGGTTGGACAGGTGCAGACCTGGTCCCAGCAATGGGTCCTGAAATTCAATCCCACCAAGTGCAAAGTCATGAGGATTTGGGGAAGGGCAAAAAAAGGGCCGCGATGGGGTACAGTCTAGGGGGTCAGAGACTACAAACATCACTCAAAAGGAAAAAAAAATCTTGGGGGGTGAGTATAAAAACCCGGCACCCTCTCCTGAAGCGCACATTAACCCAAAAAACTGCTGCAGCTTTTGGGCGCCTGGGGAAAAAACCCCAGAACAGCATTCGACATTTTTAATAAGGGGAAACGTTCAGGGGCCCTGTAAAACCGTTTTACGTTTGGCCCCTATTTGGAGTTTTGCGGCACCAGTTTTTGGGAACCCCCACCCAGCCAAGAGTAAAGAAACTAGAGGGAAAATGAAAAAGGGTTTTCAACAAGACTAGCCCCGAGCTAAGAGGTATGTCCTTTTGAGGAAGAGGTTAAGGGAAAAAACAACCTGACGACCCAAAATGGGGGGGACAGGAGAGATAGGGGGGACATGATAAAAGATTACCCAAAAAACTGAGGGGGAATTGAAAAGGTGGAAAAAACAGGTGTTCCCGAGACTGGACACAGTAAAAGGGGAACACAGTTGGAAGTTGAAGACACAGAAGAATCAAAAGGGGTGTTTTGGAAGTATTTTTTTCAGCCCCAGGGGGAGTCAGGAAGTGGAATTTGTTTGGGAAGTGAGTAGTTTTGGGGGGTTTTAGGGGGGGTTTTCCCTAAAACGCTTTAAGCAGAAGGTTTCGATAAAGCTCTGGTTCAGGGAGAGTGACCCAGTAAACGACCCGTGAAGAGGCGGGGGGCCCGGAAACTTCGGGCCCCTCCCCTGCAACCTCAACTTTGGTGGGGTTTCAACTAGGTGAGTTTACCACAAAAACCCAAAACACACACACACACACAAACACACCCCACACAAACACAAACCCCACAAACGTACACAAAAAAAATTCACAAGATCCCCATTAATCAGATGACGTATTCAAAAAAGAACAGTAAAAAGTATTTTCTCATTTATGCAAAAAAACCCCGCAGTAAAATAAATACAAATAAAAACACTTTATGTCGCAAAGGGAAATTTTTACTCAAGAATCTTGTCATACAAGGGCTGGGTAAAAATAACAAAAAAATACATAAAAAAAAACTACTATATTATACCTACATTCTGAAAAGTGTTATATCTAACATAACGAGGGCCCCTTTAGCCCCTTTTTTCCCCCACTTGGTGCCCTAAAGTCTTAATTTAAACAACCCGGAAAAACCCTTTTAAAACCCCCATTCACAACACTTCACGACCTCTTCCCCAAGGAGGCGAGCCCGCTGTGACCCCCCGACTCCCCCCCAACTATGGAAAAAACCCCCCCTTTAATCACTCATTATCAATCACAGATTTACGAGAATCCCTAACGTTAGCTTTCTATCCCCTTGGAAAGCCTGTTTTTCCCCCTCCTCCCATACAAAAACTGTTACGACACCTCGTCATAGCGTTTTCCCCAAGAACTTCCTTCTCTCCCACACCCCTCTTAAAAGAAAATATATATAATCTACCTGATTAATAAACTCTTAGACCCCTTCTAACCCACCCATATCTAGACTTTTAAAGACGAGAACCGACCCCCACGGCCCCCCCCCTCGTACCAACCCAATTCCAAACCCCGTTCCTTTAAGGTAGTAGTGAATGATGAATAAGGTTTTAAGGGGGGGGGGTTTCCTACACACTGTGAGAAGGGGGTAGGGCGTAAATTATTGGAAGTGATGGGGCAGTTGCTTTTCCAGTGTGTTGTAGTTTATGTGTAGAAATCGCTATTATTGATGAGAAAGATGGGACTACATGCATGTTGGACTTTGGGGCTTGACTATAGAATTCTCCTAACGCCTGATAGTTAAGGCTGATTGATCAACTGTGATCCATTCAAATTAGATTTTTTATTTGTTATTATGTACATAGCATCTTAAGTCATATTTTATGGGGTTTTTACCTAGACATAACTCTTAAGTCATATTTTAGTTTTTTCTATGTACATAGCATCTTAAGTCATAGAGTGATTGTGTTTAGGGGCATTGTTAAAAAAATTTGTTTTACTGTGTTAGGGGGAAATATGTGGATTTTTTTTGGTGTAGCCGTACCTGGCTGGGGGTTTTTACTTTATACTTTGTATTCTGTGATGTTTTTCATAAAATAAAGTTTTATTTATTATATGTTGAATGAATAGGGGTTTCATGCTAAGATAATTCACATAAGTTGCCTTTGGGGGTTGACTTTTTTTTTTTGCAACCTCTTAGAAAATTAAACTTTTTCGGTTTTTTTTTTCACCAGGTTGGGGTGTCATTGGTTAAAAAAAGACTGTATCACATTTAATTGTTATTTAAAATTTTTTGTGTC
>NC_069433.1:6064629-6078110 GCF_026875155.1 Cherax quadricarinatus | reverse complement strand
GCGTGGGGCTCTCAACAGCTATCACGCTGGTAACTGGTGCTTCACCGTTTGCGCTGGCGCCCTCCTCAGCTTCACGCACTCTGCCCGCCCAAAATGGTCGTACGCCCCAATATTCTGCACGTACGTCTCTGTCCGGCATACGATACCATAACTTGCGTCCTGAAGTCCTCCAACACGACGTAAGACGGTATGGGATGTCTCAGAGTCATTTCAGGGAAAAGGTACCCTCTGGAGGGCCCATGTAAGCACCTGCCATCCACTTGCCCTTTTGTGCCAGATGACGGTTCCATATGTCTCAAAAACACTCCTGATGGCAGCCTCATCTGCCTCAAATGGGACATTAACGTATCTTTTAAACCCACGAAAAAGTGGCGAGATACGTCCGATCAAACGCACCTTCACAGCTGGAGTAGCGTCAAGACTCACGTCTTGGAATCTCGTCACCAAAGACTCGTACAGGGATGTGGAATTCAGTTTGACGAAGATTCTGTAAGCCCCATTCAGGGCTACACCATACACCTCATCGTCCTGGATTCCATAGGTTCCCTAATGATTGTTGGGAGTAAGACTTGCGCTGAAGAGGGTAAAAATCGCCACACGAAGCAGCTAAATTTACCAATGGTATTTACGCGCCTCCTCACACTCAGCGCCATGTTGATACAAGGTAGCTCGCCTGAAAACAGCAGAGGGGTGCAGAGCACAACCGCACTCTACCGTGGTCAGGCAGCGAATGTGGTGATCAGGTTATTGCAAGTTTAATGCTCGTTTTGGGTCGACAGGTTTTCAAACCCAATTAGCCAAATAGTAAAAAAATAATAACAACTAGCTTATATAGTTTATTTTCATTTTTCATAAGAATTATATTGTTTTGTTCCGAGCGGCTAATTTACTGTGCATAATATCAATTTTTTTTTATTCGCCTGTGCTCTCCCGACGCGGTCTTTTTCAATAGTGGTGACCCAGCCTTGGCTCCCCATCTGGGAATATCTCGAGACCTAAGTCTCGAGATATTTGGGACCAACTGTCCCCAGGCCCAGCCTCAGTCCCGCCCTCACGGGGCTCGTAGGGAGAAGCTAGGCCCTGGTCTGCCATCTGCCCCGCCCCCAAAAAAAGGGTTTGTGGGGATGGCAGTCTCACGGGATCAAGAGCCCACCATCGGCATCAAACTCGGCGTCAGGCACGGTGGCCTGGTGGCTAAAGCTCCGCTTCACACACGGAGGGTCTGGGTTCGATTCCCGGCGGGTGGAAACATTTCGACACGTTTCCTTACATCTGTTGTCCTGTTCACCTAGCAGCAAATAGGTAACTGGGTGTTAGTCGACTGGTGTGGGTAGCATCCTGGGGGACAAGATTGAGGACCCCAATGGAAATAAGTTAGACAGTCCTCGATGACGCACTGACTTTCTTGGGTCATCCTGGGTGGCTAACCCTCCGGGGTTAAAAATCCGAACGAAATCTTATCTTACCCCCTTTGAAAGACCCAAAGAATAGTATAATCAGGTATTAGAACCCCTGCCGATAGCATGTGGAGTTCCCCAAGGTAGTATTCTGGGTCCCTTATTATTCTTATGTTATGTCAATGACATGCCTATCAGTGTCAAGTGCAAACTCCTACTGTATGCAGATGACAGTGCCCTGTTAGTGTCAGGTAATGACCCACAAGATATAGCTAATGTTTTAACACTGGAACTGGAGTCCTGCAGCAAATGGTTAGTAGACAACAAACTATCATTACACCTCGGGAAAACTGAAGCCATTCTCTTTGGCACGAAACAAACTGAGAAGGGTAAATAATTTTAATGTCCAGTGTAATGGGAGCTCATCACTTTGGTTTCATCAGTAAAATATCTGGGAATCCCCTTTCACCCATGCATGTCAGGAGAATTGATAGGGAACAGTGTAGTAAAGAAAGCGAATGCCAGACTGAAGTTCCTGTATAGACAAGCACAGTGTCTACCTACTGAGGCTCGCAGGACCCTTACACAATGCCATGTGGATTACGCTTGCTCTTCATGGTACTCTGCCTTGACAAAAAAAAAAAAAAAACTGAAAGATAGACTGCAAATCACCCAGAACAAAATCGTAAGATTCATCCTGGGGCTGGGACCAAGAGAACATGTAGGCCAGGATGAATTACAGAAGTTGGATATGCTGAA
The DNA here is from genome assembly GCF_026875155.1 of Cherax quadricarinatus. NCBI lineage: Eukaryota > Metazoa > Arthropoda > Malacostraca > Decapoda > Parastacidae > Cherax > Cherax quadricarinatus. The sequence continues at coordinate 6,075,954 of NC_069433.1, read as the reverse complement.
TGTTGAAGACAGAGTAAAACAACTGAAGCTAAATCTTGTTTATAAAATTGCTCACAAACAGTGTCCAGAATATCTCTCTCTCTCTTGTCAAGGTTGGGAACCAAAGCAATCATAGTACTAGGGGGAGAGCGCATAACTTTGTAGTACCCACAGTCATTGGCCAGGCTTCAAACACCTTTTATTGTACAGCAATAAAGGAATGGAACAGACTACCCGCAATGTCAAAGCCAGTCATAGCATGAACCAGTTCAAGAAGAGTGCCAAAAGGTGTCTGATGAATGTAGCTACAGAAAGGGAGGGGAATGATTTTCTATTTTTTAGCTAACATACGTGTAAATTTTACCTTATTCCTAGTAATGACCCTCGTATTGTAGATAGTCTTAATGACCCTCGTGTAGTAGTCTTTTTAGTATGATAATAAGATGTTATCTTCATTATACAATAATGAGAAAATATTATAACCTTTATATTATAATAAGGTAAAAGGACCCCAATGGAAATAAGTCACTGTCTGACTTTTTTGGGTTATCCTAAGTTCTCTACACATATGCTGCTATGTATGATAATTCTATGTAACTGTATTTGTGTATACCTGAATAAACTTACTTACTAATTCCATAATAGTTATACTGAAACATTACCCAAAAATTCAGTTTTATGTGCGTTTCAATTCGTTTTCTGTCTTCATTAATGTGGGTAGACTAATAAAAATATGGCAGATTATAAGGCTTAAGATACATTTAGAAAGTAATGACCTTAAGACAAGATTTATTCGGATTTTTAACCAGGGGAAAGGGGTTAACCACCCAGTCAGTCACTGAGGAGTATCTGGTTTTCATTGGGGTCTTTTTAATCTTGTCTCCCAGAATGAGACCCACACCAGTCGACTAACACCAGGTACCTACTTACTGCATGGTGAACATGGGCAACATGTCCAGTGTTTCAATCCATGCCGGGGATTGAACCACGGACACTCGGTTATTAATTATTAAAGATTAGCCGGTATTCTCCCGGCCAGGGCCTGTTCCAAGTGGTGGCCCGGCCTTGGCTCCCTCTTTAGGGAGTGTCTGAGACCTAAGTCTCCCATGGGAGGAGGCACAAGTACCTCCTCATCTTTGGGACCAACTGTCCCCAGGCCTAGCCACAAGCTAGGCCTCTCTGGTCTGCCATCCCCGCCCCAAGGGGGCAAATGGGAATGACAGTCTTATGAGCTAAAGGCTCGGGCTCAGGCACCTACCCTACCCTAGAAGGGTTAGGCATGGTGTCGATCGGACACTCGGTGAGTGCACTGCCAACGAGCCACGGGCTACCTTTATTATAAAACTCGTACGAGAAAATATTTCCGGTAGCTTTCAAAATGGTTTGGAGAGATACATGCATGAAAAGGCTTGGGTCAAAATACTTAAATGGTACTTTTTTGTTCCCATTTTCCTTGTATTTTTGGCAAGCATCTGCTATTTATGTTGTAATTTCAAGTGACAATGAGTGGGTTAAAGGTGAGGGTTAACACAGCCCGTCAGGCGGGTTGTGTGGAACTTGTTCTATCACGGTCACTGTCTAGGTCAGGGCCAGTCTCTCAGACGCTCTATGACGTCGCCTGGTGTTAAAAAAAAAAAACTATATTTAAAGCTTATATAGCAACCCCTCCTCAGATGTGACTTATCAGGTTAAATAAGGAAACGGGACAAGCGTTTCCTAACTCGGGTTGAAGTCATATGACCCGCAGCTCGAGCTTTTGGTCATCTGACCGGGGCCTTCCGCTGGCTTTCCAGTCCACCCCTTTAAAAATTAAGATTAATTCTCTGGATGATGAGCCCTTAACCGACATCAAAGAACTTCCCTTGAGGGGATGCGACCACAACAATCGACTATTACACCCACCCATGTATAAACGTAAGTAAATTTACTTACATGATTCATTACCTTTGTACCTTGTTCAGCTATCAAAACACTGGAGCCCAGTCCCTGGACCCATTATGTACCTCTGTAATCTTTTGACTACCGCCCGCAGGATGGGTATGGGGTGCATAATAAACATTAAACTAAAAAAAAAGGTCGTACTACACGCAAGATCAAATTTTCTCATACTTCATCACACAAGATGATTTCCGTCATACGCCATTGCTAATGGTTATCCTGTTATATTTCATCACACAAGGAAATGTGGCAGCCCGAGCCGAGACTTCAGCAGTTCGACGAGGCTGTCAGTCTTCTATAATTATGGGTTCAGTAGTTACGATAGATTTACAGGCTTCCTACAAGAATAATTCTAGAAAGGCTTCTCTTGAAGAATTAGACATGTGCAACATCTGGGTATCTTTATTTGTAGAAGTTTCGGCAACCAGTGGCTTTATCAATACAAGGACAATGTGAAGAAATATATACAAAAGATGAGGTAATCATTCTCGGAGTTGAAGAGACCATTGTTGGAAGGAACGCAGTTCCTTCAAGACTGGACCCCCACCTGAAAACCCAGACGTGCTGTAGTACCCAGCTGCAGGGGCGTCGACGACCATTGTAGCTACTAACTGCAACATCACGAAGGACTCGACCAGTCCTTGTCTTAAAGGCTCCTCCGCCCAAGGGAGACCCCCGCCACAGGTTGTAAAACGGTGCTCAAACCTGACACGAAGACGGCTCACAGCGCCCTTTGTCATAGGGTTGCCCCCGCAATAGGCTGTAAACGGTACTCCACTTAAAGAATGCTCACCGTTGCCCCGCCATACGGCTGTAAACGGTACATCACTTGAATAAACTCCAACACTCCGGGAAGCCACTGCCGAGTCACTGGGCAAGACCGTCCTGGCAAACCTACATGAATGTGAACTCTTTTTTGTGTTAGTGTGAGGTTCAAGTCGGACCGAAACGTCGTTGTAAGCTTTCCTCTCTTCTACGTGCGCGTTGTGTATAGATTTCAGCCTGGTCACAAACCGGGCCGCGGGGGCGTTGACCCCCGAAACCCTCTCCAGGTATACTTATAAGTATCCTTTATTCACATTTTCTTTTCATTTATTTCTATTTATGTATAATTCACCTTCTTCGGATAGATTCGCGACTATAGTGTAATAATTTTATCCTTTTTCTTGTGTTTTCTAACGCAATTGTTCATTACGTAATATGCAGATCAGAATTGCGTCCTGGACACGGGTACACGAAAGTTATAAAGCCAATGTGATCGTTTTTTTAATGAGGTTGAATCTCAGTACGAATATGTAGCAGTTACTAATCGATGACCTGCGAAAGGAGATATTTTCCGAGATAAGTAAATTACTCTTGACATCTAAGGTGATTCGTTGCCCAAGAAACAGTAAAAGCGTCTTCTGCTCTGAATCTTTGCTTCCCGGTACTGGGTATCAGTGCTGAAGCAACCGCTGGATGGTGTTACATACCTGTAGTTAAGCGTTCACTAGATATGTGTCCTAGGATTCCCATCCGACTCTTCGCTTCTGGTGTATGGATGCAGCGTGAGGTAAGCTAAGCTCGCAAGCTACACCGTTATAACTCGCAGAGAGTTGCCAGCGCTCTATATACACCGTCCCTACTATAACGGTAAAACTGTACGAGTTCTTCCAGCAACCCCTTCAGGGAGGTTGCAGTGATGCTTGAGAAGGACTTCGTCCAACCAGTTGAGCCGCTTTCCCCTTCCTATAATAAAACCTGATTTCTTCCCATTCCCTAGGCGCTGCATGCAGACATCACCCTAGAGCACTTCCCCATGAAAGTAATAAACTAGCAAATCACCCAGACCATATATTTAGTCTATCCCTTTGAGCGAAGTATTAAATTCAGTCAAGAGATGGCGATATAAAAATTATCAACTTTTAGTCTACCATCCTACAATTAAGAATATTATTAAGACTTTTAGTGCATACAATTTGTTGCATTGACCCTGATGACAAACGTGTTATAAGCACAAAAAAAATTATTACTATTAACACATACCTGTACATAATAGGTATTCTTTCTTTTAGATGTGTGAATTAAAAGTTACAGGCAAGGTAAAGATGGTGAAGATTGACCTACATATGCGCAGCGGGTGACCTCTGTAGCACCCGAGAAGAGACCGACCCCACCACAACCACCCACAAGCCTAACTGTTACCTCACGCAGTTTTTTTTCTCTCGTCTGTTTACTTCCGATTTCTTGGCTCGATGACGGTGCTGTTTAATTATTGTGTCACCTGTTGTTCCCACAATAAATGCTTTTAAGTTTCAGTTTGTTTTTAAGTAGTCTAACAATAAGTCACGGACTTTTTTTTTTGGTTATCCTAGGTAATTTACACTTTTTGTGTTATCCGACCTAGGTAATTTACAGTATATATGATGATTGTACTTACGTATACCTGTGCCTAAATACACTTAGTAAAAGAATTTTGAATGCCAAAACTATTTTTATTTGGATGCCTTAGTCCCCTACATGCGCGTGTGTATGTTTGTTAGTGTACGAGTTTGTGTTTGTGTGTGTGTGTGTGTGTGTGTGTGTGTGTGTGTGTGTGTGTGAGAGAGAGATACAGAGATACAGAGAGATACAGAGAGAGAGAGAGAGAGAGAGAGAGAGAGAGAGAGAGAGAGAGAGAGAGAGAGAGAGAGAGAGAGAGAGAGAGAGAGAGATACAGAGAGAGAGAGATACAGAGAGAGAGAGATACAGAGAGAGAGAGATACAGAGAGATACAGAGATACAGAGAGATACAGAGATACAGAGAGATAGAGACAGAGAAATAGACAGAGAGAGAGACAGAGACTCAACAATCAATATTTGCACCAATAACTCATTACAGTTGTGACCGGGTATGGAAGTGTGAATTGCTCATTACTCTATAATTTGTTCATGATTGTAGCCATGTATAAACGTAAGTAACCATTCTTACAGGATTCATTACCTTTTTAACTTGTGAGTTCATTACCTCTGTACCTAGTTCAGCTATCAAAACTTTGGGGGCCCAGTCCCTGGACCCATTACGTACCTCTGTAATCTGTAAATACCTTTGTAACTTGTCATGATTGTGACCAGACCTACCTGGAGTTCACTACCTTTGAAATTGTGAGTTCATTACCTTTGTAAATTGCGAGTTCATTATCTTCGTAATTTTGAGTTCATTACCTCTGTAACTTGCTCAGCTATCAAAACTTTGGAGTCCAGTCCCTGTACCAATTATGTACCTCTGTAATCTTTTGACTACCGCCCACAGGATGGGTATGGGGTGCATAATAAACATATTAAACTAACCCTACATGCCTATGTGTATGACATTTATACAGACTTTAGTATAATAATTTGGAAGTGGTAAACCTGTAGGGGTCATAAAATCACTAATTCCGAAAAGGACATCATAATAAAGCTGTGAACTCGAAAGGAACAGTTGACTTAAGTAACTTTATTTAGGCATATGTACACAAAAGTACAATTATCATACATGTGTAAATTACCAAGGATAACAAAAAAATGAAAGTAATTTATTTCTGGGGTCCCTTAATTATGTAAGTGGTAAGTACTGCTAAAATTTACAGAGGAAGAGGTGAGTAGGTGTTATCTCAGGTCTAAGCTTCCTACTGGCCCATTATTGTTGGTCTTCAAGACTTGCGACTGTATTATTTCCTCAGTGACACCGTTTTTTCCACCCTGTAATCTTTGCTTATAACTAACGGTTCAGAATTTTGCTAACGGGCCCAGAGTTATTTCAGCCACGGTAACGGCATATAACACCGTCTCGTAAATCATTCTAAAATACTTTTACAATAAAGAAATCATCCAACCGCAAAAGTTTCAACATCCACCTAACTCGTAGTCATTCTAATATCTTAACAGCATCTAAAGTGTGTTTTTAATATTGTGTTGTAGTCTACACCTTCATACCCTGTAGGGTACAGGAACTGGAGCCACGATTCTCTTTCTCGGATCAAACATAATTGCCTTCCATCTCTCCCATTACCCAGGCGTTGTTTGATCCCTACATGTTTAGTGCTTTCTGATAATACTACATCTAGCTGAGGAATCAAGCAATTGCTAACCAACACAAATCGTTATGGAGACAAATTCCGGTTTGTGTACCTTCGGGTGATGCCGATTACACTGCTCAGAGGGACAAATTAACTGGGCAGTGCCACTTATTCCGACTCAGTGTACCGCTATAACATTATTATAATAATAAAAAAGAAGCGCTAAACCCACTAGGATTATACTGCAAATGCGGCTATAACAGTAGTATATTTCAGAGTAATTCGTTGATTCACTATGTATGCTGACCGGTCTATCCTGGGCTGCTGCAACAGTTCACTAACTCCCTTTTAGTGGAGTTACCTGGAGGTTATTCCGGGGATCAACGCCCCCGCGGCCCGGTCCACGACCAGGCCTCCCGATGGATCAGGGCCTGATCAACTAGGCTGTTACTGCTGGCCGCACGCAGTCCGACGTACGAGCCACAGCCCGGCTGATCCGGCACTGACTTTAGGTATCTGTCCAGCTCTCTCTTGAAGGCAGCCAGGGGTTTATTGGCAATTCCCCTAATGCTTGATGGGAGGCTGTTGAACAGTTTTGGGCCCCGGACACTTATGGTGTTTTCTCTTAGTGTACCAATGGCGCCCCTACTTTTTATTGGCGGCATTTTGCATCGCCTGCCCAGTCTTTTACTTTCGTAGGGAGTGATTTCTGTGTGCAGATTTGGGACCATTCCTTCCAAGATTTTCCAAGTGTAGATTATGATATATCTCTCCCTCCTGCGTTCCAACGAGTACAAGTCAAGTGCTTCCAAGCGTTCCCAGTAGTTATGGTGCTTGACAGAACTTATACGTGCAGTAAAGGATCTCTGTACACTCTCTAGATCTGCGATTTCACCTGCTTTGTATGGAGATGTTAATGTACAGCAGTATTCCAGCCTAGAGAGAACAAGTGATTTGAAAAGGATCATCATGGGCTTGGCATCTCTCGTTTTGAAAGTTCTCATTATCCATCCTATCATTTTCTTTGCACGTGCGATCGTGGCACTGTTGTGATCTTTGAAAGTGAGATCCTCAGACATTACTACTCCCAGGTCCCTTACATTATTTTTCCGCGCTATTGTATGGCCGGAGTCAGTAGTATACTCTGTTCTAGTTATTATCTCCTCCAGTTTTCCATAACGGAGTAGTTGGAATTTGTCCTCATTGAACATCATATTGTTTACCGTTGCCCACTGGAAAACTTTGTTTATATCTTCTTGGAGGTTAACCGCGTCCTCAGCAGATGACAGCCTCATGCAGATCCTAGTATCATCCGCAAAGGATGATACGGTGCTGTGGTGTATATCTCTGTTTATGTCTGATATGAGGATAAGGAATAAGATGGGGGCGAGTACTGTGCCTTGTGGAACAGAGCTCTTCACTATGGCAGCCTCCGATTTAACTCTGTTGACCACTACTCTTTGTGTTCGATTTGTTAGGAAGTTGAAGATCCATCTTCCCACTTTCCCAGTTATTCCTTTAGCACGTATTTTATGGGCTATTACGCCATGATCGCATTTGTCAAATGCTTTTGCAAAGTCTGTGTATATTACATCTGCATTCTGATTTTCTTCCAGTGCATCCAAGGCCATGTCATAGTGATCCAGTAGTTGTGAGAGGCAGGAGCGACCTGCCCTGAACCCATGTTGCCCTGGATTGTGCAGATTTTGGGAATCCAGGTGATTTGCAATCCTGCTTCTTAGCACTCTTTCAAAGATTTTTATGATGTGGGACGTCAGAGCTATTGGTCTATAGTTCTTAGCTAATGCTTTGCTGCCACCTTTATGGAGCGGGGCTATATCCGTTGTTTTAAGTGACTGTGGAATTTCACCCATGTCCAAGCTCCTCCTCCATAGTGTACTTAGGGCACGCGAGAGGGGTTTCTTGCAGTTCTTAATGAAAACAGAGTTCCACGAGTCTGGGCCCGGGGCTGAGTGCATAGGCATGTTGTCAATGGCTTTTTCGAAATCTATCGGAGTTAGGGTAATGTCGGAAATCTGGCATACATTTATGGAGTTTTGAGGCTCATTCATGAAGAAATCATTTGGGTCGTCGATCCTCAGACCGATTAGTGGTTCACTAAACACAGAGTCGTACTGGGATTTCAATATTTCACTCATTTCCTTGTTGTCGTCTGTGTAAGTCCCATCCTGTCTGAGTAAGGGCCCGATACTAGATGTGGTATTTGCCTTGTTTTTGGCATATGAAAAGAAATATTTGGAATTTCTTTCAATTTCACTAATAGCTTTAAGCTCCTCCTGCCTCTCCTGGTTCATGTAAGAGTCATTTAGCTTAAGTTCAATAGTTTCCACTTCCCTGGTCAGCGCCTCCTTTCGTGTATCAGATATTCTAGCACTCCTGAGGAGCTCAGTGACTCTTCGTCGTCTTCTGTAGAGGGAGCATCTTTTTCTCTCCAGTTTACTCCTGCTCTTCTTCTTTCTTAGGGGAATATGCCTAGAACATGCTTCGGCTACCAGGAAGTTGATCCTTTCAAGGCACTGGTTTGGGTCCATGTCATTTAAGACATCCTCCCAACATGTTTCGTTTAGGACATGGTTTACCTGGTCCCAGTTCTTGTTGTTGAAATTGTATTTTGTGAAGACACCTTCACAGGTACATGCATTCTGCTGTTCAGGACCCCTATGCATGTACGTCTGGACTTCGATTAGATTGTGATCGGAATTAGTTGTTTTTGATATTCTTATGTCTCTTATCAGGTCCTCATTATTTGTGAAAAGGTCAAGTGTGTTTTCTAGTCTTGTTGGCTCCACTATCTGCTGGCTTAAGGTGTGTTTTTCGCAGAGACTTAGTAGCTCATGTGTGTGTGACCTTTCATCTGCGCTACCTCCGGGGATTGTTTCAGCTATAACATTATTTGCTACATTTTTCCATTTTGTATCTGTAGAAGATTCAGCATCTTTTTGTAAACTTGAATAATAACTTTAGTTGCACCTTTACAATGTTCATTATTGTTTATTATAAATTATATACTCGCTTAATCAAGGAGACTCTGAAATATAAATGTGTTTAACGTTAAACACACTTTACACTAAACAAATTTAGGTCAGTGAAACGGTAAAATGACGTCGTTTAAAGATACTACAATGATGAGGCAAGAAATGGGTGTATCTAATGGTTATAATTATACCTATAATTTTTAAAGGGGTGGAAGGGTAAGCCAGCAAGAGTCCTCGGTCAGATGACCAAAAGCTCCAGCTGCGGGTCATCATATGATAAAGATCCGCGTCAGGAAACACCTTTTTTCCCGACAAACCTTACCTAACCTAACGAAAATGGTAAGCTGAGAAAGTGGAAAGACATGATAATAATGAGGTAGGAGACAGTTAAAGGTACGAGTGGAATGATATGACAATGTTGAGGAGCATGATAAAATGGTGCATCACAGCATCTCCAGAAGAAAGTCTAGTCTCGTAGTTTGCTGTGTCAACAGCATTGACCGCAGCTTTCTCTCACGCCGTCTACACGTTGTCTTAACCCATATATTCTTTTGGTCCCATTCTTGCTCCCCCCCTTCCCCTTAAAAGAAAACTGTAAAAAGCCTGTTTAATATTAATAGGAACGTAAACTTCCACACAGCGTGATCTGCTTCTTTATAAAATTATGAAGATATTGACTTAGGGAAAATTACTGTTCAGAGTGGAGTAATCAGGGACTAGTGAACTATATTACCAGGTATCAAAACAGTGAGTTATCGAACAAAATCTGGACATAGTATTATGACCTATTCGAGAATTGTATCGGAAAAAAAAAAGTGCTAGGTACAGGGGGATGGACAGCTTGACCGGCTCGTCAAGACCCCCACCACAGACACCTTAACTCTAAGAACTTGAGAGATCAGTCCCCAGATTTATTATGTGCCTGTAGAATCTTAACTACCAATAGGATGGGAATGGGAGGACTACCGCCCACACCATGGGTATTACCTGGAGTTTGCCTGTATGCGGTGGATAACAAAACTATTAAATCGAAAAACTATCCAACAAGGTGATTAAAGGAGTAAACGACAGTTTTTTTTTTCTTGTTCCAGTCTTCTGACTTTCACTAAGTTTGTCAGACAGCACAGTCACTAGAATTAACCAGACTGAAGTAAACTTCTTTCGTCTGTTTGTCAGGTGCAGAATTTTCAAGAAAACAATATAGCAAGGAGTTACACGTCTCTGGGTCAATGCATCGCTGAGCAGTTTCACAAATACTGAAATGTCTGCCTAGTGTTGATTCCGAGAGTCATCGCCCCCGCGTCCTGGTCCTAGACCAGGCCTCCCGAAGAAAATAAAATGCCATAACCATTATTGTGTTTTATTTATATACTATCGTTATATTATCATACTGGGGAGAGAGAGAGAGAGAGAGAGAGAGAGAGAGAGAGAGAGAGAGAGAGAGAGAGAGAGAGAGAGAGAGAGAGAGAGAGAGAGAGAGAGAGAGAGAGAGAATAATAATAAATATATCATTAACGTACATATACACGCTTCGTTAAGTAACGTAATTCAACATTCTCTCATATGTGATTAAACGGTGTCATTCGATAATTACACACGCATTATCATCATCCCCTATGCATTTAAAGTGTTGGTATATTATCCTAGGGAAAGTCGGTTAGAAGCCTCTTCTTTCATCAAGGTGTGTGATAGCCTACTACACAGCCTCCAGCAAGGAGCTGGTAAACCAATCTCTCTTAAAAAAAATAAAATCAGATTCCTTGAATGTACGTGACTTTAATACACTTTATTTTTACATTCGTAGGAAAGCTGAAAACCTGCAGAGGACATACAGCGCCTAAAGAATGGGAGGTAATCAGGTGTGATCAAATGGTAGCTCCAGTTCATTGAATCAAGAGCCCTCGCTAGCATCAATACACCTTTCTTGAATGCTACGGATAAGAAACAATTGACTTAATGTTATGAATAAAATGGTAGTCTGGATGACTACCCCCCAGAAGACACGTATTGTGGAGTTAGAAATTGTCGATGGATTTATTCAATGTAGCGGTGATGTCAAATAAACAACTGTGAACAAAACGCATTTTTTTTTAAATAGAGAATAGTGTGGTTAAGAATGAAAGTAAGGGGTTGACAACATATTTATATTAACTGGAGAATACCGATGGTGAAATAGAGGCAAAGTCTCATGCTTTGGATAAGTAATGTGATCTGGAATGAGCTATTAGCCGGAAGATAGATAAGATTTTGTTCGGATTTTTAACCCGGATAACCCTAGATAACCAAAGAAAATCAATGCGTCAAGAAATGTGTCATTTCCATTGTGGTCTTTTAATTTTGTCCCCCAGGATGCAACCCATACTATTCGACTAGCACCCAGGTACGTACGTGCT
>NC_069433.1:6042129-6059629 GCF_026875155.1 Cherax quadricarinatus | reverse complement strand
TATATATATATATATATATATATTATATATATATATATATATATATTATCACACTGGCCGATTCCCACCAAGGCAGGGTGGCCCGAAAAAGAAAAACTTTCACCATTATTCACTCCATCACTGTCTTGCCAGAAGGGTGATTTACACTACAGTTTTTAAACTGCAACATTAACACCCCTCCTTCATATAATATATATAATATATATATATATATATATATATATATATATTATATTATATATATATATATATATATATATATATATCTGTAGCAAGGGTTCTCTCTATGATGTTGACCTCATTGTGTCTTGCATGCCAGCCCTTGGCTTTGGAACAGTTAAGACCATGTAGACCATATTGGTCGGCTTGCGCTTCGCCGCAAATACACGTATATTCCGTGTGAATTGGGGCAACAAGACGCAGAGCCACTGCAATAGGAGGATCTTAGGGTCAAGGCGCGTTCCCATTGCTGATATGGGAACTGTTTGGAGGAAGTCCCCGGAGTGATGTGCGCTCACAGCCTGGAGAAGGCAGTTTCCCTGTCTGTGTTATAGCCCTGAGCATGTTGGCAAGCACCTTTTCAGCGATCGGGCCATCCCAGCTTGGCTTAAATAGCAACGCTCTTCTTGCCGAATAAGGCAAGCGAAAATTTGTGTATGCAATAATTTCGCAAAAATCATTCTGAACCTGACGAAGAATATATATTTCATTGTGTTTGTTTATTATTAAATTACTGTAAACTTATCTAAAATATATTTAGTTGGATTAGGCTAAATTATATTGAGCTTGTTATAATAAGGTTAGGCAAGTTTTCTAAGGTTCTTTTGGTACAATATTATTATTTTTTACATTAACATAAATGGAAAAAATATCTTTACACGTATATCAGAAAATTTTAGAAAGGACTTAATTTTAAACGCGTTCTTGCTAAATAACCAATTTTACCTATTCGGCACGACATTATATAGTATATATATATATATATATATATATATATATAATATATATATATATATATTTTATATATATTTTATATATATATATATATATAAGAATTTGTTTAAAAATAATCATAACGGAAACAATTATTGTTGCTAGAGGTTAATGACTAGTTAAGAAATGGTGTCATCCGAAGTCCTGTTTCAGCCAAACTTTCCAATTCAGTAGTATTTTACTGTGGCTTAGACAGCTGGGAGTGTGACTGATACCAGAATGAAAAAAGTGGTGCCTGTTTCAAGATGCGCTAGGTGGCTGTGTCCTCGTTTTCAACACTAACCAAATCCAACTAAACCTAACCTTATATCAAGACATTTGCATAAAATAGTATGAGAAATCGCGTACTGCTTCAAGAAGATAGTTTGATTAGTAAGCGAGATGTGACTAAGTTGGATGTTACGTACCTAGAAAGCAGGGATGTAAATACAAGTCATAACAGTGAAGTTGTTGTGTACGATGGTACACAACAACTTCTGCCACTTTCTTCTACAGCCCTGTATTTTTTCTACACCTCTATTTGCCGCATTCTGTTAGCCGAGCTGTGAGACTTCAGTGATAGATGTATGGGTGGTAGAGGAACGTCTGGGATAGCTTTACTATGGTAGGAGGGAAATATCTTGGGATGGTGTTCGGTAGCAGGATGGGAAGGGAAGTAAGCGGTCAGTGACACCAAGGAGTCATCTACCTTCACTACCACAGTCAACACGCGTTGAGAGGAGGAACGTTTGTAAAGGGTTTTGAATGTAGATTTAGGTTACATCTCGCAAACGTCAATCGTTTGGAATATCAGATCGTCCACCAGACATCAAATCGTTCGTCACAAAATCGTCCATTAGACATCACGCGTAGTATACAATCATCCTCGGGTAAATATCATACTGAAATTTTTTATGAGATTCAAATCCAAGAAAAAAGAGGAAATTCAGTACATTTTACCATACCTTGAAAGGAATTCTAACGTCTCAATTACAAGAGGTCCAACAAGCAGAAACCAGAAACCATGTATCATATTAATAAAGTATCAATAACAAAAACACCTAGGATACATTCCAGTTATTACTACAACTATCAGTTTTATTTTATTCACGGGGAAGTGCTATGACATTTCTATATATCGCTGCAAGTCTTTAGATTACCCGGCGCAGCTCAAGTCCTCATTTTAATTATAAATAGACCTAAATGAATTAGAAAATGTTCAGTTAGGGATAATGAAGTGAAGTCGTACATCAAGCAATCAGACTTGATTCAAGGGAGGGGAAGGTTGCGCTTCCTTGGATCACGAGCCGTACAGCAGCATCATACAACCCTCCATGAAGTATGTGAGGGCAGTAACAGTCAAGGGAAGACGTGATTGCAAGTTCCAAGTGAACACCCGGAGTCGCAACTCACTGTGATGACGGACACGAGCCTAGCATCATCTTCTAGAAGTTCCGTAACACCGCGAGACGTGAGAATCCGTTACTCGCTCTATCTAGAGGAAGTTTTAGACGCTCTGAAGAATGAATTTTAAGGTACCAAACTGCAGAACAAACTTTCATTGGGACAACGTTTCGCTCCGTGAAGAACGTTAACAAGTCCTAACGTGACTAGCTTTTATCAAGTCATGACTGGATAAAGCTCTACAGAGCGAAACTGTGTTCCTCATGAAAACTTCTTTTGCAGATGTCTTCATACTCGGTGGCAATACGCCATTTCATCCTTGTTGAAAAAACTGGACTTTACATCCCAATGGAATTAGAAATAAAACATTATTTGGAAAGTGTTGTCATAGCCTATTATCCTAGGTTAAATCTACATAATGTACTATAATGAATCTAACATGTTTCCTTACGAGCATAGAACAGATTAATAGGATATGTATGTCATACCTAAATAAAGACTTGTTGGTTGAGTTCAGTAAGATCGCGGGACGAAGATAGGTTACCTATGATATCTAAATACAGTCTGGGAGGCTCTTTAGAAACTGGACCTGACGAGGCTAGTCAGTGATCGTGGGAGTGTGGTCAGCTCAAAGCAGGGTTGCTAGTTTCCTTAAGGCACCTTTCAATGATGAAGGGAGCCCTGATGCCGGTGACGGGCTCTTGATATTTGTATTTAGCCAGAAATGGTGTATAAAAATCAACGTTTTACCGCGATTAAAATGCAAAGAATAAGAGATAATATACTTCAAAGAACGGAAGATAATCAAATGGTTTGGTCACATAGAAAGAGGGGAGGATGACAGATCTTATAATACAAGAGGGTTTATATAAATCTGGAAGCTTTATGTTACTAGTGGAGTCCAGACCAATTCTTGTCGAACTGGTTTTGGGTACTGATGTGGTTACACTTTTCCTCTTTCTTCGCTTGCTTGCCTGGTATCGTTTCCTTGAGAAAGGAGATAGAAGTGAGAATAAGAAACAATACCAGGTTAATGAGCAAGGAAAGTAAGTGGAGTAAAAGCAGACAAAAAAAAAAAAAGGTTGGACATAGCGTGTTCCTTCAAACGTTCTTGTCCCATAGTGAACCTGAACCTGGGATCATTTTCTACCTACTTTGGCACAATGAAGGTGAGACCACCTGTAGCCACAGATGCTGGAGAACGGTCAGAAATATACAGTGCAATTGTATTACAAAAAAACAGCCGAAAGATGAAGACCGAGTATTGAATTCCTCTTGAGTAGCTCTACAGTTTAAAATTCATCGATTATATTCACCAAGATCTTTTGAGATTTTATTGCTGCTCTGTTGCTGAAACTGTTCAGTTGATGTAAGTAAATCTTCACTACTCAAGACTGATGAACCGCTAAAGAAATTAGAAACTTACAAATTAATTCCAGTGGTGGGTCAGCATCAAAAATACACTGACCTGGTCACTAGGAATAAACTAATGAACCGCTGTTACCAAAATATAAAAGACCTGGTCGTTAAGATCTCAAGGCCTGTCATCATTAGGTCAACTGACTTGATAATGTACCAGGCTAGACCATTATCGCCGTCTAAAGTTTCATCTAAAATTGTGCTAGCTGAGAACTGCTGCAACAACGAAAGTGTGGCATTTGCCTGAAAGGTTTTGCGTAAAATTTCGTATTCTTTGGAACATACAACTGTAAGTTGTAACACTTACCAAAGCTGCTACTATACGAAGAGCAACACTCGTTCGCTTTAACCGTCATGTATGCCTCAAAAGAATTAAAGATTTTCGTTTTCATTTTTTCCCGAGGATTACAACCATAACATCTTGGTTGATCAGGCTCTGATCCACCACGAGGCTTGGTCACAGACCGGGCCGCGGGGGCGTTGACCCTCGAAACCCTCCCCAGGTATACTCCAGGTAACTAAGTTAAAAATATGTCTGTTACACATATGCTGTCTAACGATTGAGTGATCGTCTTTACAGGAAATTGAGCGTCGTACCTCAATTACCTCCACAATCTTCCCTTTTTGTGAGGTGACTGGTTCACACAGCAATCTGTCCAAGCGGAAGATGGAGTATTCATGGTAGGAAGGAGGTACAACAATTGAGATTAAAGTTACAACAGCGACCAGTGCCCCACCCCTCTCTCTCTAAGCCACATCTGGGACCCTGACAGTGCGTTGGTGAGACAGTCGTGTGAAATGCGAAATCCGTGAGGGTTATTCAGCGCAAGTAGTAGAGGCTCGATCCTCTGTCCGCTAAGAGCGAGACACGCTATACAACTGGATTCACCTAAACTATGAGTCACGAAGCCCCTTGATGCCGTAACAGTTAATTCACAGAAAATATTTTCCGGACATTTAATCTAGCCTTGATGTTAAATTACTCATTCACAATAGCCCCACTGGGACTATAATACTGACTAGAAACATGAATTATAATACCTACATCATTACAGCTAGTAAGATGATAGGACAGTAAGTGTTCATGAACGTAATATTTACACCGTCCAGTTATGGGAGAAACGGAAACCTGATGAACGTGTTGAACTCTGGCAGGACTGCCGAGTTTATCTTGTCTCATAAACATTAAGATACTTAAGTCTTATTAACTCTGACTTTCCTATGTGTTTTTAATGGTTCTGACAGCTACTAACTTGTCTTTCCATCCCCCTTCCCTTTCTAGGGTTGGATTACATATCAAAGGCCTGGCAAAAGATCATAATCCTTTCTGCCCCAGAGCATAAGGTTAGAATCTCCCGGCGTGGCGATAATGCTAAATTAACAATTTTAGAAAGAAAAGAACGGACACAAATGTTTGGAGAATTGTGTGGTTTAATATAAACATTGTGCAGTGAAAAGAGGCGAGGTAATGCTGTAAGTTCGAACCTTTGTACCCAGACACGGGAGCTGTGATTGTCGGGATCCGGGTATGGTGCTGCCAGGTGCAGGTGGTGAAAAACTGTATAGCAAAGACATGAGAGACATTTAAGTGCATGTTTCATAGATTCTGAGCTAAGTAAGAATAATTAATCCCCGAAATTTTCTTCAAAAGTGGGAGATACTGTTGTGGGAGGTGTAAAAAGAAAAAGTAACACTATGAATGACAATATGGCACCTGCAACTGTAATATGAAGTGTTCAGCGGAACTATCTTGCTGGATTGTAGGAGACTGGATAAATGAATCATGGATAGTCCTCTAGATGTAGGGTATAGGCTTCATGTTTTTTATAGGAGTGACTAATATGTATGATCTTTACTTAGTAGTGCAGTAAGAGGAATGTGAAAAGGAGACTGATGTTAATATATAAAATATAAGTGAAAGTGAATGAATTAAAGAAAAGTATCGTTAGTTCTGGCATGTGTAATTGTTAAAAGAAAGTTAGGCTAGAGAAAGTCATGAGGAGGATGAGGAAAAGATATGGTGTGAATTTAACAATGAAGCTAGACAGTGTATAGTTTAAATCTGGGTTACAAGTGGGAAGAAAAAAGAGTGGTGGTTGAAGGGAAAAACAGTGGCATATGAAAGCCTTTTATAATGTCAAAATTATACCAAGAAGGATTATATGGAAAATAAAAATGCGCGAATGGGTGAGGCCTGTCAACAATTATTTTGACAAACAGTTTTGGAGATAATAAGACAAGATAACTGAGAAAGCGAATAAGGAGGTAAACTTTCTTTTGGTATCGTTTTAATATTAATGATGTTATGGAAACAGGAATTTCATGCTTGGGACTAGGTGGAAGAAGATTTAATAAAATTTTTGAGGAACTACAAGCGAGTAGAAACGAAATGAAGCCGTAAGTATATTTAGAGTAAGTACAGGAGCAGAGGTTGTCATGTGATTCCTCCGTACAAAAAAGCAGCAGGACAAGGATGCAAGAATTACAGGATGAATATATCAGATAAAACGTACGTGAAAATTGTGACGGAACAATTAGAAAGCAATAAAGATCGAATGCAATACAAGAGTTTATTTAGAAGGGAAAGGAGCTTCTTGTAGTTACGTGAACCACTTAGCAACAGATGGCGGGTTACAGTACTCTGAGGGTGTTTAGCAGACGCTGGCAACTGTCATGAACTCTAATTTTGTTTGATTGCATGAGGGAAAGGGAAGGAGTAAGGCAATGGTCCAAGAGTTGTGCTGACTGTAATGACTGAATGTTCTACTATCTATGCCTCTAGCATATAAACTGTTTATTAGAGCTGGTCATGAGAGTGTGAGCAGAACAGTAATCAGTAAGTCATAGGTGTAAGACTATTGAAGTGTTGTGATTATGTACCTCAGTACTACTGTAACTATGGTAGAGACTTCAGAGTAGATTAATAATATATTCACGGAGAACCGGTAAGGAATATAGAGCGCCAAGGGGCTCAGAGGAAATCAGGTTTTATCCTAAGGAATGGATGACTACATATTTGTTATTTTCTTGAAAGAAAGGAATCACTGAGCACTCTGGTATTGGAAGATGATGAGATTTGGCTCAGGGGCAGAGTAGCTCCTATTCCTGACATCAAGAGCCCTGCACCAGCATCACTGTGAAGATATAGCCTACGGCTTGCTTGCTTGCTTTTAAATTCAAGTTTTCTTAAGTAACTCCTGACACGTTATTTGTATGCGGATTATTACTGATTGTATTATAATATTCAGGGGACAGCGGTAAACAAATAGGGGGTCAAACAACTCCTGGAAATAGGAGGTAATCAGGTTTGATCCACGAAAGGGAGGATAGCTCCAATTCCTTAGATCTAAAACAATTCATCGGCATCAGAGCATTCCCTCTTAAAGAATGTTATGCGAGATAAGACTTGGAAATGTATTTATTATGCAAGACTTGAGACTTAAGCAACAGGACAACGGTTTGTATGAGACGAGTTTGAAGCAACAGGGCAACGGTTTACAGGAGACGTGAGACTGAAGCAACAGGGCAACGGTTTACAGGAGACGTGAGACTGAAGCAACAGGGCAACGGTTTACAGGAGACGTGAGACTGAAGCAACAGGGCAACGGTTTACAGGAGACGTGAGACTGAAGCAACAGGACAACGGTTTACAAGTTAGTTTAATATGTTTATGCACCCCATACCCATCCTGTGGGTGGTAGTCAAATGATTAGAGGTACATAATGGGTCCAGGGACTGGGCCCCAAAGTTCTGACAGATGAACAAGTTACAGAGGTAATGAACTCCAGGTAGATCTGGTCACAATCATGACCAGGTTACAAAGGTAATGAATCATCTACACGTCTATACATGGTCACAATCATGAACAAATTAGGAAGTAATGAGCCATTCACACGTCCACACCCGGTCACAACTGTAATCAATCAATCAATCAAGTTCATTCTCTATAAAGATTACAATGCGGGGTTTACATATTATAAGATATTGAGTGGTTTACATATTATAAAATACTAATTACAGAGAAGCCACTATCACACCTAGCATGACTGGGCATTTCGGGCAGAATGAGTTATTAGTGCAAATGAATGAATGAATGTATGTATGTATGTATGTATGTATGTATGTATGTATGTATGTATGTATGTGTACTCACCTAATTGTGGTTGCAGGGGTCGAGACTCAGCTCCTGTGTGTACTCACCTAGTTGAGGTTGCGGGGGTCGAGTCCGAGCTCCTGGCCCCGCCTCTTCACTGATCGCTACTAGGTCACTCTCCCTGAGCCGTGAGCTTTATCATACCTCTGCTTAAAGCTATGTATGGATCCTGCCTCCACTACATCGCTTCCCAAACTATTCCACTTACTGACTACTCTGTGGCTGAAGAAATACTTCCTAACATCCCTGTGATTCATCTGTGTCTTCAGCTTCCAACTGTGTCCCCTTGTTACTGTGTCCAATCTCTGGAACATCCTGTCTTTGTCCACCTTGTCAATTCCTCTCAGTATTTTGTATGTCGTTATCATGTCCCCCCTATCTCTCCTGTCCTCCAGTGTCGTCAGGTTGATTTCCCTTAACCTCTCCTCGTAGGACATACCTCTTAGCTCTGGGACTAGTCTTGTTGCAAACCTTTGCACTTTCTCTAGTTTCTTTACGTGCTTGGCTAGGTGTGGGTTCCAAACTGGTGCCACATACTCCAATATGGGCCTAACGTATACGGTGTACAGGGTCCTGAACGATTCCTTATTAAGATGTCGGAATGCTGTTCTGAGGTTTGCTAGGCGCCCATATGCTGCAGCAGTTATTTGGTTGATGTGCGCTTCAGGAGATGTGCCTGGTGTTATACTCACCCCAAGATCTTTTTCCTTGAGTGAGGTTTGTAGTCTCTGACCCCCTAGACTGTACTCCGTCTGCAGCCTTCTTTGCCCTTCCCCAATCTTCATGACTTTGCACTTGGTGGGATTGAACTCCAGGAGCCAATTGCTGGACCAGGTCTGCAGCCTGTCCAGATCCCTTTGTAGTTCTGCCTGGTCTTCGATCGAGTGTATTCTTCTCATCAACTTCACGTCATCTGCAAACAGGGACACCTCAGAGTCTATTCCTTCCGTCATGTCGTTCACAAATACCAGAAACAGCACTGGTCCTAGGACTGACCCCTGTGGGACCCCGCTGGTCACGGGTGCCCACTCTGACACCTCGCCACGTACCATGACTCGCTGCTGTCTTCCTGACAAGTATTCCCTGATCCATTGTAGTGCCTTCCCTGTTATTCCTGCTTGGTCCTCCAGTTTTTGCACCAATCTCTTGTGTGGAACTGTGTCAAACGCCTTCTTGCAGTCCAAGAAAATGCAATCCACCCACCCCTCTCTCTCTTGTCTTACTGCTGTCACCATGTCATAGAACTCCAGTAGGTTTGTGACACAGGATTTCCCATCCCTGAAACCATGCTGGCTGCTGTTGATGAGATCATTCCTTTCTAGGTGTTCCACCACTCTTCTCCTGATAATCTTCTCCATGATTTTGCATACTATACATGTCAGTGACACTGGTCTGTAGTTTAATGCTTCATGTCTGTCTCCTGTGTGTGTGTGTGTGTACTCACCTAATTGTACTCACCTAATTGTGGTTGCAGGGGTCGAGACTCAGCTCCTGGCCCCGCCTCTTCACTGATCGCTACTGGATCCTCTCTCTCTCTGCTTCCTGAGCTTTGTCATACCTCTTCTTAAAACTATGTATGGTTCCTGCCTCCACTACTTCACTTGCTAGGCTATTCCACTTGCTGACAACTCTATGACTGAAGAAATACTTCCTAACGTCCCTGTGACTCGTCTGAGTCTTCAGCTTCCAGTTGTGACCCCTTGTCCCTGTGTCCCCTCTCTGGAACATCCTATCTCTGTCCACCTTGTCTATTCCCCGCAGTATCTTGTATGTCGTTATCATGTCTCCCCTGACCCTTCTGTCCTCCAGTGTCGTCAGTCCGATTTCCCTTAACCTTTCCTCGTACGACATTCCCTTGAGCTCTGGGACTAGCCTTGTTGCAAACCTTTGTACTTTCTCTAACTTCTTGACGTGCTTGACCAGGTGTGGGTTCCAGACTGGTGCTGCATACTCCAGTATGGGCCTAACATACACAGTGTACAGTGTCTTGAACGATTCCTTATTAAGGTATCGGAACGCTATTCTCAGGTTTGCCAGGCGCCCGTATGCTGCAGCGGTTATTTGGTTGATGTGTGCCTCCGGTGATGCGCTCGGTGTTATGGTCACCCCAAGGTCTTTCTCCCTGAGTGAGGTCTGTAGTCTTTGTCCACCTAGCCTATACTCTGTCTGCGGTCTTCTTTGCCCCTCCCCAATCTTCATGACTTTGCATTTGGCTGGATTGAATTCGAGAAGCCAGTTACTGGACCACATGTCCAGCCTCTGTGTGTGTGTGTGTGTGTGTGTGTGTGTGTGTGTATTCACCTAATTGTACTCGACTAATTGTGGTTGCAGGGGTCGAGTCTCAGCTCCTGGCCCCGCCTCTTCACTGATCGCTACTAGGTCCTCTCCCCTCTGCTTCCTGAGCTTTGCCATACCTCTTCTTAAAACTATGTATGGTTCCTGCCTCCACTACTTCACTTGCTAGGCTGTTCCACTTCCTGACGACTCTATGACTGAAGAAATACTTCCTAACGTCCCTGTGACTCGTCTGAGTCTTCAGCTTCCAGTTGTTATTATGTGTGTGTGTGTGTGTGTCAGCTTTACTGTACTTCTGTAGTAATAACACTACTGACATGTGTGTGTGTTTCTCACCCCCAACCCCTCCACACACACACAAATTATAAATATATATATATAATATATATATATATATATATATATATATATATATATATATATATATATATATATATATATATATATATATATATATATATATATGCAATAAGATCACAGTAAACAGGTGATTTCAGAATATGCAAAACAACCACTCTGAAAGAATAGAGAAATCCCAAGCGCTTTCGTGACTACTCACATTATCAAGGAACCATAGTTCCTTGATAATGTGAGTAGTCACGAAAGCGCTTGGAATTTCTCTATTCTTTCAGAGTGGTTGTTTTGCATATATATATATATATATATATTATATATATATATATATATATATTATAATATATATATATATATATATATATATATATATATTATGAAATATAATAAGTGAACATTGTATTTACATGAATTAACATCTGACAGAAGTACTAGCGTACATGAATAGAGAAATGTACTGCGCGCCACCGCGTACAGCAACACGTGGCATGTGCAGATGGGTGCGGTGTACAAGTGCTGGTGTACGTTTAAATGGGCGTGGTGTACAGGTGCTGGTGTACATGCAAGTGGGCGTGGTGTACAGGTGCTGGTGTACATGCAAGTGGGCGTGGTGTACAGGTGCTGGTGTACATGCAAGTGGGCTGGTGTACAGGTGCTGGTGTACATGCAAGTGGGCGTGGTGTACAGGTGCTGGTGTACATGCAAGTGGGCGTGGTGTACAGGTGCTGGTGTACATGCAAGTGGGCGTGGTGTACAGGTGCTGGTGTACATGCAAGTGGGCGTGGTGTACAGGTGCTGGTGTACATGCAAGTGGGCGTGGTGTACAGGTGCTGGTGTACATGCAAGTGGGCGTGGTGTACAGGTGCTGGTGTACATGCAAGTGGGCGTGGTGTACAGGTGCTGGTGTACATGCAAGTGGGCGTGGTGTACAGGTGCTTGGGGTATGCACAGGTGTGTACGGCATTTGTGCCCTGGGTATGTGTATGTGAGCAAGGGTGACCGGTCTTGTAAACCTGTAAAAGGGTTATGTGGGGTACAGATACACGCGGTATGATCCTGTACCAAACGTTGTTACCAACAGGTTTGTAGTGAAGGTAGAGTTTAATAACCAAGTTCATCTCAACCTTGGTGATGGTGTATTGAGATAATACTGATACACCTAAGCAGTCTCTAAACACATTCATTACATGCAAGTACTTCATATCCACATTTTTCTTAATACCATGACTGGCAAGACTCTAGTGATAATAAAAAATATATTAGATGCAGTAAAATTAGCTTTAAAAATTTTTATCTCCCAAAATAAGGAGCGGTTTTTTTTTTACCCGCCTTCAAGGCTTTCTGGGTTGAAAAGTGAGGCAGCGTTTCTAAATGTGCCGAATAGGTAAAATTTGCGATTTTGGCTTAAATAGCAACGCCCTTCATATTTTGACTCACCTGGCTGGCACATATTGCCTCCACAGCCTACCAAGCGTTGTCATTGTTAGCATTCAAGTCACTGAATTAACTCACAACCACAAAAAGCACTCAACGTTAGGTCATACTATATCCTTCACGTGCAAGGTCAGCGGTTCACTGTCTCGTACTGTACTACAAGAGTTCTCTCAAAAACTCCAGCAGCAGAGGGACGCTTACCCTCCCTCAGCTCCTGGTGTGCACTACCTTCCTCTTCCTTCCACCTGTTACAAGGTACCGTAAACACTGAAGCCAGGGCCCAGGCCCTGGATGAAGCGTGATGCTTTATAGCAACACTTTACACTTAACACTTATCTAAATAATATTTTCTAAACATTCCACTAATGAAATAATGTTTATTACATATAAACTTGAATGCTATATTTTTGTATTTTATGTTATTAGCGTAAGAAAATGGAATTTCTATGCCTTGATGCTTACTGAGTGACTCCGTTGACTGCACGAATGGTTAGAATTTTTATTATTGGAGCATTTCTGACTGGCGTGTGGCTTATGGCTGCTATGACTTATGAACTGTGTGGCTTACGGTTGACTTGTGGCTGTTGTGCGGCTTATTGCTAGCTTGGCTTATAGCTGGTGTTACTTCTGGCACGTGTGCAGACTTTCTTAATATCTGCTGCCTCTGTCTATCTTGCAATAATTACACTCCCAGAAGTTAGACGTTTACTTTGGATTGCATCCCAAGAGAGAACCCAACAATTCCAATGGAAAATAAGCCAGAAAAACGTGGTATCCATATCCAAAATCTAACTCATTTTCTTTATATATATGAGATTACTTTTTTCACTAACTGATTTAGTTCTTACCTGTACACCTGTACGAGTTGCATGTCTTGCTTTACCTCTCTCTTTTTATTTATGACCAGATTACAGGTCTCCTGCAATACTGAGGAGGGATCGCTGCGCTTCAGAGTTGCTTCTTCAACTTTTCTTTATTCATCTTCAATGTCGTTCATTTTTTATGCACCACTTTCTACTCTTTACTGCATGAATTCATCTCCTTGTCTGGCTTTTCTCTTCATTTCTCATCCCTGAGAAACTGTAACTCTTCCTTTACAACCTTAAACTTCAATTTTTTTTTAATTCAAGGCCCAGTTTTACAATAAATTCTGGGTATGCCTTCATGGTAGACTGATGGAAAACACTTCACTATGAACTACTAGCCAACACTCCATTAATTTTGGACACTGAGGGGATTTCAGATTTCCGGTCAGCAGAAATCTGAAAAAAAAGACTACTGTAGGAAGTGCCTTAACAAGTTTTTCTAGACGGCTCGGATTTATATCAAGAAATATGATAAGCAGAAGTCCAAAGGTTACAGTGAAGCCTTATATAAATTATGGTGCAATTTTGATCTCCATATTACAAAATAAGACATATATGCTGGAAAACATGGAAAGAAGGATGTCAAAATATAAGTCTCAATACCGTGCCTGGAACTATTGCCTCCAGGTATAAGTAACTAGGAATTTGGGGAGAAAAAATTTAGAGGTTTCGGTCCAATCTAGACAAGAAGAAATGTAGGATGTAAAGTCTATGAATGTGGATGTTATTTGTGAATGAGAAAATTTATATCTGTATCAGAATATTTTCCACGACGATGCCACGAACCCTAAAGCTACAGTTGGAGGATACGAATAAATAAAGAGGGATATCAACAAGGTTGGTGTAGGGTTTGTTGTAAGACCTGCCTAGTATAGGTCAGTAGGACCTCAGCAGCGACTGCCTAGTATAGGTCAGTAGGACTCAGCAGCGACTGCCTAGTATAGGTCAGTAGGACCTTAGAAGGAGCTGACAGGTATAGGGCAGTAGGACCTGTGAGTAATATCTTTCTAGAATGGGCCAGTAGAACCTGTAAGACCTAAATATTGTAGGTCAGTAGGACCTGGAAGTAAAATCTACCTGGTATAAAAAAATAGGATCTGTGAGTAGCACCTACCTAATATGGGCAAGTAGGCCTACTGGCTAACTATTTTATTATGCACATAAATGGCTTAAATACTGTAGGACTAAGGAATACCGAGAAAACTTTCTTAAAAAAAAATGAAAATCTAGGGAACAGATTATTTAAAATTTTATGAGTGAGCAACATTTCAGGAGTTATAAAATTTTTACATACATACCTAAGTGAGGTGAAATCTCCGACTTATGAGTCTTCTGTTCTCCTGTTATTTTTACTATTCCTTGATGAATGTGAGAAATCACGAAAGCTCTTAGAATTCCACTATTTTTTTTTTCACCTGGAGTTTACCTGGAGAGAGTTCCGGGGGTCAACGCCCCCGCTGCCCGGTCTGTGACCAGGCCTCCTGGTGGATCAGAGCCTGATCAACCAGGCTGTTGCTGCTGGCTGCACGCAAACCAACGTACGAGCCACAGCCCGGCTGATCAGGAACTGACTTTAGGTGCTTGTCCAGTGCCAGCTTGAAGACTGCCAGGGGTCTGTTGGTAATCCCCCTTATGTGTGCTGGGAGGCAGTTGAACAGTCTCGGGCCCCTGACACTTATTGTATGGTCTCTTAACGTGCTAGTGACACCCTGCTTTCATTGGGGGGATGGTGCATCGTCTGCCAAGTCTTTTGCTTTCGTAGTGAGTGATTTTCGTGTGCAAGTTCGGTACTAGTCCCTCTAGGATTTTCCAGGTGTATATAATCATGTATCTCTCCCTCCTGCGTTCCAGGGAATACAGGTTTAGGAACCTCAAGCGCTCCCAGTAATTGAGGTGTTTTATCTCCGTTATGCGCGCCGTGAAAGTTCTCTGTACATTTTCTAGGTCGGCAATTTCACCTGCCTTGAAAGGTGCTGTTAGTGTGCAGCACTATTCCAGCCTAGATAGAACAAGTGACCTGAAGAGTGTCATCATGGGCTTGGCCTCCCTAGTTTTGAAGGTTCTCATTATCCATCCTCTCATTTTTCTAGCAGATGCGATTGATACAACGTTATGGTCCTTGAAGGTGAGATCCTCCGACATAATCACTCCCAGGTCTTTGACGTTGGTGTTTTGCTCTATTTTGTGGCCAGAATTTGTTTTGTACTCTGATGAAGATTTAATTTCCTCATGTTTACCATATCTGAGTAATTGAAATTTCTCATCGTTGAACTTCATATTGTTTTCTGCAGCCCACTGAAAGATTTGGTTGATGTCCGCCTGGAGCCTTGCAGTGTCTGCAATGGAAGACACTGTCATGCAGATTCGGGTGTCATCTGCAAAGGAAGACACGGTGCTGTGGCTGACATCCTTGTCTGTGTCGGATATGAGGATGAGGAACAAGATGGGAGCGAGTACTGTGCCTTGTGGAACAGAGCTTTTCACCGTAGCTGCCTCGGACTTTACTCTGTTGACGACTACTCTCTGTGTTCTGTTAGTGAGGAAATTATAGATCCATCGACCGACTTTTCCTGTTATACCTTTAGCACGCATTTTGTGCGCTATTACGCCATGGTCACACTTGTCGAAGGCTTTTGCAAAGTCTGTATATATTACATCTGCATTCTTTTTGTCTTCTAGTGCATTTAGGACCTTGTCGTAGTGATCCATAGTTGAGACAGACAGGAGCGACCTGTTCTAAACCCATGTTGCCCTGGGTTATGTAACTGATGGGTTTCTAGATGGGTGGTGATCTTGCTTCTTAGGACCCTTTCAAAGATTTTTATGATATGGGATGTTAGTGCTATTGGTCTGTAGTTCTTTGCTGTTGCTTTACTGCCCCCTTTGTGGAGTGGGGCTATGTCTGTTGTTTTTAGTAACTGTGGGACGACCCCCATGTCCATGCTCCCTCTCCATAGGATGGAAAAGGCCCCGCGATAGGGGCTTCTTGCAGTTCTTGATGAACACAGAGTTCCATGAGTCTGGCCCTGGGGCAGAGTGCATGGGCATATCATTTATCCCTGTTCGAAGTCATTTGGCGTCAGGATAACATCGGATAGGCTTGTGTTAATCAAATTTTGTGGCTCTCTCATAAAAAATTAATTTTTATCTTCGACTCTCAGTCTGGTTAGTGGCTTGCTAAAAACTGAGTCATATTGGGACTTGAGTAGCTCACTCATTTCCTTGCTGTCATCTGTGTAGGACCCATCTTGTTTAAGTAGGGGCCCAATACTGGACGTTGTTCTCGATTTTGATTTGGCATAGGAGAAGAAATACTTTGGGTTTCTTTCGATTTCATTTATGGCTTTTAGTTCTTCCCGCGATTCCTGACTCCTAAAGGATTCTTTTAGCTTAAGTTCGATGCTTGCTATTTCTCTGACCAGTGTCTCCCTACGCATTTCAGATATATTGACCTCTTTTAGCCGCTCTGTTATTCTTTTCCGTCGCCTGTAAAGGGAGTGCCTGTCTCTTTCTATTTTACATCTACTCCTCCTTTTTCTTAGAGGAATAAGCCTTGTGCATACATCGAGTGCCACCGAGTTAATCTGTTCTAGGCATAAGTTGGGGTCTGTGTTGCTTAGTATATCTTCCCAGCTTTATATCGGTTAGGACTTGGTTTACTTGGTCCCACTTTATGTTTTTGTTATTGAAGTTGAATTTGGTGAATGCTCCTCGTGACTAGTCTCATTATGTCGGTCTGGGGCTCTACGCATACATGTCTGAACCTCAATTATGTTGTGATCTGAGTATATTGTTTTTGATATGGTGACATTTCTTATCAGATCATCATTGTTAGTGAAGATGAGGTCTAGTGTATTCTCCAGTCTAGAAGGCTCTATTATTTGCTGGTTTAAATTGAATTTTTTTGCAGAGATTTAAAAGCTCGTGTGAGTGTGAGTTTTCATCAGAGCTGCCTCCTGGTGTTATTATTGCAACAATATTATTTGCTATATTCCTCCATTTTAGGTGCCTTAAATTGAAATCCCCCAGGAGCAAGATGTTGGGTGCAGGAGCTGGAAGATTTTCCAGACAGTGGTCAATTTTTTAACAAACTGTTCCTGGAATTGCTGGGATGTTGCATCCGTAGGCTTGTAGATACCATAATGACTAGGTTTTGGTTCTCGACCTTTACTGCTAAAACTTCCACTACATCATTTGAGGCATTAAGCAGTTCTGTGCAAACAAGTGACTCTGCAATGTACAGGCCAACCCCCCCCCCTTTTGCCTGTTCACTCTGTCACATCTGTATAGGTTGTAACCTGGGATCCATATTTCGTTGTCCAAGTGATCCTTTTTTGTGGGTCTCAGTGAAAGCCGCGAACATTGCCTTTGCTCTGCAAGCAGTCCACGGATGAAAGGTATTTTGTTGTTTGTTGCTGGCTTTAGACCCTGTATATTTGCAAAGAAGAATGTTATCGGATGGTGATATTGTTGGTACTGGGGGGGATTTTTTTTTCCGGCATTAGTATCTGTATCTGTTGGTTTGGAGTGGAGGCCATCGACTGTGGTTCCACTCCAGGAATGACTGGATTTGGTGTACGATTTTTTGCATTTCCTGGTTTTT
>NC_069433.1:6030873-6041629 GCF_026875155.1 Cherax quadricarinatus | reverse complement strand
CCCAACTGTCCCCCAGGCCTGCCTCAGCCCCCGCCTCAGGGGGCTCGTGGGAGAAGCTGGGGCCTCGGTCTCCCATCCCCCCGCCCCAAAAAGGTTTGGGGGGAGGGCAGTTCCGGGACAAGAGCCCACCATCGGCATCAAACTCGGGTCAGGACGGGGGCCCGGGTGGCTAAAGCCCCGCTTCACCACGGGGGGTCTGGGTTCGATTCCCGGGGGGGGAAATTTCGACACGTTTCCTTACACGTTGTCCTGTTCACTAGCAAAAAATAGGTAAGGGGTTTTAGCATGGTGTGGGTGTTTGGGGACAAGAGAGGCCCCCAAAATGGAAATAATTGACATCCTCATGACCCCCACTGATTTTTTCTCCTGGGGCTAACCCCCCCGGGGTTAAAAATCCGAACGAATCTTACTTACCCCTTTTTGAAAGACCCAAAAAATGTATAATCTATTAAAACCCCCCTGCCGATAGCATGTGGATTTTCCCCAAGGTAGTATTCGGGTCCCTTATTATTTTATGTTATGTCAATGACATGCTACAGTTCAAGTGCAAACCCCTACTGTTGCAATGACGTCCCCTGTTGTGTCGGGTAAGCCCCAAAAGAATAAGCTAATTTTTAACACTGGAACTGGAGCCCTGCAGCAAATGGTTTAACAACAAACTTCATTACCCCTCGGGGAAAATGAAGCCTTTCTTTTTGGCACAAAACAAACTGAGAAGGGTAAAAAATTTTTAAGTCAGTGTAATGGGAGTCATCACTTTGGTTTCATCAGTAAAATATTGGGAACCCCCTTTCCCCCAGGCATGTCAGGAGAATTGATAGGGAACAGTGTAGTAAAGAAAGCGAATGCCAGACTAAGTTCCTGTAAGACAAGACAGTGTTACCTACGAGGGTGCAGGACCCTTACACAATGCCAGTGGGTTACGCTTGTTTTCAGGTACTTGCCTTGACAAAAAAAAAAAAAAAACGAAAGATAACTGCAAAACACCCAGAACAAAATCGAAATTACCTGGGGGTGGGGGCCAAGAGAAAATGTAGGCCCGGATGAATTCAGAAGTTGGATATGTGAAAGTTGAAGCGGTAAAACCTGAAGTAAATTTTTTTTTTTATAAAATTGCTCACAAAAAGTGTCCGAATTTCTTCCTTTGTCAAGGTTTGGGAAACCAAGCAATCATGTACTAGGGGGGAGGCATAAATTTGGAGTACCAAGTCATTTGGCCCGGCTTCAAAACCTTTTTTTGTACAGCATAAAGGGAAAGGAACAGACTACCCGCAAGTCAAAGCCAGTCATAGCTTAACCCCGTTCAAGAAGATGCCCAAAAGGGGTCTGATGAATTAGCTAAAGAAAGGGAGGGGAAAGATTTTCTATTTTTTTTGCTAACTACGTGTAAATTTTCCTTATTCCCTATAATGACCCCCGTATTGTAGATAGTCTTAAAAGACCCCGGTTTTAGTCTTTTTAGTATGATAATAATGTTTCTTTCATTATCAAAAATGAGAAAATAATTTTAACCCTTTATATTATAATAAGTAAAAGGACCCAATGGAAATAAGTCACGTCTGACTTTTTTGGGTTTTATCCTAATTTCTCTAAATATGCTGCTTATGATAAATTCTATGTAACTGTTTTTTGTGTATCCCTAAAAAACTTACTTCAAATTTCCCATAAAGTTATACTAAAACATTCCCCCAAAAATTCGTTTTATTGCGTTTCAATTCTTTTCTGTCTTCATTAAGTGGTGATAATAAAAATATGGCAGTTTAAAAGGCTTAGATACTTTTAGAAAGAATGCCTTAAGAAAATTTTATTGGTTTTTTAACCAGGGAAAGGGGTTAACCACCCAGTCATACTGAGGAGTTTTGGGTTTTCATTGGGGTCTTTTTTTATTTTGTCCCCCAAAATGGCCCACCAGCGACAAACCCCAGGTCCTATTACTGCATGGTGAACATGGGCAACATGTCCGTGTTTAATCCTGCCGGGGATTAAACCCACGGACACTGGTTTTTAAATTTTTTAAAAGATTACCCAAATTCCCGGCGGGGCCTGTTCCAAGTGGTGGCCCGGCCTTGGCTCCCTCTTTAGGGGTTCTGAGCAAAGTCTCCGGGGGAGGAGGCATGACTCCTCATTTTTGGGGCCCAATGTCCCAGGCCTAGCAAACTAGGCCCCCTTGGTCTGCCATCCCCCCCAAGGGGAAAGGGAATAAAAGTCTTATGAGCAAAGGGCCCGGGGGCTAGGCCCCTACCTCCCCTAAAGGGGTTTGGGCATGGGTCGTCGGACCTCGGTGTGTGAAGAGTGCACTGCCAACGACCCACGGGTACCTTTTTTAAAAAACTGTCGAAAAAATTTTTCCCCGGGTTTTTAAAAAGGTTTGGGAGATAAGATGAAAAGGCTTGGGTCAAAATACTTAAATGTACTTTTTTTTTCCCCTTTTCCCTTTTATTTTTGGGAAAACATCTGCTTTTTTATGTTTAATTTCAAATGACAATGATGGGTTAAAAGGGGAGGGTTAACACGCCCGTCAGGCGGGTTGTGTGGAAAATTGTTCTATCAGGTATGTCTAGGTCAGGGCCCGTCTTAACCCTATGACGTCGCCCGGTGTTAAAAAAAAAAAACTTTATTTAAGTTATAAGCAACCCCCCCCTAATGTGACTTATTTAGGTTAAATAAGGAAACGGGGCAAGGTTTCCCCAACTCGGGTTGAAGTATTGACCCCCAGCTCGACTTTTGGTCATCTGCCGGGGCCTTCCCCTGGCTTTCCCGTCCACCCCAAAAAATTTGATTAATTCTTGGGTGTGGCCCCTTTAACCCACATCAAAAAACTTCCCTTGGGGGAGCACCACAACAATCGACTTTACCCCACCCATGATAAACGAAGTAAAATTTTCTTACATGATTCATTACTTTGTACCCTTTTTAGCTATCAAAAAAAAGGGGCCCCTCCCTGGACCCATTATGTACCTCTTAATTTTTTTGATACCGCCCCCGGTGGGGATGGGGTGATAATAAACATTAAAATAAAAAAAAGGTCGTATACAAGCAAGACAATTTTTCTATTCAAACACACAAGATATTTCCCTCATACGCCATTGCTAATGGTTATCCCGTTATTTTATCACACAAGGGAAATGTGGGAGCCCCCAGCTGAGACTTAGCAGTCGACGAGGCTTCGTTTCTATAATTAGGGTTCAGTGTTCATGATTTAAGGCTTTCCCACAAGAAAAATTTAGAAAGGCTTTTTGAAGAATTAGAAAAGTGAACATCTGGGTATCTTTATTTGTAAAGTTTCGGCAACAGTGGCTTTATCAATCAAGGAAAAAGTGAAGAAATATATAAAAAAAGATGAGGAATCATCTGGGAGTTAAGATAAATTAAAAATTTTGTTCGGTTTTTTAAACCCCGGAGGTTAGCCCCCCCAGGAAAACCCCAAAAAGCGTGGTATCGAGGATGTCTAATTTTTTCCCTTTGGGGGTCCTTAATCTTGTCCCCCGGATGCGACCCCCCCGTCGACTAACCCCCGGGTACCTTTTTGCTGCTGGGTAACAGGACAAAGGTGTAAGTTGAAACCCAAGTTTTGAAGGAACGCAGTTTTTTAAAGACGACACCACCTGAACCCCAAAGACGTGCGTAGTACCCCATGCGGGCGCGACGCGATTGTAGCTACAACTGCAACATCCCCCGAAGACTGACCATGTCCTTGTCAAAAGGGGCTGCCTCCGCCCGGGGAGACCCCGCCACGGGGTTGTAAAACGGTGCTAACTGACACGAAAGGGTAAAGGGCCCCCTTTTGTCATGGGGTTGCCCCCGCAATAGGGCTGTAAACGGTACTCCACTTAAGAATGCCCCCGTGCCGCCTACGGTGTAAAAGGGACATCACTTGAATAAAATCCAAACTCCGGGGGCCACTGCCCAGTCACATGGCAAGACCCGTCCTGGCAAACCTACATGAATGTGAACTTTTTTGTGTTATTTGTGAGGTTCAAGTCGGACCGAAACGTCGTTGTAAGCTTTCTCCTCTTCTCCCGTGCGCGTTGTGTATAGACTTCAGCCGGTCACAAACCGGGCCGCGGGGGCTTTGGGACCCCCAAAACCCCTCTCCAGGTATACTTATAAGTATCCTTTATTCACATTTTCTTTGTTCATTTATTTCTATTTATGTATAATTCACCCTTCTTCGGATAGATTCGCGATATAGTGAAATTTAATTTTATCCTTTTTCTTGTGTTTTCTAACGCAATTGTTCATTACGTAATATGCAGATCAGAATTGCGTCCTGGACACGGGTACACGAAAGTTATAAAGCCAATGTGATCGTTTTTTTAAATGAGGTTGAATTCAGTACGAATATGCTAGCAGTTACTAATCGATGCCCTGCGAAGGAGATATTTTCCGAGATAAGTAAATTACTCTTGACATCCTAAGGTGATTCGTTGCCCAAGAAACGTAAAAGCGTCTTCTGCTCTGAATCTTTGCTTCCCGGTACTGGGTATCAGTGCTGAAGCAACCGCTGGATGGTGTTACATACCTGTAGTTAAGCGTTCACTAGATATGTGTCCTAGGATTCCCATCCGACTCTTCGCTTCTGGTGTATGGATGCAGCGTGAGGAAAGCTAAGCTCGCAAGCTACACCGTTATAACTCGCAGAGAGTTGCCACGCTCTTTTATACACCGTCCCTACTATAACGGTATACGTACGAGTTCTTCCAGCAACCCTTCAGGGAGGTTGCAGTGATGTTGAGAAGGACTTCGTCCAACCAGTTTGAGCCGCTTTCCCCTTCCTATAATAAAACCTGATTTCTTTCCCATTCCCTAGGCTGCATGCAAAACAACACCCTAGAGCACTTCCCCATGAAAAATAATAAACTAGCAAATTTACCCAGACCATATATTAGTCTTACCTTTGAGCGAAGTATTAAATTCAGTCAAGAGGATGCGATTAAAAATTATCAACTTTTAGTCTACCATCCTACAATAAAGAAATATTTATTAAGACTTTTAGTGCATACAATTTGTTGCATTGACCCTGATGACAAACGTGTTATAAGCACAAAAAAATTATTACTATTAACACATACCTGTACATAATAGGTATTCTTTCTTTTTGATGTGTGAATTAAAAGTTACAGGCAAAGGGAAAGATGTGAAGATTGACCTACATATGCGCAGCGGGTGACCTCTGTTTGCACCCGAGAAGAGACCGACCCCACCAAACCACCCACAAGCCTAACTGTTACCTCACGCAGTTTTATTTTCTCTCGTCTGTTTACTCCGATTTCTTTGCTCGATGGGCGGGGCTGTTTAATTTTGTGTCACCTGTTGTTCCCACAATAAATGCTTTAATTTCAGTTTGTTTTTAAAATAGTCTAACAAAAAGTCACGGACTTTTTTTTTGGTTATCCTAGGTAATTTACACTTTTTGTGTTATCCGACCTAGGTAATTTACAGTATATATGATGATTGTACTTACGTATACCTGTGCCTAAAAACACTTAGTAAAAGAATTTTGAATGCCAAAACTATTTTTATTTGGATGCCTTAGTCCCCTACATGCGCGTGTGTATGTTTGTTAGTGTACGAGTTGTGTTTGTGTGTGTGTGTGTGTGTGTGTGTGTGTGTGTGTGTGTGTGTGTGAGAGAGAGTACAGAGATACAGAGAGATACAGAGAAGAGAGAGAGAGAGAGAGAGAGAGAGAGAGAGAGAGAGAGAAGAGAGAGAGAGAGAGAGAGAGAGAGATACAGAGAGAGAGAGATACAGAGAGAGAGAGATACAGAGAGAGAGGATACAAAAGAGATACAGAGATACAGAGAGATACAGAGATACGGGAGAGATAGAGACAGAGGAAATAGACAGAGAGAGAGACAGAGACTCAACAATCAATATTTGCACCAAAACTCATTACAGTTGTGACGGGTATGGAAGTGTGAATTGCTCATTACTCTATAATTTGTTCATGATTGTGCCATGTATAAACGTAAGTACCCTTCTTACAGGATTCATTACCTTTTTAATTTTGAGTTCATTACCTCTGTACCTAGTTCAGCTATCAAAACTTTGGGGGCCCAGTCCCCGGACCCATTACGTACCTCTGTAATCTGTAAATACCTTTGTAACTTGTCATGATTGTGACCAGACCTACCTGGAGTTCACTACCTTTGAAATTGTGAGTTCATTACCTTGTAAATTGCGAGTTCATTATCTTCGTAATTTTGAGTTCATTACCTCTGTAACTTGCTCAGTATCAAAACTTTGGGAGTCCAGTCCCTGTACCAATTATGTACCTCTGTTTAATCTTTTACTACCGCCCACAGGATGGTATGGGGTGCATAATAAACATATTAACTAACCCTACAGCCCATGTGTATGACCATTTATTTCAGACTTTAGTAAATAATTTGGAAGTGGTAAACCTGTAGGGGTCATAAAATCACTAATTCCGAAAAGGACATCATAATAAAGCTGTGAAAATCGAAAGGAAAAAGTTGACTTAAGAATTTATTTTTGGCATATGTACACAAAAGTACAATTATCATACATGTGTAAATTACCCAAAGGATAACAAAAAAATGAAAGTAATTTTTTTCTGGGGTCCCTTAATTATGTAAGTGGTAAGTACTGCTAAAATTTACAGAGGAAGAGGTGAGTAGGTTTACTCATCTAAGTTCCTATGGCCCAAATTTTTTTTTTGGTCTTCAAACTTTCGATGTATTTTTTCCTCATGACACCGTTTTTTCCCCCTGTAATCTTTGCTTTAACTAAAGGTTAGAAATTTTGCTAACGGCCCCGAGTTTTTTTCCCCGGTAAAAGGCATATAAACCCTCTCGTAAAACATTTTAAAATACTTTTTCAATAAAGAAATCACCAACCCCAAAAATTTCAAATCCAAAAACTCGTAGTCTTTAATATCTTAACAGCATTAAAGTGTTTTTTTTATTGTGTGTAGTCTACACTTCATACCCGTTAGGGACAGGAAATGGGCCCCTTTTTTCTTTTCGGGTCAAACTAAATTTCCCTTTCCCTCTCTCCCATTTCCCAGGGGTTGTTTGATCCCTACATGTTTTGTGCTTTTATAAAACTACATCTAGCTGAGGAATCAAGCAATTGCTAACCAACACAAATCGTTATGGAGACAAATTTCCGGTTTGTGTACCTTCGGGGGGATGCCGATTACACTGCTCAGAGGACAAATTAACTGGGCAGTGCCACTTATTCCGACTCAGTGTACCCTATAACATTATTATAATAATAAAAAAAGAAGCGCTAAACCCATTTGGATTATACTGCAAATGCGGCTATAACAGTAGTATATTTCAAGTAATTCGTTGATTCACTATGTATGCTGACCGGTCTATCCTGGGCTGCTGCAACAGTTCACTAAACTCCCTTTTAGTGGAGTTACCTGGAGGTTATTCGGGGATCAACGCCCCCGCGCCGGTCCAGACCAGGCCTCCGATGGATCAGGGCTGTCAATAGGGTTACTGCTGGCGGCACGAAAGCCGACTTTACGAGCCACAGCCGGGCTGATCGGCACTGACTTAGGGAAATCTGCCAGTTCTCTGAAGGCAGCCGGGGGTTTATTGGCATTCCCTAAAGTTTTGATGGAGGCGTTGAACATTTTTGGGCCCGGAACTATGGTGTTTTCTTTTAGTGTACCAAGGGCGCCCTACTTTTTTTATTGGCGGCATTTTGCATCGCCTGCCCAGTTTTTTACTTTCGTAGGGAGTGATTTCTGTGTGCAGATTTGGGACCATTCCTTCCAAGTTTTTTCCAAGTGTAGATTATGATTTTATCTCTCCCTCCTGCGTTCCAACGAGTAAAGTCAATGCTTCCAAGCGTTCCAGTAGTTATGGTGCTTGACAGAACTTATACGTGCATAAAGGATCTCTGTACACTCTTAGATCTGCGATTTCACCTGCTTTGTATGGAGATGTTAATGTACAGCAGTATTCCAGCCTAGAGAGAACAAGTGATTTGAAAAGGATCCATCATGGGCTTGGCATCTCTCGTTTGAAAGTTCTCATTAAACCATCCTATCTTTTCTTTGCACGTGCGATCGTGGCACTGTTGTGATCTTTGAAAGTGAGATCCTCAGACATTACTACTCCCAGGTCCCTTAAAATTATTTTTTCCGCGCTATTGTATGGCCGGAGTCAGTAGTATACTTGTTCTAGTTTTTCTCCTCCAGTTTTCCAAACGGAGTAGTTGGAATTTGTCCTCATTGAACATCATTTTGTTTTACCGTTGGGCCCCCTGGAAAAATTTGTTTATATCTTCTTGGAGGTTAACCGCGTCCTCAGCAGATGACAGCCTCATGCAGATCCTAGTATCATCCGCAAAGGATGATACGGTGCTGTGGTGTATATCTCTGTTTATGTCTGATATGAGGATAAGGAATAAGATGGGGGCGAGTACTGTGCCTTGTGGAACAGAGCTCTTCACTATGGCAGCCTCCGATTTAACTCTGTTGACCACTACTCTTTGTGTTCGATTTGTTAGGAAGTTGAAGATCCATCTTCCCACTTTCCCAGTTATTCCTTTAGCACGTATTTTATGGCTATTACGCCATGATCGCATTTGTCAAATGCTTTTGCAAAGTCTGTGTATATTACATCTGCATTCTGATTTTCTTCCAGTGCATCCAAGGCCATGTCATAGTGATCCAGTAGTTGTGAGAGGCAGGAGCGACCTGCCCTGAACCCATGTTGCCCTGGATTGTGCAGATTTTGGGAATCCAGGTGATTTTGCAATCCTGCTTCTTAGCACTCTTTCAAAGATTTTTATGATGTGGGACGTCAGAGCTATTGGTCTATAGTTCTTAGCTAATGCTTTGCTGCCACCTTTATGGAGCGGGGCTATATCCGTTGTTTTAAGTGACTGTGGAATTTCACCCATGTCCAAGCTCCTCCTCCATAGTGTACTTAGGGCACGCGAGAGGGTTTCTTGCAGTTCTTAATGAAAACAGAGTTCCACGAGTCTGGGCCCGGGCTGAGTGCATAGGCATGTTGTCAATGGCTTTTTCGAAATCTATCGGAGTTAGGGTAATGTCGGAAATCTGGCATACATTTATGGAGTTTTGAGGCTCATTCATGAAGAAATCATTTGGGTCGTCGTCCCCCAGACCGATTAGTGGTTCACTAAACACAGAGTCGTACTGGGATTTCAATATTTAAACTCATTTCCTTGTTGGTCGTCTGTGTAAGGTCCCATCCTGTCTGAGTAAGGCCCGATACTAGATGTGGTATTTCCCTTGTTTTTGGCATATGAAAAGAAATATTTGGAATTTCTTTCAATTTCACTAATAGCTTTAGCTCCTCCTCCCTCTCCTGGTTCATGTAAGAGTCATTTAGCTTAAGTTCAATAGTTTCCCATTCCCTGGTCAGCGCCCCTTTCGTGTATAGATATTCTAGCACTCCTGAGGAGCTCAGTGACTCTTCGTCGTCTTCTGTAGAGGGGCATCTTTTTCTCTCCAGTTTACTCCTGCTCTTCTTCTTTCTTAGGGGAATATGCCAAAGAACATGCTTCGGCTACCAGGAAGTTGATCCTTTCAAGGCACGGGTTTTGGGGCCATGTCAATTTAAGACATCCTCCCAACATGTTTCGTTTAGGACTGGTTTACCTGGTCCCAGTTCTTGTTGTTAAAAATTGTATTTTGTGAAGACACCTTCACGGGTACATGCATTCTGCTGTTCAGGACCCCTATGCATGTACGTCTGGACTTCGATTAGATTGTGATCGGGAAATTTGTTGTTTTTGATATTCTTATGGTCTCCCTTTTCAGGTCCTCATTATTTTTGAAAAAGGTCAAGTGTGTTTTCTAGTCTTGTTGGCTCCACTATCTGCTGGCTTAAGGTGTGTTTTTCGCAGAGACTTAGTAGCTCATGTGTGTGTGACCTTTCATCTGCGCTACCCCCGGGGGTTGTTTCAGCTATAACATTATTTGCTACATTTTTCCATTTTGTATCTGTAGAAGATTCAGCATCTTTTGTAAACTTGAATAATAACTTTAGTTGCACCTTTACAATGTTCATTATTGTTTATTATAAATTATATACTCGCTTAATCAAGGAGACTCTGAAATATAAATGTGTTTAACGTTAAACACACTTTACACTAAACAAATTTAGGTCAGTGAAACGGTAAAATGACGTCGTTTAAAGATACTACAATGATGAGGCAAGAAATGGGTGTATCTAATGGTTATAATTATACCTATAATTTTTAAAGGGGTGGAAGGGTAAGCCAGCAAGAGTCCTCGGTCAGATGACCAAAAGCTCCAGCTGCGGGTCATCATATGATAAAGATCCGCGTCAGGAAACACCTTTTTCCCGACAAACCTTACCTAACCTAACGAAAATGGTAAGCTGAGAAAGTGGAAAGACATGATAATAATGAGGTAGGAGACAGTTAAAGGTACGAGTGGAATGATATGACAATGTTGAGGAGCATGATAAAAATGGTGCATCACAGCATCTCCAGAAGAAAGTCTAGTCTCGTATTTGCTGTGTCAACAGCATTGACCGCAGCTTTCTCTCACGCCGTCTACACGTTGTCTTAACCCATATATTCTTTTGGTCCCATTCTTGCTCCCCCCCTTCCCCTTAAAAGAAAACTGTAAAAAGCCTGTTTAATATTAATAGGAACGTAAACTTCCACACAGCGTGATCTGCTTCTTTATAAAATTATGAAGATATTGACTTAGGGAAAATTACTGTTCAGAGTGGAGTAATCAGGGACTAGTGAACTATATTACCAGGTATCAAAA
>NC_069433.1:5975873-6025873 GCF_026875155.1 Cherax quadricarinatus | reverse complement strand
ATATATATTATATCTGTAGCAAGGGTTCTCTCTATGATGTTGACCTCATTGTGTCTTGCATGCCAGCCCTTGGCTTTGGAACAGTTAAGACCATGTAGACCATATTGGTCGGCTTGCGCTTCGCCGCAAATACACGTATATTCCGTGTGAATTGGGGCAACAAGACGCAGAGCCACTGCAATAGGAGGATCTTAGGGTCAAGGCGCGTTCCCATTGCTGATATGGGAACTGTTTGGAGGAAGTCCCCGGAGTGATGTGCGCTCACAGCCTGGAGAGGCAGTTTCCCTGTCTGTGTTATAGCCCTGAGCATGTTGGCAAGCACCTTTTCAGCGATCGGGCCATCCCAGCTTGGCTTAAATAGCAACGCTCTTCTTGCCGAATAAGGCAAGCGAAAATTTGTGTATGCAATAATTTCGCAAAATCATTCTGAACCTGACGAAGAATATATATTTCATTGTGTTTGTTTATTATTAAATTACTGTAAACTTATCTAAAAAATATTTAGTTGGATTAGGCTAAATTATATTGAGCTTGTTATAATAAGGTTAGGCAAGTTTTCTAAGGTTCTTTTGGTACAATATTATTATTTTTTACATTAACATAAATGGAAAAAAATATCTTTACACGTATATCAGAAAAATTTTAGAAAGGACTTAATTTTAAACGCGTTCTTGCTAAATAACCAATTTTACCTATTCGGCACGACATTATATAGTATATATATATATATATAATATATATATATATATATATATATATATATATATAATATATATATAAGAATTTGTTTAAAAATAATCATAACGGAAACAATTATTGTTGCTAGAGGTTAATGACTAGTTAAGAAATGGTGTCATCCGAAGTCCTGTTTCAGCCAAACTTTCCAATTCAGTAGTATTTTACTGTGGCTTAGACAGCTGGGAGTGTGACTGATACCAGAATGAAAAAAGTGGCTGCCTGTTTCAAGATGCGCTAGGTGGCTGTGTCCTCGTTTTCAACACTAACCAAATCCA
Organism: Cherax quadricarinatus; assembly: GCF_026875155.1. Lineage (NCBI taxonomy): Eukaryota > Metazoa > Arthropoda > Malacostraca > Decapoda > Parastacidae > Cherax > Cherax quadricarinatus. The sequence goes on along the minus strand of NC_069433.1, from coordinate 6,024,860 downwards.
ACTAAACCTAACCTTATATCAAGACATTTGCATAAAATAGTATGAGAAATCGCGTACTGCTTCAAGAAGATAGTTTGATTAGTAAGCGAGATGTGACTAAGTTGGATGTTACGTACCTAGAAAGCAGGGATGTAAATACAAGTCATAACAGTGAAGTTGTTGTGTACGATGGTACACAACAACTTCTGCCACTTTTCTTCTACAGCCCTGTATTTTTTCTACACCTCTATTTGCCGCATTCTGTTAGCCGAGCTGTGAGACTTCAGTGATAGATGTATGGGTGGTAGAGGAACGTCTGGGATAGCTTTACTATGGTAGGAGGGAAATATCTTGGGATGGTGTTCGGTAGCAGGATGGGAAGGGAAGTAAGCGGTCAGTGACACCAAGGAGTCATCTACCTTCACTACCACAGTCAACACGCGTTGAGAGGAGGAACGTTTGTAAAGGGTTTTGAATGTAGATTTAGGTTACATCTCGCAAACGTCAATCGTTTGGAATATCAGATCGTCCACCAGACATCAAATCGTTCGTCACAAAATCGTCCATTAGACATCACGCGTAGTATACAATCATCCTCGGGTAAATATCATACTGAAATTTTTTATGAGATTCAAATCCAAGAAAAAAGAGGAAATTCAGTACATTTTACCATACCTTGAAAGGAATTCTAACGTCTCAATTACAAGAGGTCCAACAAGCAGAAACCAGAAACCATGTATCATATTAATAAAGTATCAATAACAAAACACCCTAGGATACATTCCAGTTATTACTACAACTATCAGTTTTATTTTATTCACGGGGAAGTGCTATGACATTTCTATATATCGCTGCAAGTCTTTAGATTACCCGGCGCAGCTCAAGTCCTCATTTTAATTATAAATAGACCTAAATGAATTAGAAAATGTTCAGTTAGGGATAATGAAGTGAAGTCGTACATCAAGCAATCAGACTTGATTCAAGGGAGGGGAAGGTTGCGCTTCCTTGGATCACGAGCCGTACAGCAGCATCATACAACCCTCCATGAAGTATGTGAGGGCAGTAACAGTCAAGGGAAGACGTGATTGCAAGTCCAAGTGAACACCCGGAGTCGCAACTCACTGTGATGACGGACACGAGCCTAGCATCATCTTCTAGAAGTTCCGTAACACCGCGAGACGTGAGAATCCGTTACTCGCTCTATCTAGAGGAAGTTTTAGACGCTCTGAAGAATGAATTTTAAGGTACCAAACTGCAGAACAAACTTTCATTGGGACAACGTTTCGCTCCGTGAAGAACGTTAACAAGTCCTAACGTGACTAGCTTTTATCAAGTCATGACTGGATAAAGCTCTACAGAGCGAAACTGTGTTCCTCATGAAAACTTCTTTTGCAGATGTCTCATACTCGGTGGCAATACGCCATTTCATCCTTGTTGAAAAAACTGGACTTTACATCCCAATGGAATTAGAAATAAAACATTATTTGGAAAGTGTTGTCATAGCCTATTATCCTAGGTTAAATCTACATAATGTACTATAATGAATCTAACATGTTTCCTTACGAGCATAGAACAGATTAATAGGATATGTATGTCATACCTAAATAAAGACTTGTTGGTTGAGTTCAGTAAGATCGCGGGACGAAGATAGGTTACCTATGATATCTAAATACAGTCTGGGAGGCTCTTTAGAAACTGGACCTGACGAGGCTAGTCAGTGATCGTGGGAGTGTGGTCAGCTCAAAGCAGGGTTGCTAGTTTCCTTAAGGCACCTTTCAATGATGAAGGGAGCCCTGATGCCGGTGACGGGCTCTTGATATTTGTATTTAGCCAGAAATGGTGTATAAAAATCAACGTTTTACCGCGATTAAAATGCAAAGAATAAGAGATAATATACTTCAAAGAACGGAAGATAATCAAATGGTTTGGTCACATAGAAAGAGGGGAGGATGACAGATCTTATAATACAAGAGGGTTTATATAAATCTGGAAGCTTTATGTTACTAGTGGAGTCCAGACCAATTCTTGTCGAACTGGTTTTGGGTACTGATGTGGTTACACTTTTCCTCTTTCTTCGCTTGCTTGCCTGGTATCGTTTCCTTGAGAAAGGAGATAGAAGTGAGAATAAGAAACAATACCAGGTTAATGAGCAAGGAAAGTAAGTGGAGTAAAAGCAGACAAAAAAAAAAAAGGTTGGACATAGCGTGTCCTTCAAACGTTCTTGTCCATAGTGAACCTGAACTGGGATCATTTTCAACCTACTTTGGCACAATGAGGTGAGACCACCTGTAGCCACAGATGCTGGAGAACGGTCAGAAATATACAGTGCAATTGTATTACAAAAAAAAAAGCCGAAAGGGTGAAGACCAGTATTGAATTCCCCTTGAGTAGCTCTACAGTTTAAAATTCATCGATTATATTCACCAAGATCTTTTGAGATTTTATTGCTGCTCTGTTGCTGAAACTGTTCAGTTGATGTAAGTAAATCTTCACTACTCAAGAACTGATGAACCGCTAAAGAAATTAGAAACTTACAAATTAATTCCAGTGGTGGGTCAGCATCAAAAATACACTGACCTGGTCACTAGGAATAAACTAATGAACCGCTGTTACCAAAATATAAAAGACCTGGTCGTTAAGATCTCAAGGCCTGTCATCATTAGGTCAACTGACTTGATAATGTACCAGGCTAGACCATTATCGCCGTTCTAAAGTTTCATCTAAAATTGTGCTAGCTGAGAACTGCTGCAACAACGAAAGTGTGGCATTTGCCTGAAAGGTTTTGCGTAAAATTTCGTATTCTTTGGAACATACAACTGTAAGTTGTAACACTTACCAAAGCTGCTACTATACGAAGAGCAACACTCGTTCGCTTTAACCGTCATGTATGCCTCAAAAGAATTAAAGATTTTCGTTTTCATTTTTCCCGAGGATTACAACCATAACATCTTGGTTGATCAGGCTCTGATCCACCACGAGGCTTGGTCACAGACCGGGCCGCGGGGCGTTGACCCTCGAAACCCTCCCCAGGTATACTCCAGGTAACTAAGTTAAAAAAATGTCTGTTACACATATGCTGTCTAACGATTGATGGATCGCCCTTTACAGGAAATTGAGCGTCGTACCTCAATTACCTCCACAATCTTCCCTTTTTGTGAGGTGACTGGTTCACACAGCAATCTGTCCAAGCGGAAGATGGAGTATTCATGGTAGGAAGGAGGTACAACAATTGAGATTAAAGTTACAACAGCGACCAGTGCCCCCACCCTCTCTCTCTAAGCCACATCTGGGACCCTGACAGTGCGTTGGTGAGACAGTCGTGTGAAATGCGAAATCCGTGAGGGTTATTCAGCGCAAGTAGTAGAGGCTCGATCCTCTGTCCGCTAAGAGCGAGACACGCTATACAACTGGATTCACCTAAACTATGAGTCACGAAGCCCCTTGATGCCGTAACAGTTAATTCACAGAAAATATTTTCCGGACATTTAATCTAGCCTTGATGTTAAATTACTCATTCACAATAGCCCACTGGGACTATAATACTGACTAGAAACATGAATTATAATACCTACATCATTACAGCTAGTAAGATGATAGGACAGTAAGTGTTCATGAACGTAATATTTACACCGTCCAGTTATGGGAGAGAAACGGAAACCTGATGAACGTGTTGAACTCTGGCAGGACTGCCGAGTTTATCTTGTCTCATAAACATTAAGATACTTAAGTCTTATTAACTCTGACTTTCCTATGTGTTTTTAATGGTTCTGACAGCTACTAACTTGTCTTTCCATCCCCCTTCCTTTCTAGGGTTGGATTACATATCAAAGGCCTGGCAAAAGATCATAATCCTTTCTGCCCCAGAGCATAAGGTTAGAATCTCCCGGCGTGGCGATAATGCTAAATTAACAATTTTAGAAAGAAAAGAACGGACACAAATGTTTGGAGAATTGTGTGGTTTAATATAAACATTGTGCAGTGAAAAGAGGCGAGGTAATGCTGTAAGTTCGAACCTTTGTACCCAGACACGGGAGCTGTGATTGTCGGGATCCGGGTATGGTGCTGCCAGGTGCAGGTGGTGAAAAACTGTATAGCAAAGACATGAGAGACATTTAAGTGCATGTTTCATAGATTCTGAGCTAAGTAAGAATAATTAATCCCCGAAATTTTCTTCAAAAGTGGGAGATACTGTTGTGGGAGGTGTAAAAAGAAAAAGTAACACTATGAATGACAATATGGCACCTGCAACTGTAATATGAAGTGTTCAGCGGAACTATCTTGCTGGATTGTAGGAGACTGGATAAATGAATCATGGATAGTCCTCTAGATGTAGGGTATAGGCTTCATGTTTTTTATAGGAGTGACTAATATGTATGATCTTTACTTAGTAGTGCAGTAAGAGGAATGTGAAAAGGAGACTGATGTTAATATATAAAATATAAGTGAAAGTGAATGAATTAAAGAAAAGTATCGTTAGTTCTGGCATGTGTAATTGTTAAAAGAAAGTTAGGCTAGAGAAAGTCATGAGGAGGATGAGGAAAAGATATGGTGTGAATTTAACAATGAAGCTAGACAGTGTATAGTTTAAATCTGGGTTACAATGGGAAGAAAAAAGAGTGGTGGTTGAAGGGAAAAACAAAGTGGCATATGAAAGCCTTTTATAATGTCAAAATTATACCAAGAAGGATTATATGGAAAATAAAAATGCGCGAATGGGTGAGGCCTGTCAACAATTATTTTGACAAACAGTTTGGAGATAATAAGACAAGTAACTGAGAAAGCGAATAAGGAGGTAAACTTTCTTTTGGTATCGTTTTAATATTAATGATGTTATGGAAACAGGAATTTCATGCTTGGGACTAGGTGGAAGAAGATTTAATAAAATTTTTGAGGAACTACAAGCGAGTAGAAACGAAATGAAGCCGTAAGTATATTTAGAGTAAGTACAGGAGCAGAGGTTGTCATGTGATTCCTCCGTACAAAAAAGCAGCAGGACAAGGATGCAAGAATTACAGGATGAATATATCAGATAAAACGTACGTGAAAATTGTGACGGAACAATTAGAAAGCAATAAAGATCGAATGCAATACAAGAGTTTATTTAGAAGGGAAAGGAGCTTCTTGTAGTTACGTGAACCACTTAGAAAACAGATGGCGGGTTACAGTACTCTGAGGGTGTTTGGGCAGACGCTGGCAACTGTCATGAACTCTAATTTTGTTTTGATTGCATGAGGGAAAGGGAGGGGGTAAGGCAATGGTCCAAGAGTTGTGCTGACTGTAATGACTGAATGTTCTACTATCTATGCCTCTAGCATATAAACTGTTTATTAGAGCTGGTCATGAGAGTGTGAGCAGAACAGTAATCAGAAAGTCATAGGTGTAAGATATTGAAGTGTTGTGATTATGTCCCTCAGTACTACTGTAACTATGGTAGAGACTTCAGAGTAGATTAATAATATATTCACGGAGAACCGGTAAGGAATATAAGCGCCAAGGGGCTCAGAGGAAATCAGGTTTATCCTAAGGAATGGATGACTACAAAATTTGTTATTTTCTTGAAAAAAAGGAATCACTGAGCACTCTGGTATTGGAAGATGATGAGATTGGCTCAGGGCAGAGTAGCTCCTATTCCTGACATCAAGAGCCTGCACCAGCATCACTGTAAAGATATAGCCTACGGCTTGCTTGCTTGCTTTTAAATTCAGTTTTCTTAAGTAACTCCTGACACGTTATTTGTATGCGGATTATTACTGATTGTATTATAATATTCAGGGGACAGCGGTAAACAAATAGGGGGTCAAACAACTCCTGGAAATAGGAGGAAATCAGGTTTGATCCACGAAAGGGAGGATAGCTCCAATTCCTTAGATTTTAAAACAATTCATCGGCATCAGAGCATTCCCTCTTAAAGAATGTTATGCGAGATAAGACTTGGAAATGTATTTATTATGCAAGACTTGAGACTTAAGCAACAGGACAACGGTTTGTATGAGACGAGTTTGAAGCAACAGGGCAACGGTTTACAGAGACGTGAGACTGAAGCAACAGGGCAACGGTTTACAGGAGACGTGAGACTGAAGAACAGGGCAACGGTTTACAGGAGACGTGAGACTGAAGCACAGGGGAACGGTTTACAGGAGACGTGAGACTGAAGCAACAGGACAACGGTTTACAAGTTAGTTTTAAAATGTTTATGCACCCCATACCCATCCTGTGGGTGGGGTCAAATGATTAGAGGTACATAATGGGTCCAGGGGGCTGGGCCCCAAAGTTCTGACAGATGAACAAGTTTTCAGAGGTAATGAAACTCCAGGTAGATCTGGTCACAATCATGACCAGGTTACAAAGGTAATGAATCATCTACACGTCTATACATGGTCACAATCATGAACAAAAATTTGGAAGTAATGAGCCATTCACACGTCCCACCCGGTCACAACTGTAATCAATCAATCAATCAAGTTCATTCTCTATAAAGATACAATGCGGGGTTTCATATTATAAGATATTGAGTGGTTTACATATTATAAAATACTAATTACAGAGAAGCCACTTTTCACACCTAGCATGACTGGGCATTTCGGGCAGAATGAGTTATTAGTGCAAATGAAGAATGATTTTAAAGTATGTATGTAGTATGTATGTATGTAGTATTTTGTATGTATGTGTACTCACCTAATTGTGGTTGCAGGGTCGAGACTCAGCTCCTGTGTGTACTCACCTAGTTGAGGTTGCGGGGTCGAGTCCGAGCTCCTGGCCCGCCTCTTCACTGATCGCTACTAGGTCACTCTCCCTGAGCCGTGAGCTTTATCATACCTCGCTTAAAGTATGTATGGATCCTGCCTCCACTACATCGCTTCCCAAACTATTCCACTACTGACTACTCTGTGGCTGAAGAAATACTTCCCAACATCCTCCGTGATTCATCTGTGTCTTCAGCTTCCAACGTGTCCCCTTGTTACTGTGTCCAATCTCTGGAACATCCTGTCTTTGTCCACCCCTTTTCAATTCCTCTCAGTTTTTTTGTATGTCGTTATCATGTCCCCCCTATCTCTCCTGTCCTCCAGTGTCGTCAGGTTGATTTCCCTTAACCTCTCCTCGTAGGACATACCTCTTAGCTCTGGGACTAGTCTTGTTGCAAACCTTTGCACTTTCTTAGTTTCTTTACGTGCTTGGCTAGGTGTGGGTTCCAAACTGGTGCCACATACTCCCAATATGGGCCTAACGTATACGGTGTACAGGGTCCTGAACGATTCCTTATTAAAATGTCGGAATGCTGTTCTGAGGTTTGCTAGGCGCCCATATGCTGCAGCAGTTATTTGGTTGATGTGGGGCTTCAGGAGATGTGCCTGGTGTTATACTCACCCCAAGATCTTTTTCCTTGAGTGAGGTTTGTAGTCTCTGACCCCCCAGACTGTACTCCGTCTGCAGCCTTCTTTGCCCTTCCCCAATCTTCATGACTTTGCACTTTGGGGGGATTGAACTCCAGGAGCCAATTGCTGGGCCAGGTCTGCAGCCTGTCCAGATCCCCTTTTTAGTTTCTGCCCGGTCTTCGATCGAGTGTATTCTTCTCATCAACTTCACGTCATCTGCAAACAGGGACAACCCCAGAGTCTATTCCTTCCGTCATGTCGTTCACAAATACCAGAAACAGCACTGGTCCTAGGACTGACCCCTGTGGGACCCCGCTGGTCACGGGTGCCCACTCTGACACCTCGCCACGTACCATGACTCGCTGCTGTTTCCTGACAAGTATTCCCTGATCCATTGTAGTGCCCTTCCCCTGTTTTTCCTGCTTGGTCCTCCAGTTTTTGCACCAATCTCTTGTGTGGAACTGTGTCAAACGCCTTCTTGCAGTCCAAAAAAAATGCAATCCACCCACCCCTCTCTCTCTTGTCTTACTGCTGTCACCATGTCATAGAACTCCAGTGGTTTGTGACACAGGATTTCCCCATCCCTGAAACCATGCGGGCTGCTGTTGATGAGATCTTTCCCTTTCTAGGTGTTCCACCACTCTTCTCCTGATAATCTTCTCCATGATTTTGCATACTATACATGTCAGTGACACTGGTCTGTAGTTTAAATGCTTCATTTCTGTCTCCTGTGTGTGTGGTGTGTACTCACCTAATTGTACTCACCTAATTGTGGTTGCAGGGTCGAGACTCAGCTCCTGGCCCCGCCTCTTCACTGATCGCTACTGGATCCTCTCTCTCTCTGCTTCCTGAGCTTTGTCATACCTCTTCTTAAAACTATGTATGGTTCCTGCCTCCACTACTTCACTTGCTAGGCTATTCCACTTGCTGACAACTTTTGACTGAAGAAATACTTCCTAACGTCCCTGTGACTCGTCTGAGTCTTCAGCTTCCAGTTGTGACCCCTTGTCCCTGTGTCCCCTCTCTGGAACATCCTATCTCTGTCCACCTTGTCTATTCCCCGCAGTATCTGTATGTCGTTATCATGTCTCCCCTGACCCTTCTGTCCTCCAGTGTCGTCAGTCCGATTTCCCTTAACCTTTCCTCGTACGACATTCCCTTGAGCTCTGGGACTAGCCTTGTTGCAAACCTTTGTACTTTCTCTAACTTCTTGACGTGCTTGACCAGGTGTGGGTTCCAGACTGGTGCTGCATACTCCAGTATGGGCCTAACATACACAGTGTACAGTGTCTTGAACGATTCCTTATTAAGGTATCGGAACGCTATTCTCAGGTTTGCCAGGCGCCCGTATGCTGCAGCGGTTATTGGTTGATGTGTGCCTCCGGTGATGCGCTCGGTGTTATGGTCACCCCAAGGTCTTTCTCCCTGAGTGAGGTCTGTAGTCTTTGTCCACCTAGCCTATACTCTGTCTGCGGTCTTCTTTGCCCCTCCCCAATCTTCATGACTTTGCATTTGGCTGGATTGAATTCGAGAAGCCAGTTACTGACCACATGTCCAGCCTCTGTGTGTGTGTGTGTGTGTGGGTGTGTGTGTGTGTGTGTATTCACCTAATTGTACTCGACTAATTGTGGTTGCAGGGGTCGAGTCTCAGCTCCTGGCCCCGCCTCTTCACTGATCGCTACTAGGTCCTCTCCCCCTCTGCTTCCTGAGCTTTGCCATACCTCTTCTTAAAACTATGTATGGTTCCTGCCTCCACTACTTCACTTGCTAGGCTGTTCCACTTCCTGACGACTCTATGACTGAAGAAATACTTCCTAACGTCCCTGTGACTCGTCTGAGTCTTCAGCTTCCAGTTGTTATTATGTGTGTGTGTGTGTGTGTCAGCTTTACTGTACTTCTGTAGTAATAACACTACTGACATGTGTGTGTGTTTCTCACCCCCAACCCCTCCACACACACACAAATTATAAATATATATATATATATATATATATATATATATATATATATATATATATATATATATATATTATATATTATATATATATATATATATATATATGCAATAAGATCACAGTAAACAGGTGATTTCAGAATATGCAAAACAACCACTCTGAAAGAATAGAGAAATCCCAAGCGCTTTCGTGACTACTCACATTATCAAGGAACCATAGTTCCTTGATAATGTGAGTAGTCACGAAAGCGCTTGGAATTTCTTATTCTTTAGAGGGGTTTGTTTTGATTTAATATAATATATATATATATATATATAATATATATATAAAATATATATATATATATATATATATATTTTTATTATTTTTATAAATTTAAAAATAAGTGAACATTGTATTTACATGAATTAACCTCTACAGAAGTACTAGGTACATAAATAAGAAATGTACTGCGCGCCACCGCGTACGAAACACGTGGCATGTGAGAGGGGGTGCGGGAAAAGTGTGGTGTACTTTTAAATGGGGGGGGTGAAAGGGTGCTGGTGTACATGCAAGTGGGGTGGTGAAAGGGCGGTTGAAATGAAGTGGGCGTGGTGTACAGGGTGGTGACATGCAAGTGGGCGGGTGTACAGGTGTGGTGACAGGCAAGTGGGCTTTGGGTACAGGTGCTGGGTACATGCAAGGGGCGGGGTGTACGGTGTGGTGACATGAAAGGGGGGTGGTGTACAGGTGGGGTGTACATGCAAGTGGGCGGGTGTACAGGTGGGGTGTACATGCAAGGGGCGTGGTGTAAAAGGTGGGGGTGTACATGCAAAGGGGCGTGGTGTCAGGTTGGTGTACATGCAAGTGGGCGGGGTGTACAGGGCTGGTGTACATGCAAGTGGGCGGGGGAAGGTGCTTGGGTATGACAGGTGTGTACGGCTTTTGTGCCCGGGGTATGTTATGTGGCAAGGGTGCCCGGGTTTTTGTAAACCTGTAAAAGGGTTAGTGGGGTACGTACAGCGGTATGCCCTGCCCCAAACGTTTTTCCCAACGGTTTGTAGTAAAGGTAGAGTTTTAAAAACCAAATTCATCTCAACCTTGGGATGGTGTTTGGAAAAAATCTGATCACCTAAACAGTCTCTAAACACATTTTTACATGCAAGACTCAATCCACATTTTTTCTTAATCCATGATGGCAAGACTCGTGATAATAAAAAATTTTAGAGCAGAAAATTATTTTAAAAAATTTTTTCTCCCAAAATAAGGAGGGGTTTTTTTTTTTTTTTTCCCGCCCTTTAAGGCTTTCTGGGTTGAAAAGTGAGGCAGCGTTTCTAAATGTGCCGAATAGGGAAAAATTTTCGATTTTTGGGTTAAAAAAGCAAACCCCCCTTTATATTTTGATACCTGGCTGGCCATATTGCCCCCACGCCTACCCGCGTTGTCATGTTGCATTCAAAGTCACTGAATTAACTCACAACCCCAAAAAGCACTCAACGTTAGGTATACTTTTCCTTCACGTGCAAGGTCGCGGTTCACGTTCGTACGTACTCAAGATTCCTCAAAACTCCAGCAGCAGAGGGGCGCTTACCCTCCCTCAGCCCTGGTGTGCATACCTTCCTCTTCCTTCCACCTGTTACAAGGGGACCGAAAAAACTGAAGCCCGGGCCCCGGCCCCGGATGGCGTGATGCTTTTAGAACACTTTTCATTAAAATTATCTAAATAATTTCTAAAAATTACTAATAAATAAATTTTTTTACTATAAACTTGAATGCTATATTTTTGTATTTTTTGTTATTAGCGTAAGAAAATGGAAATTTTTTGCCTTGATGCTTACTGAGTGACTCCGTTGACTGAACGAATGGTTAGAATTTTTATTATTGGAGCATTTCTGACTGGCGTGAGCTTATGCTGCAATGACTTATGAACTGTGTGGGCTTACTGTTGACTTGTGGCCTGTTGTGTGCGCTTATTGCTAGCTTGCTTATAGCTGGTGGTTACTTCAGGCACGTGGCAGACTTTCTTTAATATCTGCTGCCGCTGTCCTATCTTGCAATAATACACTTCTCCCCAGAAGTTAGACGTTTACTGGATTGCATCCCAAGAGAGAACCCAACAATTCCAAATTGTAAAATAAGCCAGAAAAACGTGTATCCCATATCCAAAATCTAACGCATTTTTCTTTATATATATGAGATTACTTTTTTCACTAACTGATTAGTTCTTTTTCCTTTACCTGTACACCTGTAGAGTTGCTTGTCATGCATTACCTCTCTTTACCTCTCTCTTTTTATTTATACCAGATTACAGGATCTCCTGCAATACTGAGGAGGGATCCTGCGCTTCAGAAGTTTTTGTTTTGCTTCCTTCATACTTTCTTTATTCATATCAAATGTCGTTCATTTTTTATGCATGCACCACTTTCAACTCTTTACTTCCTTCATGAAATCATCTCCTGTCTGGGTATTCTCTTCATTTCTATCCCTGAGAACCTGTAACTCGTCCTTTACAAACCTTAAACTTCATTTTTTTTTAATTCAAGGCCCATTTTACAATATATTCTGGTATGGCCATCATGGTAACGTGATGGAAAACACTTCACTATGAACACTGCGCGCCAACCACTCCATTAATTTTGACAGCTGAGGGGATTTCAATTTCCGGTCAGCAGAAATCTGAAAAAAAGACTACTGAGGGAAGTGCCTTTACAAGTTACTAGCCGGGCTCGGATGTATTTCAAGAAAAGATAAGGCAGAAAGTCCAAGGTACGTGAAGCCTTAGATAAATTATGGTGCAATTTGATCTCCATATTACAAATAGACATATAGGCTGGAACAAACAATGAAAGAAGGATGTCAAAATATACGTCTCAATACCGTGCTGGAAATATTGCCTCCATGTATAAGTAACTAGGAATTTGGGGAGAAAAAAATTTAGAGGTTACGGTCCAATCTAGACAAGAGAAATGTATGGATGTACAGTCTATGAATGTGGATGTTATTTAGTGAATGAAAAATTTATATCTGTATCAAATATTTTCCACACGATCCACCGAACCCTAAAGCTACAGTTGGAGGATACGAATAAATAAAGCGGGATATCAACAAGGTTTGGTGTAGGGTTTGTTGTAAGAAAAGACCTCCTAGTATAGGTCAGTAGGGACCTCAAGCAGCGACTGCCTAGAATACAGTAGGACCTCAGCAGCGAAAGCCTAGTATAGGTCAGTAGGACCTTAGAAGGAGCGACAGTATAGGGCAGTAGACCTGTGAGTAATATCTTTCTAGAATGGGCCAGTAGAACCCTGTAAGACCTAAAAATTGTAGGTCAGTAGGACCCAGGAAGTAAAATCTACTGGTAAATAAAAAAATCGAATCTGTGAGTAGCACCCTTACCTACTATGGGCAAGTAGCCTACTGGTTCTAACAATTTTATTATGCACATAAATGGCTTAAATAAGCTGTAGGACTAAGAATACCGAGAAAAACTTTCTTCAAAAAAAATGAAAATCTAGGGAACAATTATTAAAATTTATAGTGAGCAACATTTCCAGGAGTTATAAAATTTGTACATACATACCTAAGTGAGGTGAAATCTCCGACTTATGAGTCTCTGGGTTCTCCTGTTATTTTTACTATTCCTTGGATGAATGTGAGAAATCACGAAGCTCTTAGAATTCCATTCCACTATTTTTTTTTTCACCTGGGAGTTTACACCTGGATAGAGTTCGGGGTCAAACGCCCCCGCTGCCCGGTCTGTGACCAGGCCTCCTGGTGGATCAGAGCCTGATCCACCAGGCTGTTGCTGGCTCTGGCTGCAACCAAACCAACGTACGACCACAGCCCGGCTGCTCAGGAACTGACTTTAGTCTTGTCCAGTGCCTCTTGAAGACTGCCAGGGTCTGTTGGTAATCCCCCTTATGTGTGCTGGGTGGCAGGTGAAACAGTCGCGGCCCCTGACAACTTATTTTATGGTCTCTTAACGTGCGTGACACACCTGCTTTTCAATTGGGGGGATGGTGCATCGTCTGCCATCTTTTGCTTTCGTATGAGTGATATTTCGTGTGCAAGTTCGGTACTAGTTCCCTCTAGGATTTTCAGGTTAATAACAGTATCTCTCCCCCTGCGTTCCAGGGATACAGTTTAGGAACCTCAAGCTGCTCCCAGTAATTGAGGTGTTTTATCTCCGTTATGCGCGCCGTGAAAGTTCGCTGTACATTTCTAGGTCGGCAATGTCACACCTGCCTTGAAAGGTGCTGTTAGTGTGCAAGCATCTATTCCACCTAGAGAGAGACAAGTGACCTGAAAGTGTCATCATGGGCTTTGGCCTCCCTATTTTTGAAGGTTCACATTTATCCATCCTCTCATTTTCTAGCAGATGCGATTGATACAACGTTATGGTCCTTGAAGGTGAGATACCATCCTCCCCGACATAATCACTCCCAGGTCTTTGACGTTGGAGATTTCTCTATTTTGTTGGCGCAGAAATTTGTTTTGGTACGCGGATGAAGAGTTGAATTGCACGCATGTTTAACATATCTGTTAATGGAAATTTGCGTCATCGTTGATCCTCATATTGTTTTCGCAGCCCACTGAAAGATGTTGGTTGATGGTCCCGACTGGAGCTTGCAGTGTCTGCAAGGGGAAGACACGGACATGCGATGCGGTGTCATCTGCAAAGGAAGACATCGGTGCTGGGGTGGCTGACATCCTTGTCTGTGTCGGATATGAGATGAGACAAGATGGGAGCGAGTAATGTCTTGGGACATAGCTTTCAACCGTAGCTGCCTCGGACTTTACTCTGTTGACGACACCTCTGTGGTTTGTTATAAGAATATTATAGATCCATCGACCCGACGTTTCCTGTGTATACCTTTAGCACGCCATTTTGTGCAGCTAGGACGCGCCATGGGCTCACTTTTCGAAGCGTTTGCAAAGTCTGTAGAATTTACATCTGCATCTTTTTGTCTTCTTTAAAAGTTTTGCATTTAGGACCTTGTCGGAGTGATCCAATAGTTGAGACAGACAGGACGACACGTTCTAAACACATGTTGCCCTGGGTTTATGTATCGAGGGTTTCTAGATGGGTGGTGAGCTTGCTTCTTAGGACCCGTTCAAAGATTTTTTATGATATGGGGATGTTAGTGCAATTGTCTGAAGTTCGTTGCTGTTGCTTTATACTGCCCCCTTTGTGGAGTGGGGGGGCACGGTCTGTTTGTTTTTAGTAACTGTGGGACGACCCCCATGTCCATGCTCCCCTCCCGCTCCATAGGATGAAAAGGCTCGCATAGGGGCTTCTGGCTGTTCGTGATGAACACAGAGTTCCATGAGTCTGGCCCGGGGCAAATGTGCATGGGCTATTCATTATCGCCTGTTCGAAGTCATTTGGCGTCCAGGATAACATCGGCCTAGGCTTTGTAGTAACGATCAAATTTGTGGCTCTCTCATAAAAAATTAATTCTTGATTCTTCGACACACAGTCTGGAAGTGGCTTGCAAAAAACTGAGTCATATTGGGACTTGAGAGCTCGCACTCATCATCCCTTGCTGTCATCTGTGTAGGACCCAGACTTGTTTTAAGCTAGGGGCCCAATACTGGACGTTGTTTCACGATTTAGATTTGGCATAGAGAAAGAAATACTTTGGGTTTCATTCGATTTCATTTATGGCATTTAGTTTCCCGGTCCCCCGCGCGATTCCTGACTCCTAAGGATTCTTTTAGAGCTTAAGTTTTTCGATGCTTTGCTATTTCTCAGGACCAGTGTCTTCCTCTAACCATTCAGATTATTGACCGCTATTAGCCGCTCTGTTATTACTTT
Source organism: Cherax quadricarinatus (assembly GCF_026875155.1). Classification (NCBI taxonomy): domain Eukaryota; kingdom Metazoa; phylum Arthropoda; class Malacostraca; order Decapoda; family Parastacidae; genus Cherax; species Cherax quadricarinatus. The sequence continues at coordinate 6,009,759 of NC_069433.1, read as the reverse complement.
ACCGTCGCCTGTAAAGGGATGCCTGTCCCTCTGTCTATTTTACATCTACGCCTCACTCCTTTTTCTTAGAGGGAATATGCTTGTGCATACAACGAGTGCCTCCGAGTTAATCTGTTCTAGGCATAAGTTGGGGTCTGTGTATGCTTAGTATATCTTCCCCAGCTTATAGCGGTTAGACTTGGTTTTTACTGGTCCCACTTTTATGTTTTTGTTATTGAAGTTAATTTGGTGAATGCACCTCGTGACTAGTCCCTCATTATTCGGTCCCTGGGTCGACCATACATGTCTGAACCTCAATTATTTGTGATCTGTATATTGTTTTTGATATGGTACATTTCTTATCAAGACATCATTGTTAGTGAAGAGAGGTCTAGTGTATTCTCCAGTCTAGTAGGCGCTTTGAGTTGCGGTTTAAATTGAATTTTTGCAGAAGATTTAAAACTCGTGTGAGTGGAGTTTTCTCAGAGCTCCCCTGGTGTTATTATGCTACTATATTATTGCTAGATTCCTCATTTAGGTGCCTTAAATTGAATCCCCCAGGAGCAAGTTGTTGGTGCAGGAGCAGAAGATTTACCAGAACGTGGGGGTCAATTTTTATACAGCGGTTCCTGGAATTGCTGGGATTTGGCATCCGTAGGCTGAGACTACCATAATGTCTAGGTTTTGTTCTCGACCTTTACTGCTAAAAACATCCACTACATCATTTGATCATTAAGGCAGTTCTGTGCAAACAAAGTACTCTGCAATGTACAGGCCAACCCCCCCCCCCTTTTGCCTGTTCACTCCTGTCTCATCTGTATAGGTTGTAACCTGGATCATATACGTTGTCCAAGTGAGCCTTTATGTGGGTATAGAGCAAAGCCGCGAACATTGCCTTTGCCTCTGCAAGCAGTCCACGGATGAAAGGTATTTGTTGTTTGTTGCTGGCTTTAAGACCCTGTAATATTATGCAAAGAAGAATGTTATCGGACTGGGGGGGGGGGGGGGGGGTGATATTGTTGGTAACGGGTGGGATTTTTTTATCCGGCATTAGTATCTGTATCTGTTGGTTTGGAGTGGAGGCCCATCGACATGTGTTCCCACTCAGAATGACTGGATTTGGTGTACGATTTCTGCCATTTCCTGCCATTTTTTTTCCTTCCTGGACTAAAAAAAAACCTCTCCCTCTTGAGTGGCTGAGCTACCTAGGTTTTCTTCCATGGCCTGGATGTTTTGTTATCTTTTTGTCCCCCTTTAGATGGTATGCCCCTGCAATTAAGTTAAAGACCAGTCTTTCCTGTACTGACGAGTACACATTCAGGGTGAATAAACTACAGAAGTGTAGTTTGCATTTTCCCCTGTTGTCATATGGGAATGGCATTTTTCAAGGGTTGGTCAGAGTTGCACAGCACGTCCCATCTGTTTTTTCCAGATTTCCCAATGCCAGCAGAATACCAAGTGCATAGTATTGCACAGGCTTGGGTTTCCCCGTTTTGCCTTGGGTTTTCTGTGACTGTAATCCCTGTGGTGCATTGTTTCCCCCCCTTCTTACTTCTATCCTCCCTAGTATCCAACAATGGAGCTCCCCACCAGTTGTTTTTTGTAATATACCTCACTATTGCTAGTGGGAGTCCTCATTATGCTATTTCCTGCGGTATTCTAGTTTTGCATATGGGTTTTATCTATCTTTGACCTACACTGTTTCCCTACTATGGCTTCCTGTCCCCTATGAGGTCATTTATATGTATTCTCCTGGTAATTAATTCCCGCGACTCTTGGACAAAATCTCCAGCTTCACCATTACTGTCTCCAGGACAGCAAAAAAATAAACAATCTCTACACATCACCTTACTGTCTCCCAGGATCAGCAAACTCCCAGCTTTCACCATTCTGTCTCCAGGACAGCACCTCCATCTTCACCATAACTGTCTCCCGGACAGAGCACCTCCAGCTTCACCTTTACGTCTCCCAGGACAGCAAATATCAGCCCCCGAATTTACTGACGTACCAGGACATCATCTCCAGCCTTACATGTTTCTGACTAAATTGCCAGTATCAAGGGCAGTATCCAGTCAGCCAACATTTATGTTCCCATCTGTTGTATAAAGCTTCCAGGTTTTCTATGAAAGCACTTTGATGTTGTCCTCTTTTATTCCCTTGTGTATTTTATGTTCCCACAATTTTCCTCATTTGCATACCCTAAAAACACTTCCCTGTTTTAATCTGATTTAGCTAGTTCTTCTTTTAGGATATCAGCACAAGGGCGTGACACCAATTTTTCCACAAAACTGACCCTTTACCCAAGTGGAAGCCCGTTTGTTTTGAACTGACCACTGACTACACACAGCTTCATAATGATTTGAATGGTTGATTTATACTGCAATTCTACTAGCAACCTCTTGAATATTCTATTAATAACCTCCTTACATGAAGCTCTAGCTATTTGTATTTCTGTTTCTAACTGTTTTTGTAATTGGACAGCTTACCATCACGTTCCCTGATTTATATTTAATGTTTGTTTGATAATGGCGCCTACAACCCCATCCGTTAACATGTCTCTTTATTGTCCAACAACGAAACCGATTGAAAACCATTCAAGGGTCGACCAGTCCAAGGTTCGGACCAGTCCAGGTTCGAAATCAGTCATTCTGAACTGAATCAGTGGGTCACTTATTTAAAACATACAGGTCGGTGATTTGAGCTAACACATGAGGATCTACTGGAAATTATCTACCCGATAATATGTGATTTGAGTTGATACAAAAGTATAACTTGCGTGTTTGAAGAAACCGTGACTGCTGCAACTCCTACAATGACGAACGGTCACCTCAACCTGTTTATCAATCGCTGAATCTTAGCTTTTCAATTTTTTTTTTTCCCGTATCCACCAAATAAATGCGATATTAATCACTATAGTTGACTGGTGGAAATTTTGGAGGAAGGACGCTTATCTGTAGTAATATTGCTTTCACGTTGTGTAAATTGCGAACCGCTGGTAACTACAGGTTATATTGACGTTTCACATTAACTCGTATTTCAACAAAAAAGAAACTAATGAAAGTCACTCCACTCCAACTAGTACCATATAATACTGGTTAGTTTTGCTACAACAACACTGTATTCTGCTATTCACTGGTTATCAACTAGATTATATACTGTGGTTATTTTGCATACCTAAGTAATGTTGTAGCTAACTGCAAGTTGACACTGATGAACCGTCATGTAATTCAGACTCACGTCAGGAGACAATTAATTTTTTTTTATATTTTATCTAAAAAACATTAACAGCTTAACATAAAATAAAAAGATAAAAATGAGTACAGTAGGATTCTCAATCCTACAGAACATACATGACTAAATAAACCAACACATTGTAACTGACACATAAAGAGGTTACCCAAATACACTCCCACAAATTCTTACCAAATAACAATACTTAACAATAAGTACATCGATACCATGCCTAACCCTTCTAAGGGTAGGGTAGGTGCATTAGGCCCGAGCCTTAAGCTCATAAGACAGACATTCCCATTAGCCCCCCTTGGTGGGCGGGGATGGGCAGAACAAGAGAGAGCCTAGCTTGTGCTAGGCCTGGGGAAGTTGGTCCCCAAAGAGAGGATGGTACTTGTGCCTCCTCCCATGGGAGACTTAGGTCTAGACACTACACCCTAAAGAGGGAGCCAAGGCCAGCCACCATTGGAAAAAGGCCCGGCCCGGGAGAATCCCGTCTAATGCTTTAATAATAGAATAATCACAATAAGAAAAAAGAAAAAAGGGTGATCCGACCCCTAACCACATTAGAAACCTTGGCAAACATAACTAACAGTGACCACATTAACAGGGCCAAATATAAATGAAATTATATAAACATCCATTGAAAAAGAAAACCTTTTAGGTTTTGTGGAAAATACAACTGCATATATTTCAAGAAATACTGTAATTATATTACATAGACAGCCATACTGTATTTAAATAAAAATAAAAAAATTGTTTAAAAAAAGGGAAGCTCTGCGCCTGCCGCAGAAGAGACTCGCCTATGTTTAACTGGTCAACTACAAACTTTAGTGAATAATGAGAAGAATTTTTTGAGCTCTACTTCTAGAGGTAAAATTGGCTTGACAAACCTCTCAAATAGGAGGCCGAAGATTGTTTGGATGTGCATTCCTCATAACATGAGATATTCAGGTGACTGACAAGACAGACTCCTAGGAACCACAGATAAGTTTGATATTATGTTTGAAACTCTGGCCAGTGTTATATTCAGATAGACCGTGAGGTTTTTCTGAATGCACGCAAACAATATTTGTTACATGGGACAACCCCTGCCAAAAGTCCCCTACCCATACAAATCTCCTCCCCCAAGCATCCGTTAATCTGTACCCTCATCTACTCCTTTGTACAACGTGGTTACCCAATTAACTATTTCTTACTATTCCCCTATAACCCTCGCCTCCCCAAGTATAGCTTCCCAATGCTCCCCTTCTCCACACTGTCATAGGCCCCCTGCCAGTCTAAAGCCAACAATGCCGCCCCTACCTCCCCCCCTTTTGACTCTACAAAACTACTCAATATTCCCTGACCATCAATCATCGACCTTCCCGCAATCCAACGGCGATTTCGAAACCACTCTCCCACCACACATTTAATAAACCGATTACCTAAGACCTTAGCAAACAACTTATAATCAGCACATAACATTGATATGGCACGATCCACCTTGGGGTGTGCTCCCCTCTACCCGTCAGGACCCAACACTACAACTGCTTGGTTGCTTGCTTGTCCCCCATCACAACCCTTCTCCTTCATCTTTTAATACCCTAACCATGAAACCCCTTAGCACCTCCCAATGTTTGTAGATAAAATTCCAGCTGGGAACCATCTATTTCCGTGCTTTGCCCTTCCTCATTCCCTTAAAAGCCAACTCTATATCCTCTCCATTATTACCCCTCTAAAGCCTTCCTAACCACTATTCCCTAAATTACACGTCAGGCACTGATCCACCAGGAGGGCCATGGGCACAGACCGGGCCACAGGGCGTTGCCCCCAGAACTCTCACCAGATAAACTCCAGGTAAACACTCTTCTCTAAAGCCACATTCTCCACCCTCCCACTTGTCCAATACCTTTCATCCATTTATCGCCGCATACCAACACAGTCCTTTCATAGCCCCATATCTTCCTGACCTACCCTATAAACCTCCTGCCATCGCATGTACCTCTAATCTCGGAATAGCTTAACCTGCTGTCTTTGTTTTTTGGACGTCGCAATGCCCACACTGATGCGGGTCACCCAAAGCTTAATACCCTCTCATTTTGGAACTCCCTCAGTCTCCCCTTGACCTCTACAATTTCATCCATTAGGATAGTTGCCCCCCAGAGGGGGGGGGGGGGGGGGGGGGGGGGGGGGTGGGGGGGGGGGGGGGGGGGGGGGGGGGGGGGGGGGGGGGGGTGGGGGGGGGGGGGGGGGGGGGGGGGGGGGGGGGGGGGGTGGGTGGGGGGGGGGGGGACAGCCCCCTGCCCATACAACCCCTTAACCTGTCCTCTAAATAATTGAAAGTCCACTAATTTTAAATAATTATATGTTTACCCGCCCTCACATAATATTTTCCTAATCCTTTCCTTGGCTACACAATCCAAACCAGTCACACATCGTCCACCCCCTGTGCATCCTTGCTAAGCTTAAGCTCCTCCATAGGACAGAAATATCCCTCCTACACCGCCTCATATCAGTCCAGAACACTTCTGATTAATTTCCAGTAACTTCTGTATAATTTCCCGCAAGCACCTCCCCCCAACCTCCCACCAACACAGCACTATGATCCCGACATGCTACTTCAACCAGTTTTGAACAAAGATCGACTACAACCCCGTGAGAAAAACACTCTAACCCATTCCTCTGCATACCCACTCCGCTAACAAACGTATGCTCTGTCTCCCACGTCCCCCTTCAACGCGTCCCGTACACCGAATATCCCTCATTAAATCTCGGAGGGTCCACCGACACATGATCTGCCCTTTCTGTTCCATGTCGGCCCTCCCTAATAACGCATTCCAAACACCTCCTACTATTGCCAGCCTCCGGTAATTGCACGAAGAAAACCACAAGGTCCCTCACAATCAACAAACTCCTGTTTCAACGCTGTATGTTAAACTCTGCGCGCACGTACACGACAACACGCGTATATAAAGGCCTTCACACGTTTGTCCATCCAACCTACCATCCACTGCAACACCCTCTCCCCTCCCCCCTCACATCCTCTGCAAAAACAAATGGTCTCACCTTCCCTAATTAGTTTTTTAAATAACCACCCCTCCTTTCAAATGGGCAGATGGCAGGTTTACCACCTGCAAACCCTGCCACCTTCACCAACCCGACTCTCCTTACAATTATGCTCCGGAAAGGACACAACACCACTCTAGTTATTCAGAAACATTATAAACCATTCCCTCTCTCTTTACATTATTTACACAAACCATTAACAAATACTGTCATACACCAAGGCCTATTAAAGTTTCCACCCCTGCCTCCTCTCTCTCTTGGCCCCCTGGTGCACCAGAACCTTATGGTTCCACCTTGTCACCATTCACACTTCCCGCTCTCCCTTCTCCCCCCCCCATCTTTCGTGCCCCTGTTGTGGCCACCACTACCTTCACCTTCAGCCCATCTTTGCCTTCCCAGGCCGCTGTGGCGGGCGTTAGGACAGCATCCGATATCCGACGGCGCCCCTCTTCCTTGTGACAATTCGCCTCCTCCATAGCTGGTCTGGGATGCCTCACAATGTACCTCAATTCTCCACAGACACTGTTTCAATTGATCCCGTGATCAATCCCAGTCATGCTGTCACTTTGATCCGTCGTCTGTATAGTTTTTTCCTGTCGTTGATTCACGGCAGCCGTCAACTCCTTCATCTAACACCACCTTCCCAGGTGGCGGCCTCCTCCTCAAGCGGTGACAAGGACTCAGTAACCCAGCAAATACCTCCTCAATTCCACACTTCCTCCTGTACTTTCTGCCTCATCTCTATCCTCTGAAGATAGTCTCTTGGGCCAGTAACTGTTCAAGGGCCTCACTCTCTCCCCCAGCCTTATGCGCCTCAGCCACTATCTCGCTCCATAGATCGACCACGCCATCCCATTCACGCCATTGACCTCCACACCAGCTTCCCTCCGTTGTAGAGGCGGATGCCTCTGCCTCTGGGCTAGGAGCTCATTGCCGCTTCCCACGACGCTGCCGATATGTGAATCATATTCCCCACAACAGTCGGCAGTGTACGGTCTTTGCCCGCGTCGAAATCCATGACCTTGTCCTGAATTCCTGTCGTACACTAGGATGGTAATGGGTGTCGTAATGTCATTTTATGGTTAAAAGTGCCTTCCGCCAGACCTGCATATAGGCACCCGGCACCCACGTACCCATGCTGGGGGGCCGAATGAACAGTCCCATTATTCCTCAAAAACTCTTCTGATGTCTTCTCATCAGCCCAAAGGGGACATTATGCAGTTTTTGATATCACTGTATAATGCCTGGATACAGCGACCATCCTCACACGAACAGCTGGTGTAGCATCAAGACTTACGTCCTGAAAACGTTGACCAAACGATTTAATAGACTGTTTGCTGAGAGCAGTTTCGCAAAAATATCTATGTGCTTCCATTTAAGCACCCATACAACTCCAATTGTTGATTTATTGTGGAGTGGGAGTGGTGTGATTTTGGGTTGTTGTGGTGGGGGGGGGGGGGGCGGCTGGGGGGTGGAGGTGGAGGGGGGGGAGGGGGGGGGGTGGGGGGGTGGGTGGGGGGGGGGGGGGCTGCGGGGAGTGCTTCTATGGTGGGGGGTGGAGGGGGGGGGGGGGGGAGCGGGGCTCTGGAGGTGGGGGGGAGGGTGGTGTGGGGGGGGTGTGGGAGAAGGGGGGGGGGGGGGGGGAGAGGGGTGGTGGGGAGGTGGTGTTTTTTGTGTGGTGGTGGAGGAGTGTTTATAGGTTGTGTGGTTGTGTGTAGTTTTTTTAAATTAACTTAAAACATGGCGAAAACTTATTTTTGCCCATTGAGATCCTAAATGACTGGTTGTCAGGCGTCTTTGTCTAAATGCATGTACTGATGTAGTTCGCCTGTTTACGGCAGACCGCGTCAACACCAACCTCACACACTGCAGGCCAGGTAACTGAGACTGTTGCGCAATAGGTCCACAGGCCCAGAGCGATGAGACAATTTTATCAGAGACAATTGGTCTGTTTCCTGACTAGGGAACGATTCTTTCACAATCACTCATGTTTTCAATATTAACTTACGATTATGACCAGATTTATACAGTCACTTCATTTCATTTCTGTGCAACACTTCCAATGTCTGCAATGTAAAAATATCAGAACCGAATTGCAAAGTTAGTAAATAAGTAAATTTAATGCGGTACTGGTACACATAAGAAGAGTTTATATACAAATTAAGGTGACTACATTGTGGGACTTATGTGTAACTTCCCTCTGATAACCACAAAAAAAGATAAAGTGACTGTTTTCCATTTGGTATACTGGAGGGAGTCCTCGGGGGTCCAACATTCCCTCGGCTCGGTCTATGTCTAGGCCTACAGTGGCTCAAGGCTGATCAGCAGGCTGTTACTACTGCCGCAAGCAAACTACCGTACGAGCCATCAGCGCGGCTAATCATGCCATTAGGTGCCTTTCCAGCTTCTTTCCAGGTCCGAGTAAAATACTCCATGGTTTTTTTATTTCGATTTTTTTTTCATACTGATTAGCTTTTCTGAGTGTCCACAAATTTCCAGTGTTCCAAAGTGGGGACCAATACAAACATGGATGCAAATTTTCAAATGTTAGGGCTTATAGAAGCAGTTTTTCAATAGTACTCCTGGCCCTTCAGACATCCTTGAAAAAGGAAGACGCGGGGGCGTTTGACCCCCGAAACCTTCTTCCCGGTAAGGTACAAGAAAAATATAAGAACCCTATGATTATATTCTTCGAATGCTGGTGAGGGGACACGAATTCCAGGGTATGGGAGCTATCCTCCCTTCCCGAGATCAAACTTGACTTATCCTACTCATATCCCTCAGGTTGATCAGGTCCTGCCCACCACGAGGACATCACGGACCAGGCCGGGCGCTTACCCCCGAAAGGACCCCCTTCAGGAATACTCCCAGGCGCTGTGACCCCGTGAGTTAGAAGCTCTTCATCTTATTTTTTTTTTCGCCGATATTGATTATTATTATTATTAATAAATATTACCGTTATTCCTCCCGCCCGGCGGGCCTTTCCAAGGAGTGGTGGCCCGGCCTTGGCTCCCTCTTTAGGGAGTGTCTGAGACCTAAGTCTCCCATGGGGGAGGCACAAAGTACCTCCTCATCTTTGGGACCAACTGTCCCCAGGCCTAGCCACAAGCTAGGCCTCTCTGTCTGCCATCCCCGCCCCCAAAGGGGGTAACCGGGAATGACATCTTATGAGTCTAAATGCCTCGTGCCCTGGGCACCTACCCTACCCCTAGAAGGGGTAGCCATGGTGTCGATGCGGCCGGTATTCTTCTCCCGGCCCGGGTCTTTTCCAATAGTGGTGACTCCCGGCCCTTGGCCCCAATCTGTGGAGTGTCTCAGACTTAAGTCTCCCATGGGAGGAAAACGCACAACAGAAGAAAACACTATAGCAAAAAAAAAAAATTAAAATATCAAATTGACAAAAGTTAAGGTAACTATGGCAATTTTAAGCCTTACAAACTTGAAATGTATAGGAAAAAAAACCCTTATTATTAAAGGTTTTTCTTTTCCAAAAACAGCCTGTTAAATATTATTTCCAAACTGCAAAAAAATTTTTAATTAAATCATACAGCATCAATAATTTTCACGACACGAGAAAATTAGATATGTAAATTTTATTCTTACTAAAAAGACTTTTAACGACATTTTATTAATATATGGTATACTATTTTAATCAAATAAAGTTTTTTCAAAAGTAAAAAATATTGGTAACTTAAGAAAAAGAGAGAAACAAATTAGTTACAGCTTTTAAGTAGATCCAAATATTTATAGGTAAACAATTATAGTTTAACTGGCGCCTGATATTATGGAACAAAAACACCATTCGGGACCTAGAAAAGACCCGCGGAAGAGAACTGGAACTCAAGAAGAAGATATTCAAGTTATTACCAGGGAGGGGGTAATAATCCGAAGGATTAATAACCGGCTGTAATCCAAGAAACTAAGCATGTGTCTTATTTCCAGTGGGGTTCTTGTGGTGTCTTCCCAGGATTCCACTAAACATTCAGCTATCACTCAGAACAAATGGCCATTGAATGCTTAATGAAAAGAACGTTTGATGTTAACAGACTTACTGGTTTGTTTCACCCCAGAACAACGCTGAACCCGAGTGATTTTGTTGTGGGCCTGAAGGTGCTACCACTGACCTACGTGGGTAACGCTGAAATGAAAGAAAACCATTTTGTTTGATGGGTATCTTCGGTAAACAGGAACAGTTGAGAAAGTTCTATTCTATTTCTATACTAGGTGATTTGTCGATATGATCCCGGCCCGGGTCTCTTCCAATTCTGGAGATAAATTTAATCATGTATAAAAAATACAGTTACAAAATCGATTTTCATACATAGCATGTGTAGAAACCTAAACAACATGCTGCAGCCGCAGCAAGCAGCACAAGGCTGCTCCATAATCTTGCCGTCCCCTGGGCCTATCCGAACTCCAGTGATGGCCTAATTGCAAGTACTGCTGCAAAATCATACAAGGAACCTATACTGACATAAAAACTGATAGGTGACGACAACGTAATTGGACTAAATATGACAAAGAGAAGGGACCGGCATTCAAGTACCAGACCTGCGCCAGACAGTGAACCAGACATAAAACGTTTTCCACAACAATGAAATAACTGACTCTCCATAATCAACGGCACCAGTGTTCAACGGAAGACACAACATGGCAGAAAACCTATCACAAAACTCCAGGAAATGACGAGGTCTGTAGGACTTTTTTCCTCAGTGGGCCAAACGCGGGATAAGAATTGAGGCATTTAAACAGGGCTGACCGGCATCCAAACACCAGTTACTGCCAACTACAACTACGAAGTGAAATTCTCATCTATTCAAACGTTCATCTGTTGACAGTAGCATCATATCTGTACAACAGCATACACCTGTACCATGCTAAACGAGAGGGAAACACAGGTGACATTGTCAAATCAACAGTACAAAACTCCAAGTTATAGGAGGTTATCCCTCAGTGTCAGTCGTAGAAAGAAGTGAACAGGTAAACAGTCAAGGTTTAATGTTTTAATAAGCTACCTATATTCAGCTGACCCAGTTGTACAGTAGAGTAAAACAAGAGCAGAAAACGCTAAATGTACTAATATAACTCAAGGAAGTCAGGTTGTAGGTGGCGTTTACCTTCCCTCAGTATTTTTTAAAAATGGCCGAGTCAGCAGAACCAAGGTCTGGCCGTCAACAACACGACACAACCCCCGCGCAATGAAATTGAGTGGGATCTGGAAGGCTAAACCCCATTGATTAAACCTTTCTGGTCTACCATAATGGAATGGAGTTAGAAAGTTAAAGGTGAAGCCGGACTTGAATGAGTGGGAAGGGGAGTGTCAATAAGGGGTTAACTGAAAGGGGTTTGTGAAGTTTTTTTATATATTTTCTATAAAAACTAATGCAGTTTAACATAAAAATTATAAGAAAAAGTATGGATCTAATCAAATTAACTGACCAAACGGATGTACCTATATGCATGAAGATATTTACACGGAGTTTACCTGGAGAGAGTTCCGGCAAGAACGGCAAGAACATACCTAAAAAAAAAAAAAAAAAATACTGGTCTCAGGGTCATGAAATTGACATAATACCATTCATTGATGCAAAACCTTGCATATATATAGCATTTGTACATATACCATGACATCTGACAAAGGCTCAATACCACCTTGGCTTAAATAGCAACGCCCTTCAATTTAGACTCACCGGGCAGGCACATTTTGCCCTCCACACCTACCATGCGTTGTCATTGTTAGCTTTCAAGTCAACTGAATTAAACTCACAACCACAAAAGCACTCAACGTAAGGTCTACTATAATCCTATCACGTGCAATGTCAGCGTTCAGTGTCCTCGACTGTACTATACAACGTTCCTCTCAAAAACTCCAGCAGCAGAGGGACGCTACCCTCCCAGCTCCTGGTGTGCCCTACCTTCCCTTCCTTTCCACCCACCTGTTACAAGGGTACCGTAAACACTGAACCAGGGCCCAGGCCTGATGAAGCGTGATGCTTTATAGCAACACTTTAACCTTAACACTTATCTAAATAATATTTTCAAACATTCCACTAATGAAATAATGTTTATTACAATAAAACTGGAATGCTATATTTTTTATTTTATGTTATTAGCGTAAGAAATTGGAAGTTCTATGCCTTGATGCTTACTGAGTGACTCCGTTGACTGAACGAATGGTTAGAATTTTTATTATTGGAGCATTTCTGACTGGCGTGAGCTTATGCTGCAATGACTTATGAACTGTGTGGGCTTACTGTTGACTTGTGGCCTGTTGTGTGCGCTTATTGCTAGCTTGCTTATAGCTGGTGGTTACTTCAGGCACGTGGCAGACTTTCTTTAATATCTGCTGCCGCTGTCCTATCTTGCAATAATACACTTCTCCCCAGAAGTTAGACGTTTACTGGATTGCATCCCAAGAGAGAACCCAACAATTCCAAATTGTAAAATAAGCCAGAAAAACGTGTATCCCATATCCAAAATCTAACGCATTTTTCTTTATATATATGAGATTACTTTTTTCACTAACTGATTAGTTCTTTTTCCTTTACCTGTACACCTGTAGAGTTGCTTGTCATGCATTACCTCTCTTTACCTCTCTCTTTTTATTTATACCAGATTACAGGATCTCCTGCAATACTGAGGAGGGATCCTGCGCTTCAGAAGTTTTTGTTTTGCTTCCTTCATACTTTCTTTATTCATATCAAATGTCGTTCATTTTTTATGCATGCACCACTTTCAACTCTTTACTTCCTTCATGAAATCATCTCCTGTCTGGGTATTCTCTTCATTTCTATCCCTGAGAACCTGTAACTCGTCCTTTACAAACCTTAAACTTCATTTTTTTTTAATTCAAGGCCCATTTTACAATATATTCTGGTATGGCCATCATGGTAACGTGATGGAAAACACTTCACTATGAACACTGCGCGCCAACCACTCCATTAATTTTGACAGCTGAGGGGATTTCAATTTCCGGTCAGCAGAAATCTGAAAAAAAGACTACTGAGGGAAGTGCCTTTACAAGTTACTAGCCGGGCTCGGATGTATTTCAAGAAAAGATAAGGCAGAAAGTCCAAGGTACGTGAAGCCTTAGATAAATTATGGTGCAATTTGATCTCCATATTACAAATAGACATATAGGCTGGAACAAACAATGAAAGAAGGATGTCAAAATATACGTCTCAATACCGTGCTGGAAATATTGCCTCCATGTATAAGTAACTAGGAATTTGGGGAGAAAAAAATTTAGAGGTTACGGTCCAATCTAGACAAGAGAAATGTATGGATGTACAGTCTATGAATGTGGATGTTATTTAGTGAATGAAAAATTTATATCTGTATCAAATATTTTCCACACGATCCACCGAACCCTAAAGCTACAGTTGGAGGATACGAATAAATAAAGCGGGATATCAACAAGGTTTGGTGTAGGGTTTGTTGTAAGAAAAGACCTCCTAGTATAGGTCAGTAGGGACCTCAAGCAGCGACTGCCTAGAATACAGTAGGACCTCAGCAGCGAAAGCCTAGTATAGGTCAGTAGGACCTTAGAAGGAGCGACAGTATAGGGCAGTAGACCTGTGAGTAATATCTTTCTAGAATGGGCCAGTAGAACCCTGTAAGACCTAAAAATTGTAGGTCAGTAGGACCCAGGAAGTAAAATCTACTGGTAAATAAAAAAATCGAATCTGTGAGTAGCACCCTTACCTACTATGGGCAAGTAGCCTACTGGTTCTAACAATTTTATTATGCACATAAATGGCTTAAATAAGCTGTAGGACTAAGAATACCGAGAAAAACTTTCTTCAAAAAAAATGAAAATCTAGGGAACAATTATTAAAATTTATAGTGAGCAACATTTCCAGGAGTTATAAAATTTGTACATACATACCTAAGTGAGGTGAAATCTCCGACTTATGAGTCTCTGGGTTCTCCTGTTATTTTTACTATTCCTTGGATGAATGTGAGAAATCACGAAGCTCTTAGAATTCCATTCCACTATTTTTTTTTTCACCTGGGAGTTTACACCTGGATAGAGTTCGGGGTCAAACGCCCCCGCTGCCCGGTCTGTGACCAGGCCTCCTGGTGGATCAGAGCCTGATCCACCAGGCTGTTGCTGGCTCTGGCTGCAACCAAACCAACGTACGACCACAGCCCGGCTGCTCAGGAACTGACTTTAGTCTTGTCCAGTGCCTCTTGAAGACTGCCAGGGTCTGTTGGTAATCCCCCTTATGTGTGCTGGGTGGCAGGTGAAACAGTCGCGGCCCCTGACAACTTATTTTATGGTCTCTTAACGTGCGTGACACACCTGCTTTTCAATTGGGGGGATGGTGCATCGTCTGCCATCTTTTGCTTTCGTATGAGTGATATTTCGTGTGCAAGTTCGGTACTAGTTCCCTCTAGGATTTTCAGGTTAATAACAGTATCTCTCCCCCTGCGTTCCAGGGATACAGTTTAGGAACCTCAAGCTGCTCCCAGTAATTGAGGTGTTTTATCTCCGTTATGCGCGCCGTGAAAGTTCGCTGTACATTTCTAGGTCGGCAATGTCACACCTGCCTTGAAAGGTGCTGTTAGTGTGCAAGCATCTATTCCACCTAGAGAGAGACAAGTGACCTGAAAGTGTCATCATGGGCTTTGGCCTCCCTATTTTTGAAGGTTCACATTTATCCATCCTCTCATTTTCTAGCAGATGCGATTGATACAACGTTATGGTCCTTGAAGGTGAGATACCATCCTCCCCGACATAATCACTCCCAGGTCTTTGACGTTGGAGATTTCTCTATTTTGTTGGCGCAGAAATTTGTTTTGGTACGCGGATGAAGAGTTGAATTGCACGCATGTTTAACATATCTGTTAATGGAAATTTGCGTCATCGTTGATCCTCATATTGTTTTCGCAGCCCACTGAAAGATGTTGGTTGATGGTCCCGACTGGAGCTTGCAGTGTCTGCAAGGGGAAGACACGGACATGCGATGCGGTGTCATCTGCAAAGGAAGACATCGGTGCTGGGGTGGCTGACATCCTTGTCTGTGTCGGATATGAGATGAGACAAGATGGGAGCGAGTAATGTCTTGGGACATAGCTTTCAACCGTAGCTGCCTCGGACTTTACTCTGTTGACGACACCTCTGTGGTTTGTTATAAGAATATTATAGATCCATCGACCCGACGTTTCCTGTGTATACCTTTAGCACGCCATTTTGTGCAGCTAGGACGCGCCATGGGCTCACTTTTCGAAGCGTTTGCAAAGTCTGTAGAATTTACATCTGCATCTTTTTGTCTTCTTTAAAAGTTTTGCATTTAGGACCTTGTCGGAGTGATCCAATAGTTGAGACAGACAGGACGACACGTTCTAAACACATGTTGCCCTGGGTTTATGTATCGAGGGTTTCTAGATGGGTGGTGAGCTTGCTTCTTAGGACCCGTTCAAAGATTTTTTATGATATGGGGATGTTAGTGCAATTGTCTGAAGTTCGTTGCTGTTGCTTTATACTGCCCCCTTTGTGGAGTGGGGGGGCACGGTCTGTTTGTTTTTAGTAACTGTGGGACGACCCCCATGTCCATGCTCCCCTCCCGCTCCATAGGATGAAAAGGCTCGCATAGGGGCTTCTGGCTGTTCGTGATGAACACAGAGTTCCATGAGTCTGGCCCGGGGCAAATGTGCATGGGCTATTCATTATCGCCTGTTCGAAGTCATTTGGCGTCCAGGATAACATCGGCCTAGGCTTTGTAGTAACGATCAAATTTGTGGCTCTCTCATAAAAAATTAATTCTTGATTCTTCGACACACAGTCTGGAAGTGGCTTGCAAAAAACTGAGTCATATTGGGACTTGAGAGCTCGCACTCATCATCCCTTGCTGTCATCTGTGTAGGACCCAGACTTGTTTTAAGCTAGGGGCCCAATACTGGACGTTGTTTCACGATTTAGATTTGGCATAGAGAAAGAAATACTTTGGGTTTCATTCGATTTCATTTATGGCATTTAGTTTCCCGGTCCCCCGCGCGATTCCTGACTCCTAAGGATTCTTTTAGAGCTTAAGTTTTTCGATGCTTTGCTATTTCTCAGGACCAGTGTCTTCCTCTAACCATTCAGATTATTGACCGCTATTAGCCGCTCTGTTATTACTTTACCGTCGCCTGTAAAGGGATGCCTGTCCCTCTGTCTATTTTACATCTACGCCTCACTCCTTTTTCTTAGAGGGAATATGCTTGTGCATACAACGAGTGCCTCCGAGTTAATCTGTTCTAGGCATAAGTTGGGGTCTGTGTATGCTTAGTATATCTTCCCCAGCTTATAGCGGTTAGACTTGGTTTTTACTGGTCCCACTTTTATGTTTTTGTTATTGAAGTTAATTTGGTGAATGCACCTCGTGACTAGTCCCTCATTATTCGGTCCCTGGGTCGACCATACATGTCTGAACCTCAATTATTTGTGATCTGTATATTGTTTTTGATATGGTACATTTCTTATCAAGACATCATTGTTAGTGAAGAGAGGTCTAGTGTATTCTCCAGTCTAGTAGGCGCTTTGAGTTGCGGTTTAAATTGAATTTTTGCAGAAGATTTAAAACTCGTGTGAGTGGAGTTTTCTCAGAGCTCCCCTGGTGTTATTATGCTACTATATTATTGCTAGATTCCTCATTTAGGTGCCTTAAATTGAATCCCCCAGGAGCAAGTTGTTGGTGCAGGAGCAGAAGATTTACCAGAACGTGGGGGTCAATTTTTATACAGCGGTTCCTGGAATTGCTGGGATTTGGCATCCGTAGGCTGAGACTACCATAATGTCTAGGTTTTGTTCTCGACCTTTACTGCTAAAAACATCCACTACATCATTTGATCATTAAGGCAGTTCTGTGCAAACAAAGTACTCTGCAATGTACAGGCCAACCCCCCCCCCCTTTTGCCTGTTCACTCCTGTCTCATCTGTATAGGTTGTAACCTGGATCATATACGTTGTCCAAGTGAGCCTTTATGTGGGTATAGAGCAAAGCCGCGAACATTGCCTTTGCCTCTGCAAGCAGTCCACGGATGAAAGGTATTTGTTGTTTGTTGCTGGCTTTAAGACCCTGTAATATTATGCAAAGAAGAATGTTATCGGACTGGGGGGGGGGGGGGGGGGTGATATTGTTGGTAACGGGTGGGATTTTTTTATCCGGCATTAGTATCTGTATCTGTTGGTTTGGAGTGGAGGCCCATCGACATGTGTTCCCACTCAGAATGACTGGATTTGGTGTACGATTTCTGCCATTTCCTGCCATTTTTTTTCCTTCCTGGACTAAAAAAAAACCTCTCCCTCTTGAGTGGCTGAGCTACCTAGGTTTTCTTCCATGGCCTGGATGTTTTGTTATCTTTTTGTCCCCCTTTAGATGGTATGCCCCTGCAATTAAGTTAAAGACCAGTCTTTCCTGTACTGACGAGTACACATTCAGGGTGAATAAACTACAGAAGTGTAGTTTGCATTTTCCCCTGTTGTCATATGGGAATGGCATTTTTCAAGGGTTGGTCAGAGTTGCACAGCACGTCCCATCTGTTTTTTCCAGATTTCCCAATGCCAGCAGAATACCAAGTGCATAGTATTGCACAGGCTTGGGTTTCCCCGTTTTGCCTTGGGTTTTCTGTGACTGTAATCCCTGTGGTGCATTGTTTCCCCCCCTTCTTACTTCTATCCTCCCTAGTATCCAACAATGGAGCTCCCCACCAGTTGTTTTTTGTAATATACCTCACTATTGCTAGTGGGAGTCCTCATTATGCTATTTCCTGCGGTATTCTAGTTTTGCATATGGGTTTTATCTATCTTTGACCTACACTGTTTCCCTACTATGGCTTCCTGTCCCCTATGAGGTCATTTATATGTATTCTCCTGGTAATTAATTCCCGCGACTCTTGGACAAAATCTCCAGCTTCACCATTACTGTCTCCAGGACAGCAAAAAAATAAACAATCTCTACACATCACCTTACTGTCTCCCAGGATCAGCAAACTCCCAGCTTTCACCATTCTGTCTCCAGGACAGCACCTCCATCTTCACCATAACTGTCTCCCGGACAGAGCACCTCCAGCTTCACCTTTACGTCTCCCAGGACAGCAAATATCAGCCCCCGAATTTACTGACGTACCAGGACATCATCTCCAGCCTTACATGTTTCTGACTAAATTGCCAGTATCAAGGGCAGTATCCAGTCAGCCAACATTTATGTTCCCATCTGTTGTATAAAGCTTCCAGGTTTTCTATGAAAGCACTTTGATGTTGTCCTCTTTTATTCCCTTGTGTATTTTATGTTCCCACAATTTTCCTCATTTGCATACCCTAAAAACACTTCCCTGTTTTAATCTGATTTAGCTAGTTCTTCTTTTAGGATATCAGCACAAGGGCGTGACACCAATTTTTCCACAAAACTGACCCTTTACCCAAGTGGAAGCCCGTTTGTTTTGAACTGACCACTGACTACACACAGCTTCATAATGATTTGAATGGTTGATTTATACTGCAATTCTACTAGCAACCTCTTGAATATTCTATTAATAACCTCCTTACATGAAGCTCTAGCTATTTGTATTTCTGTTTCTAACTGTTTTTGTAATTGGACAGCTTACCATCACGTTCCCTGATTTATATTTAATGTTTGTTTGATAATGGCGCCTACAACCCCATCCGTTAACATGTCTCTTTATTGTCCAACAACGAAACCGATTGAAAACCATTCAAGGGTCGACCAGTCCAAGGTTCGGACCAGTCCAGGTTCGAAATCAGTCATTCTGAACTGAATCAGTGGGTCACTTATTTAAAACATACAGGTCGGTGATTTGAGCTAACACATGAGGATCTACTGGAAATTATCTACCCGATAATATGTGATTTGAGTTGATACAAAAGTATAACTTGCGTGTTTGAAGAAACCGTGACTGCTGCAACTCCTACAATGACGAACGGTCACCTCAACCTGTTTATCAATCGCTGAATCTTAGCTTTTCAATTTTTTTTTTTCCCGTATCCACCAAATAAATGCGATATTAATCACTATAGTTGACTGGTGGAAATTTTGGAGGAAGGACGCTTATCTGTAGTAATATTGCTTTCACGTTGTGTAAATTGCGAACCGCTGGTAACTACAGGTTATATTGACGTTTCACATTAACTCGTATTTCAACAAAAAAGAAACTAATGAAAGTCACTCCACTCCAACTAGTACCATATAATACTGGTTAGTTTTGCTACAACAACACTGTATTCTGCTATTCACTGGTTATCAACTAGATTATATACTGTGGTTATTTTGCATACCTAAGTAATGTTGTAGCTAACTGCAAGTTGACACTGATGAACCGTCATGTAATTCAGACTCACGTCAGGAGACAATTAATTTTTTTTTATATTTTATCTAAAAAACATTAACAGCTTAACATAAAATAAAAAGATAAAAATGAGTACAGTAGGATTCTCAATCCTACAGAACATACATGACTAAATAAACCAACACATTGTAACTGACACATAAAGAGGTTACCCAAATACACTCCCACAAATTCTTACCAAATAACAATACTTAACAATAAGTACATCGATACCATGCCTAACCCTTCTAAGGGTAGGGTAGGTGCATTAGGCCCGAGCCTTAAGCTCATAAGACAGACATTCCCATTAGCCCCCCTTGGTGGGCGGGGATGGGCAGAACAAGAGAGAGCCTAGCTTGTGCTAGGCCTGGGGAAGTTGGTCCCCAAAGAGAGGATGGTACTTGTGCCTCCTCCCATGGGAGACTTAGGTCTAGACACTACACCCTAAAGAGGGAGCCAAGGCCAGCCACCATTGGAAAAAGGCCCGGCCCGGGAGAATCCCGTCTAATGCTTTAATAATAGAATAATCACAATAAGAAAAAAGAAAAAAGGGTGATCCGACCCCTAACCACATTAGAAACCTTGGCAAACATAACTAACAGTGACCACATTAACAGGGCCAAATATAAATGAAATTATATAAACATCCATTGAAAAAGAAAACCTTTTAGGTTTTGTGGAAAATACAACTGCATATATTTCAAGAAATACTGTAATTATATTACATAGACAGCCATACTGTATTTAAATAAAAATAAAAAAATTGTTTAAAAAAAGGGAAGCTCTGCGCCTGCCGCAGAAGAGACTCGCCTATGTTTAACTGGTCAACTACAAACTTTAGTGAATAATGAGAAGAATTTTTTGAGCTCTACTTCTAGAGGTAAAATTGGCTTGACAAACCTCTCAAATAGGAGGCCGAAGATTGTTTGGATGTGCATTCCTCATAACATGAGATATTCAGGTGACTGACAAGACAGACTCCTAGGAACCACAGATAAGTTTGATATTATGTTTGAAACTCTGGCCAGTGTTATATTCAGATAGACCGTGAGGTTTTTCTGAATGCACGCAAACAATATTTGTTACATGGGACAACCCCTGCCAAAAGTCCCCTACCCATACAAATCTCCTCCCCCAAGCATCCGTTAATCTGTACCCTCATCTACTCCTTTGTACAACGTGGTTACCCAATTAACTATTTCTTACTATTCCCCTATAACCCTCGCCTCCCCAAGTATAGCTTCCCAATGCTCCCCTTCTCCACACTGTCATAGGCCCCCTGCCAGTCTAAAGCCAACAATGCCGCCCCTACCTCCCCCCCTTTTGACTCTACAAAACTACTCAATATTCCCTGACCATCAATCATCGACCTTCCCGCAATCCAACGGCGATTTCGAAACCACTCTCCCACCACACATTTAATAAACCGATTACCTAAGACCTTAGCAAACAACTTATAATCAGCACATAACATTGATATGGCACGATCCACCTTGGGGTGTGCTCCCCTCTACCCGTCAGGACCCAACACTACAACTGCTTGGTTGCTTGCTTGTCCCCCATCACAACCCTTCTCCTTCATCTTTTAATACCCTAACCATGAAACCCCTTAGCACCTCCCAATGTTTGTAGATAAAATTCCAGCTGGGAACCATCTATTTCCGTGCTTTGCCCTTCCTCATTCCCTTAAAAGCCAACTCTATATCCTCTCCATTATTACCCCTCTAAAGCCTTCCTAACCACTATTCCCTAAATTACACGTCAGGCACTGATCCACCAGGAGGGCCATGGGCACAGACCGGGCCACAGGGCGTTGCCCCCAGAACTCTCACCAGATAAACTCCAGGTAAACACTCTTCTCTAAAGCCACATTCTCCACCCTCCCACTTGTCCAATACCTTTCATCCATTTATCGCCGCATACCAACACAGTCCTTTCATAGCCCCATATCTTCCTGACCTACCCTATAAACCTCCTGCCATCGCATGTACCTCTAATCTCGGAATAGCTTAACCTGCTGTCTTTGTTTTTTGGACGTCGCAATGCCCACACTGATGCGGGTCACCCAAAGCTTAATACCCTCTCATTTTGGAACTCCCTCAGTCTCCCCTTGACCTCTACAATTTCATCCATTAGGATAGTTGCCCCCCAGAGGGGGGGGGGGGGGGGGGGGGGGGGGGGGTGGGGGGGGGGGGGGGGGGGGGGGGGGGGGGGGGGGGGGGGGTGGGGGGGGGGGGGGGGGGGGGGGGGGGGGGGGGGGGGGTGGGTGGGGGGGGGGGGGACAGCCCCCTGCCCATACAACCCCTTAACCTGTCCTCTAAATAATTGAAAGTCCACTAATTTTAAATAATTATATGTTTACCCGCCCTCACATAATATTTTCCTAATCCTTTCCTTGGCTACACAATCCAAACCAGTCACACATCGTCCACCCCCTGTGCATCCTTGCTAAGCTTAAGCTCCTCCATAGGACAGAAATATCCCTCCTACACCGCCTCATATCAGTCCAGAACACTTCTGATTAATTTCCAGTAACTTCTGTATAATTTCCCGCAAGCACCTCCCCCCAACCTCCCACCAACACAGCACTATGATCCCGACATGCTACTTCAACCAGTTTTGAACAAAGATCGACTACAACCCCGTGAGAAAAACACTCTAACCCATTCCTCTGCATACCCACTCCGCTAACAAACGTATGCTCTGTCTCCCACGTCCCCCTTCAACGCGTCCCGTACACCGAATATCCCTCATTAAATCTCGGAGGGTCCACCGACACATGATCTGCCCTTTCTGTTCCATGTCGGCCCTCCCTAATAACGCATTCCAAACACCTCCTACTATTGCCAGCCTCCGGTAATTGCACGAAGAAAACCACAAGGTCCCTCACAATCAACAAACTCCTGTTTCAACGCTGTATGTTAAACTCTGCGCGCACGTACACGACAACACGCGTATATAAAGGCCTTCACACGTTTGTCCATCCAACCTACCATCCACTGCAACACCCTCTCCCCTCCCCCCTCACATCCTCTGCAAAAACAAATGGTCTCACCTTCCCTAATTAGTTTTTTAAATAACCACCCCTCCTTTCAAATGGGCAGATGGCAGGTTTACCACCTGCAAACCCTGCCACCTTCACCAACCCGACTCTCCTTACAATTATGCTCCGGAAAGGACACAACACCACTCTAGTTATTCAGAAACATTATAAACCATTCCCTCTCTCTTTACATTATTTACACAAACCATTAACAAATACTGTCATACACCAAGGCCTATTAAAGTTTCCACCCCTGCCTCCTCTCTCTCTTGGCCCCCTGGTGCACCAGAACCTTATGGTTCCACCTTGTCACCATTCACACTTCCCGCTCTCCCTTCTCCCCCCCCCATCTTTCGTGCCCCTGTTGTGGCCACCACTACCTTCACCTTCAGCCCATCTTTGCCTTCCCAGGCCGCTGTGGCGGGCGTTAGGACAGCATCCGATATCCGACGGCGCCCCTCTTCCTTGTGACAATTCGCCTCCTCCATAGCTGGTCTGGGATGCCTCACAATGTACCTCAATTCTCCACAGACACTGTTTCAATTGATCCCGTGATCAATCCCAGTCATGCTGTCACTTTGATCCGTCGTCTGTATAGTTTTTTCCTGTCGTTGATTCACGGCAGCCGTCAACTCCTTCATCTAACACCACCTTCCCAGGTGGCGGCCTCCTCCTCAAGCGGTGACAAGGACTCAGTAACCCAGCAAATACCTCCTCAATTCCACACTTCCTCCTGTACTTTCTGCCTCATCTCTATCCTCTGAAGATAGTCTCTTGGGCCAGTAACTGTTCAAGGGCCTCACTCTCTCCCCCAGCCTTATGCGCCTCAGCCACTATCTCGCTCCATAGATCGACCACGCCATCCCATTCACGCCATTGACCTCCACACCAGCTTCCCTCCGTTGTAGAGGCGGATGCCTCTGCCTCTGGGCTAGGAGCTCATTGCCGCTTCCCACGACGCTGCCGATATGTGAATCATATTCCCCACAACAGTCGGCAGTGTACGGTCTTTGCCCGCGTCGAAATCCATGACCTTGTCCTGAATTCCTGTCGTACACTAGGATGGTAATGGGTGTCGTAATGTCATTTTATGGTTAAAAGTGCCTTCCGCCAGACCTGCATATAGGCACCCGGCACCCACGTACCCATGCTGGGGGGCCGAATGAACAGTCCCATTATTCCTCAAAAACTCTTCTGATGTCTTCTCATCAGCCCAAAGGGGACATTATGCAGTTTTTGATATCACTGTATAATGCCTGGATACAGCGACCATCCTCACACGAACAGCTGGTGTAGCATCAAGACTTACGTCCTGAAAACGTTGACCAAACGATTTAATAGACTGTTTGCTGAGAGCAGTTTCGCAAAAATATCTATGTGCTTCCATTTAAGCACCCATACAACTCCAATTGTTGATTTATTGTGGAGTGGGAGTGGTGTGATTTTGGGTTGTTGTGGTGGGGGGGGGGGGGGCGGCTGGGGGGTGGAGGTGGAGGGGGGGGAGGGGGGGGGGTGGGGGGGTGGGTGGGGGGGGGGGGGGCTGCGGGGAGTGCTTCTATGGTGGGGGGTGGAGGGGGGGGGGGGGGGAGCGGGGCTCTGGAGGTGGGGGGGAGGGTGGTGTGGGGGGGGTGTGGGAGAAGGGGGGGGGGGGGGGGGAGAGGGGTGGTGGGGAGGTGGTGTTTTTTGTGTGGTGGTGGAGGAGTGTTTATAGGTTGTGTGGTTGTGTGTAGTTTTTTTAAATTAACTTAAAACATGGCGAAAACTTATTTTTGCCCATTGAGATCCTAAATGACTGGTTGTCAGGCGTCTTTGTCTAAATGCATGTACTGATGTAGTTCGCCTGTTTACGGCAGACCGCGTCAACACCAACCTCACACACTGCAGGCCAGGTAACTGAGACTGTTGCGCAATAGGTCCACAGGCCCAGAGCGATGAGACAATTTTATCAGAGACAATTGGTCTGTTTCCTGACTAGGGAACGATTCTTTCACAATCACTCATGTTTTCAATATTAACTTACGATTATGACCAGATTTATACAGTCACTTCATTTCATTTCTGTGCAACACTTCCAATGTCTGCAATGTAAAAATATCAGAACCGAATTGCAAAGTTAGTAAATAAGTAAATTTAATGCGGTACTGGTACACATAAGAAGAGTTTATATACAAATTAAGGTGACTACATTGTGGGACTTATGTGTAACTTCCCTCTGATAACCACAAAAAAAGATAAAGTGACTGTTTTCCATTTGGTATACTGGAGGGAGTCCTCGGGGGTCCAACATTCCCTCGGCTCGGTCTATGTCTAGGCCTACAGTGGCTCAAGGCTGATCAGCAGGCTGTTACTACTGCCGCAAGCAAACTACCGTACGAGCCATCAGCGCGGCTAATCATGCCATTAGGTGCCTTTCCAGCTTCTTTCCAGGTCCGAGTAAAATACTCCATGGTTTTTTTATTTCGATTTTTTTTTCATACTGATTAGCTTTTCTGAGTGTCCACAAATTTCCAGTGTTCCAAAGTGGGGACCAATACAAACATGGATGCAAATTTTCAAATGTTAGGGCTTATAGAAGCAGTTTTTCAATAGTACTCCTGGCCCTTCAGACATCCTTGAAAAAGGAAGACGCGGGGGCGTTTGACCCCCGAAACCTTCTTCCCGGTAAGGTACAAGAAAAATATAAGAACCCTATGATTATATTCTTCGAATGCTGGTGAGGGGACACGAATTCCAGGGTATGGGAGCTATCCTCCCTTCCCGAGATCAAACTTGACTTATCCTACTCATATCCCTCAGGTTGATCAGGTCCTGCCCACCACGAGGACATCACGGACCAGGCCGGGCGCTTACCCCCGAAAGGACCCCCTTCAGGAATACTCCCAGGCGCTGTGACCCCGTGAGTTAGAAGCTCTTCATCTTATTTTTTTTTTCGCCGATATTGATTATTATTATTATTAATAAATATTACCGTTATTCCTCCCGCCCGGCGGGCCTTTCCAAGGAGTGGTGGCCCGGCCTTGGCTCCCTCTTTAGGGAGTGTCTGAGACCTAAGTCTCCCATGGGGGAGGCACAAAGTACCTCCTCATCTTTGGGACCAACTGTCCCCAGGCCTAGCCACAAGCTAGGCCTCTCTGTCTGCCATCCCCGCCCCCAAAGGGGGTAACCGGGAATGACATCTTATGAGTCTAAATGCCTCGTGCCCTGGGCACCTACCCTACCCCTAGAAGGGGTAGCCATGGTGTCGATGCGGCCGGTATTCTTCTCCCGGCCCGGGTCTTTTCCAATAGTGGTGACTCCCGGCCCTTGGCCCCAATCTGTGGAGTGTCTCAGACTTAAGTCTCCCATGGGAGGAAAACGCACAACAGAAGAAAACACTATAGCAAAAAAAAAAAATTAAAATATCAAATTGACAAAAGTTAAGGTAACTATGGCAATTTTAAGCCTTACAAACTTGAAATGTATAGGAAAAAAAACCCTTATTATTAAAGGTTTTTCTTTTCCAAAAACAGCCTGTTAAATATTATTTCCAAACTGCAAAAAAATTTTTAATTAAATCATACAGCATCAATAATTTTCACGACACGAGAAAATTAGATATGTAAATTTTATTCTTACTAAAAAGACTTTTAACGACATTTTATTAATATATGGTATACTATTTTAATCAAATAAAGTTTTTTCAAAAGTAAAAAATATTGGTAACTTAAGAAAAAGAGAGAAACAAATTAGTTACAGCTTTTAAGTAGATCCAAATATTTATAGGTAAACAATTATAGTTTAACTGGCGCCTGATATTATGGAACAAAAACACCATTCGGGACCTAGAAAAGACCCGCGGAAGAGAACTGGAACTCAAGAAGAAGATATTCAAGTTATTACCAGGGAGGGGGTAATAATCCGAAGGATTAATAACCGGCTGTAATCCAAGAAACTAAGCATGTGTCTTATTTCCAGTGGGGTTCTTGTGGTGTCTTCCCAGGATTCCACTAAACATTCAGCTATCACTCAGAACAAATGGCCATTGAATGCTTAATGAAAAGAACGTTTGATGTTAACAGACTTACTGGTTTGTTTCACCCCAGAACAACGCTGAACCCGAGTGATTTTGTTGTGGGCCTGAAGGTGCTACCACTGACCTACGTGGGTAACGCTGAAATGAAAGAAAACCATTTTGTTTGATGGGTATCTTCGGTAAACAGGAACAGTTGAGAAAGTTCTATTCTATTTCTATACTAGGTGATTTGTCGATATGATCCCGGCCCGGGTCTCTTCCAATTCTGGAGATAAATTTAATCATGTATAAAAAATACAGTTACAAAATCGATTTTCATACATAGCATGTGTAGAAACCTAAACAACATGCTGCAGCCGCAGCAAGCAGCACAAGGCTGCTCCATAATCTTGCCGTCCCCTGGGCCTATCCGAACTCCAGTGATGGCCTAATTGCAAGTACTGCTGCAAAATCATACAAGGAACCTATACTGACATAAAAACTGATAGGTGACGACAACGTAATTGGACTAAATATGACAAAGAGAAGGGACCGGCATTCAAGTACCAGACCTGCGCCAGACAGTGAACCAGACATAAAACGTTTTCCACAACAATGAAATAACTGACTCTCCATAATCAACGGCACCAGTGTTCAACGGAAGACACAACATGGCAGAAAACCTATCACAAAACTCCAGGAAATGACGAGGTCTGTAGGACTTTTTTCCTCAGTGGGCCAAACGCGGGATAAGAATTGAGGCATTTAAACAGGGCTGACCGGCATCCAAACACCAGTTACTGCCAACTACAACTACGAAGTGAAATTCTCATCTATTCAAACGTTCATCTGTTGACAGTAGCATCATATCTGTACAACAGCATACACCTGTACCATGCTAAACGAGAGGGAAACACAGGTGACATTGTCAAATCAACAGTACAAAACTCCAAGTTATAGGAGGTTATCCCTCAGTGTCAGTCGTAGAAAGAAGTGAACAGGTAAACAGTCAAGGTTTAATGTTTTAATAAGCTACCTATATTCAGCTGACCCAGTTGTACAGTAGAGTAAAACAAGAGCAGAAAACGCTAAATGTACTAATATAACTCAAGGAAGTCAGGTTGTAGGTGGCGTTTACCTTCCCTCAGTATTTTTTAAAAATGGCCGAGTCAGCAGAACCAAGGTCTGGCCGTCAACAACACGACACAACCCCCGCGCAATGAAATTGAGTGGGATCTGGAAGGCTAAACCCCATTGATTAAACCTTTCTGGTCTACCATAATGGAATGGAGTTAGAAAGTTAAAGGTGAAGCCGGACTTGAATGAGTGGGAAGGGGAGTGTCAATAAGGGGTTAACTGAAAGGGGTTTGTGAAGTTTTTTTATATATTTTCTATAAAAACTAATGCAGTTTAACATAAAAATTATAAGAAAAAGTATGGATCTAATCAAATTAACTGACCAAACGGATGTACCTATATGCATGAAGATATTTACACGGAGTTTACCTGGAGAGAGTTCCGGCAAGAACGGCAAGAACATACCTAAAAAAAAAAAAAAAAAATACTGGTCTCAGGGTCATGAAATTGACATAATACCATTCATTGATGCAAAACCTTGCATATATATAGCATTTGTACATATACCATGACATCTGACAAAGGCTCAATAGGATCATCTTGGCCCGTTGTTGTTTATAATATATATAATGATCTTGATGAGGAATTCTAGTGAAAGAAAAATTCGCCGATGACACAAAGATAGGTAGGATAATTGATTCAAACGTAGATGTTATGGAACTTCAGGAGGATTTAAACAAACTCTATTCTTGGTCAGAAAAGTGGCAGATGCAGTTCAATGTAGATAAATGAAAGGGTGCTGAAGCTTGGGAGTGCCCATAACCCTAGTACTTATAAGTTAATGATGTAGAACTTAGCCATACAGATTGCGAAAAGGACTTGGGGGTTATGGTGAGCAGCAACCTTAAACCAAGACAGCAATGCCTAAGTGTACGTAATAAGGCAAATAGATTACTGGGAATTTATATCAAGAAGTGTAAGCAACAGAAGTCCAGAGGTCATACTGCAGCTTTATACATCATTAGTAGGCCTCACCTAGATTATGCAGCTCAGTTCTGGTCGCCGTATTACAAAATGGACATAAATTCGTTAGAAAACATTCAGCGTAGGATGACTAAATTAATACATAGCATTAGAAATCTTCTTTATGAAGAAAGATTGAAGACTCTTAAGTTACATTCACTTGTTATGACGAAGAATGAGGGGAGACCTGATCGAAGTGTATAAAGTGGAAGATAGGTATATATAAAGGGGATATTAATAAGGTCTTGAGGATTGTCTCTCCAAGAGAGAACCCGCAGTAATGGATTTAAATTAGATAAGTTTAGATTTAGAAAGGACATAGAAAGTATTGGTTTGGAAATAGGGTAGTTGATGAGTGGAACAGTCTACCTAGTTGGGTTATTGAGGCTGGGACTTTGGGTAGTTTTCAAATCTAGGTTGGATAAGTACATGAGTGGGAGGGGTTGGATTGAGTGGGACTTTCACATCAGAGCTTATTTCTTGGGTGGCATTGAAAATTGGGTTGGGCAAATGTTTTGTTAGTGGGATGAATTGTAAAGGACCTGCCTAGTATGGGCCAGCAGGCCTCCTGCAGTGTTCCTCCTTTCTTATGTTCTTAGTCCATCCCCTGAGCAATGTCCTCGCTCCAACAAACTGAGCAGAGTGCTCACCGTTAATTCATGGTAACCCACAGAAAATAACTCCCCTCACCTATGCCCATATATACTCCGTTAATTCGTATATACTCCGTTAATTCACAGTAACCCACAGAAAATAACTGCCCCCACCTATGCCTGTATATACTTCTATTTCTATACAATGTCCGGTACATCGTCACCACCATTACGAGCTTGCACCACCATTACACGCTTCCACCCACCTCATGCTCCAGGCTACGTACACGTAATTTACCATTGTGTAAGCCAGCGCATGTGCCGCCCCATCTTCCACCACCCCGCATCCCAACTTAGTGCCCACAAAACCAACACACCCCTCTCCCCCATTCTCTCCACAACCCAACCTACCCATGCCCTGATACCCTCCAGTCTTTCACAAAAGTAAACAGCATGGAAAGCCATGTCCTCCCACCCCTGCACAACCCACAATGCCCCTCCCCCCCACTATCCTATCTTCTAACACCACACCAGAAGATAAAATCCCATGCACCCATCCTCGTGCACCCTTGGTTGCAGGAGGTCAACACCTCACGCCTTATAAAAAAGCATTTAAGCCTCCTCCAGAGATCCAACAGACCCATCCCTCCCTTTCAACAGACAACATGACCACCCTTTTCAACCACTCACTCCCAGAACCTCACAAAAACTGGAACATCTCCCTCTGAATGCACGCGATGACCAGCGGAAACCTGTGTGATGAACCAAATCTTACTATTCAAAAGCACATTAATCACTATTGCATGCTGGAGAATAGCAAGGTGATGCAGCCCCAGTATCCTCAAAATGGTCTCCACCCATTCCTCCAAATGACCTGAATTATCCTCACGTGCCCGTACTAGGTCCCCCCTCTAAAGGATACCACATATTTTCAACACCTCCACACAGTTTCTCACCCACCTGACACCCCTACTCCTCCCTGCTTTCCATGTCCCCAACCCAAGAATGAATGACTTCTCTTATTCACTATCATCCCTGATGCCTCCACCATAAATCCGCACCACCTCCTCCAAACCACCCAAAACCGTCTTCTCATCCACCAAGATCGTCACATCGTCCACATACCCTACCAGACTCGGCCATGGGCTCCCAGCCCCACCCCTATCCCTGCGCATTCTTGCCTCTACCAGTCTATGAAAAGGTTCTTGCACACACGCAAACAAAAGTTGGAGAGTGGCACCCTGCCATAGACCCCTCCCCATCACCACCACCCCTCCCAAATGCCCATTAACTTGCACATGAACACATGCCTGCCTGTACAGTGATGCACCCAACCCACTATTTCCTCCCCAAAACCCTGACTCGATAAGATACGTTTTAATGCCATCCTCTCCACAGCATTGTAAGCTCCCCTCCAATCCAACACTAACAAACCTCCCCCCCTCACCAAGCTCAGCTATGAAATCCCTTAATACCCCATGCCCTGCCACCATAAAATCTTCCAGACAAACCAAATTGTCTCGGGAAACCACCCGTTCAATATTGCACTTCAGGTGATTACCCAGCACCTTTGCAAAAAGCTTATAGTCATGTACATTAAAGAGTGCCCAGTAATCGTTAAGGTCTGCTGTTTGTGACCCCTTCGGAACTAAAACCACCCCCCCAAATTTGCCTGCCCCACCCCTAAACAACCCTCCCCGTTTCATCGCATTCAATAATCTGACCAAAAACTCCTCCAAATAAAACTCACATGGGAGCCCATCAGTACCATGGCTTTGCACATACCTTCCAACGCTCTGCAAATTTCCTCCTCCCCCCAATGTCTCCCCAATGCCACTCTTTCCCCACCCCCAAAGGTTTACCTACACAGCCACACACCTCCTCCAACAGCTCAGCTTACACCCCTCTACATGCCAATAATGCTCATACCACCTGTCAGAATATATCCCATCCCCTCCATCGACCTAGCACGTGCCCCCCTCTGATAGCCTACCTCCCCACCACACACCTCCAGCTGCGTAATTTCATCAACCCCCCCTAAGTTTTTTGTTGGCCCCTCAGGGCACAAGCCGACAGCCTATCCCCCCCCATAGCACCTCATCCATACTTTGCCTGCACTCGCCACTGACTCGAATCTATCATTCTGCAACTCCCAAAAACCTCTCCTTCAGGTCCTCAATCTCCCCCACTGGGTACTGTCTCTGCAAAGTGTCATTATGGTAGCAATCCCGTAAGCGCTTTCCAGATAATTCGACAATCCAATATTTCATGCTATTAATTCTCTTCCCCTCCTTTATTTTAAAATGACCGAATCCTTGCCTTGGCAATGCCATCCCATCAAATTACGACATCATCAACCCCCCCTCCCCTCCTCCCAAAGCTCTGCCCATAATGCCGCAAATCCCCCCCCCCTCCTCATCCACGAGAGCTCTCACATTCAGTTTCCGTAACCCACCTGCCTCCTAGCTAACTCCTCCCCCCACCTCCACTACCACAGCCCATGATCTGAAAAAGGGGCATCCACAGTACAAACTGAGATGATATCCAATTGCCTTGTTGACATATACGTGATCCAATCTTGCCCCATACCCCCCCGCACAAACATATGCTCCACCTCCCACGACTCTCCATGGCACAATCCCTCAACTGAACACCCCTGATAGCTTCCCCAGCATGTGCGAGAAGCTCCCCCTCCCTCTCGGCTCTACATCTGCCCATCAAATTATACAATTCCAATACCCCCCATTACCACTAAGTCAGGTAACAAACGCAAAAATAAACCAACTCATCCTCACGAAAGATTTGAACCCTTACAACATTCTCTGCCAGTGAGTACATAATTGCAAAAGTCACCCATTTCCCTCCCCACCACCTCCACAGAATAACCTGCCCCCTCTAACCCCCCTGCATGTTTTTTAGGTTCACTTGTTGGGTACACTACATAAAATACAACAGTTTTATTAGAAAAGAACTTTGTATTACCACTTACCTTTTAAAATTTAAACGTAGATAGATCACACCACAACACCTGCCTAACACCTAGACCCTACACTGGCAAGCTAGTGATCAAATATAAGGACTAAGGGGTGCATTTTCCCTGTGATTTATGTTGCATCCCTTATTCCCTGCCATCTACTCATAATTCTTGGGGTCCCACAATTTTCCTGTCCCAATTCTTCAGCGGGGGACTTTACAGGGACATGCTGAATTTGGGAAAAATTTCCAAAAATTTTTTCCACACTGCGGCTGGGGGATGGTCATTGATAAACGACTTAATTAAAATTGTTTTTGAAATTTCCCCTTTGCTTTACAATTTTTTACACACATTTAAAATTTAAAACTGTCAGAGAATGAGCTTTGGTATAAAGATAGAATACATTACATATTCACATCTAATCCTCAGAGTGCCCATGTCACGGATATTTGTCAGATGATGACCCAGAAAGAATTAAGGTAAGATTTTGATCGACACCATGCCTACCCTCCTAGGGTAGGGTAGGTGCCTGAGCCCGAGCTTGCAAGTCACAAGCCTGCCATTCCCTTTACTCCCCTTGGGCAGGGATGGCAGACCAAGAGGCCTAGCTTCTCCCTACTAGCTCTGTGAGGGCGGGGGATGTGGCTAGGCCTGGGGACAGTTGGTCCCAAAGATGAGGGGGTACTAACCATACCCCGCTGGGATTGAACCCGCGGTCATAGAGTCTCAAAACTCGTGTCATTAACGATTTCGTGAGTCATGAGGGGGGTACTTGTGACTCCTCCCATGGAGACTTTGGATCTCAGCACATCCCTCGACAGGAACCAAAGCCGGCCACCACTTGGAAAAGGCCCGGGCGGGGGGAATACCGGCAAATCTTAATAACAATAATAATAAGGTAAGATTGAAATTGACACCATGCCCACTCTTCCAGGGCAGGTAGGTGCCTGAGCCAGAGCTTGCAGCTCACAAGCCTGCCATTCCCATTAGCCCCCTTGGGGGGGATGGCAGACCAGAGAGGCCTAGCTTGTGGCTAGGCTGGGACAGTTGGTTCCAAAGATAAGGAGGTACTTGTGCCTTCTACCATGGGAGACTTAGGTCTCAGACACTCCCTAAGAGGGAGCCAAGGCCGGGGCCCCCACTTGCATAACAAACAGCTTTTTAAAGTAAGTAAGTAAAATAAATTTTTTTCAGGTATACAAAAAATACAGTTACATAGAATTATCATACATAGCAGCATATGTGTAAGAACCTAGGATAACCCAAAAAAGTCAGACAGAGTGACTTATTTCCATAATATGTCAATAATGTCAGCTAAGCTTGTACATGTAAATTTGTAGAATATATATATATATATATATATACGTATATATATATACGTATATATTATATATATATATATATATATATATATATAAATTATATATATATATATATATAATAATATATATATAATATATATATATAAAATATATATATATATAAAATATATATACATTATATAATAAATATATATATATATAATTAAAATAATATAAAAAATATAAAATATATATAAATATATAAATTTTATAAAATATATATATATATATATAATA
>NC_069433.1:5943373-5970873 GCF_026875155.1 Cherax quadricarinatus | reverse complement strand
ACTCCCTCCAACCTAAAAAACCCCTTCCCCCACTCATTCAATCACAAAATTACGAGAATCCCTAACGTTAGCTTTCTATACCCCTCTGAAAAGCCTGTTTTCCCCCTCCCCCCATAAAAATCTGTTACGACACTCGTACATAGAACTTTACCGAAAGAACCTTCCTTCTCTCCTCACTATCCCCCTCCCCCCCTCATCACCCACGACATATATAAAACTACCATGATATAATCAAAAACCTTAAAAACCCCGTCTAACCCACCCATACAGACTTTTTTTAAAACACGCAGAACCCACACCCCACGGCCCCCACCCTCTGTACCAACCCAATTCCACACCCGTTTCCTTTAAGGTATATGAATGAGAATAAAGGTTTTTAAGGGGGGGGGTTGCCACAAACCCGTGAGAGGGGGAGGGGGAGTATATTTTGGGAATGATGGGCAGTTGCTTTCCAGTGTGTTGTAGTTTATGTGTAGAAAATTCGCATATTATTGTATTTAGAAAGATGGGACTACATGCATGTTGGACTTGGACTTGCATAGAATTACTCTCTAACGCCTGAATGTTAAGGCTATTGATCAACGGATCCATTCAAATTAGATTTATTATTTTTATCAGTAATAGCATTCTTAATTTATTTATTATGTTTTTACCTATGACATAACACTTAAGTCATATTATTAGTGTTTCTATGTACATACAGTCTTAAGTCATATAGTGATTGTGTTTAGGGGCATTGTTAAAAAAATTTGTTTTACTTGTTAGGGAAGTATGTGGATTTTTTTGGTGTAGCCGCTACCTGGCTGGGGGTTTTTTACTTATACCTTTTTATTCTGTATGTTTTTTTATAAAATAAAGTTTTATTTTTTAATTTTGAATGAATAGGTTTACATGCTAAAATAATTCACATAATTTTTCCTTGGGTGTTTACTTTTGTTGCAACCTTTTTAAAAATTAAACTTTTGCGGTTTTTTTTTTCACCAGGTTTTAGTGTCCCTTGGGTAAAAAGCATGTATCACATTTAATTGTTTTTTAAAATTTTTTGTTCCAAAGTTACAAAATCACCATGATAGGGAATTTCCCATGATCCTTTAATTTAATTAAGATGCAATCAGTTGGTGATGGTTTATTTTGCGGGAGGGGGAGGGGGGGGGGAAATTGGGAAAAGTTTTTCTGCCTTCACAGGGATATAAATCTGTATAAAAGGGTTATATGGTGTGTGGGATTAGGGCGTCAGAACACTTTTGTCTTTGTAAAAACATTTTTGTAAGGGTGAAGGGAATTTGTGATTTAAAAATCATTTTGTGTACCTTTTAATATAATTTCCACCTTTATTTTTAAGTTTTAAATAAAATATAAAAAAAAAACAGCACCTAACCTCCTCTACCCGTCACAAAATAAACTACATGGAACCGTCTCACCCCTCCACAGAAAAAACCCCACCCCCCACCCCCTACAACCTGTCTGTTTCGTAGTATCTCACCAGACGGGAAGGATCCCACAGAAAACAAAAATCACCTCACGCGCCCGAGGTTTAACTTTATTTTACTAAACTAAACCAAATACCTTCCCTCATACATGGGGAACAAACCCTCAACTGGGAAAACGCCCTACCTACAATAACCACAAAAAACCCCTTATACAACCTTTCTCAGTTCCCCAAACCCAAACACACACCCTCAAAACGATTTCGCTTTCCCCTCAACTCTATTCCTCGATACCACATACCCACCCTTCAGTTCCTGTGTGTGTATGTGTGTGTTGTAGTGTTGTGTGTGTGGATGTGTGTGTGTGTGTAGTTGTGTGGGGTGAGGGTGGTGGGTGTGGGGGGGGTGAGTGTGGGGTGTGTTGGGGTGTGGGGTGTGGCCCTTTTGGTTACAAAATTTTTGACGCTCGTGTGCCACCCCGTGCGGCCCCCCTCGTGTGTTATGTTTGCGCGGCGCTATGGGGAGTTATAAATATTTGTATTTTAACTCTTTACAATTGTGACCATGTGGACGATCATGGTTCATTCTTTTTAATTTGTCAAGACGTAACCTGTATAGGAGTGAGGCGATTTATTACCTCTGTAATTGCCATGATTGTGACCAGATCTACCCCAGTTCATTACCTTTGTAACTAGTTCAGCTATCATAACTTTTGGGGGGCCAGTCCCTGGACCCATTATGTACCTTTTTAATCTTTTTGACTCCGCCCACAGGATGGGGAGGGGCTAAAAAAATATTAAACTAAAGTGTGTGTGGGTTTTGGTGTGTGTGTGGTGTGGTGTGTGTGTGGTGTTGTTTTACCACCTATTTTTGTGTGTCAGTTGAGAGTGGTGTGTGTTGTGGTGTGTGTGGGTGTGTGTGTGTGTGTGTGTGTGTGTGGTGTGACTCAACAATCAAATTTGCACCAAAAACTCTTACAGTTTGACCGGGGGTTGGGAATGTGAATTGCCATTATCTATAATTGTTTTATGATTTTAAACCATGATAAAAGTAAGTAAACCCTTCTACAGAATTTATTACCTTTGTAAAGTGATTCATTTCCTTTTACCTAGTTCAGCCATCACAACTTTGGGGAAAGGCCCAGTCCCTGGACCCTTTAAAGTACCTCTGTAATCTGAAAATACCTTTGAAAAACGGGGTTCATGTTTGGGTGACCAGACCTCCCTGGGGGGTTTCTTTTCCTTTGAAAATTTGTGAGTTATTCCCTCGTAATTTTGCCTCAGTATCAAAATTTTGGGAAAGCCCCGTCCCTGGCCCAATTATTTTACTCTGAAATCTTTTAAACTACCCCCCACGGGAAGGGGTTTTGGGGGTAAATAATAAACATAAAAAACAAAACAACCCAATTTTTCCTTTCCCCAAACTACCCCCCCTTTCCCCCCTCACCCCCCCCCCTTTCCCATTTAATAAACAACTTTTAAGCCCCCCGCTAAAATCCACCCCCCCCCCCAAAACCCCCCTGACTTACGGGGAAACATTAAACTTCCCCCCGTAAACCCACAACGTAAAACCCCCACAAAAAAATTTGTTCCCCCGCTTAGAATCCCCGAAAAACGTTTGCCCTGAAAAAGGGAACACAGCTGCAACATCCCCCAATTTTAAATTATACAAAAAAATGTTTGGGGGATTTATCACTCCTTTTAAAAGGTTGGTGCTGGGGTCTCCTAGACCCAAGCCCCCCACGATCCTTTCCAAAAAACCCCTACCCGATTTTTCCTCCCCGCCGCAACCAGGCACCCTTTAAAAAATAAACCACAAATTTTTAAAAAGGCCCAACGCCCCATTTTTTCCCCCCAACATTACACTCCCCCCCAACCCCCCCCCCAAAACCCAAAAACCCCAAGCCCCTTTTACTTCGCACTTTTTAACCGGGTTACCCTTTGGCACTTCCAAAAAATTTGCCCCAACCTCGCCCCAACACTCCCTTTTGACACCCCTTATGAAAGTCTTTCCAAACATTTCCCAATTATCCCCGGGCCCGGCCCCCTCCCCCCCCCCACATTTCCCCTCACAGGCGTACATAGGCCGGTCAACCTTTCTTTAAAAGGGGGGGTTCCTGGAAACACGCAAAAAAAATTTTTGGGGGAAAAGGGGCCCCCTTTTAAAGGGCCTCAAACCCTTGAAATTTTTTCCCCCCCCATACCCCCATTAACCCTGTTCCTCTTTTTTCCCCCCCTTGTCAATTTTTTACCCACTCGATATTTCCCCCCCCAAAACCCCCCGTCTCCAAAGTATAACCTGAAAAGCCCCTTTTCCCTTTTAAAACATTGCTCCCTGCCAATTAGGCCAACAAAGCCCCCCCTTCACCCCCCCCCTTGTTCCACAAAACTTCCCCCGGACCCCATGTCCTTCAATCATCGACCTTCCCGGAAAACCCAAAAACGGTTTTTGGGGAAAACCCCCCTTTCCCACAAAAAAAAATTTAAACCTTTTTCCTAAAATTTTTTGCAAACCTTATAGTTGCAAACAGCAGTGATTAGGGCCCTCAGTACCCCGAAGGGGGGGATTTCCCCCCTTGCCCCTTCGGGCCAAACCCTCCAACTGCTTTTTCCCCTGCGTCCCCCCCAAATTCCCCCTTCCCTTCATACAAATTAAAAAACCCTTTAACTTTTAAACCCCCAAATTAAACGTCCAATGTTGTAAAAAAAATTTCTACCGGGGGGCCGTAAAATCCCCGGGCGTTTCCCCTTTCTTCCCCCCCTTTAAACCCCTTTCATTTCCTCTCCCGAAATAGTCCCCCCTAAAGCCTTTCTATAAATTTTTAAAAAAAATTTAAACACGAAAACATACGTACAAAACCTTGTCCAACGCCCCGTCCCCCCACCCCCCACTGTCCAGTACTTCTGTACCAAGCTCCACATCGCACCCCCTCCCCTTCGTGGTTCGTACTCCTCCCCCTGCTTTTAAAATTTCCCCAAACCCAACTCCTTTTACCTTTTAAAACTTTTGGGTTAGCTGTCACCGCCTGCCTTTGTTTTTGATGCCGCCAAACACACGGCCCGGCTTGTCCCCCCAAAGCACTTCTTTCACCCCGGCCTGCACCTTTCATTTTTCAACCCCCTCAAACCCCCCCCTTTATTTCAGCTATTTCATAAAAGGGGAAAAATTTTCCCACCCACCCCCCCCCCCTAGGGAAAACCCCCTTAACCCATCCTCTAAATAGTTTTGGGCCCGCCATATTTTTAAAAATTTTTAATCGTTTTTTCCCTTTTCTCCCCATAAAAATTTCTAATTTTCCTTTTGGAACCCCCATCCCAAACCTTTTCACTTTGTCATCCACTCCCCCGTTCTTCCCCACTAAGCTCCCTCCATTGGACCTGAAAAAAAACCCCCCCCCCCTCCTCATCACCCCTAAAACCCCCTTATATTTAAAATTTTCCCAAAAACTTCTTTTTTGCGAGCGTTTCCCCCAAACCCCCCCCCCACCCCCACTGCCCCATGATCTGACTTTTTTTGCCCAAAAAAATACTGAAAGGGTTTACATCCCCTCCCTGAGAAAGGTAACTATTTTGTCTCGCAGCATAAAACCCCTCCTAAAAAACGTATATTAGTTCCCAAAACCCCCCCCCCAAAGGCATCACGTAACCTAACATCCCCTTAAAAAATCTCCCAAGAGCCACGACAAACAACCAGCCCCCTTTTTGGGGCGGGCATCAGCCACCCCGAATTTTCACTTTCCCGTCCCCCCCAACTTCGCCCCCCCGGGCCCGTGCCTTTAAGGAAAAAAAACAAAATCCTCACAACCAAAAAATTTTTTTTACCTTTATGGTTTTTTTCTGCCGGGCCCCATACACATCACAAAAGCCCCCGCTTTACCCAACCCCCCCCATCCACAGGAAAAACCCTTCCCTTTCCCCCTCCTCCCTCGCTTTTTCTGCAAAACAAAAGGGGTCCCTTTTCCCTTTATTAAAATTC
The DNA here is from genome assembly GCF_026875155.1 of Cherax quadricarinatus. NCBI lineage: Eukaryota > Metazoa > Arthropoda > Malacostraca > Decapoda > Parastacidae > Cherax > Cherax quadricarinatus. The sequence continues at coordinate 5,965,471 of NC_069433.1, read as the reverse complement.
CCACCCACCTTTTAGACGGGGAGATGGCCGGGTAAAAACTCGAAAAACCCGCCACCCCAAAACCCCCACCCCCTTTAAAATTGTGCTCGCAGGGGAAAACAACATCCACCTTGATTTTTTTCGGAAATTACGAAACCAATCTCTCTTATAACCTTTTACATAAACCCCCTTTAAATTTTCAGACATTACACTAAGGCCCCTGCTTCCTCTCATCATCTTTACAAATTCCCGAGCTTTTAATTTTGTTTGACCCTTTTTGGGGTGCTCTCTTTTTCCCCCCCCTTCTTCGGGGCCTCCCATCATGGCTACCACCAACCCAAAACCATACCCCTTTACACTTCACCCCCGTCTGTTTCCCCGGCCTTTGTGCGGCGTAAGGACGTCATCCAAATTTTGTAGCCGCCCTCTTTCTAGTGCAGTCATGTTTAAAAGTCTTGGTCGATTTTTTGGGCTCTCGTGCCCCCCCCTCCACCTGAGAAAGGTTTTTTAAGGGTTTAACCGGGGCAAAATTTCCAAAAAAACCCTCAGTTCCCCAAAATTAAACATGTCTCCGGCCCTTTTTTTAAACGAAAGGGCTCCTGAGGACCCCCACGCTCGATGTTTAAAGTTTCCCCCTCTTGGTGGTGGGCAAAATTTTTCAACCCCTCCCCCAATTCCTCCTCAAACTCAAGAACCTTCTCCTGTAATTGCTGCTCCTCCTTATCCACAGGAGACGATACCTGATCAGGCAGCTGGGGGAGGGACTCCAACTCACCGCCAGTCCTGTGTGCCCGATCCACTATCTCGCCCCACAAAACACCACGCCCTCCATCCGATGTTTGTTTCTCACCTGCCACCTTTGAAGCAGGAGCTGCGACGTCCACCACAGGTCCAGGCACACGTCTTCGCTTGTCACAGGTCGCCGCTATGTGATCATACTCACCACATAGGCGGCATGTACGTCGTTGTCCTGGGTACATTATCATTACCTGCGTCCTGAAATCTTGTAGATACACATAGGACGGTATTGGGTGCCTCAACGTCATTTTGAGGTTGAAAGAACCCTCTGGAAAACCAGCATAGGCACCTGCCGCCCATGTACCATGTTGAGCATAATGCACCGTCCCATATGTCTCAAAAACTTTCCTTATATCCGCCTCGTCCGCCTCAAAGGGAACGTTGCGTAACTTGATCCACGTATAATGCCGTGAAACATCTATCATTCTTACACTGACAGCTGGTGTGACGCTAAGACTTACGTCCTGAAACCTGGTGACTAACGATTCATAAACCGTAGCTGATAGCAGTTTGACGAAAATTCTTTGGCCTCCGTTTAATGCTACACCATACAAGTCACTATCTTGTATGCCATATGTCTCCCGGATGATCTTTGGCAATAAGACTTGCGCAGAACTAGGCGTTATCATTCCTTTAATTAAGTAGCTCAATGCCTACAGTATTTATCCGGCGTCTCAGACTAACCGCCATCTAGACAATCACAGTGCACCTATGTTGTTAGCAGAGGCGTGACAGCACCACCTCACACCACTGCAGCCAGGTAACTGACAAGGGAGCTCGCCTACAAACAGCAGAGGGGTGCAGAGCACAACCGCACTCTATCGTGGTCAGGCAGCGAATGAACTACAATATTAATCCTAATATGTATTATTTACTAACAATTTAAACCTATGTAAGTCTTCCTCGGAATGTAAAACTTTCAATTATTATTATTATAATCAAAAAGAAGCGCTAAACCTACAAATGTCATACAGAGCAGAATCTTTCAATTAGCATATTTATCTTACAGTCTCCAAGCTAGTATCTGTTGTTTGGTTGGCTGTTAAGGGTTCCTACGACTGCCGCATCAACTTATTTACAAATGAATCCGGTCGGTGGAATTTTTGGTCTCAATAAATTTCCAAGGTATCCAGGCCTAGCTGACATCAATGACATACTACTATATATAGAAAGCCACTTATTATACAGAGCATTTCGGGCAAATTAGGACAATTTTGTCCCAGGATGCAACCTACACCAGTCGACTAGCACCCAGGTACCTATTTTACTGCTAGGTGAACATGGACAGCAGATGTCTTATGAAAATACGTCCTAATGTTTTTCAGCTGTACCGGTTATGATAGACATCAGTTGCAGAACAAGCTTTCATTGGGCAGTGGCGGATTTACCAATAAGCAAATTATTTGGCAGTTTACGACCCAAATCATTAACTGCTTCCTTCTTAACCCTTTGCGAGTTATGCTCCTATCTGTAACATTGACCATTTGTGGTTGCCTGAGGATCCCTGCACGACCACAAATATTTATTTACATGTTATACACACTTTCGATTCTGAAATCCAAGAAAATCAATAAAAATGTTACTATTTAAAGGGGTGGATGGGTAAGCCAGTGGAAGGCTTCGGTCAGATAACCAAAAGCTCCAGTGGTGGGTCATATGAATAAGACCCGAGTCAGGAAACACTTGTTTTATTGCCTGACGAATCTTACCTAACCTAACCTGAACTCCAAACTCATTTTTTAAATCTCTTTTCATATTTATTTTGATACCTGCTTTTTGAAAAATCAGGTTAAACAACAACATACAGGCAGCGGACCAGTGGCAGTCATACAAAGTTTAATTTCCACTGGTGCAACAGCTGACAACAGTGAGGGGCCCCTCATGAATGTTGAACTGCTGAGGGCTCCTGGACCTCTAAATCTGCCAATATTGGAACACTATACACAAATGACCCGCACATAAAAGAGAGAAGCTTACGACGACGTTTCGGTCCGACTTGGACCATTTACAAAGTCACACTTCTCTCTTTTATGTGCGGGTTATTTGTGTATCGTTCCAGTCACGGTATTGTGTCTTTTTTTGTTATTATTGGAACACTGTCTCACTCTTAATAAAGCAAAAGTCTTTTCTACAACCTATCTATTTTTCTTCATGCAAGACAATCTAGAGACATCATACATCGTTCCGTAGTAGATTAAAGTTTCAGGATGTTGCAACTTACACTTAAGTTTAAGAATATGGCACTACATCTGAAGTGAGTATATGTCAGGTAGATATTCTTACCAAATAAAATTTATATGAAACGTGACTTATCATATGGACCTCCAGATAACAGCTTATTGTTGACAAGTAGATGTAAATTATTAGAACAAGTGTTTTATATTCATATCATATTACATAAGTTTCTTAAGTTGTTTGGAACGGCTTAGATTGGTCAGCTAAGTAGCCATGGTCCGTTGAAGGTGGCAGTGGTTGAGGTGTGGCAGGCTGGTGTAGCATGCTAGTGTGACATGCTATTGTGACATGCTGGTGTGGCATGCTAGTGTGGCATGCTATTGTGACATGCTAGTGTAGCATGCTAGTGTGGCATGCTAGTGTAGCATGCTAGTGTAGCATGCTAGTGTGGCAATGCTAGTGTGGCATGCTATTGTGACATGCTGGTGTGGCATGCTAGTGTGGCATGCTAGTGTGGCATGCTAGTGTAGCATGCTGGTGTGGCATGCTTGTGTAGCATGCTAGTGTGGCATGCTAGTGTAGCATGCTAGTGTGTCTGGCTGGTGTAGCATGCTAGTGTGCCAAGGCCAGAATCATGACTGGCGGAGTTGACATGGTACTGTAAGTCAGTGATACCCTGTGCACTTGTGATTATTAGGATAGTTGACTAGTGGCAAGGTAGTAGTTAGTTAAAGTTGCCATACTCTCTGAAGGAAGCCAGGAAGGAGGCTCCAGCCGTGTGCAGGAAGTCGTACTGCTCCTGTTGGGATTATTATTATTATTTAGTGCTAGTTTTGGTAATAGTATTGGTAGTAGCAGCAGTAGTAATAACAGAAGTAGCAATAGTAGTAGTAGTAATAGTAGCAGTAATAGCGGTAGCAGTAGTATATTCTCAGGGAAACAATAAATCAGTAGGGGCTAAACAGCAACTAGAGAATGGAAGGCAATCAGGTTTGGTTTGAGAGTGATGGACAGCTTCAATACCTTGGATCAAGAACCTTTCATCAGCTTCAAGGTCTCAAGGTACCCCTCCCCTCTCTACCCTTAATACACTGGATGATATTTTCTATTTTTTTTGTCATAACTAAAACTGTTTCCTCCAGTCATAACTAAAACTGTCTCCTCCAGTCATAACTAAAACTGTCTCCTCCAGTCATAACTAAAACTGTCTCCTCCAGTCATAACTAAAAACTGTCTCCTCCAGTCATAACTAAAAACTGTCTCCTCCAGTCATAACTAAAACTGTCTCCTCCAGTCATAACTAAAACTGTCTCCTCCAGTCATAACTAAAACTGTCTCCTCCAGTCATAACTAAAACTGTCTCCTCCAGTCATAACTAAAACTGTCTCCTCCAGTCATAACTAAAACTGTCTCCTCCAGTCATAACTAAAACTGTCTCCTCCAGTCATAACTAAAACTGTCTCCTCCAGTCATAACTAAAACTGTCTCCTCCAGTCATAACTAAAACTGTCTCCTCCCAGTCATAACTAAAACTGTCTCCTCCAGTCATAACTAAAACTGTCTCCTCCAGTCATAACTAAAAACTGTCTCCTCCAGTCATAACTAAAACTGTCTCCTCCAGTCATAACATAAAACTGTCTCCTCCTCATAACAAAAACTGTCTCCCCCCGTCAACAAAAAACGTTACCCCAGTCATAACAAAAACTGTCTCCTCCAGTCAAACTTCGATAGTTTTGATGAATTGTGGTCTGTGTGAAAATGGAGCACAACACGAACCGTCCACCCCCTGTAGCGCTGGACCTGGCCCCCGGGTGTAACAACCCATCATACCCCCCCCCCGTCCACCCCCCCGCCACACATTTTTGCCTAGACCAAAATCCCAGCTAACATCCTCACTTACCGAATCAGTGTTTATACGGTGCTCACAGACTGCACTAAACACAGAGTACAAGACCGGTGACTTACTTGCGGTGAAGAGGCTGGCCCTGTGTCCGGTGCCGGGATGCACCTCTCCACACCCCGCAGGGGACGGGGGAGCGGCAGGGGGTCAGTGAGGGCCCCCCCTTCCATCAACAAAACACGATGTAGGGGGCGCTGGAATCGCTGTAAAAGGACACAGTGAAAAAAAAAAAGGCACAGTCCCGTAAATGGAATCATAAAAAAGTAACTCACACGGGGGAAAAAGAAAATTATGACGACGTTTGGTCGACTTGGCCCATTAACTAGTCACGGGTAGAAATTATTGGTCCAGGTAGACCGAAGCGTCGCTTATGTTTCTCCAATGTGGGGGTTGTTTGTGTCCCTACAAAATTTAGCCCATGAAGTCACCCATCACTTGAACAAGCCCCAAATTAAAGCAATGAAATTATACCATTTAAAAAGGGCAAAAAAATCTGTAAAAAAATTTTAAATTTGTTAATACTGAATCTTGTTAGCCAAATTGTGAACGTATCAGTCACGACCTTTATACTTTCAGCTACTAAAACCCCCGCTTTTTTCTGAACCTGAGACCAAACCCCCCGCATGATAGTGGATGTCTTTGTCCCTACCAAATCAAGATTGTAATTACACATTGAACTAGAAAAATAAAAACCTAATCCTAAAGGCCCAAATTTTTGTCAATTATGACTTGGGCCAGGATTTGTACGTAGACTCAGGAATTTGGGAAAAGGCCTGCTGACCATGAGTTGTCTTCTGTTGTGTTTTGCCCTCCTCGCTGGGGGTACGCGGGTAGTCCTGCAACACAATAAGTTATTTTTAGCCAGAAGCTCTTTTAGAAATTTAGGACAGGTATTATAATATTTTATGCAAATTAGTCACTTTTGACTTTTGGGGGGGGTTTTCCTAGGAATCTAAAACATGTTACATGTATGTAATTTGTGTAACTATTTAGGATTGTATTTAAAAAAACTCTTACTAGAAAGATTTTTGCCAATTTCCCTGGGAAAAACCAAAAGTCAGAAAAAGTGTTTTATTTCCATTGGGCCCTTGTAGTATCTTATTTTTTAAAACCTTAAAGAAAACAGTAAGAAACTCAATTGTGTTAAAATCATTTACAAAAAAAAGGAGAAAACAGGAAATAAGGAAAAACTAAGCTATTTACAAAACTTTAACGACAGTTACAGGTTAGTGATGTTGAAGAAAAGTGCTGAAGGTCAAAATGGGGCTTTCAAAAAATTAACCACAAAGTTGCGAAAATAAATTATTATTAATACATACGGGGGGTTTTTTGAGGAAAAGTAGGAGGGACTCCCCCAGAGGGAACTGTCTCTCGTACACCAGACCCAGATTGTCCAGTGTGTGTGTTGGGATGCTCTCCCGGGAAGCATTCCGTACGTTTAAGCACATAACACATATAAAATATATTGCAAATGTCAAAAATAAGTGTCTTTATGGTAGGTTAGCATATTATATTTTAAATATAAAAATAAAATATATATATATATATATTTATATATATATTATATATATATATATATTATATATTTTATATTATATTTTATTTAAATATACTTTTTTTTTTCGCCGGATTTTTCCCCCGGCCCCGGGTCTTTTCCCAAAGAGTGGGCCCCGGCCTTGGCCCCTATCGGGTGATGTCTGAGACCTAAGTTCCTATCGGAGCAGGTACAAAAAAACCCCTTCATTTTTTGGCCCAAAGTGTCCCCGGGCCCTACCCACATTCCCCCCAACACGGGGCTGTAGGGAGAACTAGGCCTTGGTTGCCTTGCCCCGCCCAAAGGGCTCGTGGGGGATGGCAGTTTGTGGCTGCAGGTAGCAGTTTTAAGCATTTTGTTCTGAAATTTAGGAAAAAACAGTATTTTATTTCTTAGTTGAAGAACAGGGCTCTTTAAAAATTAATTTCAATTTGAAGTTTTTTTGGAACTCGATTTTGCATCCCCTATTTTCCCATTGTCTTTTCCAAAATGGTTTTTTTTGTGTGAAAATAAAGGATTTTTTTTCCCCCTTTTTTTTAAACTTATTTGCACTAAAAGGGTTTGGTTTTTGTAATTTTACATAATTTTTAAGATTTTTATTTTTTTTTACTGAACAGAGTTAATACAGTATATAAGTACGTTTTCTACTGGTTTTAACTTGGGTGGCAGGTTGTCCCCTGGTGGCAGCGGTGGGTAGGGGAGTGTTGTCCCCGGTGGAGCGGTGGGAGGCATGTTGTCCCCCGTGGCAGTGGTGGGTAGGCCGTGTTGTCCCTGGTGGCATGGGGGGTTTGGCAGTGTTGTAGGGGCAGTGGTGGGTAGGCATTTTTTATTGGCAGTGGTTTTTTGGGGGGCAGGTTGCCCCGGGGGCAGGGTTTGGGGGCTTTTTGTCCACGGGGCAGCGGGGGTGGGGGGTGGAGTTTGTAGGTGGGAGCGGGGGGTAGGGTTTTCCTGGTGGCAGGGGGGGGCAGGTTGTCCAAGGTGGCGGTGGGTAGGCAGTTTGTCCCTGGTGGGATGGGGGAAAGGGGTGTTTTCCCTGGGGCGGGGGGTAGGCAGTGTTTTCCACTGGTGGCAGGGTGGGGGGAGGCAGTGTTTCCCCCGGTGGCGCGGTGGGTAGGCATGTTTTTCACTGGGGCAGGGTGGGTAGGGGAGGTTGTCCACGGGGCAGTGGTGGGAGGAGGTTTTCACTGGGGCAGTGGGGGTAGGCAGTGTGTCCACTGGTGGCAGGGTGGTAGGCGTGTTGTCCCCTGGTGGCAGTGGTGGGGAGGCAGTGTTGTCCACTGGGGCAGGGTGGGTAGGGAGTGTTGTCCACTGGGGGCAGGGGGGTAGGCAGTGTTTCCACGGGGGCAGGGTGGGGAGGGGGTGTTGCCCCTGGTGGCAGTGGTGGGGGAGGGGAGTTTTGCCCCGGTGGCAGTGGTGGGGAGGCAGTGTTTTCCACTGGGGCAGGGTGGGGAGGCGTGTTGTCCACTGGGGGGCAGGGTGGGAGGCAGTGTTGTCCACGGGGGCAGGGTGGTAGGCCGGTTTCCCTGGTGGCGGGTGGGTAGGCAGTGTTGTCCATGGTGGCAGGGTGGGTAGGCAGTGTTGTCCACTGGTGGGAGTGGGGTAGGGGAGTGTTGCCAAGGTGGCGGGGGGGTAGGCAGTGTTTTCCCTGGTGGGGCCGGGTGGGGAGGGAGTGTTTCCCTGGTGGCAGGGGGGTAGGCAGTGTTGTCCACTGGTGGCAGTGGTGGGGAGGCAGTGTTTTCCACGTGGCGGGGTGGGTAGGGGGTTGTCCCCTGGGGCAGTGGGGGAGGCAGTGTTTGTCCACTGGTGGCAGTGGTGGGTGGCAGTGTTGTCCCTGGGGGCAGGGTGGGTAGGCAGTGTTTTCCACTGGTGGCAGGGTGGGTAGGCAGTGTTGTCCATGGGGGAGGGGGGTAGCATGTTGTCCATGGGGCAGGGTGGGGAGGCAGTGTTTTTCCACTGGTGGCAGGGGGGAGGCATGTTTGTCCACTGGTGGCGGTGGGTAGGCCCCTGTTTGTCCATGGTGGCAGTGGTGGGTAGGGGATGTTGTCCCCGTGGCGCGTGGGTAGGCAGTGTTGTTCACTGGTGGAGGGTGGGGGACAGTGTTGCCCGGTTGGGGGGTGGGTAGGCGTGTGTCCACTGGTGGCAGTTAGGGGGGGGGTTTGGCAGGTGTCCCCTGGGGGCAGTGGTGGGTGGCGTGTTGTCCACGGGGCAGCGGGGGTAGGGAGTGGTTTTACTGTGGCGGGTGGGTAGACAGTGTTGCCCCTGGTGGCAGTGGTGGGTAGGCGTGTTGTCCACGTGGCAGGGGGGTAGGAGTTTGTCCACGGGGGCAGGGGGGTGGGGCAGTGTTGTCCCCTGGGGGACGGGGGAGGCAGTGTTGTCCACTGGGGCGCGGTGGGTGGCATTTTTGTCCACTGGTGGCAGTGGGGGTGGCATGTTGTCCCCTGGTGGACGGTGGGTAGCATGTTGTCCATGGTGGCGGGTGGGTAGGCCCCTGTTGTCCACTGGTTGGCAGGGGGGTGGCGTGTTGTCCCCTGGGGGCAGGAGGGTGGGAGGTTTTCCCCAAGGGCAGGGGGGTAGGCAGTTTGTCCACTGGTGGGAGCGGTGGGTAGGCAGTGTTTCCATGGGGGCACGGGGGAGGCAGGTTTCACTGGGGCAGCGGTGGGTAACAGGTTGTTTCCCTGGGGGCAGCGGGGGTGCAGTTTGTCCCTGGGGCAGCGGTGGGTAGGCCCCGGTGTCCACTGGTGGCAGCGGTGGGTAGGGGTTTGTCACTGGTGGCCGGGGGGGAGCAGGTTGTCCCCCTGGTTGGGGAGGGTGGGTAGGCGTTTGTCCACTGGGGGCGCGGTTTGGGGAGGCGGTTTGTCCATGGTGGCGGGTGGGTAAGTTTGCCACTGGGGGCAGGGTGGGTAACAGTTTGCCACTGGTGGGAGGGTGGGTAGGGAGGTTGTCCAGGTGGGCAGCGGGGGGTAGGCAGTTTGTCCCCTGGGGGCAGTGGTGGGTAGGCAGTGTTGCCACTGGGGGCAGCGGGGGTAGGCGTTTGTCCGGTGGCAGCGGGGGGGTAGGCGTTTGTCCACTGGTGGCAGCGGTGGGTAGGCAGTATTGTCCACTGGGGCATGGTGGGTTGGCAGGGTCCACTGGTGGCAGGGTGGGAAAGGAGTGTTGCCCCCGGTGGCAGCTGGGTAGGCGGTTGCCCCCTGGGGGCAGGGGGGAGGCGTTGTCCCCGGTGGCGTGGTGGGTAGGCGTGTTTCCCTGGTGGGGGTGGGTAGGCAGTGTTGCCCGGTGGGAGCGGGGGGTAGCGCGTTTTTCCACTGGTGGGCAGCGGTGGGGAGGGTAAAATTTTCCCCCTGGTGGCAGGTGGGTGGCTTTGCCCTGGGGCAGGGTGGGGGGGCAGGTTGTCCACTGGTGGCCCTGTGGGGAGGCAGGGTTTTCCCCCTGGTGGCAGCATGGGTGGCGGTTTTTCCACGGTGGCAGTGGTGGTGGCAGTGTTGTCCACTGGTGGCAGTGGGGGGGGTGCATGTTGTCCCCCTGGTGGCACGGGGTAGGCTGTTGCCACTGGGGGCAGGGTTGGGGAGGAATGTTGTCCACTGGTGGCAGGGTGGGTAGGCGTTTGCCACGGGGCGCGGGGGGTAGGCAGTGTTTTCCACTGGGGGCAGCGGTGGGGAAGTGTTTGTCCCCTGGGGGCAGCGGTGGGTAGGCAGTAAATTTCCACTGGTGGCAGCTTTGGGAGGCAGGTTTTTTCCCCCTGGTGGCAGCGGGGTAGCAGGTTGGGCCACTGGGGCGCGGTGGGTGGCAGTTTTTCCACGGTGGGAGCGGTGGTAGGCAGTATTGTCCACTGGTGCAGTGTGGGGAGGGCAGGTTGTCCCTGTGGCAGCGGTGGGTAGGCAGTTTTTCCCCGGGGGGGCAGCGGTGGGTAGGCGTTTGTCCACTGGTGCAGGGTGGGTAGGCAGTTTGCCCTGGTGGCAGCGGTGGGGGAGGGAGTGTTGTCCACTGGTGCAGGGTGGGGGAGGCTTTTTGTCCACTGGTGGCAGGGGGGGTAGGCGTTTGCCATGGTGGGAGCGTGGGAGGCTGTGTTTTCCCCTGGTGCAGTGGGGGGTAGGCAGGTTGTCCCCTGGTGGCGTGGTGGAGGGAGTGTTGTCCATGGTGGCGCATGGGTAGGCTGTTGTCCACTGGTGGGGGGTGGGTAGCAGTGTTGTCCACTGTGGCAGGGGGGGAGGAGTGTTGTCCACTGGGGCAGGGTGGGTAGCATGTTGCCCTGGTGGGAGCGGTGGGTAGGGAGTTTGTCCATGGTGGCAGCGGGGGGTAGCGTGTTGTCCACTGGGGGCAGGGTGGGGAGGCAGTTGCACGGTTTGGAAAACGGTGGGGGAGGCAGTTTGTCCATGGTGGAAGGGGGGTGGGTAACAGGTTGTCCACTGGGGGAGCGGTGGTAGCAGTTTGTCCACTGGTGGAGCGGTGGGTAGGCCGCGTTGTCCCTGGTGGCAGCGGTGGGGAGGCAGTGTTGTCACTGGGGGCACGGTGGGAGGGAGGTTGTCCCTGGGGGCAGGGTGGGTGGGAGTGTTGTCCACTGGGGGCAGCGGTGGGGGAGGCAGGTTGTCACTGGGGGCGTGGGGGGGAGGCAGGTTGTCCACTGTCAGCGTGGGAGGCTTTTTGTCCACGGGGCAGTGGGGGGTAGGCAGTTTGTCCATGGTGGCAGGGTGGGGAGGGGTGTTGTCCACTTGGCAGCGGTGGGTGGCAGTGTTTCCCCCGGGGGCAGGGGTGGAGGCGTGTTTTCCCTGGGGCAGCGGTGGGGGCGTGTTGTCCATGGGGGCAGCGGTGGGAAGAGTGTTTCCACTGGGGGCAGCGGGGGTAGGGGTGTTTTCAGGGGCGCGGTGGGTAAGCAGGTTGCCACGGGGGCAAACGGTGGGTAGGGAGGTTGTCCACTGGTGGGACGGGGGTAGGGAGTGTTTTCCACTGGGGCCGGTGGGTAGGGTGTTTCCCCTGGTGGCAGGGGTGGGGAGGCAGTGTTGTCCCTGGGGGCAGCGGTGGGTAGGCGTGTTGTCCACTGGTGGCAGGGTGGGTAGGCAGGTTGTCCACTGTGGGAGCGGTGGGTAAGCCGTTTGTCCCCGGGGCAGCGGTGGGTAGGGGTGTTGCCCCTGGTGGCAGCGGTGGGGGAAGCAGTGTTGTCCACTGGGGGCAGCGGTGGGTAGGGATTTTCCAGGGGGCAGCGGTGGGTAGGGAGTGTTGTCCCCTGGGGCAGCGGGGGGTAGGCATGTTGCCCCTGGTGGAGCTGGGGGAGGCAGTGTTTCCACTGGGGCAGCGGGGGTAGGCAGGTTTTTTCCACTGGGGGCGCGGGGGTAGGCAGTGTTTTTCCCCTGGTGGCAGCGGGGGTGGGGAGTGTTTTTCCCTGGTGGCACGGTTAAAGGGATGTTGCCCTGGGGGCAGCGGGGGTAGGCAGGGGTCCCCTGGTGGCACGGTGGGGAGGCAGTGTTGTCCCCCGGTGGCCGCGGGGGGTTAACAGGTTGTCCATGGTGGCAGCGGTGGGTGGCAGTGTTGTCCCCGGTGGCAGCGGTGGGGAGGGCAGGTTTTCCCCTGGTGGCAGCGGGGGTAGGCGTGTTGTCCCCGGTGGCAGGGGGGTAGGCGGTTTTCCAGGTGGCAGCGGTGGGTAGCGGTTGTCCCTGGGCAGCGGGGGTAGGCGGTGTCCATGGGGGGCCGGTGGGAGGCAGGTTTCCATGGGGGCGGGTGGGAAAGGGAGGTTGTCCCCCTGGTGGGAGCGGTGGGGGTTTTGACGTGGGGTTTTTTCCACTGGTGGCAGGGTGGGTAGCAGTGTTGTCCACTGGTGGCAGCGGTTTTGGGTAACAGTGTTTCCCCTGTGGCAGTGGTGGGTAGGGCAGTGTTTTCCACGGGGCAGTGGTGGGTAAGTGTTGTCCCGGGGGCAGCGGTGGGGAGACAGTGTTTTCCACGGTGGCAGTGGGGGTAGGCAGTGTTGTCCATGGTGGCGGGTGGGGAGCGTGTTGTCCACTGGTGGGTGGTGGGTAGGCAGTGTTTCCCCTGGTGGCATGGGGGTTTGGCATGTTGTCCTGGTGGGGAGCGGGGGTAGACCGTTGTCCATGGTGGCCCGCGGGGGGGTAGGGAGTGTGTCCCCTGGTGGCAGCGGTGGGTGGCAGGTTTTCCACTGGTGGCAGCGGGGGGGGTAGACAGCGTTGTCCCTGGTGGCAGCGGTGGGTACAGTGTTGTCCACTGGGGGGCGCGGTGGGTAGCGTGTTTTCCCCCTGGGGGCAGCGGTGGGTAGGCAGTGTTTTCCCCTGGGGGCGCGGGGGTAGACATTGTCCACTGGTGGCGTGGTGGGAGGCTGTTTTTTCCACGTGGCAGCGGTGGGTAGGCAGTGTTTTCCCCTGGTGGCACGGTGGGTAGCAGTGTGTCCAGGTGGCTGGGGGTAGGCAGGTTTTCCACTGGTGGAGTGGTGGGAGGGAGTGTTTTCCATGGGGGCAGCGGTGGGTAGGCTGTTGTCCCTGGTGGAGTGGGGGGTAGGCAGTGTTTTTCCACTGGGGCAGCGGTGGGTAGGGGGGTTGTCCCCTGGGGGCAGGGTGGGAGGGAGTGTTGTCCACTGGGGCAGCGGGGGGTAGGCAGTGTTTTCCGGGGGCGGGGGGGCTGTCCCTTCAGCTTACTGGTACTGTGGGGGGGTTAGGATTTCCCCTGGGGCAGCGTGGGGGCCCGGGCCCCTTCCGGTGGGTCAGGGGTCTGTCCAGGCTGGTTTACTGGGGGCGCACCTTTTCCCCTTCATGTTATTCCCCTGGGGAAACGGGGGGGGTTTATTTTCCCCTTGCGGGTTAATTTTCCCTTGGACTGGGGAAAGAATTTTTACAAAATAAACCTTTAACTGTTAAAGGGTTTTTGGATCAAACCCCCAGCCCCTTTACCAGGGCCTTATTTTATAACCAGGGTTTTTTTGTGGTAAAAAAATTTTTTCCCTAAAATTTAATAAATGATAAAAGAAAAAATGTTTTAATTTTTTTTTTTGGTTTATAATTTTATTAAACTAATTGGGGGGAAAAAATAAAAACCTGATTAGTAAAAATAACCCATTTAAGATTTTTTTTTTTAACATATAAATTTTTTTTTATTTTATTATTTTAATTTAATAAAATAATAATTTAAAAATATAATATTATAATTTTTATTAAATAATTATAAAAAAATAAAAAAATAAAAAATTTTTAAAAATAATAAAATAAATTATTTTTAAATATAATATATATATATAATTTAAAATTATATATTATATTAAAAAATAAATTCCCCCTTGACGACCTTCATGTCCATACCATTAAACCCCGACCACGTTGATTCTGGGACTCCGGGTTTTCCCGAAATTTTTTGCAGGAAAAACCATCCTGTTTTTGCTGTATCAAAATGACATTCCATTATTGGGAGTGTTATTGCCTTAGTATAAGTTTTATTTATTATGAAAAATCTTTTTAAATTAGATAATAGTGTCTCTTGTTCAGGTGTTTTAGGTTAGTTTACAATTTCCTGGTAAAGTCTTGGCTTCTGTTAAAGGGGGGGCACAACTGGTTTTTCCCAAAATTAAAACTCATATCCTTTGGCAGTTTTTTAACTTTGCAATGAAAAACCCAAAAAAATTTTGTTGTGGGGGAAAAAGAAAAATTTTAAAAATTTTCTTTAAAGGGGAATTCAATTGTAGTCCTTAAGGAATTAAACAAAAGTATGGGGCCTGGTAGAACAATGATGAAAAATTTATTAATTTTTTAATATCTTTATTAAAATTTGGAAAAAAGAAAAATTTAAAAAATTTTAACAGGGTAACCGGTGAAGAATTTCTTAAATTTTAAAGGGTTAAAAATTCCAGACGGATTTGTAAAAGGAGACTGCGGTATTATTGGAAACGTTGGTTCTATTTTTTAATTAAGAGAGGAATAAGGGAAAACTCAATTATTTTACGAAATTTCCGGGAAAGTCCCGGGTTAGGTTAAAAGGGTTCCAGCGTACTATCGCTGCATGAATGTTAACCAACTATTACGGGTAAAGGGTTTTCCCCATTAAGAAGAGACCCTTTCCACCCTCGGGATTACGCACTTATGGGGGTAGGAAAATTCCCAGAAAGTTTCAAGGGGGAAACCCCTTTTTAAACCATTCCCCCCCAGTTGGAACCACGGCAGAAGGGTTAGTAACCCTGCTTCTACTAGTGAAGGATCCCCCCAATACCCCATTACTTAAACACTTACCCAAAAAATGACTAGATGAACATAACTCACCGTATTCTCCACCAGTCTCGTTCGTCCCTCCCTCAGGTGAACCAGGGCCAAGTGTGGGTCAATGTAACCACTGGTATTGAGCTGGTCCAGCATCAACAGCACCAACAACACTGTCCCCGTCCTCCCGATCCCAGCACTGTGGGAGAGAGAGAGAAATATTCACACTTTCCCGCTCACCTGTTAACCCTTTTTGGGGCCTGTTCCTACTAGGCCTTTTGTGTATCCATATGCTTTGCGCTACCCTCCACAGAATGGATATGGGGTGCACAATAAACTAGCCACTTCGGGGGGCAAAATCTTACCCAGTTCTGTTCCAAAGTCAAGGGCACAAGATAAAACATTCGGAAAACAAAACATATCACTAATGCGCATTAAATATTTTACCCCCAAAGTCACTACTGCAATCAGCATAAAAAAATAAAAAAAAATAAAAAGTTTTTCCCCGCATATGTTTATGAGTGTAAGATGGGACATCTGTAAGCTGGTCCAACAACACCTGTAAGCTGGTGGTACAGCACCTGTTAAGCTGGTGGTACAACACCCGTAAGCTAGTGGTACAGCATCTGTAAGCTGTGGTACAGCACCTGTAAGCTGGTGGTACAACACCGTAAGTGGTGGTAAAAACACCTGTAAGTGTGGTACACACCCGTAAGCTGTGGTACAGCACCGTAGTGGAAAGGCTGGTGGTACAGACCTGTAAGCTGGTGGTACAGCCCTGTAAGCTGGTTGGTACAACACCTGTAAGCTGGTGCCCAACAAACACCCTGAAGCTTGGTACAACACCTGTAAGCTGGTGCCACAACACCTGTAAGCTGGTGCCACAAAAACCTTTTTGGTAAAAGAAGGTGTTACAACACCTGGTTTTTATCGAGGGGTAAATATCATTACCGTTATCACCTGTAAGTTTTTTTGAAAATGCTTATTTTCTTTTTGCAGGGGGGGCCCAAAGGTGGCCCCCCCCTTTAAAACGGTAAGGTACCCCAATTTTAAAAAAAGGGGTGGTTGGTAAAGAGATCATACCTGCAGGCCCCCCGTCCCCGGGCCAGTGGGGGCCCCCAAAGGTCGGGGTTGTTGTTCATCGGGGCCCCAGTCCATGGGGATTCGGGGGCACTCCATGATCGGGCCCCGGGAAAATTGTTTAAAAATTTGGTAAGTCCCCGACCGGGGTGCAGGTGCCCCAAACCCGCAGGGGGGAACGCCCCCCAAGATGCAACTCTTTTAAAAATAGTAATGAGTGGGCGATAAAGGGGAGGAGAAGTTTTTTTGGGGGGGGAAACTGTCTCGAGTTTTTGAAAATTTTTGGGGACCCAGGGGAGAAAAATTAAAAACCCTATTTTTTGGTTTTTGCTTGATCTTTCTTTTGTTTTTGTTGTTGTTATCCCCGGGGCCCCTTTATGGTGTACGTTTTGTTGTAACTATTTGGGCCCTTTTAAATTACCCCCAAAACAAACAGTTTCATGGATTCTCCTCTCCCCTCCCCAACTTTCACTCCCCCCAACAAAAAACCATTATATCTCACCCCCCTTTTCCCCTTTACTCCCCAAAATTTCCCCCCGTTTTAATTAATAGCTCTCATTTCCCCCACAAAAAACCCCTCACCCCCCTTTTTTCCCCTTATCAAGGGAAAATTTTCAGGTACGTAGGAAGAAGCCCATTGCCCGAGGGGAAAAATAAAAATTTTTAAAACAGGGGTTGTATTTTGGTATGTTTTCAATTAAAAAAAATTGGGATAAATAAAGTGAGAGAAATTATATGTGAAATTTAAAAATTTGGTGTTTAGAATTTTATCTACTGATAATGGACACAGGGTGAAACCCACGGGGGAAATTTTATTGGGGAAAACTTTTCCCCCCCACAGGGGCTTCTTCGGGGCCTTTTTTAAAAGGGAAAAAGATGAAGATGGGAGTTTGAGGAAATCAGTCCCCCACCGGCCCCTGTTTCCCTAAAACCCCTTTCTAATCCCCCAAATTTCCCTGTTTTAAAGGACTTTTTGGAATTTCCCTGTGTGGCAAAAACGCCCTAAAAAAAGTACCCAATTTGTTCCACATGGTCAAAAAAAATTTAAAATTGCCTACTGAAAATTTATAATGTGTTATCTATATGTGGTTGCAGGGGGTTTTGGGAGCCTTGCCCCTTTGGCCCCCCGCCTTTATTTAAAAACTTGTGGGGAACTCATTTGCCCCCCTTACCCCTCGTGGCCCTTTTAACCTCTCTTAAAAACGTGACAGAACCCCCCTCCAAAAACTCAATATGTTGAACCCGGTGCTGATGAAGGCCCCCGATCCAAGAATTTGGAGAAATCTCCCTTTTGCCTTTTTAAAACCTAATTTTCCTCCCATCCCCAAAACCACGTATGACCCGTTGGGTCAAGTCTTTGAAACATAAATGTAATACTTTTTTACACGTCCCCCCCCCTTGACCCCGGGGAAGATTTTAAAAACCGAAGGTCACCCGTTAAAAAACGCTCCCCCTGGGGCCCAGAAAAACGAGAAAACCTTCACCTCCCCAAAAAACAAATTTTTAAACTTTAGCATTTCGGAGACTGACGTTAAAGAAGTCATCCAGTCCCACAGGAGGCATTAAAAATAATAAAATAATAAAAAACTAAAAAAATAAAATATTAAAAAAATAAAAAAAATAAAAAATTTACTAAAAATAATAAAATCTTTTTTTACACAAGAACATGAAAAAAAGGTTACAGCCTAGCTGCCTCGTGCCCTTTTTTACATATGGGAAAAGCCACTTGTTTTGCAGACCCTTTCGGGAAAAATTAGGACAGTTTTGCCCCAGGAAGCGACCCCCCCCCCTTTCCATTAACCCCCCAGGTACTTTTTTTTAAAAATGAGGGATAAACCCAGGGGAAACAGGTGTTTTAAGGGAAACACGCCCCTTAAAATGTTTCCCGTCCGTCCGGGGGGGGGAAAACCCTGGCCCTCGTTTTGTGGTTGAGTGCGAAGCAGTAAAACCCGGGAAAACCCCCTAAGTGCCTTTGGGGTTTTGGCTGGCCCTGTAAAGTTTGCGGTACACCGGGAAAAAATTTTGGACCCGGTTTTTTTTTATTTTGCCTCTGAATACAATCCCAACAGGTTGTAGGGAAAGAAAAAGTCCCAACATTTAAGGTACCTGTCTTCATGGTCCCTTTCGTTTTAAATTATCGGGAAAACCCCCTTTAATAAAGGGGGGGACAAAACCAGGGAAAGGGGTTTGGGGGTTTGAACCCTGTTTACAGGCCGATTTTTTAAAAAAAAAAAGTGGGAAAAAACCCAGCCCCCCCCGGGGCCGGACTCCCCCCTTGCCTCATAGGCTGGAAACCCCAAAAAAAATTGGGGGGGGGGGAAAAAGGGGCCCAGCACCAACCCACCCCCCGAAGTCACCCCGGTTTTCCAGTTTTTAAAGCGGGCTTTGAGCGTTTAACGCCTCGCCCGGGGATTTCCCCCTTTCCCCCCCCCCAAAAAATTAAATAATAAAAAAATTAAAATAAAATACAAAAAAAAAAAATAAAAATAAAATAAAAACTCCCTCCCCCCAAGCCCCCAAGGACCCCCGCCCAACCCCATAAGAAAACCCGCTTTTATGGGCATTTTCCATTTATTTTTCCACGGGATGCGCCCCACACCAGTTAAACTAACCCCCCCGGGTTTTACATTTTTGACTTTTTGGTGAAAAAGGGGAAGAAAGGTTTTTGTCTAAAGGGAAACATGTTCTAAGGTTTCTCCCCTTACCAGGGTTCGCCCCGGGCCCCCAATATATGGGGAAAATATCAAACTCGCCTTTTTTTATTACCCATGTTCTATAATCCTTTCCAATTTTTAATAAATTATAACCCAAACCCGGGTAAAGTTTTGTTCCCGGCTTTGTCAACCCGGGGGTAAGGGCCCTAGAAAAAGGGCCCCTGGAGAGAAAAAAAATTTCCACAAAAAAAATGCCACATTAGATGCCCCCTTGCCCCTTTTCTAAAAAAATTGTCAGTTTTTTCTACAAATATTATTACACGAAAATAATAAAAATTTTTTAAAGCGGGTTTACCGGGGGAGGGTAGTTAGCGTTGTGTGTCTAAAGGGAGGGAGGGGGGTCGTTGATGAGGGCAGTTCACTCGGGTTTGTCATACCCGAAAAGACAGAAGTTTTTAGGGGAAACATCAGTCCCAAGTCAACCCACAGCTTGAAGGAAACTGGCACCTCGGCAGTGATGGTGCCTAGACCCAACTGAATTTTAAAGAATTAAACCCAAAAGTCCCAACTCGGTGCCCAATTTATTAAAACTTTGGACAGTTTTTAAGATAAGATAAGAAAAAGAAAAAGAAAAGGGATTTTGTTCGGTTTTTTAAAACCCCGGGGGTTTAAGCCACCCAGGAAAACCCCAAGGGAAAGTCAGTTTTTTCCGGGGAAAATTGTCTAACTTTTTCCCATTGGGGCCCTTTAAAAACTTGCCCCCCAGGATGCCCAACCAGCGCCTAACCCCCAGGAAACCAATTTGCGGGCCTAGGGGAACGGACAACGGGTTAAAGGGGCCCCTTTGGTCAAAATGTTTCCACCCCCGGGAATCAAACCCCGGGCCCTCCTTGGGGTGAAGCGGGGGGGCTGGTTTTCTGTTTTAAGAAATTCAGCCCCCCCAAATTTATTTTTTGAAAATAATGACCCCTATTTGATGTTTAGTAATTTTTTGGGGGCCCCATAAAATTTCTATGTTAAAAGAAAAGAAACGAAAGGGAAAAGGGAAAACGCAGTAGGAAACCCACTGGCCTCTGGTCTGAATCAACCCCCCCGTCCCCGCCTATTATTTAAAAAATACCAAAAAATTACTGCCTCAAGGACGCTGCTTTCTGAAACTTCACTAAAAAATAGGGTTTAAAAAATCCCAAAAAAAGTTATTTAAAAAGACTTTGGGTGAGATGAGAATAAAAAGAGCCCGCATCCTCTACCTCCATGTCTCATTCACCCCTCCATCCCCATTGTCTTTATTACCCCTCTCATCCCCCTTTTTGTTTTCATTCATCTCTCTCATCCCCATCTGTCTCATTCAACCCCTCTATCCCCCTCTGTCTCATTACCCCTTTTCATCCCCATCTGTTCATTCATCTCTCTCTTTCCCCTTGTCTCATTCATTCTCTTTATCCCCAAACGTCCCCTTTATCTCTCTCATCCCCAACTGTCTTTTCAACTCTCTTATCCCCATTTTGGCCCCTTCAATCTTTTCCCCCCTTTTTTTCCCCCCATCCCCCTGGGCCCTTCATCTCTTCCCTCCCCATTGTCTCTTCATTCTCTCATCCCCCCCTCTTTCCCCATTCATCTCTTTTTCATCCCCCCTGTCTATTTATCTCCCCTTCATCCCCCCTCTTTCCATTTCATCTCTCTCATTCCCCCTCGTCTCATTCATCCCTTTTCCAAACCCCCTCTGGCTCATTCACCCTTTTCATTCCCCCTCGGTTTTCATTCACCCCTCTTTTTCCCCCTCATGTCCATTACCTCTCTTTATCCCCATCTGTCTTTTTCATTTTCTCATCCCCCCCTGTTTTCATTCATCTTCTCTATCCCCATCTTTCTCTTCTCCTTTTCATCCCCCTCTGTCTCATTCAACCCCCTCTCATCCCCATCTGTCTCATTCACCTTTTTCATCCCCATCTGTCTATTCACCTCTTTTTTTTTCCCCTGTTCATTCCCCCTCTCTCACCCCCTTTTTTTTCATTTTTCTTTATCCCAAACTTTTCTCTTCACCCCTCTAAACCCCATCTGTTCTCATTCCCCTCTATCCCCCTCTGTCTCATTCATCTCTTTTCATCCCCATTTTCATTCACCCCTCTCATCCCCCTCGTCCATTTACCCTCTATCCCCATTGTCTTTATTTACCCCTCTCCAAACCATCTGTTCATTATTTTTCTCATCCCCCCCCCGTCTCATTACCTCTCATTTCCCTTTTGTTCATTCATCTCCTCTTCCCCCCTCTGTCTCATTCACCTCTCCCCAAACCCCCGGGTTTATTCACTCTTCATCCCCATCTGTCTCTTCACCTCTCCATCCCCCTCTGGGTTTATTCACTCTCTCATCCCCCTCTTTTCTCATTCATCCTTTTCATCCCCATTTTGTCTCATTTTACCCCTCTCATCCCCCTCTTTTTCATTTACTCTCTCCTCCCAAACTGTCTCATTCACCCCTCTCATCCCCCCTCTGTTCATTACCCCTTTTCCCCTCCCCCCTGTTCATTTTTTTTTGTTTCCCCAACCCCTCTCTCCCCATCGGGTTTATTCACCTCTCACCCTCCCGTCTCATTCACTCTTCATCCCCCTCTGTCTCATTCATCTCTCATCCCCCCTCTGTCTCATTCACCCCTCATCCCCCTCTGTCTATTCACCCCTTATCCCCATTTTTCTCTTTTCCAACCCCCCTCGCCCTTTCCCCTCCCCCTGTTCATTCAAACCCCCTTCCCTCCCATTGTCTCAATTTCCCTTTTTCATTTCCCCTCTGGTTCTTCACCTCTTCCCTCCCCATCTGTCTCATTCACCCCTCTCCCCATCTGTCTCATTATTCTCTTCATCCCCTCTGCTCATTCCCCTCTCTCTCATCCCCCTTTTATCTTTCCCCATTCGTCTTTTTCCCCCATCCCCATCTGTTCAATTTATCTCTCTCATCCCATCTGCCCCATTCACTCCCCATCCCCCCTGTTTTTTCACCTCTCTTTATCCCCCCTCCGTCTCATTTAAACCTCTCACTTTTTATCGGGCTCATTTTCCTCTATCCCCATTGCCTCATTTCCCCACTGTCTCATTTCCCCCCATCCCCTCTTTTCATTCCCCTTTTCATCCCCATCTGTTATTCACCTCTTCATCCCCATTTTGTCTATTCAACCTCTCATCCCAAACTGCTCTTTTATCTCTCTCATTTCCCCCTCGTCTCCCTTCCCCCTCTAAAACCCCATCTGTCTCCACCCCTTTTAACTTTTCTTTACCCCAATCGTCTATTCATCTTCCCCCAAAACCCCAATTTGTCCCCTTCATTTTTCTCATTTCCCCCTCTGTTCATTCCCCCTCTTTCCAAAATTTCTCCCCCCCCATCCCTCTGTCTTATTCAAAAACTCTCATCCCCCTCCCGTCTCATTCAAATTCTATCCCCATCCCGGGGCTTTATTTATCTCTCTCAACCCCCTCTGTCTCATTTTATCTCTTTAAACCTCTGTTTTCCCCCTCCAAACTGTTCATTCAAAACCCCCCACCCCGCCCGGAACTTTTTTAAAAAGTTAAAACAATCCCCATTTTAACCCTTTAACCCATTGTTTCATTTATCTTTATTATTTTTATTTCCTATCCCCCTGGATTTCTTCCATTCCCCCTTGGGAACGGGTTTTTTATAAAATTGTTAAAAAATCTTTCAACCCTTGGCCCCAAAATTTTTATTTATTTTCATTTCTTACCCTTGGGTTAATTCATTTTCCCCTCGCTCAACTTTCCTCCCCCTGCATTCCACCTCCCTTTTCTC
>NC_069433.1:5803857-5942873 GCF_026875155.1 Cherax quadricarinatus | reverse complement strand
GATCGTCGAACCCTCCTTCGGCTCATTCCCCCCCATTTTTTTCAAAACTTGTTATGGTGCCAGATCTTTCAGCGCATTCCACTACCCCTTTTAAACCTTAACCCCATTCATCCCCCAAGGATTCTTTATGCTTGGGGGTTTTTTTTTTCGCTCTTCCCCTTTTGGGCCTCTATGCAGAAGCGAACGTTCCATCCTTATCCTCGCCGGATGCCCATTCCCTTTCGTACTAGTACGCCTCTGATCTCCGCAATCCTTCCATTTATAGAAGGGTCACGATTTTAGTAGACATTCTTTATTTGTTCGCCGCCCCTGTTTACTCCGGGTTCCTTCTCTTTTCCACCTTCATTCGCTCTTGTCTTCTCTTCAATTACCACCTTTCTATGTTCATGTAGCATCTCACTTTCCCTACCCCCCTGGAAAGTTCCAGCTGTTCGAGTCTGTTCTTTCTCCCCTCCTTGCTCAAAAGCCCAACTGTCTATGGTCGCTTCCCGCTCTCTTTTTTTACCACTTCCACTCTCATTCTCATGCCATTGCTGTGTACACAGAGGGCTCTAAGTCTTCTGACGGCGTAGGATTCGCAGCATGTTTCCGGACAGAGTCGTACGAGGGCATTTACTATCTTCGGCTAGTATTTTTACTGCTGAATTGTATGCCATCCTTGCAGCACTTATCCGTATTGCATTTTAGCCTTGTCATCATTTGTTTTTTGTCTCAGACTCCCTTAGTGCTTTCCCAGGCTATACAGAATTTGATACACCTCACCCTTAGTCCTCCGTATCCAACTTTGGCTACGCCGCATTTTTTACCAAGCATAAAGATATTGTTTTTTGTTGGGTCCCTGGTCATGTTGATGTACAGGGCAATGAACAGCCAGACACTGCTGCGCGGTCAGCAGTACATGACCTACCAGTTTCATATAGAGGTATTCCATTTACGGACTGTTTTGCTGCAATATCTTCCCACCTTCACACCCGCTGGCAACAACATTGGTCTACTATGCTCGGTAACAAACTTCAATCTATTAAACCGAGTATAGGTTACTGGCCGTCTTCTTATCACCGTCTTATCTTCTTATCACCGTCTTCGCATTGGCCATACTCGTCTTACTCATGGATATCTCATGGAGAGGCGCCCTGCTCCTCTCTGTGAGAATTGCCAGGCTCCATTATCAGTCAGTCACATTCTGTTGGACTGCCCACTTTATCAACCAGCACACAGAATTTACCTCCGTCGTCGTCTTCGCTCCGCTGCTCTCTCTTTACCTTCCCTTCTCGCTGATGGACTCACCTTTCATCCGGACTGTCTCATTGACGTTTGACAACAACTGATTTACTTCACAAATTCTGATACCTTCAGCCCTTTCTACCTCAATCTCTTGCTACCCTCTACCCCCGTACTATCCCCTGCCCCGCTCTTTTCTGTAACCTACTGATCATCCCTCCTCCCTTCTGCCGCCCAATACCCTCGCTTCCTTCCCTACCCTACAGCGCTGTATAGCCCTTGTGGCTTAGCGCTTCTTTTTGATTATAATAATAATAATTCATATACCTTGACTTATGAGTTTAACCCGTTCCATGACCTAACTCATAACTCAATTTGCTCGTACATACAGTAGACTATTGTTTAACACGGTTTTGTCTCGCACGCTTTGGTTATAGCATGACTGAAGAATTGCGGCATATTTTTGTTTAACACTTCATAAAATTAGTGTAACATGGTTGGGGGAGGGGAAAAAATTTTGAGTGCACAGTTGCCCGCCGGGCGGGATGGTCTGTCGGTTGCACCATTGAGTCAATGGGGGAGACCTACCATCATCCCTTGCCACCCTCAGCCACCCACACCACCCTCCCAGCCTTCAGTTTAGTTCATACATTTCTAGGACGGCACTCGGGAAGCTCACTGTGTTTCTTTACGTATTGACTTGACTGAATAACTTACTGACTTGACTGAATGACTTACTGACTTTACTGAATAACTCAATGAAAACTTGTTGCTTGAGTGGATCAAACAAAAAACAAAGGTGCACCACTTAATTTCATCTTAATTAGGGAAAAGGCCTTACAGTTGTTTAAAGCAGTGTGTGATAAGGAAGGAATGCCTGAAAAAGAGTGTATGTTTAGCACAGGCTGTTAAACGCATTGCGCATAACATTTTCTGTAATAGTTATGGTCACTTTTTTTTTTTATCCCTCCCCGCCCTCCAACCTTCAATACCTCTCGATAATGTCAGTTTTTTATTAATTTGGGCGTCTTGATCATGCTTCTATGTTATGTTATACCTAATATTTTTCTGGAATAAATATGATAGGTAGATAACTTATTGATAGTAATAGTATTACTATACAATATTTTATAGTGCCGTGACCTCACACCTCCACACACCATGGTGGTCCATGAGTAACTGTGAGACACTGCTCGTGTCTCACAGTTACTCATAGCCTCACCCACCCTTCAATACCTCACTATATGTCAGTTTTTATGTGTTTTTATCATGCTTCTACATTATGTTATACCTAATATTATTCTGGAATAAATATGATAGGTAGATAACCTTTATTGATAGTAATAGTATTATTATACAATACTTTGTATAATAATACTATTACTTTGTATAATAATACTATTACTTGAGGTCACACATCCACACGTCACGGTGATCCATGAGTTACTGAGAGACACTGCTTGTGCCTTCTCCCTCTCATAGCCCCGCATACCCTTCAAAACCTCTCTATATGTCAGTTTTAATTTGTGCATCTTTATCATGCTTCTGCGTTATTTATGTTATACCTAATATTATTCTATAATAAATATGATAGGTAGATATTATTTATTGATAGTAATAGTATAATTATGCAATAACAAATCTAGAAGCAGTGCTTTGAAATAGCCTAGACCAGCTGACGATGCCTCACCATCAGCTGTATAATGTATTGGAGGGTAAAAGAGCCCAAAGATCTATTACAGAATTTATGTACACTCCCATACAACCATCAACTTTAGTACCAGAACCTCTACCATCCACTTCTGCCAACAACCAACAACTATCCACCTCAGCCCAGTAGGGCCACACCATGCATATCAACTCTCTTCACAATCATCCACAAACACCATCACCCACAATTTAAGGTAAGAAATACTATTATTTCTATTGCATTTGTAGTCTTAAGCAGTAATATATCACAACAATGAACTACAATTACATATGCACTTTTATTTTTGTAGGATCTGTTGCTCTAAAAAAAAGTTGTTTGGGTTTTTGGGGGCTCCAAGGAATGTAACCCTATTTTTCCCATAAGTTCTTCAGTTTGTCTAACACAGTGTTTTCAGGAATGTAACTACCGTGTTAACCCGTAAACGGTCCAAGCAGATCTACGTTTCACATGTGTAGTGCTACAAAAGTAGATCTACTTTTTTTTACATATTTTCAAATATAACAAAAAAAAAAAAAGATAGATCAAAGTTTGTTTACACATTTTCAAATGTAAAAAAACAAAAAGAAGATCTACTTTTTTACATACTTTCAAATGTTGAAAAAACGTATACAGTGGACCCCCGATTAACGATATTTTTTCATTCCAGAAGTATGTTCAGGTGCCAGTACTGACCGAATTTGTTCCCATAAGGAATATTGTGAAGTAGATTAGTCCATTTCAGACCCCCAAACATACACGTACAAATGCACTTATATAAATACACTTACATAATTGGTCACATTAGGAGGTGATCGTTAAGCGGGGGTCCACTGTATATACGTTTGGGCCGTTTACGGGTTAAACGATGGTCTACTGTATATCAAATAAATTTTCCTCATTTAAATTAATTGAAATGCCATTAATCCATTCCAGCGGAATTCCTGCTCTCTGGAGGCAGGACAGAATACTTGAATATGATGCTAATATCAACTTTACAGCTTATTTGTCTATTAAAATTCATCTAATATGACATAATAAACAATATAATTAACACAGAAACATATACAGTGGAACCCTGGATTTCGGCCGTAATCCGTTCCAGAAGGTCGGCCTAAATCCAAAAAGGCCAAAAGCCTAAGTAATACAGTGGACCCTCCCTTTTCATCATTAATCCGTTCCAAAGAGTCCGACGAAATGCGAAACTGACGACAACTGAAACCATTTTCCCCCGTAAGAAATAATGTAAATCCAATTAATCCATTTCAAACTCCCAAATGTATTAACAAAAAATTATTTTTAAGAGATGAAATACAGATTTACATACAGAAAAGAATGACAAATATATTATAAAGCACTAATCAATCAATCAATCAATCAAGTTTATTCTCTATAAGGATTACAATGTGGGGTTTACAGATTTTGGCTATTGTGTGGTTTACATGTAATAAAATACTAATTACAGAGGGGGCCACTAGGACACTTAGCATGGCTAGGCATTTTGGGCAAACTTAGATTAATTCTTAGCCCTAAATTATTACAAATTATGGAGTAGGTTGACTAAATACTAAGTGACTAAATACTAGTTTGTGAGTTTAGCAATGTGAATGCTTTTGTTTTGGCACAATACATAGTTTCTATATTGGAGTATCACAGGCAAACTTATGACTAGTTAGGAATCATTATTTTAAGATTAAGATTCGTATTTCTGTGTTTATGGT
The DNA here is from genome assembly GCF_026875155.1 of Cherax quadricarinatus. Taxonomy (NCBI): domain Eukaryota; kingdom Metazoa; phylum Arthropoda; class Malacostraca; order Decapoda; family Parastacidae; genus Cherax; species Cherax quadricarinatus. The sequence goes on along the minus strand of NC_069433.1, from coordinate 5,938,244 downwards.
CAAATGGGTGAGTGAGTGAAAGTGTAAGTGTGAACCACCAGGTGGTTTTTATGTAGTTAGTTGACGGGGTGTATCTGGGAGATAAGATGTTTTCTAATGGTAGTTTTGAAGGTGATGAATGTGTCTGCAGTTCTAGAGTTTTTAGGTAGGGTGTTCCAATTTTGGGCCTTTGACATACATTGAATTTTTGTAAAGGTTTAGTCAGACACAGGGAATGTCATAGAGATGTTGTGTCTGGTGTTAAGCTGCGGGTCCTGTCCAACTATCAAGGGTTTTAGGTCAGGTTAATATTGGAATTTAAGGTCCTGTAATGAGTTGACGGAGTAGGTGGATGTTCTGAACAGGGAGTAAGTTGTTATGAAGAGTGGGGGGGTTTGCCAGGGATGGGGTTTAGTGATTATCTTCTGGGCTTTTTTTGGGTTATTATTGGCTTTAGGTGTGTTCTGTAGTTGATCCCAGGCCCAAATAGATAGGTGAGGTATGGATAATGAGTGAATGGTACAGTGAGAAGGCATTTGTGGCACGTGTATCTTATTTTGGAAGGTCCAACTGTTTGGGGGTACTTTTTTTGCTAGTTTTGGTATGGGTCTGAAATTCAGGTTGTTGTTTGAGGTATAGGCTAGGAATTTTTGGGCCCCCATTTGTTGGCAATTGAGTGTTGTCGATCTTAATGTTAAGTTGCGCCATACCGCTTGCTAACAAACATAATATGTAGGTTTTGTCAGTGTTCATAGGTAGTAGGTTGGTAGACAGCAACCCCCGGGAAGGGGCTCCGTCCTGCCAGGATGATGTGAAACAGAAACCTGTAAACTGTTTTGATGAGGTAGGATTGCTGGTTTTCTTTTTCTGGCTATAAAACGCTAGATAAACAGGGATATCTTGCTACTTCCTACTTACACCCTTCAAGACCGCAATGCCCTATATATATACTACATCGGGGTTTTTTCTCCTTTTCTAAATACTCTGTTCCCCGTTTTTTCTTCTATGTCCATGGGGAAGTGGAAAAGAATCTTTTCTCCGTAAGCCCTGCGTGTCGTATGAGGCGACTAAATGCTGGGAAACATGGGCTAGTAAACCCCTTTTCCCCGTAGACTTATAAAAAGAAAGAAGAAAAACTTATAAAACTGGGTGCTTGAATGTGAGGATGTAGTGCGGATGACAAGAAACAGAGTTGCTGAAGTTAGAATGAAAGAAGTTGGATGTCCTGGCCCTAAGCGAAACAAAGAAGAAGGGGTGGGATTTCGTGGGGAAAATAATGGGATTTAAAATCTGGAGTTTTTGAGAGGTTAGAGCAAAGGAAGGGTAGCAGTAATTTAAGATCAGTTTATGGAAGGAGAAAAAGAATATGAATGTGTAAATTCAAGAATTATGTGGATTAAAGTAAAGGGTTTGGGGCGAAAATGGCAATAAGTTGTATGCACCTGGAGAAGAGAGGAAGCGAGGAGAAGAGATTTTGGGAGATGTAAGTAATGTATAGGAGCCTTTCAACAATGGAGAGTAATTGTGGTAGGGACCTGATGCTAAAGTAGGAGAAACTTTTAAGAGGGTGTGTAGTGAAGTTTGGATGCAGGTGTAAATGATTGGGAGCCCTTGATTGAACTTGTATAGAAAGGGGTTGTTATAGGTATACATATTTTAGAAAAAGGAATTTAAATAAGTAACAGATATGATGTAGGGCAAAATGACAGTAGTTTTTTGGATTATGTATTGGTAGATAAAAGATGTTGAGAGACTCGGATGACATGTCCTTTTCTATTGCTTAATTGCTTAACTTACTTGTACACTGTTAATGCTACACTTCATCGCTTGGGGAAATTAACTGATACAAAATTGTTTGTTTTTCACTGAATTTAAATGGTGCTTAGTTCACCATGTCGTAGTGTACTACACTGGTATTTCCCGGCTAAGCACAACTATACACTTTGGGTTAGTTATCTGTGATTTCAAGATTTAATTTTAATAGACTATCCTCTTTTCTTTCAGCACTGTCCTTTGCACTTAATTTTTTTAGGGGGCCCATGTTAGAAAAAAAATTTTGGCCCAAAATTTCTGTAGAAAATGAAACACACGAGGAATCTCCACAGCAAGGTAATCTGGTGCATTGCCTACCGGATGTTTTGGCATTCATTGTGCCACCTAGTGGCAGCATTCTGAAGTAATTCTTTATTATTATTATTAATTACAGTGGACCCTCGACCAATGTTGGCATCATCTAACGATAAAACTGCCTAATGATGCGTTTCTGCGTAAAAGTATTGGCTCGACCAACAGTGAAAAACTCGGGTAACAACATTCATCCCGAACGCGTCAGCCAACCTGAGCGCCTCAGCTGCCCTGCCTTCAGCTAGCGTCCTATTGTTTACAAGCCAGGGCAGATGGTTCCACACATATATGCGATACATTTTGTATTATTCCATTGTTTTTAGTGCTTGTAACTGCTAAATAAGCCACCAAAGAAAGCTTCCAGTGCCAACCCTGTGGTAAAAAAGGGTGAGAAATACTATCGTACCATGGTCAGCTGCTACTGCACCACCGTCAGCTGCTGCTGTACTATGGTCAGCTGCTGATAATGCTGCACTATGGTCAGCTGCTGATAATGCTGCACTACCGTCAGCTGCTGCTGCACCACCATCAGCTGCTGGTGTACCATGGTCAGCTGCTGCTGCACCACTGTCAACTGTTGCTGCACCACCGTCAGCTGCTGCTGCACCACCGTCAGCTGTACTACTCGAAGATGTGGAGAGAGTTTTGTTGGTGTGGCTTAACGAGAAACAATTACCGAGAAACAATTAACCCCAGAGGGTTAGCCACCCAGGATAACCCAAGAAAGTCAGTGCATCATCGAGGACTGTCTAACTTATTTCCATTGGGGTCCCTAATCTTGTCCCCCAGGATGTGACCCATACCAGTCAACTAACACCCAGGTGAACAGGAAAAAATGCCTGGAACTAGTGCTCATATTGGTGAATTTAAGGCCAGCAAGGTTGGTTTGAGAGATTTCAGAATCATAGTGGCAGACAGTGTGATAAGGCATGGCGAAGTTGAAAAATTCCAACCCCCAACAAGTGTTCAATTGTGACGAAACAGGCCTGTTCTGGAAGAAAATGCCAAACAGGACCTACATTACTCAGGAGCAAAAGGCACTCCCAGGACACAAGCCTATAAAAGACTAACTCTCATGTTTTGTTGTAATGCTAGTGGGGACTGCAAAATGAAGCCTTTACTCATGCATCACTCTGAAAATCCCAGAGTGTTGAAGAAAAACAATGTCTCATCACTCATCAATACTCTTCAATAAAGGTAAGTGTCATTTTAGCATTTATTTATGTAGTTATTGTGTATGCCTCATTGTTTTCTTTGTAGGGAAATGTATATTTCATGAATTTTTTTTTTTTTGTTTAATACTCTTGGTTGTCTGGAACGGATTAATTGGATTTCCATTATTTTTTTATGGTAGGACCTACTTCCACTGGGGAATCCCGCCTACCAGTGACTATACCCTCGTCTGCTACACGTCCCTATTCACCGACGCCTATATAAGCGCCAGTCTCCTTGCCTGTGCTTCAGAATCTCTACAACCACGGTGCTCTAAACACCACCTCCAAGGCTGAGGGATTGATTACCTCATCTTTTGTATATAGTTCTTCTGTTTTCTAATTATGTCCAAGAATCTGTATTGACAAAGCCACTGGATGGCAAAACGTCTACAATATAGATAACCAGATGTTGCACAAGTGTCTTTACTTCATCTTGTCAGTATTGTATACCTGTCTTACACAACTGTCTAACTTATTTCCATTGGGGTCCTTAATCTTGTCTCCCAGGATGCGACCCACACCAGTCAACTAACACACAGGTGAACAGGAAAAAATGCCTGGAACTAGTGCTCATATTGGTGAATTTAAGACCAGCAAAGGTTGGTTTGAGAGATTTAAGAATCGTAGTGGCATACAGTGTGATAAGGCCTGTTCTGGAAGAAAATGCCAAACAGGACCTACATTACTCAGGAGGAAAAGGCACTCCCAGGACGCAGTGTCTCATCAGTCATTGCTGCATCTTCAATAAAGGCAAGTGTCATTTATTCTTCATTTAGTAGAGTAGTACATGCACAATGTATATTGTGCATATACTACTCTACTATTGTGCAAGTATCCTTCTTTTTGTGTGTAGGAAAATGTATACTTAACCCTTTCAGGGTTTCTGACATACTAGTACGGCTTACGCACCAGGGTTTTTGACGTACTAGTACGTCTAAATTCTAACGCCCTCAAATCTAGTGAGAGAAAGCTGGTAGGCCTACATATGAAATAATTGGTCTATGTGGTCAGTGTGTGCAGTATAAAAAAAATCCTGCAGCACACAGTGTGTAATGAGAGAAAAAAAAAAACTTTGACAGTGTTTTTGGTTTAAAACAGCGACTTTGCATTGTATTTTCGTATGGTATTTATGATGGTATTCTAGTTTTCCTGGTCTCATTTTATAGAATTGAAGGCGTATTACAGAAACTGAGACAATTTTGATAGGTTTTACAATGAAAAGTACCTTGAAATTGTGCTCAAAGTAGCAGAAATCTTTGATTTTTGCCAAAGTTCAAAAGTAAACAAATCATGCTAAGCGTCCTATACACATCAACTGGCAAGTCTAATATTCTTTCACAAGTGCGCTGATATTATTTATACCATTTCTACACTAATGCAGTAGTCTGCATAACAGTAAATCTATTTTTTGTGAGAATAAAAATTCAAAGTGGAAAGCATAAGAATGTAAGAGGGGCATGGGGACGTGACTAATGAACAGAGGAAATGTTATTTTAGTGCCAGGAATGTCTTTCTTGTTTATTCTGGACCCTATTTGGAAATTGGCATCTTTTGAAATCTGTGTGAAATTGGCAAAATTGCTAAATTCTGACCACTTTATTGGATAGTTGAAATTGGTAAATGGGTGGTTTCTTGTACTCATTCGATAGAAAAAATGGAGTTCTAGAAAAATAGTTATGATTTTTGTTGACTAGTACACTAGAATTGGCCGAAAATAAGGCTCAAAGTGGGCAAAATCGCCGATGCATAAACATCGTCAAGACCGCTAACTTTGCGAGAGCATAATTCCGTAAGTTTTCCATCAAATTTCATACTTTTATTGTCATTATGATCGGGAAAAGATTCTCTATCTTTTCATAAGAAAATTTTTTTTTTTTTTTTTAAATTTGGCGACCCTGATAACAAGTCTGTCGACCCTGAAAGGGTTAATGTAGTAAAAAATTTTTTTTTCATACTTTTGGGTGTCTTGCATGGATTAATTTGATTTCCATTATTTCTTATGGGGAAAATTAATTCAACCTACGATCATTTCGCTTTACGATGGGCTCTCAGGAACGGATTAATATCGTAGGTCAGGGGACCACTGTATTAGTATTATTTTTATTTTTATTATTATTATTATTATTATTATTATTATTATGAATTTAGGGAACTGGAGCACAGATCCAATTCCCTAGATCAAGAGCCCCTTACCAGCATCAAGGAATCTTGATGCTGGTAATTACCTACCACTGAGAGACAGTGGAACACTTCAGTTGGCCTACTGGCCTATTAGGCAACAAGTACAAGCACAGCAATTAAAATTCCCATTCATCTAAACCAAACCTTAAATACCGCACACTCCACTCTAACCCACACAATTTTCAACCTCCATAGAAGATCACAAACTTCCTTGCACCTTAACTTACACACAACTTACAGAACACAGGGGTACACCAACAAGGGATATACCAACAAGTGTTGGACGAAATACACACAACCAAGGAGGAGGTGACTGCCAAGCGACCTTGAAACCTCAAAGGCGGTGGGACCAGACATCTCTCCATGGGTCCTTAGAGAGGGAGCAGAAATGCTGTGTGTGCCACTAACCACAATTTTCAACACATCCATTGAAACTGGTCAACCACTTGAGGTATGGAAGAAGGCAAAAGTAGTCCCATTTTTAAGAAAGGAGACAGAAACAAGGCACTAAACTATAGACCAGTGTCACTGATGTGTATAGTATGCAAAGTCATGGAGAAGATTATCAGGAGGAAAGTGGTGGAGCACCTGGAACAGAACAGTATTATAAACGACAACCAGCACAGATTCATGGAAGGCAAATCCTGTGTTACAAACCTACTACGGAAGTAAGACATGAGAGAGAGGGGTGAGTAGATTGCATTTTCTTGAACTGCAAGAAGGCCTTTGACACAGCTCCTCACAAGAGATTAGTGCAAAAGCTAGAGGATCAGGCCAGTGTAACAGGAAGGGCACTGCAATGGATCAGAGAATACCTGACAGGAAGGCAACAACAAGTCATGGTACATGATGAGGTATCAAAGATTCACAGTGGGTGCCTGTGACAAATGGGGTTCCATAAGGGTCAGTCCTAGGACCAGTGCTATTTTTGGTATATGTGAATAACATGATGGAAGGGATAGTCAGAAGTAGCCCAGTTTGCAGATGATGTGAAGTTAATGAGGAGAATTAAATCAGATGAGGATCAGGCTGGACTACAAAGAAATCTGGACAGGATGGACACATGGTCCAGTGACTGGTTCCTCGAATTTAACCCCACCAAATGCAAAGCCATGAAGCTTGGGGAAGGACAAAGAAGACTGCAGACAGAGTAAATGTAGCATTTACTTCTTTTACAACCCCATCTATAAATATGTTAAACAACCATGGTGACATTACACATCCCTGTCTGAGACCTACTTTTACTGGGGAGTAATCTCCCTCTCTCCTACACACCCTAACCTGAGCTTCACTATCCTCGGAAAAATACTTTACAGCATTTAGTAACTGAGATAAATAATATATTTATGTAGGTTACAAAAGCTAGGGAGTAGTTAAGATTAACATGGAGTGTAGTGTGCCTGAGTAAGGATGATATACAGTGGTACCTCAGTATACATTATTATTATTATAATCAAAAAGAAGCGCTAAGCCACAAGGACTATACAGCACCTCAGTATACAGCCTCTCCTCATTTAACGATGGAGTTGGGGAGAGGGGTGGGATTAAATTATGGGGAATCAAATACAGTGGACCCCCGGTTAACGAACTTTTTTCATTCCATACTATGTTCAGGTGCGTATGACCGATTTTCCCATAAAGAATATGTTGAAGTAGATTAGTCAATTTCAGACCCCAGATTAACGTACAAAGCACTTCATAAATACACTACATAATTGTGATTGAGGTGATCGTTATGGGGGTCACTGACAATGGGAGTTAACAGTTACTTTGCAGATGATACAGCTTTGGGGAGATTCTAAAGAAAGTGCAAAGAAGTGGTGATAATGGAGGGTGTGAAAGGTAGAAGTTGGAAGATGAACATGATAGGTCAGGTGATAGGGTATCATCACTTAGATAAAGAAAAATGGTTATGAACACGAGGAGAATGGAAGAGAATGTGTTCGATTTAGAGTGATTGTCAGCAGATGGTTTATGGATAAAGTAACAGAGGAAGAAAAAGGTGAGTGGTGCATTGAGGTATCTGTGGAGACAAAAAATGTTATCCTTGGAGACAAAGAAGGGAATGTATGAAAGTATAATGATATCAACACTCTTATATGGATATGAAGCATGGGTTGTAAATGCTGCAGCAAGGAGGAGACTGGAGGCCGTGAAAATGTGTCTAATGGCTATGTGTGGTGTAAATATTATGCAGAGAATTCGTAATGTGGAAATTAGGTGGAGGTGTGGAGTTACTAAAAGTATTAGTCAGAGGAGTGAAGAGGGTTTGTTGAGGTGGTTTGGTCATTTAGAGAGAATGGAACGAAGTAGAATGACTTGGAGAGAATACAAATCATTAGGGGAAGGAAGGTGTGGTAGGGGCCATCCTCGAAAATGCTGGGAGGGGGTAAAGAAGGTCTTGTGGGCGAGGGGGCTTGAACTTCCAGCAAACGTGGGTGTGTGTTAGATAGGAGTGAATGGAGATGAATGTTTTTTGGGGGGACCTAATGAGCTGTTGGAGTGTGAGAAGGGTAATATTTTGTAAAGGGATTCAGTAAAACCAGTTAGCCAGACTTGAGCCCTGGAAATGGGAAGTACAATACATGCACTTTAAAGGAGGGAGCTGGGATATTGGCTGTTTGGAAGGATGCTTAAACTGTCATATATGAGTGCCTCTGCAGATGGTGATTATGTATGAGTGATGGTGAAAGTGTTGAATGATGAAAGTTTTTTTCTGGCTTTTTGGGTTTTACTTTCTTTTTGAGTTTTCTTTCTTTCTGAGTTTTTCTTTCTTTTTGGGTCACCCTGCCTCAGTGGAAAATGGCCAACTTGTTAAAAAAAAATAAATATGTCCATCCTGATTTTTAAGGTCTAGAATTAATCTGCCCAAAATGTTTTGCATAATTATGGGTGTGTTAAAAATATTTATAAAATGTAAGCCATGCATATTATAAGAGCCAACTAAAATGCTGGGAGCAAGAGGCTAGTAACCCCTTCTCCTGTATAAATTACTAAATGTACAAAGAAAAACTTTTTTTTTCTAAGTCATGCTCTTCATGTTACCTTCTAAGGGTTAACAGAGGAGCGGGGGTGTAAAAATCTCAGGGAGGGGAGTAAAAATCTGGGGTAGAAGGTAGGAGGGGTAGAGGTCATCCAAGAAATGACTGGAAGGGAAAAAAAAAAAAAAAGTTTTAGGAGCACTGAGTATCCAGCAGGCTTGTGTGAGCATGTTAGATAGGGGTGAATGGAAACAAATGCTTTTTAATGGGTGTGCTATTGTGATGTGAGCAACGTAACTTTTACAAAAGAATTCATGGGAAACCAGTTAGCTGGACCTCGAGTCCAGAAAGTGGCAGGGGCATTGCCTGCACTCTGAAGGAAGGATGGGGATGTTAGTCACAGGGTAATCTGAATTGTGATACCAGCATGCTCACAGAGTCAATCACAAAGTATCTAGCTCTGAAGGGAAAGAGGGTGCACCAGATTTTTTTAAAATCTCAGATAATGATCATTTCTTTATATCACTCCTCACGAAACATTCCTTGATATCAGTGAGGGGTTCTTGATAACTTTTTTTAGCATTAATTATTTAGGTGTTTAGTATGTTAGCTAAGGAAGAGAAAAAAAAGGAAAGGACAGATATAAAAAAGGCTAAGTGGGTGATAAAACCAACTAATGGCTGACAAACGCAAACTATTTTTTTTAGCAATGTCTCTTTAAATATTATGGTATTCTAAACTGATTTATAGCCACTCATGAGTAACGCTAGCATTTTTGAAGAAAATTCCTTTGTTTTCAATTTGAGAGCTTTGTGTCAAGTCAGAAAAAAAACGGACACCCAGCTTGATGTTGTACATCACCTTAACCCTTTGAGGGTCGGTCACATACAGGTATGTCATAACAGCCAGGGTCGGTCATATACTAATACGCGTAAACTCTAGCGCCTTCAGATCGAGTGGGAGAAAGCTGGTAGGCCTACATGTGAGAGAATGGGTCTGTGTGGTGGTGTGCACAGTAGAAAAAAAATCGAGGCACCCACATTGCATTGTGGGAATGCCATTTCAGCACACCTTGTTTACCATGCCTCACGGTAAGAAACCCCTCACTTCCCAGCGAACTGGGAATCATATTGTCCCAAGTGACAGTTCTAACACAGATGAAAGTGTCAGTGAAGATGAATTTCATGGTTCTGAGGAGTTTGTGACCGAAAGCAATGCCCAGGAAACCAGAACGAAGGAAGAGATGAGAGTAAGGAAGGAGGGAAGGCAGGTAGGAAGGAAGGGGGGAAGGAAGGAAGGTAGGAAGGACGACCCAGGATAACCCAAAAAAGTCAGACAGTGACTTATTTCCATGTGGGTTGTGGGGCTGAGAGGAAGGCACGTTTGTTGTGGAAGTCACTGAGGGTAGCGAGTGGTGGTAATGCCTCATTGTGACACAAGTCCACCCACACACAACACCAAGCGTCCAGAAGCTTTAGCTGTTCTAGTAACGTGTCCATTGACTCTATATGTGTATATATATGATAGAAAAATAGTAATAAACAACATTTTTTATTGTTGGTTTGTGTAAACATGTTTTGTAAACAATGTAATGACAATATTTGTGTGGTTATTGTGTAGCATGCAACGAGTAAATGTATACAAAATATGGCTTATATTGGTCTCACAGGCCATAAAAGTTACTTGAAAAAATAAAATGTTAAAAAATAAAATGAAAAAGTAGAAAAAAAATAAATGATTACCGCCTGACCAGCAGTCGGCGATGTTGCCATAAGCGGCTCACATGCTGTCAACTTCATGCCTCTATATCTCAGTAAGTATTGATCGCAAATTTTTTTTATTAAAACACTAACAAAAATAATCTTAAGATTTTGGTAAGAAAAATAATTTTTTTTTTTCAAATATTTTTTGATCCCCCAGTGGTGGTTCAGGATCGAGGCTCTCAACCCCCAAAGGGTTAAATATCACTCTAAATTGATTTCTATTAACAGTGATAGGAAAGGCCTTCAAGAAGAAAACAAATATGGAAATCCGATAGACATATTTTGAACAAAATTCTATGGTTCATTTTCAAATTAGTGTCATGCATCAAGCCAAAAGAAAATGAACATGCAGTCAGACAAAACTGAGTTGGGTTGATACAACAGTACCAGGGGTGGAGGGAGGGAAGAAAGAATAGCAGGGAGATATGTATTCACAGCTACACTTGATTTATTAATATATCTTAACATATCAATTACATGGTTTATGTATTGACATTCATAAGAAATGCTAAACAGAAAGGAAACAGATTAGACAATGGGAAATTTATTGTGTATATTTTGAACAAAATTCTATGGTTAGTTTCAAAAATAGTCTTACAGAAATAAACTGAAAGCCACAATAGCTATGGTAGGCCAGCAGGAGCTTAACCAGACAACAGGTTATTGTTTTTAAACCCATGTCTTAAAACAAACTGCTGTTTCATGATGAGGAAAAAAACTTGGACAATTCGATACAGTATAGATATAGGTGAAAGCCAAATACAGTAAGACCCCCATATCCATGAGGGATACATTCCAAGGATGTGCTGTGGATACCCAAACAGTAGATAGTAGAAAACCCTATATACAAGTCCTATACATACCTATTATAAAGTTTAATTGATAAATTATCCACAATAAGTGAAGAATTATCACTTTTTCATTGATGGGAAGCCCTTCACGGCTTCTCTTAGTCTTTGAAGAACTGCCAGCTTCTCTATTTTTATGCTTTGTGCAAAATTGAGGTATTTTTGGGCCACAGTAAACCATGGGTAACTGAAACTGCAGATACTGAATCAGTGGATACAGGGGTTCTACTGTAATAGAACAAAGGTTAATGGGTGATCAAATATACAATATTATTGCAAAAAAATGCCCTATGAACATTTTTTTATTATTAAAAATTAGTCTCTGGGCATGCCTTGTATGATTTTAGTTGCTATAGAGTTAACAAGGTATATTATAACATTAGCAACCTTGCTTCTAAAAGAATTACTGCAGAACCCCAAGTTTTCGTCCCTCTAATAAATTCCTGAAGGTCAAAATCAAAATGGGACAAAATACTGAAGTAATATTTACCCCATTAATAAAATAATTGTATATCAATTAATCATTCCAGACACCTAAAAAAATATTAACAAAAAATACATTATATAGAGGAATAAACTATAGTTTTACATACAGAATAACAATGAGAATATATTAAAAGACATTAAATGACTAATTTTTAATGGATAAATGACAACATTTAATCACTATACCATGCTTTATTGAAGACTTGCTACGGCAGTATGGAAGATAAGGGGAGTGGGAAGGAGAGGTTATTGTTTGGATACAGTGGACCCCCAAATTTTCATGATCCCCGACTCTTCGTTGTATTTCAACTTGCGGCAACTTTTTTTGTGAAATATAACCTCGAATTTTTTGAGGTTGCCTCAATTAATGGCAGTAATACGTAATGCGTCCAAGCAGCCTCCAGCAGCAAGTTTGCACCACTATGCTCCCACATATACACCATTCATGTCATTTGTGGCATTGTTTCTTTGTGAGTGTCATCACCCACACATTTCCCGTTTAATTCGTATTATCCATTGTTTTTTGTGCTTGCAACTGCTAAATAAGTCACTTGGGCCAAAAGAATGCTTTAGTGCCAGCCCCTGTTAAGAGGTGTGATAACCAGACAGCAATTCAAGAAACGATACACTCCAGCCAGGGTACTTTCCGCACACACACCAGCAAGGGTACTTCGCACACAAACAGCCAGGGTTACTTACCCACACACACCAGCCAGGGTACTTCCGCACACACACCAGCCAGGGGTACTTCCCACACACACAAGCCAGGGTTATCCCCATACACTCACCAGCCAGAGGTACATTCATACTCATTATAGTTTATTTGAACTATGTACATAGATGTAAAGGATTATAGTAGTTGGGTGTACATGCCAAAAGCCCCTTGTATGTAGAGCATTATGGGCAGGCTTAAAATTAACTTAAATTAAACTAAGGCATGAAAGGTTACGTGGTTAAAAATTACTGTATAAACAAGTTACAATATGAAGTACAAATTGAGTACATATTTGAAACAATGAAAATTTGAACATTTGATTTTGAAGATTATAGTATGTTACACAGAGATGCAGTTATGATATATATGTCTTTCATATTTGTTCATCTTTCTAATATTACATTGCGATTACCATCGTTAAATGCTAAAACGAGAGTAAACAGCTTTATAATAATAAATATTCAATTTCATCTTTCCCATTTTTCATTTTGTGTATGCTATATACACCTACCATCCGCTTTACGACCTGCTCGACTTAGACCACTCGACTTACGACCGTGTTTTTTATGCCAAATTTCTGGGAAATAAACAGCTATTTATGTTGTACATAGTGTTCATCCTAAACCTTACAGTATAAAATACAGTACTAACAACATAAAAAGTAAAGTAAAATGAAATACAAAATAAAACAATAAATAAAGTCATTAAAAATTGTTTTGTTGATATTCGTGTTAAAGTTCGAGACATTACGAACTATTTCAGCATTACGAACCCTGGTTTCTCGGAAACGAATCGGTCGTAAGTCGAATGGTAGATGTATTTTATTCTGGTGTGGAATTGGGTTAATAGACCAGTTTGTTTGGCCTCGCTCTACACCACTCGCTGATGGAGCTGTACGTCAGGTATTGAAATGGGTGGTAGATTAAGGCAGTACAGAACTCTCTCGGTTCAGAGAGGGTCTCCCACAGCTTACTCATTTTTAACCTAAGAGGGTTGTTTTGAAGCTTTTGGACTGAGCTAATTCGCTTAAGTCACCAGGTAATTGTGAAATTTTCATTATACAGAAGTTATCTGTGTGTGAGACCTTCAAGTTTTCTAAGCCATCAGCCTTATCTCCTTAGAAAATTAAAGAATAATGTATCTTTTTGTCAAATGGAATTTTACGGTTATTAATAGAATGAAAGTCTTCTTAATTTATAAGTTGGTATATCAAGTCTGTTTATATATAATTAAGAATAAGGTACAACAAAACATACTTTGTCCTATAACAATATCTACTTTATTTTAAAGATACATTGTAAAAAAATATATGATCTCCTTACAACCTTATTACGATTATAACTAGAGATATTTTCTCATCAAAAAAAGTCCATAGACTAACAAGCCAAGGTTTTAAAACCCCAAGTTTATCGTAATTATAGTAGTGCAAATTTGTCACATTACAATGTATAACAAAAATATGGGACAAGTTACTGCATGTCGTCTTGAAGTTTTAAGGATTTAAGTTACCTGGGGAGATCTATGGTAATGTTAAATTACTGAGTGTGATTATTTTGTCTGGGATGAGTAAGTGGTTTTTTAGACGAACGTCTTAAATTGATTTTCAGCTGGTTACTTTTAGTTGTTCTGGTAATAAATTCCAGATTTTGGGGCCCTTTATGTACATAGTTTTTACACAGTGTGATATGGACACTGGGTACATCAAAAAGAGGAGATTCTGTCTTGTGTTACGTCATGGTGTCCTGTTCAGGGTTAGTGAGGAGAGTATGGAGTGAGAGGATTTTATGTTTGCGTGTTTTGTATTGTTCTATGTATGTAGTAGGCCATGAAAAATAGTGTGGATGTTCTTTATGGTGTGCAAATTTCGACTTTGGGAATGATGTGGAGTATGCTGTCGGGTGTAGGAATATTTATCATTATGATTGCAGTCTTTTGCTGGCGTTATTACGACGGCCTTCCGGTGATTTGATGTTGTGGTCCCCATGCACCTACAATTCCATATGTGAGATTTAAGGGTAGATGAGTGTAATGATTACTGTGCAAGGAGAGTTGATTGTGGAAACCATAGTACCATACTTGTTAGTATGCTACTGCCTTGAGATTTTCTTGGAAATTTGTTGTATGTGTGTCTGGAATTTCAGGTCTGTCTAGGTGGATCCTAGGTATTTTCCCTCGTGAGTCTTGTGATGCAAATGTTAAGAGAACTAATTTGCAGACTCTGGTTCCAAATTGAAAGAAAACAGGGATACAGGTTAGAGCGACTTCGTTTCCCAACTCAGGTAATACTTCATCTACTTTACTAATTGTCAAAGCTTGGACTCCTTGAAACTTCAAAACGTGCTGGCAGATAGCCGTAATGGGAGTGCCATACGATAGATATTTACAGCCAATACCGTAGGGCAATAATTAGAAACAAATTGTTTCAGGGCCTATAACCATTATTTAGAGGCAGATTCTGATCTCTGAAGTTTAGTTTCTCAAGTAAGCTACCAGTCGAGATTCGACTGTATTGCTGAACAATTTCAAAGAGTATTGATCTTGAAATTGAATCCAGACAGAATCGGGTCCCGTTTGGCCTTAGTAAAGTAGATGAAGTAATACCTGAGTTGGTAAAGGAAGTCGCTCGTTCCTGGTATCCCTCTCTTGCCAAGAACTGTGTTTCCTTAAATGCCTTTCTTATTACAATAAGTGCTGTTCACCTCACCAGTTTTGCCTTAGTGGTTTTGAACTTTTTCCTAGAGGTTAGATTAAATTTATGATTAATGGGCTTGGAGGATCATAGGGAGGTCAGGTATGGATTATGTAAGCGACGATCTCTGTAAGATTGGATCGTCATTTCCTTACCTGGAGTTTTCTGGAGAGAGTCCGGGGGTCCAACGCCCCCGCGGCCCGGTCTGTGACTAACAGGCCTGGTGGATCAGAGCCTGATCAACCAGGCTGTTGTGCTGGCTGCATTGCAAAACCAACGTACGAGCACAGCCCGGCTGATCCGGAACTGACTTTCAGGAGCTTGTCCTGTTGCCAGCGTGAGACTGGCTGGGGTATGTTGGTAATCCCCCTTTTGTGTGCTGGGAGGCAGTTGAACATATCCAGGGCCACTGCCCGACACTTCATTGTATGGTTCCTTAAAACGTGCTAGTGACACACTGGCTTTTCATTGGGGGATGGAGCATCGTCTGCCAAGTCTTTTGCTTTCGTAGTGAGCTGTTTTCGTGTGCAAGTTCGGTACTAGTCCCTCTAGGATTTTCAAGGTGTACATAATCTGTGCTCTCTCCCTCTGCGTTCCAGGGATACAGGTTTTAAGAACCTCAAGCGCTCCCAATAATTGAGGTGTTTTATCTACGTTATGCGCGCGTTGAAAGTTCTCTGTACATTTCTAGGTCGGCAATTTCACCTGCCTTCTTGAAAGGTGCTGTTAGTGTTGCAGCCAATATTCCAGCCTTGATAGAACAAGTGACCTGAAGAGTGTCATCATGGGCTTGGCCCTCCCTAGTTTTGAAGGTTCTCATTATACATCCTGTCATTTTTCTAGCAGATGCGATTGATACAATGTTGGTCCTGGAAGGTGAGATCCTCCGACACATGATCACTCCCAGGTCTTTTGACGTTGGTGTTCGCTCTATTTTTTGAGGCCTGAATTTGTTTTGTACTCTGATGAAGATTAATTTTCCTCATGTTTTAGCTATCTGAGTAATTGAAATTTTCATCGTTGGAACTTCATATTGTTTTCAGCAGCACACTGAAAGTTTTGGTTGATGCTCCGCCTGGAGCTTTGCAGTGTCTGCAATGGAAGACAATGTCATGCAGAGATTTCGGGGGGGTCATCTGCAAGGAAGACACGGTGCTGTGGCGACATCCTTGTCTATGTCGGTTATGAGGATGGACAAGATGGGAGCGAGTATGTGCCTTGTGGAACAGAGCTTATCACCGTAGCTGCCTCGGACTGTTCTTGTGACGATCTAGCTCTCGTGTTCTGTTAGTGAGAATATCTAGATCCATCGACCGACTTTTCCTGTTAAATCATTTAAGCACGCATTTTGTGCGCTTTTACGGCTTGGTCACACTTGTCGAAGGCTTTTGCAATGTCTGTATATATTAATCTGCACATTCTTCCTCTTTGTTCTTCTAGTGCATTTAGGGACTTGCCGTAGTGATCCAAAGTGAGACTGAAGGAGCGACTGTTCTAAACCCATTTGCCCTGGGTGTTGTGTAACTGATGGGTCATATTTAGTCACTCGTTTCCTTATTTTTTGTTTCGCCAATCTCAATTGTTGAGATAATTTATAATTATCGGCGTCGAGGCTGTTTTTTTCTAGTTATTTACTATGGGGGCAATCTAATCACAATATATGCAAGTCTTCTGGAAATTATTATTGAAATCCTCATGCAGGATCAATTGGGAAAGACTTTCCACATAGATTTACAGTTAGAAGATCTACACCATCTCTTAAGAGCGATTTTCTTTTGCACGAGCAAATAATCCCATACGACTGAGTTGGCTGGCGTTTTAATGCTCCTTATAAGGTTTTTTGATAACTTACTGGGAGGTGATCATAAGCCTTTAGCGATACCTTCTTAACGGAATCATATCCCACAAATTTCTCAAAAGGTAGTAGGTACAACTTCGAGCTTTACCGACATCGAAGTATGTTAATAAGGTTGCCCAATCCTCAAAACCATTGAAAATATTACAACCGTATAAGATCCATATTCTACTATCAGTTTTCAGGGCTAGAGCTGGGGAGCAGACTTTTTGATATTATATTCTTGGTCAGTTCAGATAATCCATAGAGATACTAATTCGGACCAGATACAAAGGTCTTGTTTTAACTCTTGTACCTTTCGTATTTTGAGTATACAGTCTTGTTAAGGTAATGACGATAGAATGTAAATATTAATGAGGACTTAGATACAGGAAGAATAATTAAACTTCCTTATTAATGTGACATTTCCAAGATTTGGAACTAAATGTATATATATATATATTATATATTTTTGTTAATGATTTTTTTTATATTGACAGTATGAGTATGAAGATTTAGGTCTCGATTTATTGTTCAGTCGATCCTTACAACCCGGATCTTCAAATCTGAAATATTCTATGATCGGCCCTTTTCAAGATTCTGATATTAAAATGCTATCGAAAGAAGATTTAATAAGGGATCAGTTCCTTGATCCATCTCTAGAGAAATTACGAGAGATAGCTATTACAGAAGACGACGCCCAAGACCTGGACAATTGTTACTATCTTGCTAATGGTATATTAATGAGAAAGGAAAAGTCTCTTTTGTCTTCCAACGATCATCTGTCCTACCAGCAAACAGTTAGTAGTGCTTTCTAGCCTTTAGAGAATTGGCTATTAGTTTCGCCACCATAGTTCCCATGGGAGGACATTTGGGAAGTAAAGAAAACGCTGTGCAAAATAGCCAAGCATTTTCAATGGGACAGAATGAAGGAGATTGTGGAAGAAAGCTATCTAAAAGTTGTCAAGTCTGCCAATGTGACCGGGCAACCTTCGCACACACCTACACCAGCTCCCTCATCGATTCCGTCAGTGGTGAGCCCTTTCTCACACATGATAATAGATTGTGTTGCGTCATGTCTCTATGTAGATAAAACAAGGGATCAATATTGTTACATATGGATGTCGTTACTCGGTATCCAGAGGCTAATCCCTTTGATGAAAAATTAATTCTCGCATTCATTGTTCGAGCTTTGCTAAATTTTCTCACTGGTGGGCATTCCCCGAATAATTCAATAGATCAAGGTTCAAACAATTTGGTTTCTAATTATTGCCCTTACGGTATGGTGTGAATATCTATCGTATGGTACTCCCAATTTAGGGCTATCGGCCAGCACGTTTGGTTTCAAGGGAGTCCAGCTTTGACCAATGTTAACTTCTTCAAATAACTCTTTATTGTGATCTTCACATGATCAATATTTTGAGATAATTTTCCCAGTAGATACTTTAATATTGTTCTTTGATCAATGTACTTAGAACAACACGAGCTCCCGGGCAGGGTATCCCCCATTACTTTATTTTAACATTTTAGGTCTAATTTTTTCTTTTTCAGGGGCGAGAATGGGTATCAGCAATTATGTTAAGGTATCCTCTTAGTGTTGAATTACTAATCAGATAAGGTTGGAAATCCTCAAGAGCCCACCTGAGGATCCGGTGTGTTCTTTGATTTCATAGATTTAATTAAATTAAAGGGTTGTGATCGAAAAATACATAATTTTATGGGGGAAGGTTCCCATGTATAAATGTCAAAATGTTTTCAAAGATATTACTAGGGAAGAGCTTTCTACTACAGTGGCGTAGTTCCTTTGTGACGTTTCAAACTTAGAAGAAAATAAGTTTAGATGCAAAATGTCTGTAGAGGGGGAGTTCTGATAGTAAGGTAAACACCGCCCCCACAGCATAACCGCTGGCATCGATGTGTAAATAGAAGGGTGATATTAAAGTCAGGGACTTTTCAATAAGGGTGTACGAGAAAGCAAAAAAACCAAAATACCGGCTTCAACCGATTAAAAGCCTATCTCACCATTCTTTCGTCCAGCAAATATTCATTTACTACTGGTTATTAAATATCAGTATGAGGAGATGCAACCTGAGAAAAATTGGACAGAAACGTAGAAATAAACCAGTCCATTCCAAGGAAACTCTGTATAGGACTTTCTATCTTGAGGGATAGGAAACTCGGCAATGGCCCTAACTTTTACATCACAGGACGTACCTCACCTTGAACTATACAAAAAAGAGGTATTTAAATCTGGCTTGTTCCAGCACGACTCTTGGCTAAAGTTATGGTGAAGTCTGTACTTCTTTCTAAACTTCTTAAATAAGGTTTCCAGGCGAATTAAATGTTGCTCCCAATCATTGCTCTTGATAACAAAGATCATCTAGATATGCATACACTCCTTCTAATTCATTGGTCAGCAGGTTCATTCAGGCCCGCTGAAAGGTAGAAGGCGCGTTACACAACCCGAAGGGCATAACACGATAATGAATAATCCGCCATGTAATAGTAATGCGGATTATTTCTTGGGCTTGATGGGTAAGCAGGCACTTGGTATTAGCCACCTTATAAATCAGGCGGGGGACATAGGCGGCTAATGATTCTCTGTATATTAGATCATCAATACTGGGTAGAGTTGGAAAAACCATCAGGTACCGTGAGAGCATTAACCTTAAGATTAATCAGTGCTCATTCTTGAAGTTTTTCATCAGGCTTGGGAACTAATATATCAGGGCGATGGCCACGGGACTTTTACTGTTCTTTGAGTCCATGGGACAACAATAATTCTACTCCTTTGCATTATTGTTTCTTGTTTGGAGTGGAACTTGCCCTATAAGGTGACTGTTTGCAAAGGCTTTGCTCCTTGTACTTATATGTCGTGAACTTCCCAATGTACAACACCTAGGGACGTTCATCGAATAAAACCTCATTAACGTAATTAAAGCCTTTGATTATCTTTTGCTTTCTTCAAATCAATGGTCCATAAGAAAGGTTATCAAGAGACTTGCAAGGTCTCTGAATTTTTTAAACGAAACAGTGGACCACATAACGCGAACGCCTTGAATAGCGAACACTCGCATAGCGGAACGCTTGTTCGCTAAAATTTTGCCCCGCCTTAGTGGACAAAAAACCCGTCAGCGACCTTCGTCCGAGACGCGTCCAATAGTGCGCCTCAGGCCAGCCTCACATGTGCGCCGTCCCATTGTTTACCAGCCAGCCTCCGCATGTAACATTCAAGCTACATCGGAATATTTCGTATTATTTACAGTGTTTTCGGTGCTGTTGTTTGTGGGATATAAGTGGACCATGGGCCCCAAAGAAAGCTTCTTTGTGCCAACCCTACACCTCAAAGGGTATGAATACCCATTGAAATTAGAAAGAGATCATTGCTAAGTATGAAACGTGGAGTACGTATCACCCGACCTGGTTCAGGTTTGTACAAGAAACCAAATTCAACCATCGATTCTATTGTGGGCAAGAAAAGGAAAACGGCAAATCAAGGAAGCTGTTGTTGCCAAAGGTCTAACTGTCGTTTTCGAAACAAAGATCGCAAGTGATGGATGGAAGATGTTGAGAGACTATTATTGGTGTGGATAAATGAAATAACAGATAGCAGGAGATAGCGTCTCTCAAGCGATTATATATGTGAAAAGGCTAGGAAGTTGCATGGACGATTTTAATTAAAAAAATGCCTGCAAAACTTAGTGTTGATGTGAGTGAATTTTCAAGGCCTGCATAAGGTTGGTTTGAGAGATTTAAGAAGCTAGTGGCAATCCATAGTTGATACGGCCATGGTGAGGCTGCATTCGGACCTTCAAAGCGGCCTGGGAATATTATGTGCATGAATTCAAGGAGTAATAGAAACTGTAAGGCCTGGAACTGAACAGTGTTTAATTGTGATGACACTGGCCTGTATTGGAAGAAAGAAAATGCCATGCAGACTACATTACTCTGGAGGAAAAAGGCAACTCCCAGGACATAAGCTATGGAAAGACAGGCTTACTTTGTTGATGTGTGCCAATCTAGTGAGTGTGATTGCAAGGGTAAGGCCTTTATTGTGTATCACTCTGAAACATACAGAGCGTTCAGGCAAAAGAATGTCCTCACGGATAATTTGTGTGTGCTGTGGAGGGGCAACGTATGGAATGGGTCTCTAGGTGAATTTTTCTATAACTGGTTACACCATGCATTTGCCCCAATGTGAAAGATTACCTAACTGAAAAGGAAATTAGACCTTAAGTGCCTCCTGGTGTAGGGGACAATGCCACTGGTCATCATACAGACGTGGAGGGAGCGACTTTATGGGGACATGAGCTACATTAAAGGTGAAGTTTTTTGCCTTCCTCTTTACCACTCTCTCCTGACCGCCCATTGGACAGCAGGTCATTTCCAAATTCATAGAATACTGTACACAAAGGCTCTGTTTCAAAAGTGCTTTGAAGTGACCACAGACACTCGATTGATCTAAAAGAGTTTGGGAAGGATCACTTTAATATCCTCAGTTGTGGTAAACTTATAGGGTAAGGCTTGGGAGGGAGTGACTAAGAGAACCTTGAACTTGTTGGAAAGAAAACTGTGGCCAGAATGTGTAGAACAAAAAGGGATTTTGAAGGGTTTTGAGCTAACCATGAGAGGAGTAGTATACCAGTTGAGGAATCAATTGTGGATTGGGCGGAAAGTTCCTTGGGGTTGGAGGGTTAGTGGGGAGGATGTGGAAGAGTTGTGAGGAGGACAATGAAGAAACTAACTCACTGATGAGCTGATAGATCATCTCAAAGAGACAAGAGGCCAGACCTGGGGGAACTGGTTGTCAAAGGAGGGGATGAGAGAAGTGAAGGAATTGCCTACTTCAAAGATTAAGGAAAATGAGTGCAAAAGGATGAAGTGCAAAACCTTTTTTGATTTGAAAATCACCCTCACACAGCCTATTGCATGCCGTGCTGGTGACTGGTCTCAATGACATGGTTGTGAACCATTTAGAAAATCATAAAAGGAAACGAGAGGAACAGGCAACTGTGGACAGATATGTTGTGCGGAAAAGAAGTCCAGTGACTCTGAAGTGGTCCTAGTGGCATTAAAGAGAAGGGATCGTAACCACAGAAGGACTCCGTGCTACCTCATGTTCCTAATGGAAGGGGATTCCCATTATAAACACTAACACTCTCTCTCCCCTCCTCCCATCCCATCAATCATCACCTGATCTCATTAAAAAGTAAGTGTCATGTAATTGTGCATGCTCTTTTCAGTTTGTGTTGTACTAAAATTAACATTTTTTTGTGGGTCTTAAAAAAAATTTTTTTCATTACTTTAGGGTGTCTTGCCACGGATTAATTTTATTTCCATTATTCTTATGGGGAAATTAATTCGAATAAGCGAACATTTCGCATAACGACCAGCCCGCTTGGCATCGGATTAAGTTCGCTAATGCGGGGGTCCACTGTACTTCTATCGCTTTAGAGATGCTGGGCAGAGACTTACATTTTCTGTTTCAGCTAAAGGAAAGACTGCGAAAAACGGTACGATAATAGGGTGGTAAAGCCTTAAGTTGGTTTATGTGATAAGTACATTTTGCTTTTCATCTTTCTGGAGTTGGTGTACATTAATTATCACCTCCTTTCAGCGCTCATCACTTCCAAGGACCTTCGTATCTAGGTTGCAGAGCGTGTCTAGGTAAGAATTCTGTGCCATCACACTGTCACATGGTTTGAAGAAGTAACGAGAGCCGGTGTGTTTTCAATAACAATGCTTCATCTTGGATTGGGCCCTTAGCTAAGTTTTTTGTGGCTAATTTCCCTCAGTGGCGGACAAAGCTTTTGCTTTAGAGTTGAGTTGTTTTAAGCGAGGGTTTCTGATTTTACGGTCCAAGAATCTTTTAGTAACGGCGAGGGGGAAGCGTACTTGGTGTCAGTAAATTAATTCAAATGGAACTTAACCCTGTGCTTTCTTGTTCGCTTTCCCTTAAGGCGAACAAGAGGTATGGTATTCTTCGTCACAATTCTGGGGGAAAATGTGCGCAGTACGCTCTCCATCATGATTTTAATGTTTGATGAAATCGTTCGAGGGATCCTTGCGACTGAGGTTGATAAGCAACAGAATATACGGACTTAATTCGAGGCGTGATAAGGATCACGAAAACATCTTAGAGGTTAAAATTTGACCACTTGATCGGATTTAATTATTCGGGGAATCCCACCTGTGAGAAAAAATTTTTGCAAAGTTCGAACATGATGCGAGAAGTAATTTTTCTCAAAGGGCTAGCCTCTGGATATCGAGTTAATGGACATCCATAATAGTAAACAAATATTGATTCCTTGTTAGTCCTGGGTAACAGGACCAACACTATCTATTATCAGGCCGTGAGAAGGGCTCTCCACTGACGGTGATAAACATCGGAATGAGGGAGCTGGGGGTGGATGGGTGAAAGGGTTTGCCGGGTCCACTTGGGGGACAGACTTGACAACCTTTTAGATAGCTTTCCACAGTCTCCTCATTCTGGAGTCCATGAAAATGCTTGGCTATTTTGCCAGCGTTTCTTTACTCCCAATGTCCTCAATGGGGACTATGGTGGGCGAAACTAAATAGCCAATTCTCTAAAGGTGCTAGGTAGCATACTAGATGTTTGCTGGTAGACAGTGTTATCGGAAGACAAAAGAGACCTTTTCCTTTCTCATTAATATACCATTAGCAAGATAGTAACAATTGTCAAGGTCTTGGGTCGTCTCTCTGTAATAGTATCTCTCCGTAATTTCTCTAGGGATGGATCAAGGGACTGATCCCTTATTAAATTTCTTTCGATAGCATGTTAATATCATGAATCTTGAAAAGGGATGTTTCATAGGAATATTTCAAGATTTGAAGATCGGGTTGTAAGGATGATGAAAAATAAATCGAGACCTAAAATCTTCGCCTTACTTAGACTTCAGTTGATAAGGATTTTTAAGGCGCTCTAGACATTGCCTATAGTTATAAACATTGAGAGGAAATAAGGTTAGGAGCCTCTTTTCGAGCTTCTATGGCATAGTTAATGTCAGTAGATTTATAATAAAAAATAAATAACAATATAGGCTCTGGCTTATACCGCATAGTCTAAATCATTGTTCCTTTGAGGTAAGTCAACGCCCTGAATAGAAATGTTTTCACTGGTATTACCTACCGACACCAAAGCCAGTATAGGTTGGTGTTTCGGATGTATTTCCTGTGAGTAGGCTCTATTATAATGGCGCTCCATAGGTTCTTATAAGACATCTAGCTTTGCTGCAGGTCATATCATGTTACGGGAAGTATGTCTGATTCAAAATGTTAAATAAACTTCCAGTCATCACGGATGGTAATTTATTTCAACAATGGAGTCTCGTTCTATTCCAACTTTCACTTTAGCAATGTAGGGATCATAGCTGAGAGAATTTCTTTTTCTGAAACGCTCTTAGTATTTAGTCATCTGGAATGACTACTGATTATTCTTGTGAAACTTGCTTTCAGTTACTTGGGTTAGTTTCTTTTTAGTTGTCAGATAAAAATATTTTCTGAGTTGGGAAACGAGTCGCTCGTTCCTGGTATCCCTCTAGCCAATAACAGTGTTTCCTTACTTGCCTTTCTTATTACTATAAGTGCAGTTCAACTAACTGTTGCCCTTTGTGTTTTGAACTTTTCCTAGAGTTAGATACTAAATTTATTATTAATGGGCGTGGACGGCATCATAGGCAGGTCGGAGTATGGATTTGTATGCGATGCATTTCTGTTAAGATTGGGATCGGCCTTTCTAGGGGCATATTTAGTCACTGTTTTCTTACTTTTGTTTCGCCAATCAATTGGAGATATTTCATAATTTTCGTGCGAGGAGACTGTTCCTAGTATACGTGAGACCACCCGTATAACGATTACCTCCGAATGTGACCAATTTGTAGATGTTATTTATGTACGTGCGTTTGTTACGAGTATGTTTGGGGGTCTGAAAATGGATAATCTAATTCACAATATTCCTTTTATGGGATATAAAGTCGGTTCAGTATGGCACGGAATCATACTTCCTGGAGTGAAAAATATCGTTAACGAGGGGTCCACTGTATTTACTATGGGGCAACTATTCAAATACCTTTGCAAAGTCTTCTGGTAAATTAATGAGTACTCTCTGGAGCCTAATTTATATATATTTTTACTTATTTTTGTTCAATAATTTTCTTTTTATATTGACAGTATGACTATGAAAAGCCGTTTGTTGATGGACGAAGTTGAGTAGTACACATGGATGAACCCTGACAGTCATGTCGAGGACCACGCAGCTTTTTGTATATTGAAAGAATCATTTGAGGATTCAGTACATCATTTCACTCACATTACTTGTTGTGTCTTTATATAGGGAAGCGTTTCCTTTGAAAGTCTTCTTCATTAATTTACGCTGAGCTCAATTTGAGCAGTCTGTAAAATAAATAGTCTCTCTAATTTCTCAAACTGACTTTGGAGAAATATGCCCCGGATGGAATCGAATGAGGGAATTGAACTGGCGGGTATGTGGATTTCTTTGGACGTGCTGTACCTTGGTGAGGGCCAGGCTGACATTAATCAGGAATTCCCTTCAGTAACGGGCGAATGCCTTACAGCCGGCTGCACCCTGCAACTATTCGTCTACTTTTTTAGAGGCCAAGCGGTGGGGGAACCTAATCTGTCTGATTCAAATTTCAAAGGATCAATTCTTCGAAATTGTTTCTTCTAATACTTCGAATCTCGACTGGTACTTACTTGAGAAACTAAATTTTCAGAGTAGATTCTCTATACATGATGGTTAGAGGCCCCTGGACAACAATTTGTTTCTAAATTTTTGCACTTACGGTATTGGTTGTGTTATATCTATTGTATGGTATCCCAATTTACGGGCTATCTGCCAGCACGTTTGAAGTTTTCAAGGAGTCCAGCTTTGAAATGTAAATCTTCAAATAAACTCTTTAATGATGAACTTCATGATTCAATATTTTGAGATTATATTTCCAGGATTAACTTTAATATTGTTCTTTTGATCAATAGTTTAGAACAACGAGCTCCGGACGGCCCCCTTTGTTGCGAATAAGAAAATTTTTTAAAAGAGAACTTCAGTACTGTGGCCTGTTACCACTTATTTCTTATGCAACAAGATTTTTGGTCGAGTTCTTTAAAGGTCTTTTTAGAGTCAGGAGGAAAATAATTTTAAATGGGAAAAATCCATAGATAATTTCAAATTTTATTTAAAGTATTTAAATACAATACTTTATCTTTCTTTGTAGTTATTTAACTTGTTACTTTGTTCAATTAAATAATTTCCATAAACATTTATGTTCCAAATCATGGAAATGTTTTTCCCCCATATATAAGGAAGTTTTAAATTTTATTCCTGTATCTAGTCCTCATTAATATTACGTCTCATGCTAACCAAGACTGTTGGACTCAAAATACAAAAGGTACATGATTTAACAGACCTTTGAATCTGGCGTAAAGTATCTATGGATTACTGAACTGACAAGAAAGAATATAAATATCAAGTGTCTTTCAAAAGCAAATAGAGGAAAAATTGAGTTCTGCTCCCTGCTCTAGCCCTGACAACTGATCGTATGTATTGCTCTTACGGTGTACAGTTTGAATGGGTTTTTTTGAGAATTGGACTATAGAGCTGACTCAATTTGTTCCTCATTCTGCTTTGAAAATGACGCTTTTTGATATTTATATTCTTGGTTCAGTTCAGTTAATGCTTAGATACATCACGGGCAGAATTCAATGGTCTGTTAAAATCTTGTACCTTTGGTATTTGAGTCTACAGTCTTGTTAAGGGGATTCCCATTCTAATCACTACCACACTTCCTCTCCATCCACCATCCCATCAATCACCAGATCCTTCAATAAAGTAAGTGTCATGTAAGTGTGCATGCCTTTTTTCAGTTTGTGTGTATTAAAATTAAAAATTTCATGTGGTAAAAAAAATTTTTTTTCATACTTTTGGGTGTCTTGTCGGACTTAATTTTATTTCCATTATTTCTTATGGGGAAAATTCATTCACATACGATTATTTCGCATAACAATTTCCCCTCTTGCACGGATTAAAAATCGTTTTTGCGGGGGGCCACTGTAGTTTGTTGGAATATGTATTGGTAGATAAAAGCTGTTGAGTGACTTCAGGATGTTAACAGGTTTATAGAGGGGGCCACGATATTCAGATCACTTTCTAGTTGTAGCTATTGAGGAGTAAAGGTAGATGGGATAAGGAGAATAGATAAGCATCAGGGAGAGAGAGGTGAAGGTTTATAAACTAAAAGAGGAGGAAGTTAGGGTAAGATATAACCAGCTATTGGAGGATAGATGGGCTAATGTGAGCATAGGCCCAATGGGGTACGAAGAGGTATGGGGGTAGGATTAAAAAATTGTAGTGTTAGACTGTTCAGCAGAAGTTTGTGTTATACAGTAAGTGGAGTGCGGGAGGGAAAAGGAGCAATTGGTTAGAAGATGATGTAAAGAGAGTAGTTAAGGGAGAAAAAGGTTAGCATATAGAAGTATTACAATTAGAAGTGATGCAAGGGAGGGAAGAGTATATGGAGAAAAAAGAAGAGAGGGAGGTTAATGAGGAGTGGTGAATGAAGCCATGTAAAAAAGAGAGAAATAAAGAGAGTGGGTGAGGTTATCAATAATTTTGTTGAAAATATGAAAAAGTTTTGGAGAGTGAGGATTGACAGTTAGGAAGCCTAGGAAACAAATGGTTTGTCAGTTAAAAAGAGGAGGGAGAGCTTATTAAATGGAGGTGTTATGAGGTATTGGAGATTGAGGAATTGTTAATTATGATGATGATAGGGAAGCAGTGATTTCGTGTATAGGGAAGGAGGAATAAACATTTGTAGGAGTGAGAAGAGCCAGTTGTGAGGTGTGTGGGGGAAGTTCGTGAGGCAGTAAATATACATTATTATTGACAAAATAAAATTGCAACTTTGTACATTTTGTTATTATTAAAAATTCGTCTCTGGGCATGCCTTGATATTGATTTTAGTTGTATAGATTAACAAGGGTATAAACATTAGCAAACCTTGCTTCTAAAAGAATTACTGCAGAACCCCAAGTTTTCGTCCCTCTAATAAATTCCTGAAGGTCAAAATCAAAATGGGACAAAATACTGAAGTAATATTTACCCCATTAATAAAATAATTGTATATCAATTAATCATTCCAGACACCTAAAAAAATATTAACAAAAAATACATTATATAGAGGAATAAACTATAGTTTTACATACAGAATAACAATGAGAATATATTAAAAGACATTAAATGACTAATTTTTAATGGATAAATGACAACATTTAATCACTATACCATGCTTTATTGAAGACTTGCTACGGCAGTATGGAAGATAAGGGGAGTGGGAAGGAGAGGTTATTGTTTGGATACAGTGGACCCCCAAATTTTCATGATCCCCGACTCTTCGTTGTATTTCAACTTGCGGCAACTTTTTTTGTGAAATATAACCTCGAATTTTTTGAGGTTGCCTCAATTAATGGCAGTAATACGTAATGCGTCCAAGCAGCCTCCAGCAGCAAGTTTGCACCACTATGCTCCCACATATACACCATTCATGTCATTTGTGGCATTGTTTCTTTGTGAGTGTCATCACCCACACATTTCCCGTTTAATTCGTATTATCCATTGTTTTTTGTGCTTGCAACTGCTAAATAAGTCACTTGGGCCAAAAGAATGCTTTAGTGCCAGCCCCTGTTAAGAGGTGTGATAACCAGACAGCAATTCAAGAAACGATACACTCCAGCCAGGGTACTTTCCGCACACACACCAGCCAGGGTACTTCCGCACACACACCAGCCAGGGTACTTCCCCACACACACCAGCCAGGGTACTTCCGCACACACACCAGCCAGGGTACTTCCCCACACACACAAGCCAGGGTTATCCCCATACACTCACCAGCCAGAGGTACATTCATACTCATTATAGTTTATTTGAACATGATACATAGTTGTACAAGGAATTATAGTAGTTGGGTGTACATGCCAAAAGCCCCTTGTATGTAGAGCATTATGGGCAGGCTTAAAATTAACTTAAAATTAACTAAGCAATGAAAGGTTCAGTGGTAAAAATTACTGTATAAACAAGTTACAATATGAAGTACAACTGAGTACATATTTGAAACAATGAAATTTGAACATTTTGATTTTGAAGCATTATAGTATGTTACACAGAGATGCAGTTATGATATATATGTCTTTCATATTTGTTCATCTTTCTAATATTACATTGCGAGATTCACCATCGTTAAATGCTAAACGGAGAGTAAACAGCTTTATAATAATAAATATTCAATTTCATCTTTCCCATTTTTCATTATGTGTGTATATACACCTACCATCCGACTTACGACCTGCTCGACTTAGACCACTCGACTTACGATCCGTGTTTTTTATGCCAAATTTCTGGGAAATAAACAGCTTTTTATGTTGTACATAGTGTTCATCCTAAACCTTACAGTTATAAAAACAGTACTAACAACATAAAAAAAGTAAAGTAAAATGAAATACAAAATAAAACAATAAATAAAGTCATTAAAAATTGTTTTGTTGATATTCGTGTTAAAGTTCGAGACATTACGAACTATTTCAGCATTACGAACCCTGGTTTCTCGGAAACGAATCGGTCGTAAGTCGAATGGTAGATGTATTTTATTCTGGTGTGGAATTGGGTTAATAGACCAGTTTGTTTGGCCTCGCTCTACACCACTCGCTGATGGAGCTGTACGTCAGGTATTGAAATGGGTGGTAGATTAAGGCAGTACAGAACTCTCTCGGTTCAGAGAGGGTCTCCCACAGCTTACTCATTTTTAACCTAAGAGGGTTGTTTTGAAGCTTTTGGACTGAGCTAATTCGCTTAAGTCACCAGGTAATTGTGAAATTTTCATTATACAGAAGTTATCTGTGTGTGAGACCTTCAAGTTTTCTAAGCCATCAGCCTTATCTCCTTAGAAAATTAAAGAATAATGTATCTTTTTGTCAAATGGAATTTTACGGTTATTAATAGAATGAAAGTCTTCTTAATTTATAAGTTGGTATATCAAGTCTGTTTATATATAATTAAGAATAAGGTACAACAAAACATACTTTGTCCTATAACAATATCTACTTTATTTTAAAGATACATTGTAAAAAAATATATGATCTCCTTACAACCTTATTACGATTATAACTAGAGATATTTTCTCATCAAAAAAAGTCCATAGACTAACAAGCCAAGGTTTTAAAACCCCAAGTTTATCGTAATTATAGTAGTGCAAATTTGTCACATTACAATGTATAACAAAAATATGGGACAAGTTACTGCATGTCGTCTTGAAGTTTTAAGGATTTAAGTTACCTGGGGAGATCTATGGTAATGTTAAATTACTGAGTGTGATTATTTTGTCTGGGATGAGTAAGTGGTTTTTTAGACGAACGTCTTAAATTGATTTTCAGCTGGTTACTTTTAGTTGTTCTGGTAATAAATTCCAGATTTTGGGGCCCTTTATGTACATAGTTTTTACACAGTGTGATATGGACACTGGGTACATCAAAAAGAGGAGATTCTGTCTTGTGTTACGTCATGGTGTCCTGTTCAGGGTTAGTGAGGAGAGTATGGAGTGAGAGGATTTTATGTTTGCGTGTTTTGTATTGTTCTATGTATGTAGTAGGCCATGAAAAATAGTGTGGATGTTCTTTATGGTGTGCAAATTTCGACTTTGGGAATGATGTGGAGTATGCTGTCGGGTGTAGGAATATTTATCATTATGATTGCAGTCTTTTGCTGGCGTTATTACGACGGCCTTCCGGTGATTTGATGTTGTGGTCCCCATGCACCTACAATTCCATATGTGAGATTTAAGGGTAGATGAGTGTAATGATTACTGTGCAAGGAGAGTTGATTGTGGAAACCATAGTACCATACTTGTTAGTATGCTACTGCCTTTGAGATTTTCTTGGAAATTTGTTGTATGTGTGTCTGGAATTTCAGGTCTGTCTAGGTGGATTCCTAGGAATTTTCCCTCTGTGAGTCTTGTGATGCAAATGTTAAGAGAAACATTTGCAGCTCTGGTTCCAAATTGAAAGAAACAGGATACCAGGAACGAGCGACTTCGTTTCCCAACTCAGGTAATACTTCATCTACTTTACTAATTGTCAAAGCTGGACTCCTTGAAACTTCAAACGTGCTGGCAGATAGCCCGTAAATTGGGAGTGCCATACGATAGATATTATACAGCCAATACCGTAAGGGCAATAATTAGAAACAAATTGTTTCCAGGAGCCTCTAACCATTATTTAGAGGCAGATTCTGATCTCTGAAGTTTAGTTTCTCAAGTAAGCTACCAGTCGAGATTCGACTGTATTGCTGAACAATTTCAAAGAGTATTGATCTTGAAATTGAATCCAGACAGAATCGGGTCCCGTTTGGCCTTAGTAAAGTAGATGAAGTAATACCTGAGTTGGTAAAGGAAGTCGCTCGTTCCTGGTATCCCTCTCTTGCCAAGAACTGTGTTTCCTTAAATGCCTTTCTTATTACAATAAGTGCTGTTCACCTCACCAGTTTTGCCTTAGTGGTTTTGAACTTTTTCCTAGAGGTTAGATTAAATTTATGATTAATGGGCTTGGAGGATCATAGGGAGGTCAGGTATGGATTATGTAAGCGACGATCTCTGTAAGATTGGATCGTCATTTCCTTACCTGGAGTTTTCTGGAGAGAGTCCGGGGGTCCAACGCCCCCGCGGCCCGGTCTGTGACTAACAGGCCTGGTGGATCAGAGCCTGATCAACCAGGCTGTTGTGCTGGCTGCATTGCAAAACCAACGTACGAGCACAGCCCGGCTGATCCGGAACTGACTTTCAGGAGCTTGTCCTGTTGCCAGCGTGAGACTGGCTGGGGTATGTTGGTAATCCCCCTTTTGTGTGCTGGGAGGCAGTTGAACATATCCAGGGCCACTGCCCGACACTTCATTGTATGGTTCCTTAAAACGTGCTAGTGACACACTGGCTTTTCATTGGGGGATGGAGCATCGTCTGCCAAGTCTTTTGCTTTCGTAGTGAGCTGTTTTCGTGTGCAAGTTCGGTACTAGTCCCTCTAGGATTTTCAAGGTGTACATAATCTGTGCTCTCTCCCTCTGCGTTCCAGGGATACAGGTTTTAAGAACCTCAAGCGCTCCCAATAATTGAGGTGTTTTATCTACGTTATGCGCGCGTTGAAAGTTCTCTGTACATTTCTAGGTCGGCAATTTCACCTGCCTTCTTGAAAGGTGCTGTTAGTGTTGCAGCCAATATTCCAGCCTTGATAGAACAAGTGACCTGAAGAGTGTCATCATGGGCTTGGCCCTCCCTAGTTTTGAAGGTTCTCATTATACATCCTGTCATTTTTCTAGCAGATGCGATTGATACAATGTTGGTCCTGGAAGGTGAGATCCTCCGACACATGATCACTCCCAGGTCTTTTGACGTTGGTGTTCGCTCTATTTTTTGAGGCCTGAATTTGTTTTGTACTCTGAAAAGGGGGGGAAGTTGGGGTTAGTTTTCCCAACGTTTTAATTGGGTGTAAAGCAGGGTGTGATGTTGAGGGGAGAAGGCTGGGGGGGGGGCAGTGGAGATGTCATGTTGAGGGCAATGTGTGGTGGGGAATTTAATGAGAAAAATTCTTTTGTTTGGAATTTAGGAGGAGGTGGGGTTACCAAAACGTTGTCCAGAGGGTGGGGAAGGGGGTGTTGAGGTGGTTCGGACATTTGGGGAAATGGAGCAAAACAGGTGACTTAAAGAGTTTTCCCCAGTCTGTGGGGAAGGGGGGGGTAGGGGTCGGCCTGGGAAAAGGGTTGGAGGGAGGGGGAAAAAAGGGGGGTTTTTGTGTGCGGGGGGATTGGACTTCCAACAGGCTGCGTGAGGTTTTTTGATAGGAGGAATGGAGACAAAGGGTTTTTTAAACTTGCGTGCGTTGGGGGTAGCAAATAAATTTATAAAGGGGTTGGGAAAAAAAGGGCAGGCCGGACTTGAGTCCGGAGAGGGGGAAGTACAGTGCCTCCTCTAAAGGGGGGGGTTTTAAATGTTGCATTTTTAAAAATGTGGGAAAAGCACCCTTCTGGCAAGACATGTGGAGTAAATGATGGTGAAAGTTTTTCTTTTTCGGGCCCCCCTCCCTTGGTGGGAATGGGCCCAGGTGATAATAAAAAAAAAAAAAAAAAAATTTTATTCATCCCCAGGTAGTTTGTCAATCTAAATTGCGAAAAGGTTTTGGGAGTATGACTGGGTTTGGGTTTGGAAAGGTATGTGTTCATCTGCAAATAATATGGGTCTGAGTAGGTATGCTTTCGGTAGGTCATTGTGTAGACAAAAAAAGGGGGTGGTCCAAGGACACTTACCTGGGGAAAACCCTACTGTGATTGACTGGGGGAGAGTTTGACCATTTGAAAACCCGATGGCTTCTTTTTCCTGGGGTATGACTTAGGTAGTTGAGGGAGTGGCCCCCTTATGCCCTAGTGTGTTTTAATTTTTTGGCAGCAATTTTGTGGTCAACTGTATTCAAAATTTTTTTCGTAAATCAAAGAAAAATTCCCCGTGGGGCTTCTTTCTTCTTGAGAGGGATGTATTAGTTCTAGCATGTGTATAATAGCATCCCTTTGTGCTTTTTTATTCCTGAACCAAAAGACGGGGTTTTGTTGTTGTTTAAGAGAGAGAGGGTAGGGGTTTTTATGAATTTAATTTTTCAAAGATTTTTAGAATGGTAATTTTGAAATTGGTCGTGTTTTTCAAGTCAGCTTGACACCCCCTTTGGGATCGGGTAACCCCCGCTATTTTGAGAAATGCTGGGAAAAGGTTTGGGGGATTCAAGGTTTTTTTTTAAAGAACGTTGCAATATGGTGACAGTACTTGTGAAGCTTTTTGTACATAAAAATTGAAATTGTTTTGTTCCTGCCTTTTTTTTAAGGGTTTTTGATGAACGAATCTCTGTTTTGGGGGGTTGGGTAGGAAAAGTTATGCGGGGTAGGTGCCTGTGGGTAGTCTGATGGGCGGGTCTTGGTTGGGATTTTGCTTGCTGATTTTTTCTATGGTGGAGAAGAAAACAAGGTCTTTTTTTCCATTTCAGTTGGTGGGAGTAGGGGGTTTATTGATTTTGTTAATTTGATTGATTTGTTTTTGGATATCCTTTTAGTTCCTAGAATTTCAGATAGAGTTTTCCAGGTCTTTTTTATAACACATTTGATGTTTTGTAATCTGTTTTCATAATACAGTTTTTAGATCTTCTTATCAGGCTGGTAAGGGATGACGAGAAATGTTTAGAATGGTCTCTAGTTATTTGACCCATTCTGTACTGTTTTTCATATTGGTGCTTTGTGCTAATGGATTTGAGGATGGTGGGTGTTAGCCAGGGACTATTTAGTCTCTTTGCTGTGATCTGTTTAGTTTTTTAGGGCAATGCTTGTTATAGAAGTAGTGGGTTCTTTTTATAAAATTATTAATACATTCATTAGTGTCTGTATATGCTTCAAGCTCATTATGCCGACACAAACCAGCCAGGGTACTTCCCCACACAAACTAGCCAGGGTACTTCCCCACACACATGATTTGATTTGAGTGGGACTTGCGCATGAGTGAATAGAATTATCAAGGCTTACTGCGTGGGGAGCATTGAAAATTGGGTTGGGCAAATATTCTGTTAGTAGGATGGTTTGTGAAGGACCTACCTAGTATGGGCCAACAGGCCTGATGCAGTGCTCCTGCTTTCTTATGTTCTTATGGACACCAACCAGGGTACTTCCCCACACACACACCAGCCTGGGCACTTCCCCACACACCAAACAGGGTAATTCCCCACACACACAATTTTATTTGAGTGGGACTTGCACATGAGTGAATAGAATTATCAAAGCTTATTGCTTGGGGAGCATTGAAAATTGGGTTGGGCAAATATTGTTAGTGGGATGGTTTGTGAAGGACCTGCCTCGTATGGGCCAATAGTGGAAATATAAACACTTAAGCAGTATAATGCGATCCTTTATCAAGTCATAAACAGATCTGTTTGTGACTTGATAAAGCCCACTGCATGGGTGAAACATTGTCAATAAAGGATCACATTATACTGCTTAAGTGTTTATATTTCCATTGTGTCGGTATTTTATACCATTTATTTCCATGGGCCAACAGGCCTGCTGCAGTGTTCCTGCTTTCTTATGTTCTTATGTACACCAGCTGAGGAAATAAATGGTATAAAATACCGACACAATGGAAATATAAACACTTAAGCAGTATAATGTGATCCTTTATTGACAACGCTTTCGCCCACACAGTGGACTTTATCAAGTCACAAACAGATCTGTTTGTGACTTAATAAAGCCCACTGTGTGGGCAAAACGTTTTCAATAAAGGATCACATTATACTGCTTAAGTGTTTACATTTCCACCAGCTGAGAAAATTGATTCAGAGGAGGAGGAACAGAGAGGAAAGAAGGTGCCTTCTTCAAAGATTAAGGATATTTGTGCAAAGTTGAAGTGAGGTGCAAACATTTGTGGAGGAACATCACCCTAACCCACTCCCCTCCTCCCATCTCCCATACACCAACAAGAGTCTTCAATAAAGGTAAGTGTGATGTTATTATTGTTTTATACTTGATTTCTCATTCTTTTCTGTATGTAAATCTATATTTAATCTATAAAAAAAAATAATTTTTGTTGATACTTTTGGGTGTCTGGAACAGATTTATTGGATTTACACTATTTCTTATGGGGAAAATGGTTTAGAAATTCGTGAATTTCGACTTTCGGCAGACTCTCTGAAACGGATTAATCACGAAATTCGGGGGTCCACTGTACATTCATACATCCTGGTGAGCTCGGCCACACGTACGCCACTTTTGTATTTTGCTACAATTTCTTTCTTGAATTCTATCATGTTTCTCACCTTCTTTACTAGAGAGCTGGCACTAGGAACTATCTTTGGCCCCATGGTGGCTTACTTTGCAGTTGCACCCAATAAACAAGCACAAAAAACATTGGATTATTATGAAACGTTTCGGATGAATGCACGGAGTATTGCTCACTGAAAAAGTGACAGAGGCAGACTGAGTCAGGTACGTGTGAGCGGCTGCGTCTAATACGGACGATTTCTGAGAGGAGGTACAAAACCCGGGGTAAAATTTCACCCAAAAAAGTGGTTGAAATCCGAATTGTACGATATATGCACTGGACGAACTCCGGGGTTCCACTGTATCTAGTGCAGTATACAGTGTAGAGAAAAACAATAGTCACCTTACAGGGAAACTACAAACAATAATCACCTTAGAGGGAAACTGCTTCTGAATAATGACGAGGAGAAGTGATTTTCCCAACTGAAATAGAAACATTACTATAATTATTATTATTATATTTACAAAAAATAATAAACTTCTCTGCTTATTTTGCAGACATATAACTCTAAGTGTGCTATTTCATAAAGTTCCTTTATAGTACAAGTTTCTGTAAATACAAACTGAGAAAGTATATAAAAAATTTAAGTGTGCAGAAAGGCATTTATAATGTAAGCTAATCAATTTTAGAAGCACCTTTTCAAAAGTATTTTTTAAAAAATCACACTACATAGAGAAAGTTTGAGAGAACTTATTGTATATATCTTTGACAACAATCATATTATGCACATCTAGATAAATAACTAAGTAATCTTTTCTCTCAAATTTCAAGAAGAGTTCTACAGGGAGAACAAATGAATATAATAAGGAGAACTGTACATAAAACAAGAGATTACACAAACATCAATTGTAATCAACTGTCCCTAATTGAAATCCACACCAGCATGTTGTTGTACATCAGAAGAATAAAGAGAATTACAATATACATAAATATAAAAAAAAAACTTTCTCTTATGTGATGTTCAAGTACACGTAGTCTTAATAAATTTTTGACATAAATGATCTGAAACACTGTTAATAAATAGATAGTTTATAATTATAGCAATTACATACACACTTCATCAGTAATAATTCAGTACCTTTACCCAACACTTAACAAAATCACAACAAACGAAAGAATCGATGAAGCTTAATATTAGTCAATGAGAATAACTAAATCTGACGTACCAGTTGTAACAGCAACAGCATTTAGATGATAACTTATACAAATAGACTGTTGGTGGCTCACCAAATTCAAAAGAAAAGCATTACCTTATCCTTCTTCCTAATAAGACATTGTTTACCTTGATTTAATAACACTGGTAAATCTATTGTTAAAATAAAACACAAATATTCGATTTTGACTTTCAGACCTCCTTAGTGACATGAACACTTAATAAATGCATTATGCATTTATCCATCTTAATGTAAGTTATACTGAAATAAATTGATTAACTAATGTTAACTTAACCAAATCAAATACAGGCGGGCCCAGTTTACAGTAGGGCCCCACTTATACGGCAGGTTAGGTTCCAGGCTACTGCCGGAAAGCAGAATGCCATTTTTTCCATTTATAAATGCATATAAATGCCAGGTAACAAGTTTACACTAACATATATTACGTTAGCAATAAAACTAGGCATTAAAAACAATAAATAGTAAAATACACACACAGTACACCCATTACTTACCTTAAAATATTTGTAGTCTTAATGTAGGGTGAGAGGTGAGTTTAATTTGTAGGAAGTCAGGTCAGCCCACCCCACCCACACGTAATATACTACATTTAATTAACCCTTTCAGGGTTCCGTCCCTAGATCTACCGTCTTTAAAAGTTCAGGGGGCCAACCGTGATCTACGCCATGACTCAGCTCACTCTGATAAACTGTGAGTGTACATTTGGGCCAGATATGAGAGAATAACTATGTGGTTGTGGGGCACCATATAAAACAGATCCGCAAGCACCTGGCAATGAGAGAAAAAAAATGAAATCATGATTTGATAAAAAAGCAACTTGCAGTGTTTTTCGTATGTTTTTTATAGTTTGTATTGCGATTTCTTGGTTTCATTGATAGAATGAAGACATATTTCAGAAAAAAGAGATGAATTTGATTGGTTTTAGCATTGGGAAATTTCTTGAAACTTTAGATCAAAGTAGCAGAAATGTTAAAATTTTGCTATATTCCCAAAAGTAACAAACGACCTCACACGTCTAATACACATCAGCTGTGGGTCCCCATATACCATTCACAAATATGGGATGATATTTATACAATATTACAGCATTTTCATAACAGAAATCTTCTATTTTTTGGTGTGAATAAAAATTCATTATTTGAATAAAAATCAAAATGGAATTTATTTGTAAAGCCTCAAAAATAACTAATGACAGAGAAATGTTATTTAGTGCCCGGAAAAGCCTACATTGTTCATTCTGGACCCTATTTTGAAATTGGGAAAATTTTGAATTTGTGTTAAATTGGCCAATTAACAATTTCCGATCACTTTATTTTGTAGTTGAAACGTTGACTTGGCGATTTCTTGTGCTCAACGATAGAATAGAAGTAATATAGTGAAAAAGCTAAGAAATTTTGGGTTTTTTGGGGAAAAATGTAATTTCCTAAAATGGGGGTCAAAATCGGGAAAATCGCCGATTTGTAAAAATTTGTGACACATCAAAATTCGCGAGGCATTAAATTTGTCAATTTCCCCAATTTTCGTACTTTTTGTTTTTTTTTCCTTCACAAAAAAATTCTCTACGATTTCATAAGAAAAAATAACAAATTTTTTTTTTGAAATATCTTGGACACTGGTGCGTGACTCCAGATTTGGGCCTTGGACCCTGAAAGGGTTAAAGCTCCCCAGAGCGATAAAATACATAAAGTACATTCATTAATTACCTTAAAATAACGCGACGGTCTGGAGTTTTGAGACTCCCTGACCGTGGGATCAAACCCCACCCATGGTATGGTTTGTTTGCAATCGTGCCATTACGATTTCGTGAGTCATGTTACCTTAAAATATTTGAAGTCTTAATGTAGGGTGAGAGGTGAGTTTTATTTGTAGGAAGTCAGTTCTGGAAAGTATGGGTAGCCAGGAAGGGCAGCCCTCCCCACGCCACCCACACGTAATGTAAACAAACCAGGCGAACGCGTCTGGTTTCATCACTTTACATTGTGTACAAGATGTCTCCATGTTGATACAGTAGAATAAATAAATAGACAGTCCCATTCTCATGTAACACTATTTTTAGAAGAAATGACACCCTGAGTGAAGGCATATTTAGGTACAGGTACACATACGTATAATTATCAGTTATAATAATAATGTAGGTATGTAGTCCGCCTGGGCTACATACTTATACCTACCTACGTAGCTACACGATATTTAATGTGGCCCACAGCCATATTATTACCATCGACATACCATGTTCACTGAGTTTAATTGTTTATAACAACTGCCTTTAGATGCCATCATAAACAAAGGAAGAAGTAATGAATAATTCATGCCAAGAATTGTAAACAAAAGCATTATGTATTAAGGGGAGTGACATGTTTTCCCTCCGCCCGGCTACCACACCTCCATTGTATTTTTTTTTTTTTTTCAACAAGTCGGCCGTCTCCCACCGAGGCAGGGTGACCCAAAAAAGAAAGAAAATCCCCAAAAAGAAAATACTTTCATCATCATTCAACACTTTCACCACACTCGCACATTATCACTGTTTTTGCAGAGGTGCTCAGAATACAACAGTCTAGAAGCATACACATATAAAGATACATAACATATCCCTCCAAACTGCCAATATCCCAAACCCCTCCTTTAAAGTGCAGGCATTGTACTTCCCATTTCCAGGACTCAAGTCCGACTATATGAAAATAACCGGTTTCCCTGAATCCCTTCACTAAATATTACCCTGCTCACACTCCAACAGATCGTCAGGTCCCAAGTACCATTCGTCTCCATTCACTCCTATCTAACACGCTCACGCACGTTGCTGGAAGTCCAAGCCCCTTGCCCACAAAACCTCCTTTACCCCCTCTCTCCAACCCTTTCGAGGACGACCCCTACCCCGCCTTCCTTCCCCTATAGATTTATATGCTTTCCATGTCATTCTACTTTGATCCATTCTCTCTAAATGACCAAACCACCTCAACAACCCCTCTTCTGCCCTCTGACTAATACTTTTATTAACTCCACACCTTTTCCTAATTTCCACACTCCGAATTTTCTGCATGATATTTACACCACACATTGCCCTTAAACAGGACATCTCCACTGCCTCCAACCATCTCCTCGCTGCTGCATTTACCACCCAAGCTTCACACCCATATAAGAGTGTTGGTACTACTATACTTTCATACATTCCCTTCTTTGCCTCCATAGATAACGTTTTTTGACTCCACATATACCTCAACGCACCACTCACCTTTTTTCCCTCATCAATTCTATGATTAACCTCATCCTTCATAAATCCATCCGCCGACACGTCAACTCCCAAGTGTCCCTGTTTGCCAATGATGTGAAGTTAATGAGAATCAAATAAGATGAGGATCAGGCAGGACAACAAAGAGACCTGGACAGGCTAAATGCATGGTCCAGTAACTGGCTCCTAGAATTTAACCCCGCCAAATGCAAAGTCACGAAGATCAGGGAAGGGCAAAGAAGACCACTGACAGAGTCTAGGCTGGGTGGCCAAAGACTGCAAACCTCACTCAAGGAGAAAGATCTTGGGGCGAGTATAATACCGAGCACATCTCCGGAAGCACACATTAACCAGATAACTGCTGCAGCACATGGGCGCTTGGCAAACCTGAGAGAAGCGTTACGATACCTCAGTAAGGAATTGTTCAAAACACTGTACACCGTGTATGTCAGGCCCATACTGGAGTATGCAGCAGCAGTTTGGAATCCACACCTGGTCAAGCACGTCAAGAAATTAGAGAAAGTGCAAAAAGTTTGCAACAAGACTAGTTCCAGAGTTAAGGGGACTGTCCTACGAAGAAAGGTTAAAGGAAATCGGCCTGACGACACTAGAGGACAGGAGGGTTAGGGGAGACATGATAACGACATACAAAATACTGCGAGGAGTAGATAAGGTGGACAGGGACAAGATGTTCTAGATATGAGACAGAAACAAGGGGTTATAATTTGAAGTTGAAGACTCAGATGAGTCAAAGGGATGTTAGGAAGCATTTCTTCAGCCATAGAGTTGTCAGGAAGTGGAATAGTCTGGCAAGTGATGTAGTGGAGGCAGGAACCATACATAGTTTTAAGACGAGGTATGATAAAGCTCATGGAGCAGGGAGAGAGGACCCAGTAGCGGTCAGTGAAGAGGTGGGGCCAGGAGTTGAGTCTCGACCCCTGCAACCACAAATAGGTGGGGACAAATAGATAAGTACACGCATACACATGAATGCACGCACGCAAGCAAGCAAGCACACTTGTGCAATGTATGTTTGAATTCTCTATTGTTAGTATCAGTCCTAGCTTAATTCCACTCGACATTCTTTGCATAACTTCAGGATTTACCTTGTATGACAAGCAATCCCTTCATTTATCTTCTTGGAAAATAAAATCATCATTATAAGTGAACTCGTAAACGGTCCAAACATATACAGTGGACCCTCGCATAACGATATTAATTGGTACCCGAGAACGAATATCGTTAAGCGAGTTTTTTAACGTTATCCGAGGGAAAATGTTAGCATTAAAAATATCGTTATGCGAATTTAACGTTATGTGATGCCAACATTATGCGAGGGTCCACTGTATATACGTTTTTTCAACATTTGAAAGTATGTAAAAAAAGTAGATCTTCTTTTTTCTTTTACATTTGAAAAAGTGTAAAAAAACTTTGATCTACTTTTTTTTTTAATTTGAAAATACAGTGGTCCCTCAATAATCGTCCGGCCTGAAAGTCGTCCATTTCGGAAATAGTCCTGTTTTTTCGTCAAAATATTGGCTCGCAAATGGTCCGGTAACTCGCTAATAGTCCTTCGTCCCGGTCGCCTACTCACGCTCTGAGCTGCCTCGGCCTTTCCTTCCCAGCCAGTGTGCCATTGTTTACCAGTGAGTGATGGTCCCCTCACATGCTCCTATGAAATATTTCATAATATTCCATTGATTTTAGTGCTTGCAAGTGCTAAATAAGCTACCATGGCTCCAAATAAAGCTTCTAGAGCCAGCCCTTTGGTAAAGAATGTGAGAAACACATAATTTATGAAAAAAGTTTGTAGAAAAATACAAAGATGGTGGTGGTAGAGTGAAAGCAGTTGTGATAGTGGTTGATGAACATAAGAAATGAGGATCACTGCAGCAGGCCTGTTGGCCCATACTCGGCAGGTCCTTTACAATTCATCCCACTAAGGAAACATTTTCCCAACCCAGTCCTCAATGCTACCCAAGAAATAAGCTCTGATAACTCTATCCACTCATTTGCAAGTCCCAAATGAGAGTTGTTGGAGTTATATAGGGCTACAAAAATCACCGCCGACGCAGCTGCTGCTTCACCACCATTATGGACGGCTTACGCTCAGTGGCCCTTATATACCCAACAACAACACAACACAACACCTCTCGTGACATACATAATGACTTATTTTATTCATTCTAGAGTATATTCCATGTTTCTATGTTATTAATATTGTTTATTATGTCATATTAGTTGAATTGTGATAGATAAATAAGCCATAGAGTTGATATTAGTGTCATATTCTCCAACAATAAACTTGCCATCCCTCCCTCACACAAACAAATAGCCAATAAGAACATAACAATGGAACAACACTGCAGGTCTACTGGCCCATACAAGGCAGGTCCTTATAAAAATGACCTCCACCCAAAGCTACCCAAGAATTTACTCCCGTACCCAATGACACAAATCAAACTCAGCTCCTCCAACTCGTATATTTGTCCAATCTCTTCTTAAAGCTACCCAAGGTCCTAGCCTCGATCACCCTACTGGTAAGTGTGATGTTAAATAAGAACTTAAGAAAGTAGG
Organism: Cherax quadricarinatus; assembly: GCF_026875155.1. Lineage (NCBI taxonomy): Eukaryota > Metazoa > Arthropoda > Malacostraca > Decapoda > Parastacidae > Cherax > Cherax quadricarinatus. Next base: position 5,895,538 of record NC_069433.1, on the reverse strand, counting down.
AACACTGGAACAGGCCTGCCTGGCCCCCAAATAACTAAGGCCGGTCCTTTCACAAATCCAAACCCCCACTAACAGAACACAATGCTTACCCAAGCAACTATAAACTCAGGTGCAAGTCCATGGGGGACCTCCAAAACCTCTCTTTTCCACCCCTTTCACTCGTGTATTTATCCAAATAAATTGTGAAAACTACTCCCAATGGTCTTTAGCTTTCGATCACCCTAACTAGGCAGACGAACGTTTCCTCATCAATACCCTATTATCATGATCATATTATCATTTTTTAGTGCCCTGAGTCCTATGGAGTGGGATTCCCTTCCAAATAACCTCTTCTTCCCTCTCTCCTCCTCCTGTCTTCCATTCATCAACAGCAGCCTTCAATAAAGGTAACTGTCATGTTGAATGTTCATTCATTTGTGCATGTAAATCTATCTTTTAGGTAAATAAAAAAAAATTTTGTTGATACTTCTGGGTGCCTGGAACGAATTAATTGGATTTACATTATTTCTTATGGGGAAAATTGATTCAAAAATCGTCCATTTCGATAATAGTCCCACTTCCAGGAACGGATTATGGACGATTATTGAGGGACCACTGTATGTAAAAAAACGTAGATCTACTCTTGGAGCACTACACATATGAACGTAGATCTGCTTGGACCGTTTACGGGTTAAATAACAAAGTCCAATACCTTAGCCTCTCCTGAAAACCCACATCTGTTATTGCACAAATGCCAACAATGGCTTAAAAGTACAACAGAGTTTATGCAAAGCAGACTAATAAATCCATAATGGACTCACATTTACTTTTTCGTTTCGATGCTGTCAGAGCCTTCTTGATTGTGGTCCAGTCATCAACAATATCTGGTTCCCGTAACATGTAAACAATATAGGGACCAGCAACAGTAGTGGGCTTTTTTTTCTTGCGATCAGTAGAGCTATTTGAACCCTGAAAAATATAATTACCAGGTACATTAAAATTCAACAATACACATACAGTGGACCCCCAGTTAACGATATTTTTTCATTCCAGAAGTATGTTCAGGTGCCAGTACTGACTGAATTTGTTCCCATAAGGAATATTGTGAAGTAGATTAGTCCATTTCAGACCCCCAAACATACACATACAAACCCACTTACATAAATACACTTACATAATTGATCGCATTGGGAGGTGATCGTTAAGTGGGGGTCCACTGTATTACACATATAGAAATACGTAAAGCAAAACTTACTAAACAGATAGTCACAATAAAGTTTAACCCTTTGACTGTTTTGGTCGTATATATACGTCTTACGAGCCAGTGTTTCAGACGTATATATACTCAATAATCCTGTAAATATTACTAAATGTAAAAGGAGAAATTTTCGTTTTTCCTTTTGGGCCACCCCGCCTCAGTGGGATAGGGCCGGTTTGTTGAAAGAGAAAAATTCTAGCAGCTTCAAATCAAACAGGAGAAAGCTGGTAGGCCCACATGTGAGAGAATGGGTCTGTGTGGTCAGTGTGCACCACATAAAAAAAATCCTGCAGCACGCAGTGCATAATGAGAAAAAAAAAACTCTGAACGTTTTTTTGGATTAAAACGCCAACTTTGAGGTGTATTTTCGTATAGTATTTATCGTTGTATTCTCGTTTTCATGGTCTCAAGTGATAAAATGAGAAACATATTACAGAAATAGAGATGATTTTGATTAGTTTCACAATGAAAAAGACCTTGAAATTGAGCTCAAAGTAGCAGAAATGTTTGATTTTTAGTAATGTTCAAGAGTAAGCAAATCACACCACATGTCCAATACACATCAACTGGGGAGTCTAATATTCTTTCACAAGCGCACTGATATTATTTATACCATTTTTACAATAATGCAGTAGTCTGCATAACAGTAAATTTTGTATTATTTGTATGAAAAAAATATAAATAGAAAGCAATAGTAATATAAGAGGGGCCTAGAGACGTGACTAATGAGCAGAGGATATATTATTTTAGTGCCAAGAATGTCTACATGTTTATTCTGGACCCTATTTTGAAATTGGCATCTTTTTTAATTTGATTAAAATTGGCCAAATTGGCAATTTCTGACCACTTTATTGGGTAGTTCAAATTGGTAAATGGGTGGTTTCTTGTACTCATTTGATAGAAAAAATGGAGTTCTAAAGAAATAGCTATGAGTTTGGTCAACTGGAACAATGGAATTGGCCAAAAACAGGGCTCAAAGTCGGTGAAATCGCCAATGCATATATGTCAGCGAGACCGCTAACTTCACAGGAGCGTAATTCCATAAGTTTTCGACCAAATTTCGTACTTTTGGTGTCATTACCACCGGGAAAAGATTCTCTATCATTTCATAAGAAAAAATAATTTTTTTTTCCAAAAACTTTTCGACACAGAATGACAGTTTCAGAAAGGGGCCTGCGACAGTCAAAGGGTTAATATGCAAAAAAATGTATCATTGGAATCAATGAGTACCAATGTACTTGACCATATACTTCACCTAATATTACTATTCAGCTTTTGCTAAGGAATTCTTTTTGCATTGACTTAAAACATGGATTCCATGAGACTGTATAAATACAAACATAGTGCTAGTCATTAAAGTACGCCAGATGCTTCCACATGGTGTGCTTTAGTGTCAAAATTAATACCAGAGCCTATTATACATTTTGGGGAGAGAGAAATTTATGGAAATATAAGCAGTATGTGATCCTTTATTGACAATGTTGTCAATCAAGGATTATGTTATACTGCTTATGTGTTTATATATTTCCATTGTGTTGGTATTTTATACCATTTATTTCCAAAGAAATTTATGCTGGCCTGGCAAATCATAGTGAGACATTTCACAGGTTCCACTTGGCTACTCGCTGCATGCTCAGTGTCTTCTGGGCTGGTGTTCTCCTTGTGCCATAGGGTCTCCAGTATGTGAATTAATATGGGCAAAACCAAGTCGCTGATATAAGGGACAACTGCATACATCATTGGATTACACAAGACAAGCCATCAAATGAAGGAAATAGCAGAAGCCATTGGTGTGTGAGAGCATTCAGCGAGGAGCTGATTGTGTTGGTGCCTTGAAGATGATGGCGATGACATGCCCATATCAAAAACACCTCCAGGGAAGCCTAGAAAAACATCTCTACGTACAATAACTGCAATAAAGCAGCAGCTTGAGTCCAAATCAAGAGTTACTGCATGAGAGATTAAAAGAATCATTATTTGACTATTTGAACAGTTAATAAATGTTGAAGGAGTTTGGTTACAGTAGTTGTCGACCCATCCAGAAACCAATTTTGAGCTATGTGTAGAGAAGGCATGAAGTTGTGTTTGCAAAGAAATACAAAACATGGATCAAAGTTCCTTGGAGTGATGTAGCCACTCTCACAGTGATCTGTAACTGTGGTGGGAACATTAACAAATGCCCAAGTAGCAACCGCTTGGACCCAGGCTACACTTGTGGTACCACAAAATGTCTTAAATCTCGAAGGGTTTGGGCTTGTTTTAATGTTAAAATTGCTCTGTGATCATATGTCGGAATCTTTCACTCAATGTAATGCAAAGATTTTTTATGCAAGACAATGCTCATTGCCACACTACTAATCAATGTTCAGTGACTTTATGACTGTGAATTAACCTTCTTAGACAATGACTGACCAGGAAGTTCCCAAATTTGAACCTCATTGAGAACCTATGGACTGTGATAAGAGAAATGTACAAGGAGAGGACATCTCTCATGCCCATGGCTGGAGTGGTCACCATCCATGTCATGGGAGAATTTATCTCAAGAAACAATAAAAAATTTGACTAGCTTCCTAGACAGCTGAAGGATGTAGTAAAGTGCATGAGGCAACTCACAAAACACTACATATTTTTCATTTTTCTATTTTTTGATCATGGTTTGAGAGGGGGCTGGATAACTTAAATGAGGAGCACTGTACTTTGATTTCAGTAAGAGTAAGAGGTAGATGGAGTCCAAGGAGAATGGCACCAGTAGGTGAGAGAAATAAGAGTGAATGAACCAAAGGAGGAGATGGAAAAATATAAACAACTACTGGGAGAAAGATGGGCTAGAGAGAGTACATGAAATGAGGAGGAGGCTGAACAGCTTTCTTTTTCTAACAACGTCGGGCTATCTACCACCGAGGTATGATGACCTTCCCCCCCCCAAAAAAAAAAAAAAACTTTTCGTCATAATTACTTCAATCACTGTCTTGCAGAAGCATGCTGATATCACAGTTCACATGACCCTCCAAACAGCAATAACACCACCTCTCCTTCAGAGGTAAGCACAAGTCCAGCTAACAAGTTTTCCTGAATCCCTTTGCAAGCATTACTCTGCTCATATTCCAAGAGTACAACAAATAATGAAAACCACTTAGCCTCTACTCACTCTTATCTAACGCATTCACAAATTAGTGCTGGATGTTCAAGCCCCTTGCACAAAAAAATTTACTTACCTCTTCCCTCCAACCTTACCAGGGATAACTCCTACTCCTTCTTCCCTCCACCCTAGATTGATACACCTTCCAATTATCCCATTCTGCTCCATTTATTTATTTATTTATTTTATGTTTTTGCAAACAGTACATTGAGATTTTGTATTTACAATAGTGGGTTGTAATGCAAAGAGAGCCTCTATTATGCCTAGGCATTATGGGCCAACTTAACATTATTGGCTTAATACTAAGGAGTATATCATAGTTGTATAGTAGTATAGTAATTATTTCATAGTTGTACAGTAGAATATTAATTATAGATGAATCAAAATTTGTATAATACAAAGATATATTTATATTCGAAAATGCTTTTTGTGAAAACAATGATTCAATTACATTCCTGTCAACAATGGATAAAAGGTTCAATGTGGTTGTTTCAGTTATGATGTGGGGGTACAGTGGACCCCCGACTAATGATATTATTTCAATCCAGAAGTCTGATCGGGTGACGTTATAAACCGAATTTGTTCCCATACAGAATATTGTGAATTAGATTAGTCCGTTTCAGACCCCCAAAAATACACCTACAAAAGCACTTACAAAAATACGCTTACATAATTGGTCAAGTTGGGAGCTGATCGTTAGTCGGGGGTCCACTGTACATAGGTGAGTGTGTACTGAGTATTTAGTATTTAGTCTAGGGTGATTAAGTGGCTTTTGAGAAGAGTCTTAAATTGATTTTCAGACTGGGTTACTTTAATATCTTCTGGTAATGAATTCCTCTCTAAATGTCCAAACCATCTTATAAACTCCTCCTCAGCCCACTCAATAATACTTCTAGTAACACTGTACCTCTTAACCTCCAAACTATGAATTCTCAGCATAATATTCACACTATGCATTGTCCTCAGACATATGACATCTCCACTGACTCTAGCCTCCTTCTCATTGCAATGTTTAAAACCCATGCTTCACACCCATCTATCAGTATTGGCACCACTATACTTTGCTACATTCCCCTTTTTTTCCTCCATAGATACCTCACTGTACCATTTACCTTTCTCCCCTCATTAATTCCATAGTTCACCTCATCTTTCATAGACCCATCTGCCAATAAGTTCACTAACAAATATCAGAAAACATATACAGTATTTACTCTATACTCCCTTCTTCCAATCTGATAACCAAACTTTCATTAACCAGATTTTTTGTTACTCTTATTACCTTGCTCGAAATTTCTTATGTTCATTTTTAATTTCTTTCTTTTATATATCCTCCTAAATTCATCTACCAACTTTTGCAATTTCTCTTCAGAATTTCCCAAAAGCATGGTGTCATTGGCAAAAAGCAACTACAATACCTCCCACTTTGTTAGGCTCATTATCTTTTAATCTCATTCCTCTCCTCATCGCCCTAGTCTTCACTTTTATTACAATCCTCATCTATAAGTATGGAAACAACCATGAAGACAAATGAGACACTTGTGCAACATTTGAGTATTTTTATTGTGGAAACATTTCACCAGCCAGTGGCATCATCAGTCCAATGTGGAGAGAGGTAGAAGATGAGGAGTGTGAGATAATCAATCCCTCAGCCTGGAGTTGATGTGTTCAGACCAACAATCTTTTATCAAGACTGATGATCTAAACACACCAACTTAAGGCTGAAAGACTGATTACCTCAAACTCCTCATCTCCCACCTTTCTCTTCACCGAACTGAAGAAGTCAATGGTTAGCAAAACATTTCCAGAATAAAGATACCTAAATGTTACACAAGTGTCTCAATTATCAAACTGTCAGTTTTCTAAACCATTTATACACAACCATGGTAACATCACTCTATCACTCCATGATCGCATTTGCAAAGGCATTTGACAAATACAATCATGGAGTGATAGCGCACAAAATGAAGGCCATGGGCATTACGGGGAAGGTAGGCAGATGGATTTTCGGTTTCCTAACACACAGGCCACAAAAAGTAGTAGTGAACAGGGCAAGATCCAGCATCAGCGAGGTCAAAAGCTCAGTGCCCCAAGGCACTGTCCTGGCACCTCTGCTGTTCCTCATCCTCATAGCAGACACAGACAAAAACACCCGGCACACTTTTGTATCATCATTTGCAGATGACACTAAAATAAGCATGAAAGTAAGTACGGCAGAGGACACTGAAAAAGTACAGGAAGACATACACAGGGTTCTCCAGTGGGCAGTGGAAAACAACATGGCGTTCAATGGTGATAAGTTCCAGCTTCTTAGGTATGGAAAGAATGAAGAGCTCAAAAGGAGCACTATATACAAAAACTCTAAGAGGGTCACCAAATAGAACGTAAGGAACATGTAAAAGACCTAGGAATAATTATGTCAGCGGACCTTTCTTTTTAAGATCATAACAAGACAAAGATCACGACAGCCAGGAAGATGGCTGGGTGGGTATTGAGAACTTTCAAAACAAGGGGAACAATGCCAATGCAAACATGGAATGCATGAGAGTATAGTCATACCAACACTCTTATATGGGTGTAAAGCATAGGTTGTGAATATTACAACAAGGAGAAAGCTGGAGGCAGTGAAGATATCGTGTCTGAGGGCAATGTGTGGTGTGAATATTATGCAAAGAATCCATAGCTTGGAGAATAGGAGGTATGGGGTTTCTAAAAGTATTATCCGAGAGATGAAGATTCGTTGATGATGGTTTAGACATTTAGAGAGGATGGAACAAACTAGAATGACTTGGAGAGTGTATGGGTATATAAATCTGTAGTGGAAGGAAGGTGGAGTAGGGGTTGTCCTAGGAAAGGTTGGAGGGATGGGGTAAAGGAAGATTTGTGTGTGAGGGGCTTGGACTTCTAGCAAGCATGTGAGAGATAAGAGTGAGTGGAGACAAATGGTTTTTATGACTTGATGTGTTGTTGGTGTGTGAGCAAAGTAACATTTATGAAGGGCTTCAGGGAAACCAGTTAGCTGAACAGTGCCTGAGCTCTGAAATAGAGGTGGAGATATGTTGCAGCTTGTTAACTGTAGTGTCAGCATGCCTTTGGCAAGCCAGTGGAGTGAGTAATGATAAAAGTGTTTCTTCTTTTTCAGGTCACCTGGCCTTGGTGGAAAACAGCTGATGTGTTAATAATTTTTTTTTTAACACGCTGGCCATCTCCCACCGAGGCAGGGTGATCCAAAAAAGAGAAACACTTTCACCATCATTCACACTATCACTCTTTGAAGAGGTGCGCAGATACAACAGTTTAGATGTCACTGTAAACAGCAAATATAAATAATAATTTATACAAAATTATTAAAGAAGAGACACCACAAGCACTGGTTTCATAAATAAGTTAGGTAATCATAAACAGAGGTAATACTCAGCTGGATCAATGAAGATATTCACTGATATTTTCATAAAACTCAGCACTGTACCTGTCTATGTCTTCGTCTCTTTCTATGTAGATTCTGTTCTGCCCACACCTGACTGGTGACATCAACGTTGTTGCGATCTTCCTCAAGACGACGTATCCTATCCTCCAGTTCACCTTCAATTGCATCCCACAGCATCACTTTCTCATTCTATTAAAAACACAGCATCACTCTGTTTAAATAAGAATTATTCCTACTTTATCCTATGATAAATCTTTGTACATAACTGAAAATTTCGAAGGAAATACTGTATTACAGAAACACAAAATGTTAAGATATACATGGAGTATAAACTGTATACTGAATATGAGTAGAAGTTTGTAAAATTTACTCGTATATGTGTGTGTTAGATAGGAGTAAAGGCAAACAGTTTTTAGGACCTGATGAGTTGTTGAAGTGTGAGCAATGTAACATTTTGTGAAGGGATTCAGGGAAACTGGTTAGCCAGACTTGAGTCCTGGAGGTGGAAAGAACAGTTCCTCAATACTAAAGGAGGGGTGGGAATATGTATTTGCCGTTTGGAGGGACATTTACAGTGCTCGTCACGGCATTATGCCGGGTGAGCACAGCAGCATAATCCTGTGATGAAAATCAAATGCCTACCTTACAGGAAGATCTTTTTTCATCAGTGCATTCTGCTGGGTAGCAGCTGTTAGCATGATGTCACGGCCTGCCACCACACTTCACAGTGACTTCTCATTGCTCTCATGGGTGCCGTGGTAAGAGGAAGTGTTGCACTTTTGTCTCTCATCCACCTCATCTTTTGTCCAGTATTCCCTTTGGTTTTGGGGTTATACATCTTTGACTATGGGTAAAAGGAAGTCTTTAACACCTGAAACTATAGCTCACATCACAGGGCTTCACAAAACTGGGCACCAGACAAAAGAAACAGTGGAGAATGTTAGTGTGTGTGAGCTTTCAGTGAGGAACTGGATGCAGAGTTTCAAAGCTGGTGGTGGTGTCGAGTTACCGTTTGCCAAACCTCAGCCTGGCCCCTCCAAGAAGACATCTGTTTGTACCTTAACTATGTTAAGGCGTAGAATTAGGGGGGATATGATTGAGGTGCATAAATGGAAAACAGGATTGAATAAAGGGGATGTAAAGAGCGTGCTAAAAATATCTAGCCTAGACAGGACTCGCAGCAATGGTTTTAAGCTGGAAAAATTCAGATTCAGGAAGGATATAGGAAAGCACTGGTTTGGTAACAGAGTTGTGGATGATTGGAACAAACCCCCGAGTACTGTTATGGAAGCTAAGACGCTGTGTAGTTTTAAAAACAGGTTAGATAAATACATGAGTGTGTGTAGGTGGGTGTGAGTTGGACCTGACTAGCTGGTGCTACTGGGCCAGATGTCATGCTCCTTCCTTAAGTGGAGGTGACCTGACTGGGTGGGCCACTGGTCTAAGCCGGGGGTTGACATGGACCTGCCCCGCATGGGCCAATAGGCCTGCTGCAGTGTTCCTTCTTTCTTATGTTCTTAACTGCTTCTTTAACACAGTTAAGATATGAACAGATGTCTTCTTGGAGATGTCTTCTTGTAGTTTCAGGTGTTAAAGACTTCCTTTTACCCATAATCAAAGATGTATAGCCCCAAAACCAAAGGGAATACTGAACAAAAGACGAGGCAGATGAGAGATGAAAGTGCAATATTTCCTCTCGCCACGGCAGCCATGTGAGCAATGAGAAGTCACTGTGAAGTGTGGCAGAAGGCCATGACATCATGCTAACAGCTGCTACCCAGGAGAATACACTGACGAAAAAAGACCCCCCTGTATGGTAGGCCTTTGATTTTCATCACAGCATTATGCCAGGGCACTCACCTGGCTTAATGCCATGACGAGCACTGTAAACTGTCCTATCTGTGCACCTCTGGCAAGACAGTGATAGTGTGAACAATGCTGAAAGTGTTTCTTTTTCAGGTCACCTACCTAAGTGAGAAACAGCCAGCGTGTATTAAAAAAAAAAAAAAAAAAAGCAATCCAGTATAGGGTGCAAAACACTCAACCCTTTCACAGTCATGAGTTTAAAAAATCTTAAAATGGTAGAAAATGATTTTCCGAGAGTAATAACATAAAAAAATGTGAAATTTTAAGGAAAACTTATTGAATTATACAGGCACAAAGTAGGCGGTTCTGGGTGCAATTTACAATTAGTAATTTCAACCAATTTGAGGCCCATTTTATGCCAATATCATTGCTCAATCTAATGCCTGGCTATTACCCTAGTATACCTTCCATTCTATCGATTGAGCACAAGAAACTGCCCATACAACTATCAGAACTAGCCTATAAAGCATTCAAAAGCCAGCCATTTGGCTTATTTTACACAAAATTTAAGAAATTCTAATTTATAAACAAAATCCATAATAAACACTGCAGGTAATCCAGCAACTAAAGCAAACAATTCCTTTAATTAATGTCCCCAGACCTCTCCCACATAGCACTCGTCTTTCATTTTAAACCCGTCATCACACACACAAAAATGAAGTTTTATCTTTTTTCTCAGGTAATAAAATATAACTAAGAATGATTAGTTATAGTTTAGACCATCACAGTAATTGAAGTAGACCAAGTAAAAACCCATAATATAGACCAGAAAGGCATAGCACAACAGTGAGTGATTTATATATATACAGTGGACCCCCGGTATTCGATATTAATCCGTTCCAGAGAGCTCATCGAATACCGAAAATATCGAAAACCGAATCAATTTTCCTCATAAGAAATAATGGAAATCAAATTAATCTGTGCAAGACACCCAAAAGTATGAAAAAAAATTTACTACATGAAATATTAAGTTTAATGCAATAGAATAATTACAATAACAATAAAATAATTGACACTTACCTATAATGAAGATCTGGTGATGATTGATGAGATGGGAGGAGGGGAGAGGTGTTAGTGTTTAGAAGGGAATCCCCTTCCATTAGGACTTGAGGTAGCAAGTCCTTTTCCGGGGTTACTTCCCTTCTTCTTTTAATGCCACTAGGACCAGCTTGAGAGTCACTGGACCTCTGTCGCACAACATAACTGGCAGCCTCACCATGCCTAATCACACTATGTATGCCACTACGATTCTTAAATCTTTCAAACCAACCTTTGCTGGCCTTAAATTCACTCACATCAGCACTAGTTGCAGGCAATTTCTTTACCAAATCGTCATGCAACTGCCTAGCCTTTTCACAAATGATCGCTTGAGAGATGCTATCTTCTGCTATCTGTTTTTCATTTATCCACACCAATAACAGTCTCTTAACATTTTCTAACACTTGCGGTCGCTGTTTTGTAATCACAGTTGCACCTTTTGCAAGAACAGCTTCCTTGATTGCCGTTTTCCTGGTCACTATAGTAGAGATGGTTGATTGGGGTTTATTATACAACCTGACTAGCTCCGACACACGCACTCCACTTTCATACTTTGCAATTAGCTCTTTCTTCATTTCAATAGTCATTAGCGCCTTTTTTCTCGAAGGGTTGGCACTAGAAGCTTTCTTGGGGCCCATGGTGACTTATTTTGCAGAAAGAAGCACCAGAAACAGTGATAATATGGAATGTACCGAATGTATCCTTAGATGTGCGCACACTGGCTGGCTTGTAAACAATGGCACACACGGAGCAGTTCAGGCCACACGTGGACACTTCTCGTACGAGTCGTATCGAATACCGGGTTTTCAATCGGATACCGAGGCAAAATTTTTGCGATATAATGCATCGAATACCGGATTTATCGAATACCGATGCCATCGAATACCGGGGGTCCACTGTATATGCTTAATTTTCATGTGTTCAAATATACCTCTAGCTGCCATATCTGGTCTCAGCTGAACTGTTTGGATCACCTAAAACCTCTCACATCTAGAAAAAAATTTGGTCAATGTGGGAGAGGCAGTGCATCATATCTAAGTGCCTCAATATAATGTATACATAAGCTGATTTTGAAAAAAGGAGGTAATTGTACCAGTATACAGGATGTGGAATATGCAGTATGATGCCTTACTGGTTCCAAATGTACAGCCTCTCCTCACTTAACAACCGAGTTCCGTTCCTAAGAGTAGGTTGGTAAGTGAACTGGTCATTAAGCGAGGAGCATATTATACTGGTAGGGGGTTTGTCAACCATCTTTAGATATTGTTTTAATGTCACCTTTGCACCATTTATAACATTTTTAGTATATTTTTTGAATATTTATACAGTAGTGTACCGTATACTGTAATAAACAGAACAGAGGAAATCAGCTCTAATATACATTACTTCGGTTTGCATATAGGTCGGATATCTGGTCGTAACTCTGAATGGTCAGTAAATGAGTACGTTGCTAAGTGAGGAATGACTGTATTACAATTTGATGATACTAACAGTGGATTTTGACCAAACTGTTCAATAACAGTGGATAATTAGTCACACTACATGACTTCTGTTGACTTATCCAAGATTACATCAATATGGTGTGGTTTTTTTATGTCCATAACACCTGCGTGCCCTCAACATCAAAATACAACACAAAACCTAAATAAAAACTTATTTAATGAGAAATAACCGACTTGATTATATCCCATTATTTTTGGCAATACTTTTTTTTTAACACACCAGCAGTATTCCAGTGAGACAGAGTGACCCAGGAAACAAGAAACTTTCACCATCACTCACTACATCACTGTCTTGCCAGAAGCATGATGATACTACAGTTCAGATGCCCATCAAAACTGCAATATCCCCACCCCTCCTTCAGAGTGCAAGCATTATACAGTGGACCCCCGCATAGCGACTTTAATCCGTGCAAGAGGGCTGATTGTTATGCGAAATGATCGGTATGCGAATGAATTTTCCCCATAAGAAATAATGGAAATCAAATTAATCCGTGCAAGACACCCAAAAGTATGAAAAAAAAAATTTTACCACATGAAATATACATTTTCCTACACACAAAGAGAAGGATACATGCACAATAGTAGAGTAGTACATGCACAATATATATTGTGTATGTACTAGTCTACTAAATGAAGAATAAATGACACTTACCTTTATTGAAGATGCAGCAATGACTGATGAGACACTGTGTCCTGGGAGTGCCTTTTCCTCCTGAGTACTGTAGGTCCTGTTTGGCATTTTCTTCCAGAACAGGCCTTATCACACTGTGTATGCCACTACGATTCTTAAATCTCTCAAACCAACCTTTGCTGGCTTTAAATTCACCAATATGAGCACTAGTTCCAGGCATTTTTTCCTGTTCACCTGGGTGTTAGTCGACTGGTGTGGGTTGCATCCTGGGAGACAAGATTAAGGACCCCAATGGAAATAAGTTAGACAGTCTTCGATGACACTGACTTTTTTGGGTTATCCTGGGTGGCAAATCCTCTGGGGTTAATTGTTTTTTGGTATTCTCAATAAGCCACACCAACAACGGTGCTACAGCAGCAGCAGCAGCAGCAGCAGCAGCAGCAGCAGCAGCAGCTGACAGTGCTACAGTAGCAGCAGACAATGTTACAGCAGCAGCAGACGATGCTACAGCAGCAGCAGCAGCTGACGGTGGTATAGCAGCAGCAGCAGCTGACAGTGCTACAGCAGCAGCAGACGGTACTACAGCAGCAGCAGACGGTACTACAGCAGCAGCAGCAGCAGCTGACGGTGGTACAACAGCAGCAGCAGCTGACAGTGCTACAGCAGCAGCAGACGATGCTACAGCAGCAGCAGACGGTACTACAGCAGCAACAGATGGTACTACAGCAGCAGCAGCAGCAGCTGATGGTGGTACAACAGCAGCAGCAGCTGACAGTGCTACAGCAGCAGCAGACGATGCTACAGCAGCAGCAGACGATGCTACAGCAGCAGCAGACGGTACTACAGCAGCAGCAGCAGCTGACGGTGGTACAACAGCAGCAGTAGCTGACGGTGCTACAGAAGCAGCAGCAGCAGCTGACGGTGGTACAACAGCAGCAGCAGCTGTACCACCAATAGTAGCGATGGTTGATTGGGGTTTATTATACAACCTGGCCAGCTCGGAGACACGCACTCCACTTTCATACTTATCAATGATCTTTTTCTTCATCTCAATAGTAATTCTCACCCTTATTGCTGTAGGGTTGGCACTAGAAGCTTTCTTGGGGCCCATGCTCACTTATTTTCCAGAAAAAATCACCAAAAACACTGTAATAATACGAAATGTTCCGATTGTATGCTTGGATGTTACCGCGGAGGCTGGCTGGTAAACGATGCCACCGGCGGCACATGTGAGGCTAGCTAAGGGCGCACATTGGACGCGTCTCGGACGAAGAGCGGTGAGCGGGTTTTTGGGCGGTATGCGAGGCAAAATTTTTGCGATAAAAGCGAGCGGTATGCGGATTGAACGGTATGCAATGCGTACGGTATGCGGGGGTCCACTGTACCTCCCACCTCCAGGACTCAAGTGCAGCTAACCAGTTTCCCTTCAAAAAATGTTACCTTGCTAATACTCCAACAGCTTGTCAAATCATAAAAGCCACTTGCCTCCACTCAGTCCTATCTAATACACTCACACACGCTTGTTGTATGTCCAAGTTCCTTGCATATAAAACCTCCTTTACCCCCCTCCCTCCAACCTTTTCTAAGAAAACCCCTGACCCACCTTCCCTCCCCTACAGATCTTATTCTGTTCCATCCTTTCTAAGTGACCAAACCACATCAGCAACCCCTTCTCAGCACTCTGGATAATGCTTTTAGTAATCTGCATCTCCTCCTAATCTCCAAACTGTGAACTCTCTGCATAATATTCACACCACACATTGTCCTCAGACATGGCATCTCTACTGCCTCCAGCCTTCTCCTTGCTGCAGCATTCACAATCCATGCTCATGCCCATATAAGAGTCTTGGTACTATTATATTCTCATACACTCCCCTTTTTGTCTCAATGGATAACATTCTTTGTCTCCAAAGATACCTCAATGCATCACCCACCTTTTTTCCCCCCATCAATTCAATGATTCACCTTGTCTTTCACAGACTTGTCCACTGACAAGTCCACTCTTAAAAATCTGAACACATTCTGATATCCACTCCGATATCCAATCTCTCAATGCCTAAATTTTTTGTTACTCCTCATCATATTGCTTTTTCCTATGTTATCTTTCAAAATTCTTTCTTTTACATTTTTTTTTATTGCTTTTTCCTATGTTATCTTTCAAAATTCTTTCTTTTACATTTTTTTTTTTTCAACAAGTCGGCCATCTCCCACCGAGGCAGGGTGACCCAAAAAGAAAGAAAAAATCCCCAAAAAGAAAATACTTTCATCATCATTCAACACTTTCACCTCACTCACACATAATCACTGTTTTTGCAGAGGTGCCCAGAATACAACAGTTTAGAAGTATATACGTATAAAAATACACAATATATCCCTCCAAACTGCCAATATCTCAAACCCCTTCTTTAGAGTGCAGGCATTGTACTTCCCATTTCCAGGACTCAAGTCCGGTTATATAAAATAACCGGTTTCCCTGAAGCCCTTCACTAAATATTACCCTGCTCACACTCCAACAGCTCATCAGGTCCCAAATACCATTCACTCCTATCTAACACACTCACGCACGCTTGCTGAAAGTCCAAACCCCTCGCCCACACCACCACCTTTACCCCCTCCCTCCAACCTTTTCGAGGACGACCCCTACCCTTCCTTCCTTCCCCTACAGATTTATACGCTCTCCATGTCATTCTACTTTGATCCATTCTCTCTAAATGACCAAACCACCTCAACAAACCCTCATCAGCCCTCTGACTAATACTTTTATTAACTCCACACCTTCTCCTAATTTCCACACTCCGAATTTTCTGCATGATATTTACACCACACATTGCCCTTAGACAGGACATCTCCACTGCCTCCAACCGCCTCCTCGCTGCAGCATTTACAACCCAAGCTTCACACCCATATAAGAGTGTTGGTACTACTATACTTTCATACATTCCCTTCTTTGCCTCCATAGATAACATTTTTTGCCTCCACATATACCCAATGCACCACTCACCTTTTTTCCTTCATCAATTCTATGATTAAACCCCATCCTTCATAAATCCATCTGCTGACACTCAACTCCCAAATTTCTGAAAACATTCATTTCTTCCCTACTTCTCCTCCTCAATTTTATATCCAATTTTTCTTTATCTAAATTCATTTTATACTCTCATCACCTTACTCTTTTCTATGTTCCTTTCAACTTTTCTACCTTTAAAACACACTCCCCAAAATTTGTCCACTAACCTTTGCAATTTTTCTTTAGAATCTCCCATAAGACAGTTATCTCAGCAAAAAAATAACTGTGACACTTCCCATTTTGTATTTAATTTCCCATAATTTAATCCACCCCTCTCCCGAACACCCTAGCATTTACTTTTTTTACAACCCATCTATAAATATTTTTAAACAACCATGGTGACATTACACATCCCTGTCTAAGCCTACTTTTTTCCGGAAGTAGTCTCCCTCTCTTCTACACACCCTAACCCGAGCCTCAGTATCCTCATAAAAACTCTTTACAGCATTTAGTAATTACCACCTATTCCATAACATGTACTTGCAATTTTCTGCCACATTGTCCCCTATCCACTCTATCATATGCCTTTTCTAAATCCATAAATGCAATAAAAACTTCCCTACCTTTATCTAAATACTGCTCACATATATGCTTCAATGTAAACACTTGATCTACACATCCCCTACCCACTCTAAAACCTCCTTGCTCATCCGCAATTCTACATTCTGTCTTACCTCTAATTCTTTCAATAATAACCCTACCGTACACTTTTCCTGGTATACTCAGTAAACTTATTCCTCTATAATTTTTACAATCACTTTTGTCCCCCTTCCCTTTATATAAAGGGACTATACATGCTCTCCGCCAATCCCTAGGTGCCTCCCCCTCTTTCATACATTTCTTTCAACACACCGGCCGTATCCCACCAAGGCATTTAATAATAAATACCACCAAGGCATTTATTAGACAAAAATACCAACCATTCCAACACTGTCCCCCCCCTGCTTTTAACATTTCTGTCATGATCCCGTCAGTTCCAGCTGCTTTACCCCCTTTCATTTTGCGTATTTCCTCACGCACCTCCCCCACACTCACATCCTGCTCTTCTTCACTCCTAAATGATGGTATACTTCCCTGGCCAGTGCATGAAATTACCGCCTCCCTTTCTTCGTCAACATTTAAAAGTTCCTCAAAATATTCTCGCCATCTACCCAAAACCTCCATCTCCCCATCTACTAACTCCCCTACTCTGTTTTTAACTGACAAATCCATTTGTTCCCTAGGCTTTCTTAACCTGTTTAACTCCAAAAATTTTTCTTATTTTCATTAAAAGTTTTTGACAGTACCTCTCCCACTCTATCATCCGCTCTCCTTTTGCGCTCTCTCACCACTCTCTTCACCTTTCTTTTATTCTCCATATACTCTGCTCTTCTTATAACACTTCTGCTTTGTAAATACCTCTCATAAGCTACCTTTTTCTCTTTATCACACCCTTTACTTCATCATTCCACCAATCACTCCTCTTTTACATAGCCCCCTAAATTTGTCCACTAACCTTTGCAATTTCTCTTCAGAATCTCCCAAAAGCACAGTCTTATCAGCAAAAAGCAACTGTGATAACTCCCACTTTGTGTTAGATTCTTTATTTTTTAATCCTACACCTCTTGCCAACACCCAAGCATTCACATCTCTTACAACACCATCTATAAATATACAGCCTCTCCTCACTTAACGATGGAGTTCTGTTCCTAAGACCACATCGGTAAACGAATTCGTCGCTAAGCAAGGGGTATACTATAATGGCAGTGGATTTGTGTCAACCATCTCTGATATTGTTTTAATGTCACCTTTGCACCATTTATGACATTTTTAGTATATTTATACAGTACAGCCTCTCCTCACTTAACGACGGAGTACCATTCCTAAGAACATGTCAGTAAACGAATTTATTGCTAAGTGAGGAACATACTATAATGGTAGTGGGTTTGTGTCGACCATCATTGATATTGTCATCAGTAAATGAGTACGTCACTAAGTGAGGTGAGGTCGCATTGAACAATCATGGTGACATCACACATCCCTGTCTAAGGCCTAGTGTACATAATATTAAGCACATTAAATTAAAAAAATCATAATTTTACCTTAATAAATTGTAAAATTTAAATACTGCTGTATACTGTTACACTGCTGTTAATAAATGATCATTTACACAAGTTGTTAATAAATGGTCATTTATGCCACTGATGTTAATAAATTATCATTTACTCCACTGTTGCTAATAAATGACTATATTTTACCAGCTTCAACACTATAAAATTATAATTTTTCTCTGGATTTCAATTTTCTTTATGTAGTTCTAGTTAAGAGAAACAGGTTTTTTTCAAACCATAAGACTATTTTTATTTTCAAAATGCAGGACCTGCTACAGTTGAGAGAGCAAATGCTGTAATCTGCAGTAGACTTGACCTGACCTTAGCTTTCTCTTCACCTTGCCACCTGTCTTCTGGAATTTTTCTTCACCTGACCTGTCTTTCAATTTTCTCGTCACTTGACTTGTTTCCAGCATTTTTGTACTTAACTTGTCTTCTCATTTTTCTTATTTCTTCATCTGACTCGTGATCCAGTTTTCTTTGCATTGTCTCATTCAGTAGTGACTTACAACTAGGCCAAGGACTGAAATATTGTCTACACTTTCCTCTCCTCTCCTCTTTTGCAACTAAGTTCCTCTCTCCTATGTGTGGGTTATTTGTGTATTGTTCCAGTCATGATATTGTGCCTTTTTATTCTTTAATCTTAGTATTTTCATCCTTAATGAATTATAAAAAGAGTCACGAACCTCAAAGTTTTGTTTAGAGGCCAGAAGTTCAGCTTCATGTTTATTACTGATGTTCTGGAGGCGTAACTGACGAAGGATACAAGCCACTTCCAACCTGACACGCAGAGCTTCCTGAAGCTCCTCCAGTGGCATAAGATACTCTGTAGCTTCTCCCACTCGCACTTCATCCAACTTAGCTTCAACTTGAGTAACTCGTTCACGGTACAGTCTGCAGCGATAAAATATTTAAACATACAATAATTACATACAAATATAATTACTACAATACAGTATACAACAATTATATTATTGTAATATAAAGTATATAAAGTAGTCAAATGAGGTAAAAAAAAAAAAAAGGTATGTTGAGGTAAATAATAACATAGGCATTACTGATTACCATTTGTAAGGAAATCATTTTGTGTGTGTATCCATTGTTAGGCCATACTCTCTCCCATATTATGTAGGTGTGCATACTGTGTAACTTCTTAGAGGCTTGTTGTTACCCCTTTCACTATCACAACCCCTAAAATTAAAATGCTCTCAGCATCACAGTAAAAAAATTAATGACACATTTCCATGCATATAAAACAATGAAAACAAAATCTATATCAGTACCTAGTGAGATATGAAGGTGTAAAGATGGAGGTCATTGACCCCATGACAGCAACATCATCAAATACTGCTGTATGCTGTGTACTACACTTTATTTACATTTTTTTTTTACTTTCTTCTAATTTTTAGCATTTTCAAGTAAGTTATGTAGGCTATGACACTCTAGTCTACTGTCCTTATGGTTAGCTCTTGTATACAACACAACAATTGCATTAAAAGTGTCAGCAGAATATTATTTGCAAAACAGTGCTGCACAAAAAAAGTAAATATGCACACATGCACACACACACACACAGCACAGAGATATTACAGAAGTAGCATTGGCAATGGCTACATCAAACACAGACAACAGGTCTGAAGGAAGCATGGAAACTAAACTGTATGCAGAGGTCCTGTCAAACCCACATGGGGCCAAAACAAAGGCAGGGAGCACACTAGGACAGAATGAGAGGTTGGAAGACATTGAAGGAACTAGGACATGTGCAAGGACCTTACCAGATACCTGTGGGGGCCAGGAACAGGTGAGCAGGAAGGACAAACCAAGAAGCATAGGGGCCATAACTAGGGAAGGGACTGAAGGAAGGAACACTCCATGGGAAGAAACTAAAACACATCAGAGGATGCAATGGGAGTCACAGTGGGAGGTGGAAAGGGAGAGATCCGTGTTTGTCTATGGGCTAGACGAAGCTAAAGGGGAAACTTATGATGAAAGAAAGCAGGAGGAGAAAAAAGCGATTGAAGATATCATGAAGGTGATAGGCGAGGGGGACATGACCCAGGTGGCAAATTTTCAGAGAATTGGGTGGTTCACAAAGAAAAGGAATCGGCCTCTCAAAGTAATTTTCAAGGCAGAATCAACCCGAACCATGATCCTGCAGGAGAAAGCACGGCTGAGAGGCAAGCAGGAGTTCCGGAGTGTGTACCTCGATCGAGACAGAACACAGGACGAAAGGAAGACGATGAAAGAGAGAGTTCAAAAACGAAAGGAGAAATGGGAGGAAATGAAAAAGGAGAGCAGAATAACCCAGGATCAAATGGAAGGACAAGCACACCCCCCAGTAACACCTGCAGAAGGACTCCAGCCACGACACCCCCAAGGCAACTGAACAATCCAAACCAACCATCACACACCGGTCCCTCTGTTTCCACCCCCCGCACCACAGTTACAGTATTAGAACAGAAGTTGAAGGTTTGGTACACAAATGCAGATGGATTAACGAATAAACATGAGGAATGGCAAGAAAGAATCAATGAGAAGTCCCCAGACATCATAGCCGTTACAGAAACAAAACTCACGGAGACAATAACAGATGCAATCTTCCCACCAGGATACCAGATCATGAGGAAAGATAGAAGGGGCAGGGGGGGAGGTGGGGTTGCTCTGCTCGTAAAAAACAGATGGAAATTCGAGAAAATGGAAGGCATAGATGAGACGGGAGAAAGAGACTACATAGCAGGTACACTTCAGTCTGGGGAACACAAAGTGGTCATTGCAGTGATGTATAATCCACCACAGAACTGGAAGAGGCCAAGAGAGGAATATGAAGAGAGCAACAGAGCAATGGTGGACACACTTGCTGAGGTGGCAAGAAGAGCTCATTCCAGCAGAGCAAAGTTGCTGGTTATGGGGGATTTCAACCACAGGGAGATCGACTGGGAAAACCTGGAGCCACATGGGGGTCCCGAAACATGGAGAGCCAGGATGTTGGACGTGGTGCTGGAAAACCTCATGCACCAACATGTTAAGGACACTACCAGAGTGAGAGGGGAGGATGAACCAGCAAGATTGGACCTTGGGTTCACCCTGGGCAGCTCAGACATTGAGGACATCAAGTATGAGAGTCCCCTAGGAGCTAGCGACCACGTGATTCTGTGCTTTGAATACATAGTAGAGCTGCAAGTGGAGAGAATAACAGGAGTTGAATGGGAAAAGCCTGACTATAAAAGAGGGACTACATAGGGTTGAAGAACTTCCTGCGGGAGGTCCAGTGGGACAGAGAACTGGCAGGAAAGCCAGTAAATGAAATGATGGAATATGTAACAACAAAATGCAAGGAGGCAGTGGAAAAGTTTATTCCCAAGGGCAACAGCAACAACGGGGAAAACCAGAACGAGCCCCTGGTTTACCCGACTGTGTAAGGAGGCAAAAACAAAGTGCAATAGAGAATGGAAAAAGTACAGAAGGCAGAGAACACACGAAAAATAGGGAGATCAGTCGCAGAGCCAGGAATGAGTATGCACAGGTAAGGAGGGAGGCCCAGCGACAGTATGAAAATGACATAGCATCGAGAATCAAGACTGACCCGAAACTGTTGTATAGCCACATCAGGAGGAAGACAACAGTCAAAGACCAGGTGATCAGATTAAGGACAGAAGGTGGAGAACTCACAAGAAATGATCAGGAGGTATGTAAGGAGCTGAACAGGAGAATTAAGGAAGTTTTTACAGTAGAGACAGGAAGGGCTGTGGGAAGACAGCACAGAAGGGAACATCAAGAGGGAATATACCAACAAGTGTTGGATGACATACGAACAACTGAGGAGGAGGTGAAGAAGCTCTTAACCCTTTGAGGGTCGACAGGCCCTCTCCGAAACTCGTTCTCAGGGTCGGCCAAATTTAAAAAAAAAAAAAATTATTTTCTCTTACGAAAAGATAGAGAATCTTTTCCCGATCATAACGACACCAAAAGTTTGAAATTTGATAGAAAACTTACGGAATTATGCTCTCGCAAAGTTAGCGGTCTCGGCGATGTTTACGGATCGGCGATTTTGCCCACTTTGAGCCCCATTTTCGGCCAATTTCACTGTACTAGTCGACAAAAAACATGAATATTTCGCTAGAACTCCATTTTTTCTATCGAATGGGTGCAAGAAACCACCCATTTATAAATTCAACTATCCAGTACAGTGGTCAGAATTTAGCAATTTTGCCAATTTCACACAAATTTCAAAAGATGCCAATTTCGGAATAGGGTCCAGAATAAACAAGAAAGACATTCCTGGCACTAAAATGACATTTTCCTCTAGTCATTAGTCACGTCTCAAGGCCCCTCTTATATTCTTTTGCTTTCCACTTTGAATTTTTATTCTCACAAAAAATATAAGATTTACTGTTATGCAGACTACTGCATTAGTGTAAAAAATGGTATAAATATTATTGGTGCACTTGTGAAAGAATATTAGACTCACCAGTTGACGTGTATTGCACGCTTGGCACGATTTGTTTACTTTTGAAGTTTGGTAAAAATCGAACATTTCTGCTACTTTGAGCTCAATTTCAAGGCACCTTTCATCGTAAAACCAGTCAAAATCATCTCAATTTCAGTAATATGTCTTCCATTCTAAAAATGAGACCAAGAAAACTAGAATACAACAATAAATACCATACGAAAATACACTGCAAAGTCGCTGATTTATTAAAAAAAAATGGAAAAAGTTTTTTTTTCTCATTATGCACCGTGTGCTGCAGGATTTTTTTTAGACTGTGCACACTGACCACATAGACCCATTCTTTCATATGAAGGCCTACCAGCTTTCTCCCACTAGATTTGAGGTCGCTAGAATTTATGAGTACTAGTACGTCAAAAACCCCTACGCGTAAGACGTACTAGTACGACGAAAACCCTCAAAGGGTTAAGTGACCTTGACACCTCAAAGGCGATGGGACCGGACAACATCTCCCCATGGGTCCTTAGAGAAGGAGCAGAGATGCTGTGCATGCCTCTAACCACAATCTTCAACACATCCCTTGAAACTGGGCAACTACCTGAGAAATGGAAGACAGCTAATGTAGTCCCCATATTTAAGAAAGGAAACAGAAACGAGGCACTAAACTACAGACCTGTGTCTCTGACATGTATTGTGTGCAAAGTCATGGAGAAGATTATCAGTAGGAGAGTGGTCGAACACCTGGAAAGGAACAAGATTATAAATGAAAACCAGCATGGGTTCATGGAAGGCAAATCCTGTATCACAAACCTCCTGGAGTTTTATGACAAGGTAACAGAAGTAAGACACGAGAGAGAGGGGTGGGTAGATTGCGTTTTCCTAGACTGCAGGAAGGCCTTCGACACAGTTCCCCACAAGAGATTAGTGCAGAAGCTGGAGGATCAGGCGCATGTAAAAGGGAGGGCACTGCAATGGATAAGGGAATACCTGACAGGGAGGCAGCAACGAGTCATGGTACGTGAAGAGGTATCACAGTGGGGGCCTGTTACGAGCGGGGTCCCACAGGGGTCAGTTCTAGGACCAGTGCTATTTTTGATATATGTGAACGACATGATGGAAGGAATAGACTCTGAAGTGTCCCTGTTCGCAGATGATGTGAAGTTGATGAGAAGAATTAACTCGGACGAGGATGAGGCAGGACTTCAAAGAGACCTGGACAGGCTGGACATGTGGTCCAGTAACTGGCTTCTTGAAGTCAATCCAGCCAAATGCAAAGTCATGAAGATTGGGGAGGGGCAAAGAAGACCGCAGACAGAGTATAGGCTAGGTGGACAAAGACTACAGACCTCACTCAGGGAGAAAGACCTTGGGGTGACCATAACACCGAGCACATCACCGGAGGAACACATCAACCAAATAACTGCTGCAGCATACGGGCGCCTGGCAAACCTGAGAATAGCGTTCCGATACCTTAATAAGGAATCGTTCAAGACACTGTACACTGTGTATGTTAGGCCCATACTGGAGTATGCAGCACCAGTCTGGAACCCACACCTGGTCAAGCACGTCAAGAAGTTAGAGAAAGTACAAAGGTTTGCAACAAGGCTAGTCCCAGAGCTCAAGGGAATGTCGTACGAGGAAAGGTTAAGGGAAATCGGACTGATGACACTGGAGGACAGAAGGGTCAGGGGATACATGATAACAACATACAAGATACTGCGGGGAATAGACAAGGTGGACAGAGATAGGATGTTCCAGAGAGGGGACACAGGGACAAGGGGTCACAACTGGAAGCTGAAGACTCAGACGAGTCACAGGGACGTTAGGAAGTATTTCTTCAGTCATAGAGTTGTCAGCAAGTGGAATAGCCTAGCAAGTGAAGTAGTGGAGGCAGGAACCATACATAGTTTTAAGAAGAGGTATGACAAAGCTCAGGAAGCAAAGAGAGAGAGGACCCAGTAACGATCAGTGAAGAGGCGGGGCCAGGAGCTGAGTCTCGACCCCTGCAACCACAATTAGGTGAGTACAATAGGTGAGGTGAGTACACACACACACACACACACACACACACACACACACACACACACACACGTCTATTCATTTCACAGTCCTACTGTTCTAACATATATACACACGTTGCTGGATGCCTAGACATGTGTGCATGAACATAACATCTCTTCTGAGACCATACTTCTTCTCTGTAGAAGGATGTGTAGTTAGAAAGTGATCACCATACCTCAAACAAGAGGGAATTTGGTGATCAGTATGGCAGTGCATGTTGTGCTGGTGGTGTGACCTGGAATTTCTTTATTGTCTGATGACAGAAACAGTAGTGGGTATATGGTGGTCTGTTAACAGTCTTGACCTGGTACATACTGTATGTATCCAACATTGCAATGTTAATAAGATGGAAGAAAACTTTCATGTACTACTTGTGAGGCCAGGTCATGGACCTGGCCTTGGGAGTGTTGACCCCCAGAACACCCTCCAGGTATACCACTTGTAACTCTTCTGGACACAATCAACACACCCATTCTGCATGTCATTTTTATCCACTAAATGAATATTGTCATGTAATTCTGTGACAGTAGTTGGTCTTAAAATGGTTTCAGTCATATCTCTATTCACCTTTCCTGTTTTTCATTTCAAGCTGGTGGATTTAGTTTAATATCTTTATTATGCACCCCATACCCATCCTGTGGGCGGTGGTCAAAAGATTACAGAGGTACATAATGGGTCCAGGGACTGGGCGTCAAAGTTTTGATAGCTGAGCAAGTTACAAAGGTAATGAACTCACAATTTACAAAGGTAATGAAATCACAATTTACAAAGGTAATGAACTCCAGGTAGGTCTGGTCACAATCATGACAAGTTACAAAGGTATTTACAGATTACAGAGGTACATAATGGGTCCAGGGACTGGGCCCCCAAAGTTTTGATAGCTGAACTAGGTATAAAGGTAATGAACTCACAAGTTACAAAAGTAATGAATCCCCTAAGTATCGTTACTTACGTTTATACATGGCTACGATCATGAACAAATTATAGAGTAATAAGCAATTCACACTTCCACGCCCGGTCACAACTGTAATGAGTTATTGGTGCAAATATTGATTGTTGGACTGACAGACAGACAGACAGACAGACAGACAGACAGACAGACAGACAGACAGATACACACACACACACACACACACACACAGACAGACACAGACACAGACACAGACACACACACACACACACACACAGACACACACACACACACACACACACACACACACACACACACACACACACACACACACACACACACACACGCGCGCGCGCGCACATGGTAATGCTTTATTTACAGGGAGCAAAGTCAGGGTATTTCTCCAGAATGTTCTGTAATATACCACTGTGGATAAAATACTTTGCCATTTCTTGAACATTTCTGAGTGAGTTGTTTCTAAATTCATTAATTTTATCGCACTCCAGTACATAATGACGCAAGGTGTGACAATAGTCCATCTGGCAAAGTTTACATTTCATCTGGTCTACATCTGGTGGTGGTGATTTAACCTGCCAAAGATACTTGTAACCCAGCCGGAGCCGGGCGGTAGTGATATCCAAGAGTCTGCTTATTTTGTTGGATGCACCATAGACATGTGGCTCCTCCTGCATGATAAGATGATGATAGATGGACTCACTGGTGTCAATCTCCCCGAGTCTTAAGTCAATAAAATTCAGTTGAAGTTCTTTTCGTATTATTGTTCTCAAACTGCTAACTGACAAGCCAAGATTGCAATCTACCCCCTCTTTAAGAGCATACAGCTTAGCCAATTTATCAGTTTTATCATGCATCTGAAGACCAATGTGAGATGGAATCCACAGCATGTGCACTCTGACTCCACTGTCCATAATCTTACCATACCTATGTCTGGCTTCTGACACAAGCATGCCACAATTTATACTTAATGAGTTGAGAGCATTTATGAAAGACAGAGAATCAGTTACAATTAAAGTGTCAATCTTAGATACATGGACACATTTGAGTGCAAGGAATATGGCAAACAGTTCTGTCTGAAGGGTAGAGGCCCAATTATTAATGCGTGCTCCAATTTCTTTAAGAGAACCATCACTCTGTACGACAACAGCAGCACTACCAGCTGCACCAGTAGATTGGTGAATAGAACCATCAACATAAATAATTTGCAAGAGTGTGTGCTGTGTGACTAAGTTATCAATACAGCTTAAGGCATCATGTTTGGCTTCAAGGTGAAGTTTTGGCTGTGATTTAAGAAGTAGTTTGGGGGGAAATGGAGGAATGGTAGTTTGGAATGGGGTAATATCCCATGGAGCGGAGAAGTGCTGCTGTTGCCTTACTTGACATAGATCATGTATCTGATTCATGCGGAGGTTGGTACCAGTTTTTTCGATCCATCTGGAGGAGTGTTCACCAGTGCTGAAGAAAGTTTGGAGGGCTTCTGTGCAGGGGTTTGAATGAGCTTGCCTGAGCATATTAACCCCAATTAGGATATTTCTTTCAGTAACACGATCTCTGATGCTTGGGATATCAAGTTCTTTTTGCATATTTAAAATTTTGGCAGTGCGAGGGCATCCTAAAATGATCCTCAATGCTTCGTTCTGCAGTTTTTCCAGCCCTTCAAGCTTCCAGTCAGACACAAGAGCAAGTAGTGGTGCAGCATAATCAACCAATTATCTAATATAATTTTCACAATTTTAACATTAGCACCATACCTGGGGTGAAACCCTGCCACAACTCTAAGTGCTCTCAGTCTTTCTTTTTATTGGCGACAAAGTCTCGTTACAACAGGTCCAAGCAGTGGAACCTCAAAGCCTAGATACCTGTATCTGCTTACATATTCTAGAAGAGACCCATCATGCAACTGGATCTGACAAGCTGTGCCTCTCTGTCTAGGAGGACACCTATTGAGTATCTTTGTTTTATCAGTAGAGATTATCAAACCCAGGTCCTGACACGAGGCTAATACATGGTTAAGGATGTTTTGGGTGTTGGAGAATCCGGTGGTGTGAATCATTATATCATCAGCAAAACTAATCATATAATGATGGGGCTGGCTAGGCATAGCATTAAGTAAGGCATTAATTAGAATACTGAATAGTGTGGGACTGAGCACACCTCCCTGTGGGGTTCCTAATTCAAAGTCTTTAGTTATACTTCCATAATTTTTACACTATATATGACAACTGTACTTACGTGCACCTGTGCCTACATAAACTTACTTAACAGTGACATCATGTTCGTGATGCCACTGAAATCCCACGATGTCATGGCACAAGACACCTGAATTTCACTGCCTCTAATGCCTGCACTGAACTCGGAAATTCATTTTCATGTCCCATACACCGTACATACATGTCTGTCATGTTCACCAGCAGGAAATCACTGAGTGAAGGATGTTGTGTATTAGTAGTCAGTGTGTAATGTATGCCCTTTATCAAGATATGATTCCATCATTTTCCTTCCCACATCACTAGAGGGATAGGGGTCTGCCTAGGAGATGTTGGAGGGAGGGGGTAAAGGAGGTATTTTTGTGCAAGGGGCTTGGACTTCCAGCAAGCGTGCGTAAGCATCTTAGATAGGAGCAAATGGAGAAGAATGGTTTTTAGGACTTGACATGCTGTTGGAGTGTGAACGAGGTAACATTTATGAAGGGATTCAGGGAAACCAGCAGGCTGGACTTGATTCCTGGAGATGGGAAGTACAGTGCCAGCACTCTGGAAGGAGGGGTGTTAATGTTGTAGTTTTATAACTGTAATGTAAGCATGCCTCTGGCAAGACAGTGATGGAGTGAGTGATGATCAAAGTTTTTCTTTTTTGGGCCACCCTGCCTTGGTGGGAAACGGCCGATGTGTTAATAATAAATAAAAAAAATCACCAGAGATTTCTAATACCTTCCTTTTATCTAGTGAGGAAGCACTGCCTGAAACAGTCAATAACAACGGTTGTAGATGAATGGTTCAGAGAACCGACATGTTGATAAATTAGACATATGTGCAACTCTTGGGTATCTTTATTGAGGAAACGTTTCGCCACACAGTGGCTTCATCAGTCCATACGTAGGAGAAACTTGAAGAACAGGAGGAGAATGAGGTAATCAGTCCCTCAACCTTGAGTCGATGTGTTCAGTCCATCAATCTTGAATAGAATATGGCATATGAGCTGAGAAACAGCTTATAAACCGTATGGCAGGAGAGGTGCAGCAGTCATAGGTGGTGTCACATTTGTTCAATGTGGAAGTAGGTCGTGCCCAAGAATTAGGCAAGCGAAGAATTCCTAAGTATTAAGATCCCAAGAAGTTGCAGTGTCTGACAGGTTTGTAGATGAATGGTTCAGAGAACCGACATGTTGATAAATTATACATATGTCTAATTTATCAACATGTTGGTTCTCTGAACCATTCATCTACAAACCTGTCAGACATATGTCTAATTTATCAACATGTCGGTTCTCTGAACCATTCATCTACAAACCTGTCAGACACTGCAACTTCTTGGGATCTTAAGACTTAGGAATTCTTCGCTTGCCTAATTCTTGGGCACGACCTACTTCCACATTGAACAAATGTGACACCACCTATGACTGCTGCACCTCTCCTGCCATACGGTTTATAAGCTGCTTCTCAGCTCATATGCCGTATTCTATTCAAGATTGATGGACTGAACACATCGACTCAAGGTTGAGGGACTGATTACCTCATTCTCCTCCTGTTCTTCAAGTTTCTCCTACGTATGGACTGATGAAGCCACTGTATGGCGAAACGTTTCCTCAATAAAGATACCCAAGAGTTGCACATATGTCTAATTTATCAACAATGGCTGCATTACCACAGGCATTAGTTGAGAAGTTCATGGAAAAAATTAAAACACAAATGCCCTTTACTGAAATTTATTTAATGGCCATCATACAAATACTTCCGACACTGAAAGAAAACACCAGTCTTAAGGTTGCCAGTTCACTGTGCTGATTTACTGCAGCCTCTTGATGTTGTTTGCTTCAACGCATCAAAAATCTTTTATGAACAGGAGCTGACAAAAAATGTTCACCAAACCAGGGCACATGAGCCACTGCAAAAGGCAACTTTCAGTAATTCATAAACTTGGCAGGATTTTGACACTAATGGTTTAATGAAAAGAATAATCAATCAGCTTTCAAAGTAACTGAAATCTACCCAGCAGATTCTTAAAAATACTACATGGAATGGCTGGACAAGGTCAAACTTCAAACCTACAATCACTATAAATTAACCTGGCAAGTGAGTTTATCGAGACGACACCCCAACCCCAAAAACCTCTTAATTAAGATCTTGGTGAGGAAAATACTGATTTCCTGACTCATGATATCACACCTAATGAGTCTGTGCCAAACACTTCTTATGTGTTTGTAACAGACTGCATCACTGCTCAAAGAAATGCATCCTGAACTACTGGGTGACCTCTCAATTTAGTGCATCCATCACTGACTGTGACAAGACCTCTGCCTGCTTCAAGGACACCCCAACTCTCACTCTGTATGAAGAAGGAATGCTGACAATTTACCAGGAAATAAGTGTACTGGAGTGCTGATGACTGGATAAAAAAAAAAAGGCCATGTAGTCAGATGAATCCTCATTTCAGTGCATTCAAGATCAAAGCAGGCTGAGGCACCCCTCCTCTATCAGCAGATACAACCCTGCTCACACAGTGAGTACCATACAACAGCCATAATTTGTCATGGTTTGGGGTTGCTTTAGTGGTTTACTTGGTCGTGGAGTGAGGAAGTTGTACTTTCCTTAAATGTTACAATGAATGTCAACCGCTACATCACCATTCTCAAGGGCCACCTGCTGAATATCTTTGAAATTCACAGCTGAGCCACCTTATATATAATAGTGCCCCATCACAAGGCCAAAAAAAAGTAACCAAGTGGCTTGCTGAGAAAAATATTGAGGTTTTACAGTGGGCAGGGGATAGTCCAGACCTCATTCCTAATTTCCTCTATTCTGTTTATTTCAATATACGTACAGTACCTATTGTATAAACATTTAAAAATATATCAGAAATATTATAAATGGTGCAAAGGTGACATTAAAACAATATCAAAGATAGTTGACACAAACCCACTACCATTATAGCATACTCCTCACTTAGCGACGAATTTGTTTAATGACGTGGTCTTAAGAACGGAACTCCATCGTTAAGTGTGGAGAGGCTGTATTGCTTTTTGAAGATTTTCACAATAATAAAGAGGAGGTCTGGATTATTTTCATGGGGCATTGTAAATATCATTGACACATTCATGCTGCTGTGGCTGAGTGATCATTTTTTCACCAACATCAACATCAGTCTTAAGTTATTATCATAATTCACTTCTTTTAGTCTTACTCAGTTCATAAAAATGCACTCTTTGAATATGTAAGAATTTTTTTTTCAAAGTCTTGCCCCCCACACACACATAGGAAATTTAATCCTGGGTATTACCAGAGTTAACCCGTAAACGGTCCAAACGTATATATACGTTCACTACCCCAATGCCCCAAATATTTTGAAAAATAAAAATACAGTATCTGTTTTTTTTTATTGAAAAAAAAAGGAACACATTTTTCTAAGTGTTATAGGATAACAAAAAAATTTAGGGTCAGTACTTACCGAGATATGAGGCCGAGAAGTTGGCACTGGATGCTCACGTGACAGCAACATCGAGTCCTGCCGCTTGCAGAAGTGTTGCCGATATACCTTTTTTCTATTTTTCATATTATTTTATATAATTTTTATGTTCTGATAATTGCAATTTCAGTGATTATGTGTAAATGAGGTGAAAGTGTTGAATGATGATGAAAGTATTTTCTTTCTCTTTGGGTCACCCTGCCTCGGTGGGAGACGGCCAACTTGTTAGAAAAAAAAAAAAAAATTACAGTTTATAGTAGTTCTTGTCATTTCATAACCAGTCTTTGTTCTGACACTAGTATTAGTTACTGAAACTGTACTCAAATTGTCACAAACACTGACAGGTGGACATTTACACCTGCCTTGGTCATTTACTATTGTTCTGGAATATATACAAAGTATTTATAGGTCCCAGCAATGTTTTGGATATGTGGAAGTATATAATAATAATGAGGAGGAGGAGGAGGAGAAGAATACATAATATTAATAAAATAATAAGTTCCCTTGAAGCATGAAAAACAAAGTCCACCCCTGAAAGTGACGTGATAAGATAAGATAACATTTGATAAGAGCTGAGGTTTGATGAGCATTCGCGGGATGCAGTGATAAACTTAATAAGAAAAGATTAGGGTTCGCTGGTACACAAGTCTGTCTATTTGTCTGTCTGTCAAGCTCCCTGTCTATCCGTCTAGCTCTCTGTCTCAGAGAGAGCCACAAGACTGCGTCATCGCATTTACTCACATCTTCAAGCAGAGTATAGCACTTTGTCTGGATTTTTTGGGTTATCCTAGGTAATTTACACTATGTATACTTGTATTTATTATGTGTACCTGTGAGACAGAGATAGACAGAAGACAGAGCCAAAGATAGACAGAGACAGACAGAGAGACAGAGATAGACATAGATACAGACAGACAAACGGAGACAGAGCCAGGCCGCCAGGAGCCGGCCAGCCACACAGCTGGCCACCACACAGTTGGCCAGCCAGCTAGCCAGCCTGTCAGCCAGTCAGTCAGTCAGTTAGCCAGTCAGAATTGTTTCTCTTTACTTAGGGCATAGGTTATAAGACATTCTGAAAGGGTGTTGCACAATACTTCACATGGGTTATTATCGAGTTTCTTTTTTTTATATTTCCTCGACCACTTGTGGCCACATCCACCTCAAAGCCACTAAACTCAGGGTCAAATCACTTTCCTCTAAAAGGGAGTGTTAAATTTACTGACATCAGTAATCCAGGTTTTGGCTGCATGTTTGCTCTAGCAGGCACTCATTTGAACTCGGTGCTCCACAAGGTACTAAGTGGTCCCAGATTTTTTTAATACCGCACACACTGAGTGTTAGGACCCATTCAGTGCTGACAAGGCATCTCGGGTCAATTGTGCCAAATTTGAAGGCAGAAAAAATAAAACGTATATATACGTTTGGGACACTAGCGGTAAAAAGTATACAGTGACCCCAGATAGCGAACTAATAATCCGTGCAAGGGCTGGCCGTTATGCGAAATGTTCGCATGCTAATTAATTTTCCCCATAAGAAATAATGGAAATAAAATTAATCCGTGCAAGACACCCAAAAGTATGAAAAAAAATTTTTTTTACCACAAAAAATGTAATTTAGTACACACAAACTGAAAAAGGCAGCACAATTCATGACACCTTACTTTATTGAAGGATCTGGTTGATGATGGGAAGGGAGATAAGTGTTAGTGTTTAGAAGGGGATATCCCTTCATTAGGACTTGAGGTAAAGTCCTTTTCTGGTGGTTACTTCCTTCTTCTTTTAATGCCACTAGACCAGCTTCAAGTCACTGGACTTCTTTCCACAACATAACTGTCCAGTGGCCCTGGTACCTCTCGTTCTTTAGATTTGTCTAAAGTGGTTCACACAGTGTCATTGACAGTCACCAGCAGCTTGCAATAGCTGTTTGGAGGGTGATTTTCATCAAAAGGTTTGCACTTCAAGCCATTTTTGCACACATTTCTTAATCTTTGATAGCAATTCCTTCATTTCGTCTCTACCCTCCTTTGAACCAGTTTCCCCAGGTCTGGCCTCTTGCTCTTGAAGTTGATCTTTCCTCATCAGTGTTAGTCTTCATTGTGCTCCTCCACAACTCTTCCACATCCTCCCCACTACTCCAACCCCAGGACTTCCCCAATACCACAATTGATTCCTCAACTGGTATATACTCCTCTCAGGTTAGCCTCAAACCCTTCAAAATCCCTTTTGTCTACACATTCTGGCCACAGTTCTTCCAAGCGAGTTTTAAGGTTCTCTTAGTCCTCCCTCCCAAGCCTTACTATAAGTTTACACAATTGGGATATTAAAGTGGGTCCTTCCAAAACTCTATTTGGTCAATCGAGTTGGTCTGTGGTCACTTCAAAGCACTTTTTTAAAACAAACTTTTGTGCTTTCTTTTAAATTGGGAAATGACCTGCTGGGCCATGGGCTGCAGGAGAGGGGTGGTATTAGGAGGGAAAAACTTCCCTTAATGAACTCGTCCCATAAGTCGTCTGCCCGTCTGTAGGATGACCAGGGGGTTGTCTAACCCAGGAGGCCTTAAAGGGCTAATTTCTTTTCAGTTAGGTAATCTTTCCATTGGGGGGGAAATGTGGTTAACCCGTTATGAAAAATTCCCTAGTGACCCATGCCCTTACTGTTTGCCCTCCCCGCACACACAAATTATCCTTGAGGACATTTTTTTGGCCCGAACGCTCTGGGGGTTTTTAAGGGGATACACTAATAAAGGCTTTAACTTTTCAACCCACTGCATTGGCACACTCAACAAAGAAGCCGCTTTCTAGGCTTAGTCCGGGAGTGCCTTTTTCCTCCTGATAAGTAGGTCCCGTTTTGGGATTTTCTTCCAGAAAAAAAGGGTGTTTTCTCACAATTAAACACTTGTTCAGGTTCCAGTCCCTTTATGTTATGACCCCTTAATTCAGCACATATTTTTCAGCCGCTTTGTGGTCCGAAATGGCGCCCACCCTGCCGTATCCCCCTATGGATGCCACTCGCTTTTTAAATCTCTCAAACCTACCTTTGCTGGCCTTAAATTCACTCACATATCACAGTTGCAGGCATTTTTTTAATTAAAACGTCATGCAATTCCTACCTTTTTCCCTATGATCGCTTGAGAGACGCTATCTCCTCTAGCGTTTTTTTATTTATCCCCCAATAAATCTCTCAAACATTTTCCCTCACTTTTCGTCTTTGTTTCGAAAACACAGTTTTTAAACCCCTTTTGGGAACAAAACTTCCTTTATTGCCCTTTTCTTGCCCAATAGAAGAGTGGTTGATTTTGGTTTCTTTAAAATGACCCGGTCGGTGATACGTACTCCCCTTTTTTAAATTTTCAATGATCTCTTTCTCATTTCAAAAGGGTTTTTTCTACCCTTTGAGGTTAGGGGGGCACTAGAAGCTTTTTGGGCCATGGTCATTTTTTTTTCCCCCAAACGCAGAAACACTGTAAAAACGAAATATTCCCCAGTGTATGTTGAAGTTACCGCGGGGCTGGCGGTAAACAAAGGGACGGGCGGACATGGAGGGTGGCGGGGGGCCAATTGGACCCTCTCGGACGAAGGCCGGAGCGGGTTTTTTGTCCACTATGCGGGGCAAAATTTTTGGAACAAAACGTCCGCTTTAGATTGTTCGCTATGAAGGCGTTCGCTATGCGGGGGGCCACTTATAACTTTGGGCCTTTAGGGTTAAAGGGGTTAACCAGGACAAGTTTTGTTTCTCCGCTAAGGAAGAATGAAAGAAAATAAAGATGGTAGCACTACAGGGCAAACCAAACATTTAACCCTTTTAAATGTTTTTAACGTAGATTACATTCTCTGCGGGCACCCGAATATTTTTAAAAAAACAAAAAATCGTTTTTTTTTTTTTTTTTTAAATAAAGAGGGCCCTTTTCGTGTGGTATAAAACCCCCCAAAAAATATTGGACCGTACTTTCCCAGGTAAGAGCACAAGTTTTTCCGGATGCTCACCTGGGCCCGGGAACATCCCGTCCTCCACTTGCAGACACGTTGCCGATTTACCTTTTTTTTCTTATTTTTATTTTAATTTATATAATTTTTGTTCTGATATTTAAAATTTATAATAGTTTTTGTGATTTCATAGCCAATCTTTGTTCTGACACTAATATTATGTACTGAAATAGTAACAATCACACTGACAGGTGAACATTTTCACCTGCCCTGGTTATTTACTATTGTCTAAAAATATATACAAAGTATTTATAGGTCCCAGCAATGTTTTAGACACGCTGGAGTATGAAACTCCTTGAAGAATGGTGTTATGGCAAGGGTCAGAATGTGCCTTGCTGGAGGGAACCTTGCCTTTATATGTTTTTACTTTTGCACACAAACATGTCTCTGTATACCTGTCTGTCAGTTTGTCTATCTATCTGTCTAGTTCTGCTTATCTGTCTTTCTGTCTGTCTGTGTGTCTGTCTTTCCATCTGCTTGTCTATGTCTCATGGAGCGGCTTGTAAACCTGTTGGTTTGTGGTTTATGTGCCGCTCCCTACTGCTGAGCAAGTGACACTGCTATTATTTGCATCATATTTATTTATGTCTTATATCTACAAACACTCCATGAGGAAGTGGAACAGAATTCTTCCTCCGTAAGCTATGGGTGTCATAAGAGGCGACTAAAATGGCGGGAGCAAGGGGCTAATAACCCCTTCTCCTGTATATATTACTAAATTTGAAAGGAGAAACTTTTGTTTTTCCTTTTGGGCCACCCCACCTCAGTGGGATACGGCTGGTACGTTGAAAGAAAAATGAAAGATCTACAAACACTGTATAGCATTTGGCCTGGAATTTTTGGGTTATCCTAGGTAATTTACATTGTGTATAATAACTGTATTTATGAGTACATGTGAGAGACAGAGATACAGACAGATACAGATAGATAGAGATATAGATAGACAGATAGACAGAGTTATAGACAGATAGAGACAGCTAAAGCCAACCAGCCAGCCAGCCGAATACATAAGAACATATGAAAGAAGGAACACTGCAGCAGGCCTACTGACCCATGCAAGGGAGGTCCATGTCACCTCCCAGCTTAGACCAATGACTCACCTAGTCAGGTCACATCCACTGAAAGAATGAGCACGACATCTGACCCAGTAGCACAAGCTAGTCAGGTCCAACTCACACCCACCCACACCCACTCATGCATTTATCTAACCTATTTTTTACTTTCCTCTTAAAGAGTGAGTGTAATATGACATGACATCAGTGAATCACTGGTGTTTGCCATGCTATTTGCTCTAGCTGGTGCTCAATTGAACTGGTGCTCCCACAAAGTACTTAGTGGTCCCCAATTTTTTTCATAATGTGCACACTGAGTGCACAGACCCATTCTTTCATGTATAGGCAAATCAAACCTATCGCACCAAATTTGAAGGAATGAAAAATAAAACGTTGATCTACATTTGGAGCCCGCCGCACGTGAACATAGACCTACGTGCGGACAGTTTAAGGGTTAATAAAATGGAAGTTTCATGCATGAGATTTAAGTGTAATAATTTCAGCTCTTACATTCAAGGATGACAACAATGCCATTGCTGCAGCAAGGAAAATGATATCCTGAATGACTTAAACTTTCAAAACTGGCTAGACAACTAATGTACACTAATGGCCCTCTTCAAGGCAGGAGAGATTGCTCAGCTGGAAAACATACATAGAACTTTCATTGCCATTCTACATTCAATCAAGCCTCTGAACTACTGGGAATGCTTGAAGCATCTTAAATTGTATTCCTTGGGACAGAGGTAAAAAAGATGTTGTGTGCAGGTATGTACATGTGCAGGTTTGGGACTAGTTCCTGGAGGGACTAGTCCCAAACCTGCACATTGAAATCACCCTGAATAACAATAAGAGATTTGCCAGTGTGAAATACATCCAATAAAAAGCAAAGGTTTGATGAGTACACTGTCAAGAAGTTCTTGACTCTTCAACACCCTCCCTCCATGGATAAGGGAAATAACCAACAAATCTCTGAGTGTCTTCAAGTTCCTCCAATCAGTTCCTGACTAGCCAGACTGTTGTATAAATTGAGCTAGATGCAGATGGCAGTAACAGGCTAGTAGATCAAGCCTTGATCCACCAGGTCTGGGGTCAGGCCACAGAGGCATTGATCCCCAGAAGCATGCTTCAGATATCCTTCAGATACAGCTGGGAAATAAGATTACAACTAGATTACTGGCTAAAAAGAATTTACTTACTGTTCTCTGAGCAAAGAAAATTGCCGTTCCAAATCTGAGAGATCTGTGAGATATTCCCCTCGCCGTCTATCACATTCCTCCTCGTCCAATTCTGCAAGTATAACAAACACTAACATACTATAGTAATCATATGAAAACTGGCAGTGTCCCATCACAGATATATACACTGACACACAACAGATTGTATCAAGCCTGCATAAATTAAGTGAAGTCTGAAGAAATTAAGTTTAGTAGATCATTAAAAAATGCAGAAACAGACTACAAGCATCACAGGAGACAATTTCTAAATCACTCAGGAAATATAGACACTTAAGCAGTATAATGTGATCCTTCATCAACAACATTTTGCCCACACAGTGGGCTTTATCAAGTCACAAACAGATCTGATCAGACCTGTTTGTGACTTGATAAAGCCCACTGCATGGGCGAAACGTTGTCAATAAAGGATCACATTATACTGCTTAAGTGTTTATATTTCCATTGTGTTGGTATTTTATACCATTTATTTCCATCACTCAGGAAAATGGCAAACTTCCACAAAAAGACATGTGTAAAGAAAGTAGCTGTGATTTGTCAGCCAGTGGGTATGGAGTGGAACATCTTCATAACACCAAGACCTGGAGCCAACTGAGTACAATGTCCACACTCTATCGCATAAATAGAATAAACTTAACAAGGCCTAAAGGAAACATCAACTGTTTCCCCATACAGACAATAATGTGACAAAGTCCATTAGCAGAAAGGGAATCTACTAGCTGAACTGGCAACAGAGTTCACCAACAAGTCTAAAGTCTTTGTCCATCATCAGTGCTGGAAAGAATATCCAGCTAATCCAAAAAAGAATCAGTGTCAAAAGTTTGTGAGAGAGTTTAGTACATACAATAATACGTAAGGAGCAGACAACCTGTCCTTGTGAGAGTCAATGGTCGACTGCTTCAAGCAGCTATAAGCAAGGAAGTTATTTAACTCTCATCACCTTGTTGACAAACTAAGTTGGATATGAATACATTATAAAAAGCCTATACTGCAGGTCCTCTCCTATACCACCTCTAGTCAGTGTTTCTGCCGGTTCACAATTCATTTTTTGCTCTGATCGTGACCTACCTATCACACAGGTGTATTTTTATCACTCTAATTTCTATAATTGAATTACAAAAGTTAGCTTTCCCAAATGCATTCATACTTTGTGTATGATCACTCTATATATATGTATAGAGAACTCAAATTTATTAGGTGGAGACTGTTCAAGAACCACAAATTTAACCCTTTCATTGTTGCAACCCCCTAAAATTAAATGACAGTCATGACTCTTCAAAAAAAAAAAAATAATAATAATAATAATTTTATCTTCTGAAATTGTAGATTCTTTTTCTGAAGGTAATGACATTAAAATTGCAAAATTTCACAGAAAACACAATGACGCAGGTGCAAAGTTGGCTGCCTGGGCACAATTTATGCATTGGCAATTTTGCCCACTTTGAGTCCTATTTTAAACTATCAGAACTCCCCAGGAAGTACATAGAAGTCAATAATTTTTCCATTTTACACAAAATTCAACAAATTCCAATTTAAAAACAGTCCAAAAGAAATTTCAGCCACTAAAGCAACCTTATCCAAAACTTTGAACTCTGCTTGGAGAAAACTGTGGCCAGAATGTGTCCAAGAGAAGGATTTTTAAGGGTTTGGGGCTGACCCTGACAACCCTATGGCAGTTGTGGAAAGTATTGTGGCATTGGGGGAAATTCCATGGGGTTGGATGTTAGTGTCAAGGGTGGGGAGAGTTGGTGGAGGGGCCCAATGAAAGCTAACCCCGAAGAGCTGCAAGCCCCTTTATCTGCAACAGCAACGACCACAGCTCAGAAATGCTTTAGAGGGGGGGAAAAGAGAGAGGAAGAAGGTGCCTTTTTCAAAGATTAAGGACAATTTTTTTGGGAAAGTGGAGTAAGGCGCAAACATTTTGGATGAAAATACCCGACAAAGCTGTTACAGGCTGTTTGGCAACTTGTCAAAGACTATTGTGTCCCATTTTAGGGAAACGCCAGAAAAAGAGCTCCGGGAACAATTTTTGGTGACAGGGGGTTTGTGATCTCAAGTGGGCCTGGGCATTAAAAAAAAAAAGAAGGGAAGCAAAACCCAGAAAAAGGGTTTTAAACTGAAGTCTTTATGGGAGGTGATTCCCTTTCCCAAAAAAATAGAACTTTCCCTCCTCTCCCCCCCTCCCGTCTTCCATACATCAAAAAGTCTTCAAAAAAGATAATTCATGTTTTTATTTTTTTATCCTTTTATGTTATTGTTTCTGTGTGGGAAATGTTATTTCATGTAAAAAAAAAATATTTCTAATACTTCTGGGTGTCTGGGATGGATTAATTGGATTTACATTATTTCTTATGGGGAAAATGGATTTGGATATCGTCAAATTCACTTTGCACCTCGGGAAAGATTAAATTTATGAAAAAGGGGGTCCACTGCATTTTATTTTTGTCGAAATTAAAGAGAAGGGGAAAGGCCCTCCTAAAACCCCAAGTTTGCTTAATGGGTTTTAAATAGATCTGATTCAATTACTGGGATGATGTAAATCATGACCAATCTTTCCTGGTTATAATTAATTATCCAGAAAATAGAGTAATGTAAATCTTCTATTTTTGTGAATGAGAATTCAAAATGGAAGGTAAGTTAATACATTGACCCGATATTCGAGGGGCATCGACATTGATAAACCCGACATCGAGCTTTTTAACGCAAAAATTTTCCTCGAGTTCAATCAAAACCCCTTTCGATCGATTCGACGAGAGGTCCGGTGGCCTGAACTGCCCCATGGTGCCTTGTTTAAAAACCCACCCAGTGGCCATCAAAGGATCTTCGGTACTTTCCTTTTATCCTATTATCCTTTTTTTGGGTGCTTTTTTCGAAAAATAAAAAAACCGGGCCCCCAAGAAAGCTTCTAGTGCTGGTGACCATTTCCTGACAATGTTGTGAACCACTTTAGGAAAATCATAAAGGAATGGGGTACAGGCCTCTATGGACAGATATGTTGTGCAACAAAATTTAAGTGACTCTCAGTGGTCCTTGGGGCATTAAAAGAAGGGAAGTAACCCCAAAAAAAGACTTGTACTAAAACCCTAATGGAAGGGGTTCCCCTTCTAAAAATCACCATCCCATCTCCCCCTCCCATCCCATAATTCACCGATTTTTTAAAAGGGGTTAGTGTAAATTTTTATGTTATTAATCTATTGTTTTGTAAATTATTCTATTGCTTTAAACTTTTATTTTCAGTGTAAATTTTTTTTTTTTTTTTTTTGGGTGTCTTGCACAGATTAATTTGTTTTCCCATTATTTCTTATGGGGGAAATTAAATTCACTTTCGTATTTAGACTTTCAATGGCTCCAGGAAGGGTTAATATTGATGTGGGGGGGCCCCCTGTTGGAGAACCCTGCAGATGGAAAAAAAAAAGGGAAAGTTTAATCCCAAAAAATGTCTATGCTGTTTTTAGGGCAAATTCCCAACTTTGTGCACTGTATAGGTTAAGTGAATAGATGAATGGGTGGTTTCTTGGTCAAATTGAATAAAGAATTGAGGTGAAAGTTTTTTTTTTCGGGCCACCCTGCCTTGGTGGAATGGGCCCAGTGGATAAAAAAAATAATAAAAAAATAATAATTTGCTTAAAATGGGACTCAAGGGCAAAATCCCCCAATGCTAAATTGACCCAAGACCTAACTTTGGGGTCTGGTTGGGCAGTAAAAGGGTTTAAATTTCCAAATTTTTACCAGTAAACACTAGTCTTTGGGGTTTTTTTTTACTTATGGCTTGCCGAATCAGATAAGCTGCAAGGGTAAATTTTTTGGCCTAGTATGGGAATGGTTTGCCAGTGAGTGTGCAAATTATAAAAAAAATCCTTCAAACCTGTCAAAATTTTTGTGATTTTCTCAGAAATTTTACCAAAGTGGAAATGGGAATTAAAGGGTTAGTTAAATTAGATTTTTTTTTTCATTTCCACAAGGAAATCTGTCTTAACTGCTGACCATGCCCAAATTCTGGATGTTTCATTTTTAAAAAAAATGCAGAAATATTACAAAAAACTACTCGGTGGAAAACAGATCATTTCTACCTTTTTCAAATCAACACATACAACAATGTACATCTGAAATAAATAATTTCTTGTGCAAATTGTTATTTTCGATGTATAAAAAAATGAAAGCATTTTTTAGGTTTCAGCACAATGAAGCATTCATGCCTCCCAATAAAACCAAAATGGGGAACTTTTCAGTCAAGAACATAGCCAAGTGTTACCTAACCTAATTAACCCTTTTAAAGGGGAAAAAAAACCAAAAAACCAAACTTTTTTTAAAATTTTTCCCAAAAAAATTCTTTTCACAAGAAATTTTTACTCATTGTATTTAAGTTTAAAAAAGTTGTAT
This sequence comes from Cherax quadricarinatus, assembly GCF_026875155.1. Classification (NCBI taxonomy): domain Eukaryota; kingdom Metazoa; phylum Arthropoda; class Malacostraca; order Decapoda; family Parastacidae; genus Cherax; species Cherax quadricarinatus. The sequence goes on along the minus strand of NC_069433.1, from coordinate 5,853,781 downwards.
GGGGAAGCACTAAAAATTGGGCAAATCCTGCCGGTTTTCCAAGGGATTTACTGATAACTATTTGCCAAGGGTGCATTTTGTGCAAACTATCTAAGATATACTGTCAATTTAAAAACATACTGTCCCATAGTTAATTTATTTTTGAGCACAAGAAAAAGCAAACATATTACCTTTTCACCCCTTTTTACTAGTTTTTTCAAATCACACGAAATTTAAATGAAAGGGAAACCAAAACCCCCATTGCTGTTCAGTTTAACATTATTTAATTATTTAATTATTTTTTTTATTAGTTTATTATGTTTATAAAACAATATATAATTAAAATCATTGTGTTTTTCTTGGGTTGATTTATTAAAAAATATTACATAAAATTTAATTAAAGTGTTTTTATGGCTGCTACATCAATAAATACTAATTATTTATTTTTATTAAATTTTTTATTTTTATTATTATTATTTTTAAATTTTTATTATTATTTTTATTTTTATGGTTTCTATTTTGATAATTGTAAATAATTTTCCCCAAAGAGGGAGGTTTTTTTTTTTGTGTTAATAATATGGAAATTTTGTGGGGAATTGAGCCCAAAGGGTAACGAGGTTTTGTGGTGGTACTATCATGAAAATAGGGCTTAAACTCAGGTTAAAATACAAGTTTGGGATAAAGGCATAAAAATACTAAGACCCGTTTGAAAAAATTAACCAAAAAAAAATATAAAGGTTTTTTTTATTTACTTTTCTGGGGTTTTCCCGGTAATCGACAATATGTAGCTTATTATGGGTAAATTTTTGTAAAATGTATTTTGTGGACCCGTCCTAAATGAAATTTTTGTTTTAGCACCCCAAAGGGCTTTATTTAAATGTAAAGAATATGTTAAAGGGAATATTGTGTGAAGAGTCAGGTTTGGGGAATGTTTTTTGTTGTCTTTCTTTCTTTGTTGGGTTTTTATGAGGGGCCACTGACAGCATACGCCCCTTCGACCCCGGGTTTTTGATTTGGGTTGAAAAAAATTGTTTTCCCCAAAGGGGGGGGCAATGAGAAGGGAAAAAGGGAAAAAAAGTTCTTTGGTAAACAGAGGGTAGAAAATATAGTTTTCAAAAATTTGTCCAAAGGACCCCCTTGCCAAGCCCCAAAAACCCGGTTCAGTAAAAACCCGGGTTCCCCCCAAGACCGGTTTTTTAAAGAATTTTTCCCCAGGAGAAAAAAATGGAGCTGGCTAAAGAAGCCAAAAAGAAAAAAAGGGTCCCTCCAAAGGGGCCCCTCCCGTTTGAGTGCCCGATGGGCCAAAAAAGGGGGAAGGGCAAGCGTCCAGAGGAACGGGGGAAAAATTTTTCACTGATACTCGGTGAGAGAGAGACCTCCCCACCTAACGGGAAAGGTGGTGAAAAAGTCCCATGGAGAATGTTGGGAGGTTTAATCTGGGGACTGACCGGGACCGGGATGGGGGAGGGGGTTTTTTTAGGGAGGCAATGAAGGGTTCCCGGCAAAGAGTTCGCTGGGGAAATTTTCCAGGAAACTTATTTTTTTGAAAAATGTTACCAAGAAACTTCATTTTTTATTCCCACATAAACCAGTCGCCCGTGCCGTTTCAGGTCAATCTAAAATTAACCTCCCCGACAATTTTTCCCCCTAACCCCTCCCAATTGTATATTGTTATTGTTTACCCAGGCCCGATTGTTTGTAAAATTGATAAAATTTATTTTGTGGGCAGAAACTTAATTAGTTTTTTTAAACTACCGGTACACGTGAAATATTTTAAAAAGTTTTCATAAACATAGCAGAAAATGTGTTTAAAATTTTCCCAGGATAACATAAAAATTAATAAAAGGATAGCATTATAGTACATTTATGTTATTTTTTGTTAAGTATAAGTGTGTTACCTGAGGAATCATCAGACTCAGTGCCATCAGATGATATAGACTCGTCCAGTGAACTATGATCACTGTCAGAATCTTGGTCCTCCATCTTCATTTTTCACTCTCGTGGTCGTCCCTTTCATTGTCTGGCACTCTCTTCACACCTGGCATATCTCCTCCTAGGCCTACCAAGACTCACACTAATTCTTCTTAATTGTTCACTTATGCTAGGAGGCGCAGCCCATCAACTTGCTGCTGCTGTTGCTCACGCTCAATTCTGCCGGATATTCCATAAAAAAAGTCACTCGTGTAGATCACTGCATTAAAAACTAAATAACTTGGTTGAAGTCATAATGTGGTTGAAGAAGAGAGTAATAAAGATAAATAATTGTCGTGTTGTACTGGAACACTCGAGTCAGGCGCCTCTTATGTTTGTCAACAAACATTAACTAGTTTCTTGGTTCTTATTATTATTATATATTATATTATTATGTTTGTCAACAAACATTAACTAGTTTCTTGGTTCTTATTATTATTATTCTTATATATTATTATGTTTGTCAACAAACATTAACTAGTTTCTTGGTTCTTATTATTATTATATATTATTATGTTTGTCAACAAACATTAACTAGTTTCTTGGTTCTTATTATTATTATATATTATATTATTATGTTTGTCAACAAACATTAACTATTTTCTTGGTTCTTGTTATTATCACTTTAACATTAATTATATCCTCTCTTATTATTAACACTCAAACATATTATTGATTAATATTTTAATTTATGTAACAAAAGGAACAGATGTATATAAATAAACATTATCTGTACCTACAATGTTGTTTAAAATTTCTTCTGAATCATCTCCTCAAGGAAGGTTTCTTGATGCTGGTGAGGGGCTCTTGATCCAGGGAACTGGATCTGTGCTCCAGTTCCCTGAATTAACCCTGAATACTTTCCATCATCCCCACAGGCACTGTAAAATCCTACGGGTTTAGCTCTTCCCCTTGATTATAATAAATAATCCTCTGTATCATCAACTTCCAGTAAGTTGATTTAGGTGCAATATTTAACACTATGTAAAGTGAATAAAATTATCTTACATATTTGTATTAACTATCAGATACAATTTTTTTTTTCTTATTCGCCGGTATTCTCCCGGCCCGGGTCTTTTCCAAGTAGTGGTGACCCGGCCTTGGCTCCCAATCTGGGGAGTATCTCGAGACCTAAGTCTCCCATGGGAGGAGGTACAAGTACACCCTCATCTTTGGGACCAAGTGTTCCCAGGCCTAGCCACAGTCCCCGCCCTCATGGGGCTCATAGAGAGAAGCTAGGCCTCTGGTCTGCCATCTGCCCCACCCCAAAGGGGCTCGCAGGGATGGCAGTCTTATGAGCTGCAGGTGATAGCAAGCTCAGGCCTTCTTCACAGATACAATAATAATCATATATGATCACTAACAATAAGAACAAAAACTGAGTAAATTAATTACATGAAAATGAATTGCACGATGAGTAATATGAAAAATTTGTTAAATATCCCGTAGCTTGGTTGGTAGCACACTCAGTTCACACACTGAGGTCCGTGGTTCGATCCCTTGTACGGATGGAAACACTTGGGGTGTGTTTACTTAATGAGTCATTACCCAAACTTTTGTAATGACAGAACAGATATTGTGAATATAACAAAACTACAAGTACTACTTAAACAAGATGGGTCCTACACAGATGACAGCAAGGAAATGAGTGAGCTACTCAAGTCCCAATATGACTCAGTTTTTAGCAAGCCGCTAACCAGACTGAGAGTCGAAGATCAAAATGAATTTTTTATGGGAGAGCCACAAAATTTGATTAACACAAGCCTATCCGATGTTATCCTGATGCCAAATGACTTCGAACAGGCGATAAATGACATGCCCATGCACTCTGCCCCAGGGCCAGACTCATGGAACTCCGTGTTCATCAAGAACTGCAAGAAGCCCCTATCACGAGCCTTTTCCATCCTATGGAGAGGGAGCATGGACACGGGGGTCGTCCCACAGTTACTAAAAACAACAGACATAGCCCCACTCCACAAAGGGGGCAGAAAACCAACAGCAAAGAACTACAGACCAATAGCACTAACATCCCATATCATAAAAATCTTTGAAAGGGTCCTAAGAAGCAAGATCACCACCCATCTAGAAACCAATCAGTTACACAACCCAGGGCAACATGGGTTTAGAACAGGTCGCTCCTGTCTGTCTCAACTATTGGATCACTCTGACAAGGTCCTAAATGCACTAGAAGACAAAAAGAATGCAGATGTAATATATACAGACTTTGCAAAAGCCTTCGACAAGTGTGACCATGGTGTAATAGCGCACAAAATGCGTGCTAAAGGAATAACAAGAAAAGTCGGTCGATGGATCTATAATTTCCTCACTAACAGAACACAGAGAGTAGTAGTCAACAGACTAAAGTCCGAGGCAGCTACGGTGAAAAGCTCTGTTCCACAAGGCACAGTACTCGCTCCCATCTTGTTCCTCATCCTCATATCCGACATAGACAAGGATGTCAGCCACAGCACCGTGTCTTTCTTTGCAGATGACACCCGAATCTGCATGACAGTGTCTTCCATTGCAGACACTGCAAGGCTCCAGGCGGACATCAACCAAATCTTTCAGTGGGCTGCAGAAAACAATATGAAGTTCAACGATGAGAAATTTCAATTACTCAGATATGGTAAACACGAGGAAATTAAATCTTCATCAGAGTACAAAACAAATTCTGGCACAAAAAATAGAGCGAAACCCCCAATGTCAAAGACCTGGGAGTGATCATGTTGGAGGATCTCACCTTCAAGGACCATAACATTGTATCAATTGCATCTGCTAGAAAAATGACAGGATGGATAATGAGAACCTTCAAAGCTAGGGAGGCCAAGCCCATGATGACATTCTTCAGGTCACTTGTTCTATCTAGGCTGGAATATTGCTGCACACTAATAGCACCTTTCAAGGCAGGTGAAATTACTGACCTAGAAAATGTACAGAGAACCTTCACGGCGCGCATAACGAAGATAAAACACCTCAATTACTGGGAGCGCTTTTAGGTTCCTAAACCTGTATTCCCTGGAACGCAGGCGGGAGAGATACATGATTATATACACCTGGAAAATCCTAGAGGGACTAGTACCGAACTTGCACACGAAAATCACTCACTACGAAAGCAAAAGACTTGGCAGACGATGCAACATCCCCCCAATGAAAAGCAGGGGTGTCACTAGCACGTTAAGAGACCATACAATAAGTGTCAGGGGCCTGAGACTGCTCAACTGCCTCCCAGCATACATAAGGGGGATTACCAACAGACCCCTGGCAGTCTTCAAGCTGGCACTGGACAAGCACCTAAAGTCGGTTCCTGACCAGCCGGGCTGTGGCTCGTACGTTGGTGTACGTGCAGCCAGCAGCAACAACCTGGTTGATCAGGCTCTGATCCACCAGGAGGCCTGGTCACAGACCGGGCCGCGGGGGCGTTGACCTCCGGAACTCTCTCCAGGTAAACTCCAGGTAATTACCACAAGTATCACAAGTATTACCTCTACAAGTACCACAAGTATTATCACAAATACTACAAGTATTGTCACTACAAGTACCACAAGTATTATCACTACAAGTACCCCAAGTATTACCACTACAAGTATAACCTCTAAAGGTACCACTACAAATATCATCACTGCAAATATCACCATTGCAAGTATCATCACTACAAATGTCATCACTACTGTGGAAAATTGCATTCACTTGGATGAATCTCATTACATACATACAAGTAAATGGTAACAAAGACAATTATTATCTATCAAAGTTACATAGACAAGTAGGAATTTGGGACACCTAGGTCGCAAAAAATGTCCCCCTTCGATACCTACAACTGTCATATCCACAAGTTGCTCTAGACCTATTAATTACAAATGAAATATGCATCACCAGGAATTCTGGTAAATATATAAATTGGTGGACTGTATATTAAAATTAATGATATTTATACACACATTTATACAATAGAAGGAGAATATATCTTAATATCACTCACCAATTTGACTGGGGATTAAGGTGTATTGTACTCAGAAAACCTCACTGTCTATCCATGAAAATAACACTGGCCAGAGTTACAAACATAAACCAACTTATCTGAGGTTCCTGGAGCTGTCTTGTCCAGTCGCCTGATATCTCAAGTTATGCAGGAATGCACATCCAACAATTTCGGCTCCTATTTGAGGGGTGTCAGCCAATTTTACCTCTAGAGCATGAAAATTCTTCACATTATTCACTAACGTTTGTGTCCAATTCAAACAACAATGGCGAGAGTCCTCTGTGCAGGCACAGAAAATTTCCAATTTTTTATGACATAAATGTTATTAAATACAATGTATTACACTAATTTACATAAAAAATACACTGTATTTTTTCCGGAAAATACATTATTTTCCACAACTACAGATATCATCACTACAATTATCTCTACAAATATCACCAAATAAGTATCACTACAAATCTCATCATGTGGCTGTACAATGCCTTACAATGCTACGTCGTTTTCGTATTGTAGCTGGTCCTCCCTCCTTACCCGTGCATATTCGTTTCTGGCCTTCAACTAATTTCTTTATTTTCCTGGGTCCTTTGTCTTCTATATTTTTTCCATTTTCTAGTGCACTTAGTTTTGGCCTCTCTACATTTTAAGTGAACCATGGGCTCGTTCTGATCTTCCCATTACGGTTGTGAAAATTATTATTACATGAGTAAATTACCTGCATGAGGCTTACAGGGCATTACCTGAATTATTATCTGCAAGTAATTTTGGTGAGGTAAGTGGGACTTAGTCACAGCAGGTTGCCAAACTGTCACTTCCTTGAGGTCCACTCCCTACCATTCTCACAAAAAGCTAGACCTGACATTAAATTAATAATTATAATATTAAAACCAGCTACTCTGGTATATTAAAGTTGTGGACTGCATAAAATTAGGCTTGCTGGGAAGACAGATCATACCACACCACCTGCCTAACACCTAGACCCTACACTGGCCAGCTAGAGATCTAATGCAAGGACTAATGGTGCATTTCCCCCGTGAGTAATGTTTACATCCCTCATTTTCTGCCATCCACATGTAATTCTTGAGGTCCTGCAAATTTCCTTTCACAATTCTGCAGCAGGGGACATTAACACGGGTTCCTAATTACAAATTCAGGCCAAAAAACTCCAATTGACCTTCAAAAACGATTGCTTACATTGCACAACTCCATCCAGTGCTCACACATTAGATTCAATATGGCATCCCCCCCTCCCCCAGTGTCACTCCACAGCTCTTCTACACTCCCCTCACTCGAAATTTCTCAAAAGGGTCAAATCAGCATCATATTTTATTACACAATTATTATTTATTTATATGTTCTACATTTAGGAAATTATGTAAAAAATTTCCACAACAGTTATACCCCGCCCTATATATTTACGTAATTGGTTCCAAGAGCTGTGATATAACTCGGTTTTCGACATAAACAGGACATAATGCCTTAAAATGACTAGAAACACAGTAAAACTTCCGTAAATAACTCGCAAAAGCCTATAACTTTTCATTAACCTTAAAGAACACTACAAAGAATAATGAACATAAGTAAAAAAAAAAATATGACGTAGGCGACGTTGCTGAGTGACATAAAGTCGGATGGAATGACGTTCACTGAACTGAAATTTACTCTAGAAAAGTGGCGTAAACGCGAATTTGACTTAGACCGAAATGGCGTAAAGTGGGATATGGCCGTATTTCTGTTAGCTTTGGGAACAAACCTCTCTGCCTCCTTGCATTTTGTTGTCTCGTAGTCCATTTCATTTACTGATTTTTCGCGCCAGTATGCGTGCGCATTCATGTGTGTGAGTGTGCGAGGGCTGTTAGTGTGTGCGTGCGTGCTGAGATTGTGTTAGTTTTGTAAACTGGTGTATATATGTAATGTATATACTTACGTATGTAAAGAATTAAAAATTCACAATAACGGGTATATGTATGTTAGCCAGTGAATATCTAATAATAGGTTAAGGAACATAAATGGGTTTTGTGATCAATAATGGTATCTTTCACATTTTTACTAAATCACAAATGTGTTATTATTACCCTAAAAGGGAGTATTAAAAAATAAACAATAAACTCTTTTCCTTCAATTTATGTTCTATTCTATTTGGTTTGCCGGTACGGATCCCGGCCCGGGTCTCTTCCAGTTTGGTGACCCGGCATTGGCTCCCCGGATAGGGAAGTGTCGTTTATCTTTTCTTGTACATGCGTGGCAGTTTTTCGGTGGAAAGGGAGGTTCCTCTCTGGTTCTATGGCCAAATGACGTACCAAAAGTTAGTGTGCACTAATGGCGGCTGGCGTGCGGTGTAAAGGAGGCCCAAAGCAGGCCCTCACAGCAACTTCAGCGGGGGACGGGGGGAGGTCGGGTGATGTTGAATGACTGGGAGTAAGGTTTCCAAGTCTCTGACAGCTAAGTACACAAGATGTGCTGCCCCACTGGGGTCACTGGGAAGTGTCTATGGCAAAGGGGCATCATAGCTGGGCAGTCTAAAAGGGTTTTGGAACCATTCGATCACAATAGGCACAGAGCTCCTCTCGTGCCCATTCAACAATCTGCACAGTGGTGGGATACCCTAAGCGTAGGCAGTGGATATGCACTCTCAGTTCTCTGGTTTGCGTCCGAATACTTGGAGGGGGCGCCCTGTGGGTTGCCCTGTCATATCAGCGGAGGCTCCGTGAATCCCCAGGGTCAGGGAGTGGGCGCCTGGCCGCACTGGCAGCCCACAGTGCAATCTGGCTGAGGTTGATGGAGATTGCAGTACGTGGCTGTGCTTCGAGGGTTGCAGTCTTTGCAGCCTCATCTGCGGCATCATTGTCGGGGATACCCACATGGCTCGGGATCCAGTTGATGGTGGCCCTGCGACCCTGGGCTATGAGCGTCTGCAGGTCACCCCGGATGGATGTAATCAAGTGTATGTTGTCCCTTGGCTCTCCGTGCATAATTGCCTGGATCGCTACCTTGGAATCAACATGGATGACGGGGGGATGCTGAAGGTCTGCAAGTGCATGCTGCAGAGCTTGTTGGATGACAGAGAGTTCAGCCTGGATTATGGTGCAATGGTCCAGGAGGCTCCAACCTGCTGTCAGATTGCTGTGGAACATCCCAGCAGCTGTGCAGCCTGCCACTGGGTCTCTGGAGCCATCGGTGTAATTCGGCACACACCCTGGGCCTTCCACACCCGCAATGCTAGCCGAGGCAAGTCATTGCAGAATGTGCTGGGGGCAATGCCTCTTGCTGCCTGGTAGGGTTGTCCAGTGCACCGCCAACAGCTTCGGTGCCCAAGAGGGTGGCACCGTGTAGTTTGCTGCTGGTCTGTCGCAGCCTCCCGCCTGGAGCAATGTCATGGGCAGGAGCTTCCTTGTGGCATCTGCAACTGACCACATCCATCAGCGACTGGGGTACATTGGAATAACATGTCCCTGGCGAACCCGTAAATCCCTCATCAGTTTGTCAGCCCCTGGGAGTCAGAGGTACTTTGCTATTCTCTTGGCTGCTACAAATTGGATCCTGTCTTCAAGGGGCTGTAGCTGGGCCTCAAAGTTCAGAGCCACTGCATTGGCCCACCTAGGAGCCCCCAGCATTGCCCGTACAGCTGTGCTCTGGACCACAGAGTGACTTGATGTTTGTGGGTCTGACATGAACCAGAGCAAGTGCTCCATAGTCAACGAGCCAGCATATTACCTGGATGTAGAACAACCTCATGAACTCGAGGCTAGCCCCAACCCTAGGGTTGGCCATGGCATGTGATTAAGATTATTATTATTATTAAAGATTCAGCGGTATTCTCCTGGCCCGGGCCTTTTGCAAGTGGTGGCCCGGCTTTGGCTCCCTGTCTAGGGAGTGTCTGAGATCTAAGGCTCCCATAGGAGGAAGCACAAGTACCCCCTCATCTTTGGGACCAATTGTCCCCAGGCCTAGCCACATTCTCTGCCCTCACGGGGCTCGTAGGGAGAAGCTAGGCCTCTCTGGTCTGCCATCCCCGCCCCAAGGGGGCTAATGAGAATGGCAGGCTTGTGAGTTGCAAGCTCGGGCTCAGGCACCAACCCTACCCTAGAAGGGCAGAGCATGGTGTCGATCTGTGTATAAGACTCGAGTCAGCAGACACTCTTCTTGTTACTGCCTCTACCTGTTAAGTGCAGGAACTCATTTAAAATTAAGTCCTTTCTAAAAAATTCTCTTATGCATTCAAAGATATATATTTTTTTAATTTATGTTAATGTAAAAATTAATAATTTTGTACCAAAAGAACCTTAGAAAACTTACCAAACATTATTTTTTTTTATATTTTATTTATAAACAGTACAGCTTAACATAACACCCCTTAAAGAAAATTTAAAATGAATACATTAAGGATCTCAATCCTAGATAACGTACACTGACAAAATAAACACGACACAAATTAACTGACACAAAAAGATTGCAAATATACACTCGCAAATATTGCTATATAGCATACGTAACATTGAGAAGAGTGGGATATCTGAACCCTATTTACAAGAAGCTTAACAAGGACATAACTTACAGGTGACCTTTGTAACAGGTTCAGATAATGAATTATATAAACATCATTGAATCGAAATTCTTTCAGGTGTATATAGTTTACATAGTATTACTGTAACATATGACAAAGGCTCAATACAATAAAAAGAATATTCACAAAAAATATATCAATCACAACCTTTACATTAGTCACTAAACGGAATGACCTACATCATAATCTCAATAAAACAAGTACAGACTCATCCCCAACTAACCCCCGATACAGGAAATTCTCTGAAACATACATATGTGCCTCACTACAAACCCTGTGGAAAATACTGTATACATTTTCCGGAAATACGGTAATTTATAGGTAAATAGATGCCCTATATTGTATTTTTAAAAGAAGTATGTTATCGAAAATGGGAAACCTGCGGCTGTGGGGGTCAATCGCCATTTTGTTTGAATTTGGATTAGAAACGTTGGTGTAACGGGAAGAATTTTTCGTGCTCTTGAGGTTAAAATTAGGATTACACCTCTCAAATAGGAGACAAAATTGTTGGATGTGCATTCCTGCATAACTTGAGATATCAGGCGACTGGACAAGACAGCTCCAGGAACCTCAGATGAGTCTTATGTAGTAACCTGGCCAGTGAGGTTTTCTGAGTATGATATACATTAATCTCCAGTCAAATTGGTGAGTGTTATGATTAAGATATATTCTCCTTCTGTTATATAAATGTGTGCATATACTATAATCCTTTTTAAATTTTAATATACAGTCCACAAATTTATATATTTACCAGCATTCCTGGTGATGTATATTTCATTTAATTAATAGGTCCAGAGCAACTTGTGGATATGACAGTGGTAGGTATCGAAGGGGGACATTTTTTGTGACCTAGGTGTCCCAAATTCCTACTTGTCTAACTGATAAATAATAATTATCAATGTTCATTTACTGTTATGTATATAATGATACATTCAGATAAATGCAATTTTCCACATTTAATTTGCCCGTTGGTCCTTCTTGAACCGGAGGTAATTAGTGAAGTCATTAATTAGTTAATTACTTAATAATTATATGTGAAATGACAGAAGGAGGTGGATGTTAAATTCACAAATTTACTTAATGTGTATTGGATTATAATTATTACAATATTAATTTGGATAAGTCAAGTGTGGCTAAATATAATATATATAATAATATAATAATATAATATAATATAATATAATATAATATAATAATATAATATCTTTATTTACTACAAGTACATGTACAAGGTATACAGTCCTAGCTGACAACAATGACATACTACTATATAGAAAGTCCCTTGTTATGCTCCGCATTTCGGTACATTTCGGGCAAATTAGGTCAGTGTCCCAGGATGCGACCCACACCAGTCGACTAACACCCAGGTACCCATTTTACTGATGGGGAACATAGACAACAGGCAGGTGGAAAGAAACACGTCCAATGTGTCTACTCTGGCTGGGAATCGAACCCAGACCCTCGCCGTGTGAAGCGCGAGCGTTAGCCACCAGACCAGGCCACCAGAGCCCATAAGATTATATTAATGTGTATAAGTGTATGTGTAATTGATAAGCCAATTGTAGCTAATTATATTAATGTGTATAACAATTTTGCAAAGCCAAAGTGGCTAGGATTTATATTAATGTATTTGTATAATATTAATTTGATAAGACAATTCTGGAGAAGATTTATATCAGTGTATGTGTAATTGATAAGACAAGTGTGGCTAAAGATTATATTGTGTATAATATTGATTTGCTATGCCAAATTCTGGCAAGGATTATACTAATTTGTGTAATATTAATTTTGATAAGCCAAGTTTGGCTAAAGGTTTGTATTAATGTACATTTAAAATTTATATAATTTTCTTACATGTAATTGCTAAGCTCAAGTAGCTAGGATTTATTTAAAGGAAAGTTGTACTATTTACCTGTATAAAGTGCATAATTTAGTACATAATCAGTGTTATTAAGTTGAATTTAATACATTGCATCATGGCTGAAAATGAGGAAATTAATATAGAAGACAAACATATGGAACATAAAGCAAAAAAAGCATCACTACAGGCTAAGAAAGTTCATGTAACCAAGGCATATAATAAGTGCTTGGAATTAATGAATCAAGAAACTGTGAATACTGATGATTTAAAATTGTATTTAGAGGCTTTAGGTAATATACATGATTCACACAAATTATATTACAACAAATATGAAGGAGATTTATTAGTAAACTATGTAGATGAGACTGAAGTAGATCTTATGATTAATCAGTATTATGAATTAGAGGAAAAGATTCTTTCTTGTAAAAGTCAGGCCTTGAATAAATTAAAATGTGTAAACCAGGCAGTTAATCAGTCTGCCCCAACAAATAAGATGTCATTGCCAAAACTCCCAGAATTATGTTTACCTGTATTTAATCCTGGAGAAAACTAGGAGGAGTTTTGGTCAATTTTTAAAGCAGCTGTGCATGACAGGAGTGTGGAAATTTATTTGGTCCCTAAAGTTCCACAGGACAGATCCGGTATGGTCGTAATGGAACAGCTGAGCTGTGTGGCCCTTAAACCCACCCAAACAAAAAACGTTCTCCCCGAACATAAACACATTTCTCTCCCCGGGTTGGCGATTGATGGTAGGCACCTATTTAATTTATAGATTTACCCTTCAGGGAAGGAGACGAGGGTCTGGAAGAGAGACCGGCTCGTTCTTCTTAAGACAGACACCAACTGGACAAGACGTGCCGTGATCAGCAGATGGCGCCCCCCATGTGTCTTCACATTTGAGACCTAGGGAAATCTGGTAGAAGCACCTCGATGTACCGTAGATGACCTCCATCAGGCCCATACAGTAAGACAAGACCTCCACTTTATCTTGTAGATTTCTGGCCAGTGTCTGGGGAGAATTGTGAGTGAGTTTGATCTGTGGGCCCGGTGTGCAGCAGGCAGTGCATGCCCAGTAAGTACCAACGTCTCTTTGCAGTCTGGAAGCTAGTGTCCGTGTCTGCATAGTTATACTAGGGGATACATACCCTCTTGGATATAGGAATTTCTGAGGTGCAGGCAGGTCACCAATAACGATTGAATATTGCAGGAATTAAGGCTCCTGGTTGCACGTGGTTTCTGAGGGGAAGTCCAAAGGGGCTAAGGCTAAGCGTAGGGAAGTTGAAGATCAGGATATATGCTGCAACACCAAGTAAGTTAGTCCTTTATACGTGCATGCAGGCGAGTTTCTTGCAACATCAATCATTTGTGAAAATCTGTCCTATAAGCCACTTGTGAGGGTGAGGTACCCACCTCAGAGCTCGGTATCAACAGAGTTTGCCCGAGTAGGCGACTCACTTGGAGGCAGTCCACACAAATTTTCACAAGGAGTGACCTAGCCTGTGTAACTAAATTATTTTACCTCAAAGGACAGGTAAGAGGAGATGCTCACATACTCATACAAGCCTTTCCCAATGTAGATGATTCTTACAAAGAAGCAGTTGACTTGTTGAAGGTCACTTATGGTAATATAGAACAAAGTAGGTTGGATCTAGTGAATATCATTGTTAATTTAAAATCTCCAGATCACACTTACGAAAGTTTACAGCAGTTTAGGATTAAACTGGAGAGCACTCTCAAAACTTTAAGTAATAAATATAATCTGAAGGAATCAGACTGGTTATTGAGTGCCATTGTACAGAATAAATTAAGCTGTAAAACACTTGAATGGATCTCAAACAAATCTCACAAGGGTTATTTTGGACTGGAGGAAATAAGACTAGGTCTACAATAATTAATTGTGCAGTTGCAGACCAGCCAACTAACTCATTTTAAAGATGCAACACATAATAACTCTGAGGTATCTGTCAAGTTTCACAAAGGGAAAAATTATCCCAATGGTAATAATCAAATTTCATTTCCTAAAAAGAGTTGGATAGGTGCATATCAAATAGCAGGAATCAGAAATAACGATTCTCCACAAAGTAAGAAGAATAAATACCCTCCTTAGAGTAGCCCAGTTAATAAGAAACCAGTCAAAAAAATGAGAGATTGTCTCTTCAGCAAGGGTACTCATTTTTCTAAGAATTGCAATGCATACAATTCATGGAATGATAAAGTTGAAAGATTGGAGGAACTTGAGAGATGTATCAGGTGTTTGGGTAATCACACTGTAAAGGACTATTATGCCAGATTAAAGTTCTGTTATCAATGCCACAAAGGAAGACACCATATAGTCATGTGTAAAGGTCTATATGATAATGGCGATAATAATGATAATGTTGACAATCCTGACACAACAGTGGCTAATGTAAAAATTGCTGCTAATGTTAATAATGATGGTTTTGCTGAAGTAGCCTTACCTGTGTTACAGGTAAAAATTGATGATAAAAGGCATAAATCAAAAAATGTAAATACATTATTAGACCAGGGATCACAGCGTACGTTCTTAAAACGTAAATGTCTTGATGGGATGAAAGTACGGATGGGAGATCCCACAACTTTAAAATTATCTGGTTTTCTCTCGGATAAAAGGTCTTAATTGTATGACACTGTTTATGTAACTGTCAGGTTGGGCAATGAGAAAAAATGTGTTAATGCAGTAATCGTAGATAGACTTCCAGAGAAAATAACTACAGTAGAGCTTAGTAAAGCTACAGAAAGACTTTCATATAATGTAAATTTAGCACCTTCTGGTGTAAGTGATGATTCTGTAGGCCCAATAAATATTTTGATAGGTAGTGACTATTATGCCTCCTTTGTAAAGGGTATGGTAAAGAAATGTGGTGTCACCCTTTTGAAGACTGCAGGAGGCCATGTAATGTATGGTAGGATTCCTCGTAATAATAATTCATGACTAGAGGAAACTACAAATACCATAACTGTGTGTCTTACTCATGAAATCGTACCCCAGTATAATTCTTCCATAGAGATGGTGTTGAGCCATGTCATAAATGTGGGAATTAGACAGCATTGGAATAAATGTAAACGAAGAAAGTCCAGATGATTCTTTTTACTCAGGATCATACCTGAGAGATTGTAAAATTTTGAATGTGGACAATACTGGGTACGACTTCCGTGAGACGAACCATCCAGAATTGCCACTAATTACAGAATGGCATATGGACAATTAAAGGCTCAGCTCCGCGAACTGAGTAAGACACCAGAATTGTTAAGTGCCTATAATGATATAATTGCTGAACAATTAATTAATAAATTTATAGAAGAGGTACCTCCTGAGCAAGCCAAAATTTATGGTCACTATTTGCCCAATCACGGAGTGAAGAAAGATTCTAAGACCACTCCTTTGAGGATTGTGTTTAATTGTAGTGCCAGGAGTAACAAAAATGTACCTAGTTTAAATGACTGTTTGATGACAAGTCCGTCGTTGACAGAAAAATTAGGAGATATTTTATTAAATTTCAGAGTGAAGCATTATGCCTTTACAGCTGACATAAGTAAAGCTTTCCTGAGAGTGATTTTACAAGAGGCTGACCGGGATTGTACCCACTTTTTATGGCCTAAGAATCCTATTGACCAACTTAGCCCTCTGAAAACCTTTCGCTTTAGGAGCATATTATTTGGTGCTACATCCAGTCCGTTCCTACTTCAAGCGACGATAAATGCACACCTTAAACGTATGGAAAGTCCATTGAAAAAAGTAATGAGCAAACAATTTTATGTGGACAATTTCCTAGGTGTGACATCAACTGAAGAGGAACTGTTAATGACTTATGGAGATGCTAATAAAATAATGCAAAGTGCAAATATGCCTCTGAGGGAATGGAATAGTAATTCGTCCAAATTAAAGGACAAAATAAGTAAAGATTACCCTGGAGATAAAGTGCCAAAATGTAGTAATGTATTGGGATTAACTTGTTATACTGAGAGAGATTTGTTAATGTTAAAACCTAATAATTACAGTATGCCCAATAAATTAACTAAGAGAGTCTTGCTTGCTGAAGTTTCCAGTGGCCTGGTGGCTAAAGCTCCCACTTCACACACGGAGGGCCCGGGTTCGATTCCCGGCGGGTAGAAACATTTCGACACGTTTCCTTACACCTGTTGTCCTGTTCACCTAGCAGCAAATAGGTACCTGGGTGTTAGTCGACTGGTGTGGGTCGCATCCTGGGGGACAAGATTAAGGACCCCAATGGAAATAAGTTAGACAGTCCTCGATGACGCACTGACTTTCTTGGGTTATCCTGGGTGGCTAACCCCCTGGAGTTAAAAATCCGAACGAAATCTTATCTTATCTCTTATCTTATCTTGATCCACTAGGTTTAGTGTCACCCCTTACTATAAGAGGGAAATTATTAATTCAGGATGCATGGAAACTTAAATGTGCTTGGGATGAAATTCTACCTGAGGAATTCATTAACAGGTGGGATGAATTAATTGGCGATTATGAAAAAATTCCAATGTTGGAGTTCCCATGCCAGGTGGCCAATCCAGATGGGAAAAATGTACTCCACATTTTTTGTGATGCTTCAAAATTGGCATATGGAGCAGTTGCTTACCTTCAATGTAATAGTGTTATATTTCTTGTTATGTGTAAGGCTAAAGTGTCTCCAATTAAATCACGTATCTTACCTCATTTGGAAATAACAGCTAATTATGTAGGTGTCAAATTAGCTAATTATATAAGAAATAAGTTGCAGGAGATAAATATTAGTGGCACTGTAATTAGGGCTGATAATGAGGTATCCTTACAATGGATTCGTAATGGAAATAGTAAAATTGTGTACGTACAAAACAGAGTCGCTGAAATTAATCGGATGCAAGAGAAGTATAATAGTTTGGGTCAGCATGTGTTAACATTTAATCATATACCTGGTGGGGAGAATCCAGCTGATTTCTTGTCTCGAGGTTTACCTTATGTTGAAGGACCGAGGAAGCTGGTTGGTAAATAAAGCTAATTGGCCTGTACAAAAGGCGCATATTGCTCCTGTTGAAATTACTGTGACCACCGCTCCAATAGTTTGCGCTCCCTTAGCCATTGATATGAATAGGTATTCTTCTTTACCCAAACTAATCAATGTAACTAAGTTGGTGTTTAAATTTCTAAACAAGATGAATATATCATATAAGTTTTCACATCCTCTTGAGTATTGGATAAAGAGGGTACAAGAAGAAATCTATGGAAATGAGATTAAATTGATGATGGAAAGAAAAATTTTGAAAGGTTCCATAATAGAGAAATCGGGGCTGTATTTAGAGAACAGTGTAATTAGGTGCAGAGGTAGGTTACAAAATGCTGAATTGGGTGATTATGCTAAACACCCTATCTTACTGCCCAAAACTCATCATGTAACAAATTGATTGTTCTAAATGCCAAATAAAAATGTAATGCATGGTGGGGTACAAATACCTTAAAATTGTATTAGGGAAACTTTCTGGATTCCCCAAAGGGCGGCAAAGTGTAAAAAGGGTGATTAAAAATCTTGTGTAATATGTCCCCGTGGGGATGCCAGTCCTATATGACCAAGGTCCCCACCATTGCCAAAGGATGTGTACAATTAGTAAAAACCATTTGTGTAAAGGTGTAACAGGTTTTTCAGATGGTGTTCCACTGAAATTTATTTTGTTTTGTCACCTTATGCTACTAGGGAGTTCTTTTACAATGGCAAGGATTTTGTCTCCAGAACTTTTTACAGCTGTTTCGAAAATTTGCAGCTAAGATCCTGTCCGAGATTGATGATTGGAAAAAGTTACCGGGGAGTTTACCTGGAGGAGCCCCGGGGGTCAACGCCCCTGGGCCCGGGTCTGTGACCAGGCCCCCTGGGGAGGCCTGATAAACCCTGGCTGTTACTGCTGGCTGCAGCAAACCAACGTGGGACCCACACCCGCTGGTCAGGAACCGACTTTGGTCTTGTCCATCCCAGCTTAAAGAGCCGGGGGTTTTGGTAATCCCACTTATGATGCGGGGAGGCAGTTGAACAGTCTCCCCCCCTGACACTTTTTGTATGGTCTCTTAACTACAGTGACACCCCGCTTTTTTATTGGCTGGTGTTGCATATCTGCCCAAACTTTTGCTTTTTTTAGTGAGTGATTTTTTGTGTGCAATTCGGGGACTAGCCCTCTAGGATTTTCAGGGGTATATAATCATTATCCTTTTCCCTTTCGTTCCAGGGGAAACAGGTTTAGGAACCTCAAACGCTCCCCCTAAATTTAGGTGTTTTATCTTGTTATGCGCGCCGTGAAGGTTCTCTGTACCTTTTTAGGGCAGCAAATTTACCTGCCTTGAAAGGTGCTTTAGTGTGCAGCAATATTCCAGCCTAGATAAAAAAAGTGACCTGAAGAGTGTCATCATGGGCTTGGCCTCCCTAGTTTTGAAGGTTCTCATTATCCATCCTGTCATTTTTCTAGCAGATGCGATTGATACAATGTTATGGTCCTTGAAGGTGAGATCCTCCGACATGATCACTCCCAGGTCTTTGACGTTGGTGTTTCGCTCTATTTTGTGGCCAGAATTTGTTTTGTACTCTGATGAAGATTTAATTTCCTCGTGTTTACCATATCTGAGTAATTGAAATTTCTCATCGTTGAACTTCATATTGTTTTCTGCAGCCCACTGAAAGATTTGGTTGATGTCTGCCTGGAGCCTTGCAGTGTCTGCAATGGAGGACACTGTCATGCAGATTCGGGTGTCATCTGCAAAGGAAGACACGGTGCTGTGGCTGACATCCTTGTCTATGTCGGATATGAGGATGAGGAACAAGATGGGAGCGAGTACTGTGCCTTGTGGAACAGAGCTTTTCACCGTAGCTGCCTCGAACTTTACTCTGTTGACAACTACTCTCTGTGTTCTGTTAGTGAGGAAATTATAGATCCATCGACCGACTTTTCCTGTTATTCCTTTAGCACGCATTTTGTGTGCTATTACGCCCTGGTCACACTTGTCGAAGGCTTTTGCAAAGTCTGTATATATTACATCTGCATTCTTTTTGTCTTCTAGTGCATCTAGGACCATGTCAGAGTGATCCAATAGTTGAGACAGACAGGAGCGACCTGTTCTAAACCCATGTTGCCCTGGGTTGTGTAACTGATGGGTTTCTAGATGGGTGGTGATTTTGCTTCTTAGGACCCTTTCAAATTTTGTAGCAGGTGCTCAACATTTGATAGAATTAAATAATAGCAACGATATTCAATCTCTGTTAATCCAACGAGAGTGTACCTGGAAATTTATTACTCCTAAAGCCCCTTGGCAGGGGGGGCTGTACGAAAGACTGATAGGCACAGTGAAGAGGTGTCTCCGTAAAGTACTACAGCGAAAGAGAATTAATTTGGAAAAATTCCGTGCAGTGTTAGTGGAGGCGGAGAATCATATAAATAATAGGCCTCTCTCGTACATGAGTGATACACCTGATGCAGATGCATTAACACCTTCTCCTAATATATGGAAGGAAATTGGAAGCTGCCCCTGTCTATAGAGACAATCCAGAAGAAAGTGATGAAGATTACAATGATGCGGCAGTGTTGTGTTATAAATTTAAAATGTTAAATAAAGTAATTGATCATTGGTCTAATGTGTGGCATAAGGAATATCTTCTAACACTACGTGAACACTTTTATGGTGCGACAGAGGCAGTAAATCGACAGACCATTCAACCAGGTGACATTGTGTTAATTGACACTGAACAACATCGAAAATTGTGGCCTTTGGGCAAAGTATTGACATTGTACCCAGATACACAAGGTGTTGTCAGGAATGTCAAAGTGTTGTGTCATGGCCAGGAAAGTTTATGCACAATTAATAAATTGATTCCCTTGGAATTAGGTGTTCAATCAAACGTAAATGAAAATCTGAGGGAAAGTGACACGAGTGATATGGAAGATAACGCAGACCAAGTGATGCCTGAAGATGAAATCGTAGTAAGATCTACTAGGAGAACAGCCACTCAAGCCAGAACCGGCTGGAATCGTCTCCTAAAGGAAGGAGTAATTTGAGTCGTTTAGCAACGAACCCCAGCCAGCTGCAGTGTGGAAAATACTGTATATATTTTCCGGAAATATGGTAATTTATAGGTAAACAGATGCCCTATATTGTATTTTTAAAAGAAGTATGTTATCGAATATGGGAAACCTGCGGCTAGGGGGGGGGGTCAGTCGCCATTTTGTTTGAATTTGGATTAGAAACGTTGTAACGGGAAGAATTTTTCGTGCTCTAGAGGTTAAAATTAGGATGACACCTCTCAAATAGGAGACGAAATTGTTGGATGTGCATTCCTGCATAACTTGAGATATCAGGCGACTGGACAATACAGCTCCAGGAACCTCAGATAAGTCTTATGTAGTAACCTGGCCAGTGTTATTTTCATAGATAGACAGTGAGGTTTTCTGAGTATGATACACATTAATCTCCAGTCAAATTGGTGAGTGTTATGATAAAGATATATTCTCCTTCTGTTATATAAATGTGTGTATACTCTAAAATCCTTTTTTAATTTTAATATACAGTCCACAAATTTCTATATTTACCAGCATTCCTGGTGATGTATATTTCATTTAATTAATAGGTCCAGAGCAACTTGTGAATATGACAGTGGTAGGTATCGAAGGGGGACATTTTTTGCGACCTAGGTATCCCAAATTCCTACTTGTTTAACTGATAAATAATAATTATCAATGTTCATTTACTGTTATGTACGTAATGATACATTCATATAAATGCAATTTTCCACAAACCCTATCTAGTCATTACAAAATAAAAGTCATAAGCATTCCTCACCCATCTACAGGATGAGTGTGGAAATTTATTTGGTCCCTAAAGTTCCACAGGATAGATACAGTGTATGAAGGGGTCCCAGCAAGGCCGTAATGGAACGGCTGAGCTGGGTGGCCCTTAAACCCACCCAAACAAAAGCGTTCTCCCCCGAGTTGGCGTGGATGGTAAGTACTTATTAATTTATAGATTTATCCTTCAGGGAAGAGGTAGGTAGTTTACTGTTAGTTTACCTGGAGTTTACCTGGAGAGAGTTCTGGGGGTCAACGCCCCCGCAGCCCGGTCTGTGACCAGGCCTCCTGGTGGATCAGAGCCTGATCAACCAGGCTGTTGCTGCTGGCTGCATGCAAACCAACGTACGAGCCACAGCCCGGCTGGTCAGGAACTTAATTTAGGCACTTGTCCAGTGCCAGTTTGAAGACTGCCAGGGGTCTGTTGGTAATCCCCCTTATGTATGCTGGCAGTTGAACAGTCTTGGGCCCCTGACACTTATTGTATGGTCTCTTAACGTGCTAGTGACACCCCTGCTTTTCATTGGGGGGATGTTGCATTGTCTGCCAAGTCTTTTGCTTTCGTAGTGAGTGATTTTCGTGTGCAAGTTCGGTACTAGTCCCTCTAGGATTTTCCAGGTGTATATAATCATGTATCTCTCCCGCCTGCGTTCCAGGGAATACAGGTTTAGGAGCCTCAAGCGCTCCCAGTAATTGAGGTGTTTTATCTCCGTTATGCGCGCCATGAAGATTCTCTGTACATTTTCTAGGTCAGCAATTTCACCTGCCTTGAAAGGTGCTGTTAGTGTGCAGCAATATTCCAGCCTAGATAGAACAAGTGACCAGAAGAGTGTCATCATGGGCTTGGCCTCCCTAGTTTTGAAGGTTCTCATTATCCATCCTGTCATTTTTCTAGCAGATGCAATTGATACAATGTTATGGTCCTTGAAAGTGAGATCCTCCGACATGATCACTCCCAGGTCTTTGAAGTTGGTGTTTCGCTCTATTTTGTGGCCAGAATTTGTTTTGTACTCTGATGAAGATTTAATTTCCTCGTGTTTACCATATCTGAGTAATTGAAATTTCTCATCGTTGAACTTCATATTGTTTTCTGCAGCCCACTGAAAGATTTGGTTGATGTCCGCCTGGAGCCTTGCAGTGTCTGCAATGGAAGACACTGTCATGCAGATTCGGGTATCATCTGCAAAGGAAGACACGGTGCTGTGGCTGACATCCTTGTCTATGTCGGATATGAGGATGAGGAACAAGATGGGAGTGAGTACTGTGCCTTGTGGAACAGAGCTTTTCACCGTAGCTGCCTCGGACTTTACTCTGTTGACGACTACTCTCTGTGTTCTGTTAGTGAGAAAATTATAGATCCATCGACCGACTTTTCCTGTTACTCCTTTAGCACGCATTTTGTGCGCTATTACGCCATGGTCACACTTGTCGAAGGCTTTTGCAAAGTCTGTATATATTACATCTGCATTATTTTTGTCTTCTAGTGCATTTAGGACCGTGTCGTAGTGATCCAATAGTTGAGACAGACAGGAGCGACATGTTCTAAACCCATGTTGCCCTGGGTTGTGTAACTGATGGGTTTCTAGATGGGTGGTGATCTTGCTTCTTAGGACCCTTTCAAAGATTTTTATGATATGGGATGTTAGTGCTATTGGTCTGTAGTTCTTTGCTGTTGCTTTACTGCCCCCTTTGTGGAGTGGGGCTATGTCTGTTGTTTTTAGTAACTGTGGGACGACCCCTGTGTCCATGCTCCCTCTCCATAGGATGGAAAAGGCTCGTGATAGGGGCTTCTTGCAGTTCTTGATGAACACAGAGTTCCATGAGTCTGGCCCTGGGGCAGAGTGCATGGGCATGTCGTTTATCCCCTGTTCGAAGTCATTTGGCGTCAGGATAACATCAGATAGGCTTGTGTTAATCAAATTTTGTGGCTCTCTCATAAAAAATTCATTTTGATCTTCGACTCTCAGTCTGGTTAGCGGCTTGCTAAAAACTGAGTCATACTGGGACTTGAGTATTACCTGGAGTTTACCTGGAGAGAGTTCCGGGGGTCAACGCCCCCGCGGCCCGGTCTGTGACCAGGCCTCCTGGTGGATCAGAGCCTGATCAACCAGGCTGTTGCTGCTGGCTGCACGCAAACCAACGTACGAGAGACAGCCCGGCTGATCCGGAACTGACTTTAGGTATGGGAGGAGGTGGGAGAAGGATTTGTCGGAAGGGTATAGAATGTTAACGTTAGGGTTTCTCGTGAATCTACGACTTGGGCTGAGTGAGTAAGGGGGGGCGGGGGTTGGGGGATTACATACGAGAAGGGGGAATTCAGGGGGACACAGCGGGGTCGCCTCCTGGGGAGGGGTGAGAGTGAGGTGTATGTGGGTATAGGTGCAGATGTGTGGCATACGTGTATGTAGCATGCAAGTGGGCACAGAAAACAAAGGTGATATCAAGTAATTACGTAGTAACGAATGAAGAATTCTGTGTTTGATGTGTCAGGGTCGTCATGACCTTCTTCATGTATTAAGTGTGAATGGTGTCAAGATTATTGGTGTAAGACCTTGAAGAGCTTTTGGGCTTCTGTAGAGTGTGCGTTTCTAGTCTTTACTGTGATAATCGTATCGCAATGAGAGGTTATTTAAATTATGTTGTTTGTGTTTAGTGTTGGGGTTTTTAGCGAGTGTACTGACTTTATTTTAGCATTATATAATGTGCTCATCCAGTTGATGAGAGATGGAACGCTAATGACTTCCATAAATTTGTAATGCCTCGTTAAAAATTTGTAATGGGAGAGTATGGTTTAGTCTCTTACTTTATATAATGTGCTCAGCCGGTGGAAGAGGCTGTATTAATATTTAGTAATATTTATTAATATTTATTTAGTATAAGTGTGATGCTTAGGATTTTCCTTTTTTTTTTTTTCAATGCTTGAAGAGGGATTGTAGTGAGGCACGTATGTATGTTTTTAGGTAATTCTTATTGTATAGGGGTTAATTTTGGGAAGTGCATGTATTTTATTTTTTTTAACTGAGATTGTGATATAGGTCATTCCTCTGATTATCTACTGTGAAGGTTGTGAACCTTTGTCTTATGTCAGTCATAGTATGTTAACTATACAAATCTGAAAGGTTTATATAGTTTATATTTTATATAGTTTATATAGTTATATAGTTTATATTGTTTATATTATAGTAGTATGTTATATGGAAAAATTAGTGAGTGTATATGGGTAACCTCTTTTATGTCAATGACAATGTGTTGTTAAAACTTGTTAGTGTATGTTGTGTAGGACTGAGGATCCTACTGTACCCATTTTATATCTTTTTATTTAATAGTAAGCTGTAAAGTTTTTAAATAAAATATATAAAAAAAAAATTAGGATTATTATGACACATGTCACTTGAGGAAACATTATTTACAACCATGAATGGTACAGGACTACCTAAATTACAATACCTTAAATAAGAACAACAATAATAGGTAATTACGTCAAAACTGATGCTGGACCACGTTACAAAAAAGGCAAAAATAACTCAGTGCTTCAAGGAACATAGTGAAAGGAAGACCCTCTCAAGAAAAATTCAAATTCAATTGCAATTCCAGTGCAAGTGGAACATAATACGCTACCAAAGAAATATACATGTTATATAATTTATAGGTTATACATTAATACATGTTATATATTTAATCTGCTTCTTACACCTTCCCCATCAAGGGAACTAAGCAAAACTTATCTTGCACAACCTCTCATCTGGTCACACACTAGTACCTCCAATCACACCCAACCATCACTGCATACCCAAGGAGGTGAGCCCGTTGAAATCCCCTGAACGCCCCCCCCCTTTTTACCAACCTACTCACCCCGGCAGTTAAATCCCCTTATAACGCCAATAAATTCCCTATTGTTAGTCCTCTATAACCCTCAGAAAAATACTCTTCCCACCTTTTCCCAAAAATGTCTCTATTGCGACACAAAGTTCGATAAAACGTCGCCGCCAAAGTCCTTCTCAGCACATCCCCACCCACCTTCCCCCTCATACCCCATAAAACATATATGTAGTCCACGTTGACATATGCTAAACCTCTTACCACACTCTCATCCACACCACTCATATCAAGACTCAACGCTCGCAATACCGACACACCTTGACCCCCCTCCCTCACCACTACCTTACTCATTTTGCTGTAGTCAGCGTTTCTGAGAGGTGGAGCAGTAGATGCCGGGTGCCATCCCCCGTTTTCTTGTTGGGTGAGTCACCCAGCTCCCGTTTTCTTTGGGTGAATGCTTGGTGAGCGCCCGTTTTCTTTTCGCTGCCCATTCTCTTTGATTGAGTCTGGAGGGACTCATTTAAGATACTGATTTATATTGTAAAACACTAGTTTTACAGATTTTTTCGAAGGACCTTGGCTCGTAGGTTATTTGTACACTGTAGTACAATGTATTTGGGCCACAGTGTGGCCTTTATCCGGTTCGAGCACGACCAAAATGTTGAGAAATGGGATTACCAGCTAAGTTTAAATATAGGGAAACTTAACTTAGAAAGACAGCTCATCGCCTGCACAGCCGCCCCTGCAGACGAGGTCTTGAGAAGCTGTCGAAGTCATCTCTCAACGGGCTGTTAATGAGTTATAATTTGTAAGATTATAAATTACCCCTAGGGGGTGTTATGTCAGCATATTTCATTCACTGATGGCTGACAAACTTACGTGTGTGGACTCAAAGGTCCCATATCACCGGGGTTTATGATAAGTGACTAACTCACGACTTTATACTTAACTGCGCAGTCAATAGTAGTACATCACGAGTTAGAACACTTACCTGGGTATATGTATCTGACCCGTAATTGCGCCCGGATATCCATTGAGTTGATTGAAGAATAGTGTTCTTTGAAGAATGTCGCACTACACTCTGTTGGATCGCAACACTCGTTGTTACACTGTTCATCAATAATTGTTCACACAATATCACTGAAGAAGCTGATCACACTTCTCTGTAAGTGTTTATTGTGTTTTGTGAGACACTTTGTTCACACTAACGCACAGATCGTTCTTTCTTGGTTATCCTGGCATCAGTGTCACTCTCAGTAGAGTCAAAAGTAATCTGAAGACACCACAACGCCCCACGCCGTCACTGCCCCCAGTACAAAGGAAAAGCTAACATAGTACTTTTGCTTCCTTGCCACTTCCTCCATGAGGCAAAGCAGAATGTTTGATTCTTGCTGTCTTAAGCATATACAACAATATACACTATCTTTACCATGGTAATAAAGTGGGAGCAGGATTTTCCTTAATTGTCCTGCTAAGGTAAGAGATGTACTGTCTCTTATTAAAATACACTCTGCAACACTGGACTGCAAGGAGCAGCGGTCACTTGACCACGTCGCATACTCGTACTGCATCTGGGATCAATTACTCGCTGTAGTAGTAAAAAAAAGATATTTGCCCCTTCTGAGAGGGCTGGGCCCCTCAGGGCTGAAAGGGGCTGAAGGGGCTGAAGAGAGCTGATACCCCCCTCCTGGAGAAAATTTCTCCACAAATTATGTACACAACAGTAAATGATAACAAAGATAATTATTATTTATCAATGTTACATAGACAAGTAGGAATTTGGGACACCTAGGTCGCAAAAAATGTCCCCCTTCTATACTTACCACTGTCATAACCACAAGTTGCTCTGCACCTATTAATTAAATGAAATATACATACACCAGGAATACTGGTAAATATATAAATTTGTGGACTGTATATTAAAAATAATAAATGGTTATATATATACACAATTACATAACAGAAGGAAAATATATCTTAATATCACTCACCAATTTGACTGGATATTAAGTTGTATCATACTCAGAAAAACCTCACTAACTAAATTTATGAAAACACTGGCCAGAATTATACACAAATCTAGAGAGCTTATCTGAGGTTCCTGGAGCTATCTTGTCCAGTCGTCTGATATCTCAAGTTATGCAGGAATGCATGTCCAACAATTTCGCCTCCTATTTGAGAGGTGTCAGCCCAATTTCAACCTCTAGAGCACGAAAATTCCTTCCCATCGCACCAACGTTGTACACAATTCAAAACCAAGATGGTGAGTCCCCCTGCGCAGACGCAGGCTTTCCGTTTTCTATGACATAAATATTATTAAATACAGTATGGCCATCTATTTACATATAAATACTGAATTTCTGGAAAATATATACAGTATTTTCCACAAATTATGTACATAACAGTAAATGATAACAAAGATAATTATTATTTATCAATGTTACATAGACAAGTAGGAATATGGGACACCTAGGTAGCAAAAAATGTCCCCCTTCGATACCTACCACTGTCATTACCACAAGTTGCTCTGGACCTATTAATTAAATGAAATATACATACACCAGGAATACTGGTAAATATATAAATTTGTGGACTGTATATTAAAAAACGATTATATATAAATTCACATATACATAACAGAAGGAAAATATATCTTAATATCACTCACCAATTTGACTGGATATTAAGTTGTATCATACTCAGAAAAACCTCACTAACTAAATTTATGAAAACACTGGCCAGAATTATACACAAATCTAGAGAGCTTATCTGAGGTTCATGGAGCTGTCTTGTCCAGTCGCCTGATATCTCAAGTTATGTAGGAATGCACATCCAACAATTTCGCCTCCTATTTGAGAGGTGTCAATCCAATTTTAACCTCTAGAGCACGAAAAATTCTTCCCTTTATATTAACGTTGTATCCACTTTAAAACCAAGATGGCGAGTCTTCTTCTGCGCAGGCGCAGGCTCCCGTTTTCGATTACATAAATTTTAAATACAGTATGGCCATCTATTTACATTTAATAACTACTGTATTTCTGGAAAATATATACAGTATTTTCCACAGGTACCATCGTCACCCCATCGGGCAACTTAGCCACCGCTTTTGGGGACGAGGACTGTTAGTGTGTGTGCTTTTTTTTTTTTTTTTTTTTTTATTCGCCGGTATTCTCCCGGCCTAGGTCTTTTCCAAGTAGTGGTGACCCGGCCTTGGCTCCCTATCTGGGGAGTGTCTCGAGACTTAAGTCTCCCATGGGAGGAGGTACAAATACCCCCTCATCTTTGGGACCAACTGTCCCCAGGCCTAGCCACATTCCCCGCCCTCACGGGGCTCGTAGGGAGAAGCTAGGCCTCTGGTCTACCATCTGCCCCGCCCCAAAGGGGCTCGTGGGGATGGCAGTCTTGTGAGCTGCAGGTGGTAGCAAGCTCAAGCCTTAGTGTGTGTGCTCGTGCGGGGATTGTGTTAGTTTTGTGTACTGGTGTATGTATGTAAAGTATATACTTATATATGTAAAGAATTAAAATGTCACAATAGCGAGTATATGTATGTTAGCTGGTGAATATCTAATAACATTTACGTTAAGGAACATAAACGAATTTTGTGGTCAATTATGATACATTAACATAATTGTACATTACAAATTTATGTTATTATTACCCCAAGTACAGGGGTATTAAAAAATAAGCAATAACATCTCCACTCTCCTTCGATTTGAAAATGCATCCATTTGCTTATTAAATATTTATAATTTCAAATCATTAAAGTAGGTGATTTGAATGTAAGTTTATTTTATGTTTGAAACATTTCTCATTTTTCTTTTACAAATCCTTTTCATTTATCATAAAAAAAATTTAATCTTATTACAAAAATTATCACTTTATTAAAAGTTTATGTAGTACAAATGTTTTAATATTTTGTTGCTGTGCGTTACTTACGAATATTTAAGTTTAGGCAGAAAGAAAATGTAATTCTTGTACCATACCCCCGGCCGGGTTGAACCCGCGGTCATAGTCTCAAAACTCCAGCCCGTCGCGTTAGCCACTAGACCAGCTAGCCACGATCAAATTCATCCAACTAGGTATATTTCTACACCATAGTTTAAAGTAACTTAATCAGTGAACGAGTCATTATGTGAGACTCGCGTCACCAGACACTCTTCTTGTATAAAAAAAAAAATACCTCTACCTGTTAAGTGCTGAAGGTGAGGCAAATATTCCTCTATGATGAAGGTCATACCTGGAGTTTACCTGGAGAGAGTTCCGGTAAACTCCAGGTAAACTCCAGGTAAACTCCAGGTAAACTCCAGGTAAACTCCAGGTAAACTCCAGGTATGGCCTTCATCGTAGAGGAATATTTGCCTCACCTTCGGCACTTAACATGTAGAGGCAGTTTTTTTTTATACAAGAAGAGTGTCTGGTGACGCGAGAGGTGAATAATTGTCGAAATAGCAACGCTCTTTTTGCTGAATTTGTGTATGCAATAATTTCACACAAAAAATGAGTTCTTGCTAATTAACCAGTTTTACCTATTCGGCACGATATATATATATAATAATATATATATATATATATATATATATATATATATATATATATATATATATATAAATATATATATATATAAATAAATACCTAATAAATAAAATATATAGTCAGTGCCGAATAGGAGAATTTATTGCCGATCTGGCTCTAAAATGCAACGCTCATCTTGCCATATAGGGACAAGTGAAAATTTGCTATGCAATAATTTCGCCCCTAAATTCATCTGGAAACTAATGTAAAAAGAATTTGATTGTGTTTGTTTAGTACTATACTGTAAGTATTAAATAATTTGTTGGGTTAGGCTAATAAATTGTTCTTCTTATAATAAGGTTAGGTAATTTTTCTAAGATTCTTTTGGTGCAAATTTAAATTTTTTACATAACATTAATGAAAAAAAAATCAAAAGTATAAGAAATTTTAGAAAACTTAATTTATATATGTTCTTGCTATTGACAGTTTTGTCTATTAGGCACGACATATATATATATTTATATATATATATATATATAATATAATTTATATGATTATATATATATATATATATATATAATTATATTATATATATTATATATATATATAATATATATATATATATATATCATATATATATATATATATATATATATATATATATATATATATATACCATACCGCGAATCAAATAGAAAATATACAAGACCATGAAGGGTATAAAATTCCCTGAGCTTGCTACCATCTGCAGCTCATAAGACTGCCATCCCCACGAGCCCTTTTAGGGCGGGGCAGATGGCAGACCAGAGGCCTAGCTTCTCCCTACGAGCCCCGTGAGGGCGGGGAATGTAGCTAGGCCTGGGGACAGCTGGTCCCAAAGATGAGGAGGTACTTGTACCTCCTCCCATGGGAGACTTAAGTCTCGAGACACTCCCCAGATAGGGAGCCAAGACCGGGTCACCACTACTTGGAAAAGACCCGGGCCGGGAGAATACTGGCGAATAAAAAAAAAATCAAATAGAATAGAATAGAATACATATATATATGTAACTGCATTTATATATACCTGAATAAGCTTACTTTTTTTTTTTTTTTTTTTTAGATCTGGAGTTTACCTGGAGAGAGTTCCGGGGGTCAACGCCCCCGCGGCCCGGTCTGAGACCAGGCCTCCTGGTGGATCAGAGCCTGATCAACCAGGCTGTTGCTGCTGGCTGCACGCAAACCAACATACGAGCCACAGCCCGGCTGATCCGGAACTGACTTTAGGTGCTTGTCCAGTGCCAGCTTGAAGACTGCCAGGGGTCTGTTGGTAATCCCCCTTATGTGTGCTGGGAGGCAGTTGAACAGTCTCGGGCCCCTGAACTTATTGTATGGTCTCTTAAGTGCTAGTGACACCCCTGCTTTTCATTGGGGGTATGGTGCATCGTCTGCCAAGTCTTTTGCTTTCGTAGGGGGTGATTTTCGTGTGCAAGTTCGGTACTAGTCCCTCTAGGATTTTCCAGTGTATATAATCATGTATCTCTCCCTCCTGCTTTCCAGGGAATACAGGTTTAGGAACCTCAAGCGCTCCCATAATTGGGGTGTTTTTTTCTCCGTTATGCACGCCGGAAAGTTCTCTGTACATTTTCTAGGTCGGCAATTTCACCTGCCTTGAAGGTGCTGTTAGTGTGCAGCAATATTCCAGCCTAGATAGAACAAGTGACCTGAAGAGTGTCATCATGGGCTTGGCCTCCCTAGTTTTGAAGGTTCTCATTATCCATCCTGTCATTTTTCTAGCAGATGCGATTGATACAATGTTATGGTCCTTGAAGGTGAGATCCTCCGACATGATCACTCCCAGGTCTTTGACGTTGGTGTTTCGCTCTATTTTGTGGCCAGAATTTGTTTTGTACTCTGATGAAGATTTAATTTCCTCATGTTTACCATATCTGAGTAATTGAAATTTCTCATCGTTGAACTTCATATTGTTTTCTGCAGCCTAACCCTTCTAGGGTAGGGTAGGTGCCTGAGCCCGAGCCTTTAGCTCATAAGACTGTCATTCCCATTAGCCCCCTTGGGGCGGGGATGGCAGACCAGAGAGGCCTAGCTTGTGGCTAGGCCTGGGGACAGTTGGTCCCAAAGATGAGGAGGTACTTGTGCCTCCTCCCATGGGAGACTTAGGTCTCAGACTCTCCCTAAAGAGGGAGCCAAGGCCGGGCCACCACTTGGAAAAGGCCCGGGCCGGGAGAATACCGGCTTATCTTTAATAATAATAATAATATTTTTTATTTAAAACTCAGGTACAAAATATATGGGTACATAATCAATATGTAACAAGATACAGGCAGTGAATAATAATCAACTGATACTACACAAATACTAAAGAAGCACATATATAATGACATCAGAACTGCCTGCACTCAGATCAAACACTGTGTGGAAAATACTGAATATATTTTCCGGAAATACGGTAATTTATAGGTAAATAGATGCCGTACTATATTGTATTTTTATAAGAAGTATGTTATCGAAAATGGGAAACCTGCGGCTGGGGAGGTCAGAGTCGCCATTTTGGTCTGAATGAACCAAGTAAACGTTAGTGTAATGGGAAGAATTTTTCGTGCTCTAGAGGTTAAAATTGGGCTGACACCTCTCAAATAGGAGGCGAAATTGTTGTATGTGCAGTCCTGCATAACTTGAGATATCAGGCGACTGGACAAGACAGCTCCAGGAACCTCAGATAAGTCTGTTATGTTATAACTCTGGCCAGTTGTTATTTTCATGTATAGACAGTGAGGTTTTCTGAGTATGATACAACTTAATCTCCAGTTAAATTGGTGAGTGATAATACGATATTCTCTTTCTGTTATGTATATGTGTATCTATAATCATTTTTTAATTTTAATATACAGTCCACAAATTTATATATTTACCAACATTCCCGGTGATGTATATTTCATTTAATTAATAGGTCCAGAGCAACTTGTGGATATGACAGTGGTAGGTATCGAAGGGGGACATTTTTTGTGACCTAGGTGTCCCAAATTCCTACTTGTCTAACTGATAAATAATAATTATCTATGTTCATTTACTGTTATGTATATAATGATACATTTAGATAAATGTAATTTTCCACATTTAATTTGCCCGTTGGTCCTTCTTGAACCGGAGGTAATTAGTGAAGTCATTAATTAGTTAATTACTTAATAATTATATGTGAAATGACAGAAGGAGGTGGATGTTAAGTTCACAAATTTACTTAATGTGTAGTGGATTATAATTATTACAATATTAATTTGAATGAGTCAAGTGTGGCTGAAGATTATATTAATGTGTATATTAATTTTGCAAAGCCAAAGTGGCTAGGATTTATATTAATGTATTTGTATAATATTAATTTGATAAGATTATTATTATTATTAAAGATTAGCCGGTATTCTCCCGGCCCTGGCCTTTTCCAAGTGGTGGCCCGGCCTTGGCTCCCTCTTTAGGGAGTGTCTGAGACCTAAGTCTCCCATGGGAGGAGGCACAAGTACCTCCTCATCTTTGGGACCAACTGTCCCCAGGCCTAGCCACAAGCTAGGCCTCCCTTGTCTGCCATCCCCGCCCCAAGGGGGCTAATGGAAATGACAGTCTTATGAGCTAAAGGCTCGGGCTCAGGCACCTACCCTACCCTAGAAGGGTTAGGCATGGTATCGATGTTGATAAGATATTTCTGGCCAAGATTTATATCAGTGTATGTGTAATTGATAAGACAATTGTGGCTAAAGATTATATTGTGTATAATATTAATTTGCTATGCCAAATTCTGGCAATGATTATTAATTTGTATAATATTAATTTTGATAAGCCAAGGCTGGCTAAAAGTTTGTATAAATGTACATTTAAAATTTATATAATTTTCTTACATGTAATTGCTAAGCTCAGGTAGCTAGGATTTATTCAAAGGTAACTTGTACCATTTACCTTTATAAAGTGCATAATTTAGTACATAATCAGTGTTATTAAGTTGAATTTAGTACATTGCATCATGGCTAAAAATGAGGAAATTAATATAGAAGACAAACATATGGAATACCTGGAGAGACCTGGAGAGAGTTTCGGGGGTCAACGCCCCCGCGGTCCGGTCTGTGACCAGGCCTCCTGGTGGATCAGCCCCTGATCAACCAGGCTGTTGCTGCTGGCTGCACGCAAACCAACGTACGAGCCACAGCCCGGCTGATCAGGAACTGACTTTAGGTGCTTGTCCAGTGCCAGCTTGAAGACTGCCAGGGGTCTGTTGGTAATCCCCCTTATGTGTGCTGGGAGGCAGTTAAGATAAGATAAGATAAGATAAGATTTCGTTCGGATTTTTAACCCCGGAGGATTAGCCACCCAGGATAACCCAAGAAAGTCAGTGCGTCATCGAGGACTGTCTAACTTATTTCCATTGGGGTCCTTAATCTTGTCCCCCAGGATGCGACCCACACCAGTCGACTAACACCCAGGTACCTATTTGCTGCTAGGTGAACAGGACAACAGGTGTAAGGAAACGTGTCGAAATGTTTCCACCGGCCGGGAATCGAACCCGGGCCCTCCGTGTGTGAAGCGGGAGCTTTAGCCACCAGGCCACCGGGCCACTTACCAGGCCACCGGGCCTGGCCTGGCCCCTGACACTTATTGTATGGTCTCTTAATGTGCTAGTGACACCCCTGCTTTTCATTGGGGGGATGGTGCATCGTCTGCCAAGTCTTTTGCTTTCGTAGTGAGTGATTTTCGTGTGCAAGTTCGGTACTAGTCCCTCTAGGATTTTCCAGGTGTATATAATCATGTATCTCTCCCTCCTGCGTTCCAGGGAATACAGGTTTAGAAACCTCAAGCGCTCCCAGTAATTGAGGTGTTTTATCTCCGTTATGCGCGCCGTGAAAGTTCTCTGTACATTTTCTAAGACGGCAATTTCACCTGCCTTGAAAGGTGCTGTTAGAGTGCAGCAATATTCCAGCCTAGATAGAACAAGTGACCTGAAGAGTGTCATCATGGGCTTGGCCTCCCTAGTTTTGAAGGTTCTCATTATCCATCCTGTCACTTTTCTAGCAGATGCGATTGATACAATGTTATGGTCCTTGAAGGTGAGATCCTCCGACATAATCACTCCCAGGTCTTTGACGTTGGTGTTTCGCTCTATTTTGTGGCCAGAATTTGTTTTGTACTCTGATGAAGATTTAATTTCCTCATGTTTACCATATCTGAGTAATTGAAATTTCTCATCGTTGAACTTCATATTGTTTTCCACAGCCCACTGAAAGATTTGGTTGATGTCCGCCTGGAGCCTTGCAGTGTCTGCAATGGAAGACACTGTCATGCAGATTCGGGTGTCATCTGCAAAGGAAGACACGGTGCTGTGGCTGACATCCTTGTCATGTCGGATATGAGGATGAGGAACAAGATGGGAGCTAGTACTGTACCTTGGGGAAACAGAGCTTTTCACCGTAGCTGCCTTGGACTTTACTCTGTTGACGACTACTCTCTGTGTTCTGTTAGTGAGGAAATTATAGATCCATCGACCGATTTTTCCCTGTTATTCCTTTAGCACGCATTTTGTGCGCTATTACGCCATGGCCCACACTTGTCGAAGGCTTTTGCAAAGTCTGTATATATTACATCTGCATTCTTTTTGTCTTCTAGTGCATTTAGGACCTTGTCGTAGTGATCCAATAGTTGAGACAGACGGAGCGACCTGTTCAAAAACCCAATGTTCCCCTGGGTTGTGTAACTGATGATTTTTCTAGATGGGTGGTGATCTTGCTTCTTAGGCCCCTTTCAAAGATTTTTTATGGGATGTTAGTGCTATTGGTCTGTAGTTCTTTGCTATTGCTTTACTGCCCCCTTTGGGAGTGGGGCTATGTCTGTTGTTTTTAGTAACTGAGGGACGACCCCCGTGTCAATGCTCCCTCTCCATAGGATGGAAAAGGCTCGTGATAGGGGTTTCTTGCAGTTCTTGATGAACACAGAGTTCCATGAGTCGGGGCCCTGGGGCAGAGTGCAGGGGCCCATGTCATTTATCGCCTGTTCGAAGTCATTTGGCATCAGGATAAATCGGATAGGCTTGTGTTAATCAAATTTTGTGGCTCCCCTATAAAAATTCATTTTGATCTTCGACTCTCAGTCTGGTTAGCGGCTTGCTAAAAAACTGAGTCATATTGGGACTTGAGTAGCTCACTCTTTTCCTTGCTGTCATCTGTGTAGGACCCTCTTGTTTAAGTAGGGGCCCAATACTGTGACGTTGTTCTCGTTTTTGATTTGGCATAGGAAAAGAAATACTTTGGGTTTCTTTCGTTTTTCATTTATGGCTTTTGTTCTTCCCGCGATTCCTGACTCCTAAAGGATTCTTTTAGCTTATTTCGATGTTTGCTATTTCTCTGACCAGTGTCTCCTACGCATTTCAGATATATTGACCTCTTTAGCCGCTTGTTATTCTTTTCCATCGCCTGTAAAGGGAGCGCCTGTCTCTTTCAAATTTTACATCTACTCCTTTTTCTTAGAGGAATAAGCCTTGTGCATACATCGAGTGCCACCGAGTTAATCTGTTCAGGCATAAGTTGGGGTTGTGTTGCTTAGTGTATCTTCCCAGCTTATATCGGTTAGGACTTGGTTTACTTGGTCCAACTTTATGTTTTTGTTATTGAAGTTGAATTTGGTGAATGTTCCCTCGTGACTAGTCTCATTTTGTCGGTCTGGGGGCCCCAGCATAAAGTCTGAACCTCAATTATGTTGTGATTGAGTATATTGTTTTTGATATGGTGACATTTCTTTTTCAGATCATCATTGTTTAGTGAAGATGAGGTCTGTGTATTCTCCAGTCTAGTGGCTCTATTATTTGCTGGTTTAAATTGAATTTTGTGCAGAGATTTAAAAGCTCGGGGTGAGTGTGGTTTTCATCAGGCTGCCTCCTGGTGTTATTACTGCAACAATATTATTTGCTATATTCCTCCATTCTGGGTGCCTTAAGTTGAAATCCCCCTGGAGCAAGATGTTGGGTGCAGGAGCTGGAAGATTTTCCAGACAGTGGTCAATTTTTAACAGCTGTTCCTGGAATTGCTGGGATGTTGCATCCGGAGGCTTGTATACTACCACAATGACTAGGTTTTGGTTCTCGACCTTTACTGCAAAAAACTTCACTGCATCATTTGAGGCATTAAGCAGTTCTGTGCAAACAAGTGACTCTGCAATGTACAGGCCAACCCCCCCCTTTTGCCTGCTCACTGTCACATCTGTATAGGTTGTAACCTGGGATCCATATTTCGTTGTCCAAGTGATCCTTTATGTGGGTCTCAGTGAAAGCCGCGAACATTGCCTTTGCCTCTGCAAGCAGTCCACGGATGAAAGGTATTTTGTTGTTTGTTGCTGGTTTAGACCCTGTATATTTGCAAAGAAGAATGTTATCGGACTGGTGGTATTGTTGGTACTGGGGGGGATTTTTTTTCCGGCATTAGTATCTGCAAGCTAGAAAAAGGCATGTAACAACAGCATACAATAAATCTTTGGAATTAATGAATCAAGAAACTGTGAATACTGATGATTTGAAATTGTATTTAGATGCTTTAGAAAATCCCCCCCCCCCTGCAGTACCAACAATACCACAAGCCCGATGACATTCTTCTTTGCAAATATACAGGGTCTATTCAATGTATGTCAAAGGCCCTAAAATCTGGAACACCCTACCTGAGAACTCTAGAACTGCAGACACATTCATAACTTTCAAAACTACCATTAGAAAACATCTTATCTCCCTGATACACCCCATCAACTAACTACACGAATACCACCTGGTGGTTCACACTTACACTCACTCACTCATTTGACCATAAACAGAAATATTAATCTCAATCTTAAAAAAAATGAATCCTGTGATACTCCAATACTGAAACTATGTACTGTGCCAAAACAAAAGCATTCACATTGCTAAACTCACAAACTAGTATTTAGTCACTTAGCCATAATACCAACTTACCTCATAATTTGTAATATTTTACAATTAAGAATAAAACTAAGTCTGCCCGAAGTGCCTAGCCATGCTAAGCGTTCTAGTGGTACACTCTGTAATCACAATTTTACTACATATAAACCACACAATAACCAAATTTCTGTAAACTCAGCATTGTAATCCTTGTAGAGAATAAACTTTGAATTTGAATTTGAATTTGAATTTCTCCAGAGGCACCATCCTCCTCAGCTATGCCGATGACCTGGCACTTGTCGTACCTAGGAAGCGCCGGCTTTTGCAGCGTGCCCAGGAGGACCTCGATCTGCTGGCTTCCACCTGCCATCACTTGGGCTCAAGATATCTGCGGCAAAATCCAAAGCCATGATCCTTCGCACCAAGGTGCCCAGTCAGAGGCTGCAGGTCCTGGGCATCGACCTGGAGTGGGTTCACAGTTATAGGTACCTTGGCATCTACATTGACAGGCACCTCACCTTCCAGAAACATGTGCGCCACATTAAAGAGATGGCTCTGCAGAGGGTCAGGGCATTGAGTGCCATGGCCAACCCTAGGGTTGGGGCCAGCCTCGAGGTCATGAGGTTGTTCTACATCCAGGCAATACGTTCCCTCGTTGACTATGGGGCACTTGCTCTGGTTCACGCCAGACCCACAAACATCAAATCCCTCTGCGTCATCCAGAACACAGCTGTACGGGCCATGCTGGGGGCTCCTATGTGGGCCAGTGCAGTGGCTCTGTACCTTGAGGTGCAGCTACAGCCTCTTGAAGACAGGCTCCAACTGGTAGCTGCCAGGAGGATTGCAAAGTATCTACGACTCCCAGGGGCTGACAAACTGATGAGAGATTTATGGGTCCGCCAGGGACAGGTCATTCCACTGCATCCCAGCCGCCGATGAATGTGGTCGGTAGCAGATGCCACACAGAAGCTCTTGCCCATGACATTGCTCCAGGTGGGAGGCTGCGACAGACTGGCAGCGAACTACACGGTGCCACCCCCTTGGGCACCAGAGCTGTTTGCGGTGCGCTGGACAACCCTACCAGACAGCAAGAGGCATTGCACCCGAGACATTCCGCACCACCTTACCTCGGCTAGCATTGTGGGTGCAGAAGGCCCAGGGTGTGTGCCATATTACACTGATGGCTCCAGAGACCCACTGGCAGGCCGCACAGCTGCTGGGATGTTCCACAACAATCTGACAGTAGGTTGGCGCCTCCCAGACCATTGCACCATCCTCCAGGCCGAACTCTTTGCCGTCCAACAAGCTCTGCAGCATGCTCTTGCAGACCATCAGCATCCCCCCATCATCCATGTTGATTATGAGGCAGCGATCCAAGCGCTTATGCACAGAGAGCCAAAGGACAACATTCACTTAATTACATCCATCCGAGGTGACCTGCAGACTCTCATGGCCCAGGGTCGCAGGGCTATCATCAACTGGATCCCGAGCCATGTGGGTATCCCTGGCAATGATGCTGCAGATGAGGCTGCTAGGACTGCAACCCTCGAGGCACAGCCACGTGCTGCGATCTCCATCAGGCTCAGCCAGATTGTGCTGTGGGCTCCTGGTGCTGCCAGGCGCCCATTCCCTGACCCTGGGAATTCACAGAGCCTCTGTTGGTATGTCAGGGCAACCCACAGGGTGTCCCCTCCAAGTATTCGGACACAGTCCAGAGAACTGAGGGTGCATATCCACCGCCTATGCTTAGGGTATCCCACCACTGCGCGGATTCTTGAACGGGCACGAGAGGAGCTCTGTGCCCATTGTGACCGAAAGGTTCTGCAGCCCTTGGTGCACTACTTGTTAGACTGCCCGGCTATGATGCCCCTTCGCCGTAGACACTTCCCAATGACCCCAGTAGGGCAGGCCCGAGAGGATGAGGCAGCACATCTTGTGTACTTAGCTGTCAGGGACTTGGAAACCTTACTTCCAGTCCTTGCACATCATCCGCCCCCCCGCTGAAGTTGCTGTGAGGGCCTGCTTTGGGCCTCCATTGCACTGCGCACCAGCCACTGTTAGTGCACACTAACGTTTGGTACGTCATCTGGCCATAGGGCCGGTGAGGTACCCCCCCTTCCTCCTGAAGACCTGCCTCGCAGGTGCAAGTAACGATAAATGTCACTTCCCTACCCGGGGAGCCAATGCCGGGTCACCAAAATGGAAGAGACCCGGGCTGGGATACCGTACCGGCGAATCAAATAGAGGAGGCAAAAGGGGGGGAGGGGGAGGTTTGGTGGCGCTCGATTGGCAAGGGGCATATGATAGAGTGGATCGGAAAACATTGAAACCCATCCTCAGGGGTCAGGGGTTTGGGGAAGAAATAGTGGGTTGGGTTGAGGCGTTGTATGGAGGTGCAATGGTGAGGGTACAGATTAATGGTCAATTGGGTGGGAAGATTGTAATGGGTAGGGGACATAGGCAGGGGTGTCCTATGTCACAATTATTGTTTGCGTGCATACAGAACCCCTTTTATAGATTGGTGGAGCAGCGTATGTGTCACGTAGAGGGACCAGGGTGTGAGGTTGCGAGGGTTCAGCCAGTTTTAATTGGGTATGTGGATGATGCAACTGTTCTGATTAGGGAGGGGATGACAATGGACACATTGGATGGGGTAGTACGAATGTTCGCAGGGGCAACTGGTATGAGGGTAAATTCAGATAAATCCATGGTTATGGGGTTAGAAGCTTGGGCGGGTAGGGTTGATTGGGGTAGTGCAGTTGTGAGGAAGCAGGCGAATTCGTTAAAAATTTGCGGTCTTATTTATGCAGACGATCTAACTGTGGAATGCATGGAAAACTCGATTGGGATGGTAGAAAGGATTCAGGGACGCTTGGGTGAATTGCGACCTTATCCTTTGACCCTTGTGCAGCGTGCCATTGTTATTAATATCTTACTGTATAGCAAAGTATGGCACGTGGCAGCCGTGTTCCCATTAACTGGGCCAGCAATAACCAACATACTTTGGAAAGTTTTTAAATTCTTGTGAGGTTCGAGCTGTGATTGGATTAAAAGGGACGTGGTAATGTTACCTGTAAGTAAGGGGGGGCTGGGATTGCTAGACTTAGGGCAGAGGGTCAAATGTGTCTTCATTAAAAGGGAGGTGATGAGGGAAAGTGTGGGTGGGGGGGTTTGGCCAGGATCCATAACAGATTGCAACGGATGTATACAGGAGTTGAGATGCACGAGTGTGAAACTGTTTTGAGGGCTATGGCATGGGATCAAGAGCCGGCAAAGGTCAAAATAGGTAGGTTGTGTAGATTGTTAGCCGGGAGGGTTGTAGCGCCTGTAGAAGGAATTTTCCTCATGTATTCATGGGGAAGTATATGGAATAAGTTGAGTAGGATGAGGTTGCAACCTCGTGTTCGGGATGTAATGTATCGTTTTCTGCATGGCATTTTACCGTCGGGTGTGAGTGTAGTTCTACGGGATAGACGGGTCGTTGACGGGGGGGTGTGCGGGATATGTGGTGGGGAGGAGTCGGCTTTTCATGTAGTATATTTTTGTGATGAACTGAGGAGTGTCAAGGGGCGGTTAAATAGGGTGATATATAGGATAGGAGGTCAAGGAATTTCTGTATTGAGAGCATTAAGTCTCGACGTGGGGGGTTGGGAGGAAAGTGTAATAAGAGCTGTGGAGTACATTGTGGCAGATTATATATATATAGTGTGGGGATTGCGGGTGAAACAGGTCAGTGAGATGAAGAGGAGGGTGTTAGAGGTAACGTTCTATAAAACGGTATGTAGAAATAAGGAAATTTATGGGAGGAGGTGGGTGAGGGATTTTTCAGAGGGATATAGGCAACTTATGTTACAGGTTTTATTAGACTTGTAATATACGAGGGAGGGGAGGGTACTATTGGAAAGTGTTGCTGGGGCAGGGAAGTCATGGGTGAAAACAGGGTCGCCTCCCTGGTAATGGATGACAACAAATGTTTGCATGTGTGTTGGATGAGTGATGCGTGAGTGAATAATGTATGGACCACGGGTGCAAGCACCTGTGGAGCAGGCCAGTTTTTTTGTGTCATGGACTATACACTATTCATATAGTACTCATGTTCCTTTAAGGTAGTAGTGAATGATGGATAAGGTATTCAAGGGGGGGGGGTTTGCCTACATCACTGTGCAGAGTGAGGGTAGGGCAGTATATTGATTGGAAGTGATGGACAGTTGCTTGTCCAGTGTGTTGTAGTATTATGTGTAGATAATACGCATATTATTGTATGTAGAAAGATGAGACTACATGCATGTTGGACTTGGACTTGTACTATGAGAATTACTCTCTAACGCCTGATATGTTAAGGCTGATTGATCGATCAACTGTGATCCATTCAAATTAGATTTATTATTATGTTGTTATCTATGTACATAGTAGTCTTGAATCATATTATTATGTTGGTATCTATGTACAAAGCAGTCTTAAGTCATATTATTATGTTGTTATCTATGTACATAGCAGTCTTAAGTCTTATTATGTTGTTATCTATGTACATAGCAGTCTTAAGTCATATTATTATGTTGTTATCTATGTACATAGCAGTCTTAAGTCATATTATTATGTTGTTATCTATGTACATAGCAGTCTTAAGTCATATTATTATGTTGTTATCTATGTACATAGCAGTCTTAAGTCATATTATTATGTTGTTATCTATGTACACAGCAGTCTTAAGTCATATTATTATGTTGTTATCTATGTACATAGCAGTCTTAAGTCATATTATTATGTTGTTATCTATGTACATAGCAGTCTTAAGTCATACGATGTGAGTTGTGTTTAGGTGCAGTTGTCACAAAATTTTGTTTTGTTTTATCTGTGTTAGGGAAGTATGTGGAATTTTTTGCGTGTAGCCGCTACATGGCTGGGGTTTCATACTTTATACCTTTGTATTCTGTGATGTTTTTCATAATATTAAGTTTTTATTTATATACTGTGTTGAATGAATAGGGTTTACATGCTAAGATAATTGCACATAAGTTGCCTTTGAGAGTTGACATTCATTGTTGCAACCTTCTTAGAAAATTAAACTTTTGCGGGTTTTTCTTTCACCAGGTTGAGGTGTCATTGTGTTAAGTAAAGACATGTATCCCATTTAATTGTTATTAATATTTTTGTGTCCAAGATGTTACTGCATCACTCATGATAGTGTAATTCCTATGTATCCTTTAATGTTAAGTTAAGATGCAATCAGGTTGGGAATGGTTATATTTGGCGGGAGGGAGGGGGTGAAATTGTGTCAAAAGTTTCAGCCTTCACAGGTATATAACTCTGGTATAACTGGGTGTATATGGTGTGTGGTATTAGGGTGTCAGAACACTTTTGTCTGTTGTAATCATTTTTGTAAGGGTGAATTAGGAATTTGTGATTTACCTCATTTGTGTACCTTTTAATATAATTTCCACCTTGTATTGTAATGTTTTAAATAAAATATATAAAAAAAGAGATAGATTGGACTTTAAGGACCCAGAAATAGCTAAACT
This sequence comes from Cherax quadricarinatus, assembly GCF_026875155.1. Classification (NCBI taxonomy): domain Eukaryota; kingdom Metazoa; phylum Arthropoda; class Malacostraca; order Decapoda; family Parastacidae; genus Cherax; species Cherax quadricarinatus. The sequence goes on along the minus strand of NC_069433.1, from coordinate 5,810,830 downwards.
CCTTAGGATCCAGAACCACTCCCAAGACAGGGAGCCAAGGCCGGGTCACCATCTGGAAAAGACCCGGACCGGGAGAGTACCGGCTAATCAAGGACAACAACAAACAATCAAGCTAACCCAGGAAATGCAGGAACTTAAAACCTCCAATGACAAGTTAACCCAAGAAATTAACTGGCACAGGCACTGCCTCTACAAGTTATTATCCCCTCAAGGAAGGTTCCTTGATGTTGGTGAGGGGCTCTTGATTTAGGGAATTGGATCTGTGCTCCAGTTCCCCGAATTAAGCCTGAATGCCTTCCACGTCATTTCATTGTCTGCATCGCTCTTGGGCCGTGTAGACCTCCTGCGCAAACGCACTTCAGTTCCCTGACTGCAGTAGTGTGAGGTGGTGCTTGTCGCGCCTCTGTCGTCAGCCCAGGAGAACTACCATTAGTCAACATGGCGTTCAGTTACAGACGCAGGATTAACACTGTCGGCGTTGAACTTCTCAGTGGGGCAATAACGCCAGCTTCAGCCCAGGTCTTACTACCTAAAATCATCAGAGACACGTATGGCATTCAGGATGGCGAGTTGTACGGAGTAGCATTGAACGGAGTACGTAGATTTTTTGTGAAACTGCTCTCAGCAACGGTTACGAGTCGTTGGTCAACCGTTTTCAGGGACGTAAGTTTGATGCAAAAAACCAATCTGTGCTTTGTGAGGATGATCGATGTATCCAGACATTATACATGGATTAAACTGCGTAATGTCCCTTTGAGGGGCTGATGAGACAGATATCAGAAAAGTTTTTGAGGAATACGGAACTGTTCATTTGGCCGCATGGTAAGTGGGTGACGGGTGCCTACACAGGTATGCCGAGGGCACTTTTAAAACCTAAAAATGACTTTGGGCGACACCCCATACCGTCTTACGTGTACCTAAAGGAATTCGGGGACACAGGTCATGGTGTCATACGCCGGGCAAAGGCATACATGCCGACTATGTGGGGAATATGATCACATAGCGGCGGAGTGTGGGAAGCGGCAACGAGCTCCTGGCCCATGGGTGGAGACATCAGCTTCTACCCCGGAGGGTGCAGGTGATGATCAATGACGTGAAGGAGGGCGTGGTCGTCTATGGAGCAGGATAGTGGATGAGGCGCATAAGGCTGGGGGAGAGGGTGAGGCCCTTGACCAGTTTCCTGGCCCAGAGACACTTCCAGAGGATCGGGTTGCGTAAAAAGTACAGGAGGAAGTGTTAGAAATTGAGGAGGAATTTAGCCGAGGTTCTGAAGTCTTTGTCACGCCTGGGGGAGGTGGCTGCTCCTGGAAAGGTGGTAGAAGACAGTTAAAGGCTGTGGTGCATCAACAACAGAACTATTGGATGACGGAAGTAAACAGCGTGACTGAGGTGTCACCGAGATCATTGCCACTGTGTACAGTGGAGGTTGAGGTAATTGTGAGGCATCCCCAGACCAAGCCATGGAGGATGCGCCTGTCACAAGAAAGGAGCCGCTGCGTCGGATTCAGATGATGTCCTAACGCCTGCACAGCAGACTAGGAAGCAAACATTGGCAGAAGGTGAAGGTAGTGGTGGCCATGACAGGAGGCACCGAAAGAAGGAGGGGGGAGAGAGGGAAGTGCGCAGGTGACAAGTGGTCCCACACGTTCTGGTGCCCATAGGAAGAGTGAAGAGAGGAGGTAGGGGTGGAAACTTTAATAGGCCTCCGGTGTATGACAGTAAATGTTAATGGTTTGTGTAATAGTGTAAAGAGAGAATGGTTTAGAATGTTTCTGAATAAATTTAGAGTGGATGCTGTGTTCCTTCAGGAGCATAATTTTAAGGAGGGTAGGGTGTTGGAGATGGAGGGGTTTCGAGTGGTAACCCTGCCATCTGCCCATTTGAAAGGAGGGGTGGGTATATTAATCAGGGAGGCGAGCCCGTTTGTTTTGCAGAGAAGTGAGGGGGGGAGGGGGAAGTGTGTTGTGCATAGATGGTTTGTAGATGGGAAAATGTGTGGCCTTTATTAGCGTACATGCGCCTGCAGAGAATAACGTACAAGTGAAGCAGCAGTTTGTGTGTGAGGACCTTGTGTTTTTTTTCCGTGCATTACCGGAGGTGGCAATAGTAGGAGGTGATTGGAACTGCGTCATTAGGAGGGCTGATGTGGAACCGAAAGGGTAAGGTTATGTGTCGGTGGCCCTACAAGATTTATTGAGGGATATTAGGTTAAGGGATGCATTGGAGGGGGGGGGATACAGAGCATACATTTGTTAGGAGAGGGTATGCAGCGAGGTTAGATAGAGTGTATCTTTCTCACAGGGTTGTAGTGAGATCTTTCAAAACTGTTGAAGTAGCATGGTCGGATCATAGAGCAGTGTTGGTGGAGGTTGGGTGGGAGGAGCTTGCGGAAATATACAGGAGTTACTGGAAATTAAATGTAAGTGCATTGAGTGATGAGGAGGGGTTAGTGGGATTTTCTGTCCTATGGAAGGAGCTTAGCAAGGAGGCACAGGGCTGGTAGATGTCGTACAATGGTGGGTTTTTCGTACCCAAGGAAAGGAATTAGGAAATATTATGTGGGGGTGGGCAAACGTATAAATGATTTAAAATATGGCTTTCAAACTATTTAGAGGACAGGTTTTAGGGGGTGTTTTGGAAGGGGGCTTTGGGGGGCAACTATCCTATGGATGAAATTGTCGAGGTCAAGGGGAGGGACTGAGGGAGTTACAAAATGAGAGGTTTCAAGCGGTAAGGGTGCAGGCAGGGATAGAGGAGGTGCTTTGGGGGACAAGCCATCGGCGTGTGTGTTGCGACGTCAAAAAAAAAAGACAGGGGGTTACAGCTATTCCGAGGTTAGAGGTACATTTAGATGGCGGGGAGTTATAGAATGGGTCAGGAGTATAAACTACGAAAGGAATGTGTGTGTATGCGGATAAATGGTAGAAGGGGATTGGACAAGTGGGAAGGTGGAGAAAAGTGGGTTTAGAGAAGGTGTGTGAGTATGTGACGTGTAATTTAGGGAATAGTGATAGAAAGGCTTTAGGGGGGTAATAACGGAAGAGGAAAAAAGAGTTGGCTTTAAGGGGAATGAGGAAGGGCAAAGCACCGGGAATAGATGGTCTCCTGGCTGAATTTTACCTCCAACAGGGAAGATAAGGGATTCATGGGTAGGTTATTTAATCAATGAAGGAGAAGGGTGTGATAGGGGACAATCAGCACAGCATTGTAGGTTGGTCCCGAAGGGTAAGGGGCAGACACCCTCAGGGAGTACCGTGCCATATCTGTTTTGTGCTGATTATAAGTTTTTCGTAAAGTCTGGGTAATGTTTAAATGTGTGGGAGGGGAGAGTGGTTATTCGAAAATGCAGTTGGGTTTGCCCGAAGGTCGATGATTGAGGGTCAGGAATACTGAAAGTTTTGTGGAGTAAAAGGGGGGGGAGGGAGGAGCGGCGTTGTTGGCCTTAGGGTGGCAGGGGGCCAGAGAGGGGTGAAAGGGAGCATTGGAAGCTTTATTAGGAGGCAGGGTTATGGGGAAGAATAGTTAATTGGGTAACACGTTGTAATGGGCTAAGATGAGGGACAGATTTAAGGATGCTTGGAGGAGGAGATTGTAATGGGTAGGGAAATTAGGGCAGGGGTGTCCATGTCACAAATGTTGTTGGGGTGCATTTAGAACCCCTTCTTAAATGGTTGAACGTTGTGTATGTGACAAAGAGTGGAGTGTGGGGGAGGTCGGGAAGTTGGGTGAATAATGGGTAGTAGACGATACAACGTCAGGTTCGAGAGGGGATGGTGTTGGTGTTTTGATGATGTTCGGAAAAGCAAAGGGATGCCCGGTAAATAGAGAAGTCAATGATCATGGGGTTGGGTGATGGGGTGGAGGGGGGGGAGATGTACGTTGTGAGGAAACAAACGGTGTCTTTAAAAATTTGGGTATCACTTAAGGATGACTGGAAGCGCTGAAGGAAAACTCGATAGATTAATGGAAAGGATTTAGGGGTGTCTGGGTGGCATTTCGATCTCATCTGACTCTGTCAACGAGTTTATTGTTATAAATGTAATATTGTATAGTAAGGTTTTGGGCCTAGCAGTAGCAGCCGTGTTCCCATTAACAGGGACGGGCGATTGTGGGAATTCTGAGACTAGTGTTTAAACTTTTTGTGGGGTTCAAGGTGCCATTGGCTGAGGAAAGAGGTTGATATGTTACCTGTGTGCCAGGGTGGTTGGGGTTGATGGGATCTGAGAAGGAGGATTAAATGTGTGTTTTTAAATGGGAGGTTTTGCACAAAGGATTATTGGAGGGGGAGCCTGGGAAAAATACATGATAGGTTGGTTAAGTTGTATGGTTTGGGGTGGAAGGTTGAGGGAATGTGAAACTGTTTTGATGGCTTTTATGTTGGTTTGGACCCCGGGAAAATTCGAGTAGGGGTTTTGGTGGGAGGCTGCTTGAAAAAAGGATTGTTGTACCAGTTGGGGATTGTTCCATGTACGCATGGAAGAGTATTGGTATAGGTTTGCAAGTTGAAGTTAAGCCTAGGGTAAGGGAGGTAACGTATCGTTTTTTTTTGCATGGGATACTACCGTCGGGGGAGGTTACTAAAAACCGAGGGGGGTAATTGTGGGCGGAAGGTGTGGAATCTGTGGGGAGGATGAGACGGCGTTCCCTGCAATATACTTTTTGGGGGACTGGAGGGTGTTTGGTATTGGTTAAGTGGGTTGTACAGGGGGTGGGGGGCCAAAGGGTGTCGGTTCTGCGTGCACTAAGCCCAGATGTGGGAGGGTTCGATGAGAGTGTTTTAAGAGCTTTGGATTATATAATAGTGAATTATATATAAATATTTTATATAATATATTTTATATTATATTATATATATATATATTTTTTATATAAATATAATTATATATATATATATATATATATATATATAAATAATATATATATATATATAAAATATATATATATATATATCGTGGGTGATGAGGGGGAGGGGGGGATTGTGAGGTGCGGAGGCGGGTACTAGCGGTAACGGTAACGGTTTATCGTTCGATTTTGTCGTTAAAAGAGAACTGTATGGGAGGAGGTGGGGAAAAGGGTTTTTCGGAAGGGTATAGAATGTTAACGTTAGGGTTTCTCATGAATCTACGACTTTGAGCTGAGTGAGTAAGGGGGGTTTGGGGATTACATACGAGAAGGGGGGAATCAGGGGGACACAGCTTTGGGTCGCCTCCTGGGGAGGGGTGAGAGTGAGGTGTATGTGGGTATAGAGGTGTAGATGTGTGGCATCGTGTATGTAGCATGCAAGTGGGCACAGAAAACAAAGGTGATATCAAGTATTACGTAGTAACGAATGAAGAATTTTGTGTTTTGATGTTCAGGGTCGTCATGACCCCTTTTTCATGTATTAAGTGTGAATGGTGTCAAGATTATAGGTGTAAGACCTTGAAGAGCTTTTGGGCTTCTGTAGAGTGTGCGTTTCTAGCCTTTACTGGGCATATTTCATGTGTGATAATCGTATCGCAATGAGAGGTTATTTAAATTATGCTGTTTGTGTTTAGTGTTGGGGTTTTTAGCGAGTGTACTGACTTTATTTTAGCAATATATAATGTGTTCATCCAGTTGATGAGAGATGGAACGCTAATGACTTCCATAAATTTGTAATGCCTCGTTAAAAATTTGTAATGGGAGATTATTATTATTATTATTAAAGATTAGCCGGTATTCTCCCGGCCCGGGCCTTTCCCAAGTGGTGGCCCGGCCTTGGCTCTCTCTTTAGGGAGTGTCTGAGACCTAAGTCTCCCATGGGAGGAGGCACAAGTACCTCCTCATCTTTGGGACCAACTGTCCCCAGGCCTAGCCACAAGCTAGGTCTCTCTAGTCTGCCATCCCCGCCCCAAGGGAGCAAATGGGAATGACAGTGTTATGAGCTAAAAGCTCGGGCTCAGGCACCTACCCTACCCTAGAAGGGTTAGGCATGGTATCGATCGTGTGATGTAGTTAGTTAGTTAAAGATTAGCCGGTATTCTCCCGGCCCGGGCCTTGTCCAAGTGGTGGCCCGGCCTTGGCTCCCTCTTTAGGGAGTGTCTGAAACCTAAGTCTCCCATGGGAGGAGGCACAAGTACCTCCTCATCTTTGGGACCAACTGTCCCCAGGCCTAGCCACAAGCTAGGCCTCTCTGGTCTGCCATCCCCGCCCCAAGGGGTTTAGTTAGTTTAATATGTTTATTATGCACCCCATACCCATCCTGTGGGCGGTAGTCAAAAGATTACAGAGGTACATAATTGGTCCAGGGACTGGACTCCAAAGTTTTGATAGCTGAGCAAGTTACAAAGGTAATGAACTAGATCTGGTCATAATCATCACCAAGTTACAAAGGTAATGAGCTCCAGGTAGAGCTGGTCACACTCATGAATAATTGCAAAGGTAATGAATCATAAACACATTAATCGTGAGAATTTACAAAGGTAATGAGCTCCAGGTAGAGCTGGTCACAATCATGACAAGTTTCAAAGGTAATGAATGATAAACACGTTATCACATGATTACAATCATAGACAGATTACAGAGTAATGAGCAGTAAACAAACATAGCAGGGAATTCATCCATTGCCCCAACAACAAATGTTGCTAGGTGCCTGTCTCTCCTCGGTAGATAGCCATTTTCAAACAGCAGCAAGTTGCCCCGGGATCTGCTGCTTGCACGAGCACCATCGGACCCTCCCCAAGAGGTCCAAGAAGCCAGTGACTCCGTTAGCAGCCCGATGAAGAGCTCCCCTAGGGACATGTCAGCGTCCTTTGGGGGACGCCAAGTTGATTGAAAATCCCAGGCCCTCGTGTGCACGGATGTTGAAGCTTGAGGAACTGAGTACACACTGCCTGTGGCACACCTGACAGCTGCCTCGCGGTCGAACTCCACGATGCTGTCCCTGTAGTGGAAGTTCCTGTGAGCCCGGCAATCCCTGCAGTGCCCTCGCTGACATCGTGGGTTAGGGGGG
>NC_069433.1:5691335-5803357 GCF_026875155.1 Cherax quadricarinatus | reverse complement strand
ACATACGGGGAATGAGGGGGAAAGGGATCAGTGAGGTGAAGAGACGGGTATTGGCGGTTACATTTTATAAAATGTTGTGCCGTAACAGAGAAATATATGGGAGAAGGTGGGAGTGAGCTTTCTCAGAGGGATATAGAGAACTTACGTTAGAGGTTTTATTAAATTTGTAAATTAGGTGGGAGGGGCAGGGTAGGGATGGTAAATGTTAATGTAGGATGGGATGTCAGGGGTAGAAACGGGGTCATCTCCTTGGGGTTGGATTATTGACAAGAATGTGTGCGACTTTAGTGTGGAGAGAGAGAATTGGCATAATGTAACGGGTGAATGTGTATGAACCTGTGCGTATGGATGTGTAATCACATACACAGTTGTGGCTGTCTGCGCCTGTGTGCGTCTTAGATGCGCTGATGTGATTAAGGATTGGTTGAACTTCATTACCTGGAGTTTACCTGGAGAGAGTTTCGGGGGTCAACGCCCCCGCGGCCCGGTCTGTGACCAGGCCTCCTGGTGGATCAGAGCCTGATCAACCAGGCTGTTGCTGCTGGCTGCACGCAAACCAACGTACGAGCCACAGCCCGGCTGGTCAGGAACCGACTTTAGGTGCTTGTCCAGTGCCAGCTTGAAGACTGCCAGGGGTCTGTTGGTAATCCGCCTTATGTATGCTGGGAGGCAGTTGAACAGTCTCGGGCCCCTGACACTTATTGTATGGTCTCTTAACGTGCTAGTGACACCCCTGCTTTTCATTGGGGGGATGTTGCATCGTCTGCCAAGTCTTTTGCTTTCGTTGTGAGTGATTTTCGTGTGCAAGTTCGGTACTAGTCCCTCTAGGATTTTCCAGGTGTATATAATCATGTATCTCTCCCTCCTGCGTTCCAGGGAATACAGGTTTAGGAACCTCAAGTGCTCCCAATAATTGAGGTGTTTTATCTCCGTTATGCGCGCCGTGAAAGTTCTCTGTACATTTTCTAGGTCAGCAATTTCACCTGCCTTGAAAGGTGCTGTTAGTGTGCAGCAATATTCCAGCCTAGATAGAACAAGTGACCTGAAGAGTGTCATCATGGGCTTGGCAGCCCTCGTTTTGAAGGTTCTCATTAAGATATATTTTCCTTCTGTTATGTAATTGTGTTTATATATAATCATTTTTTAATATACAGTCCACAAATTTATATATTTACCAGAATTCCTGATGTATAATTCATTTAATTAATAGGTCCAGAGCAACTTGTGGTTATGACAGTGGTAGGTATCGAAGGGGAACATTTTTGCGACCTAGGTGTCCCAAATTCCTACTTGTCTATGTAACATTGATAAATAATAATTATCTTTGTTATCATTTACTGTTATGTACATAATTAGTTACATTCAGATAAATGCAATTTTCCACATTTAATAGCCCGTTGGTCCTTCTTGAACCGGAGTTAATTAGTGAAGTCATTAATTAGTTAATTACTTAATAATTATATGTGAAATAACAGAAGGAGGCAGATGTTAAGTTCACAAATTTACTTAATGTGTAGTGGATTATAATTATTACAATATTAATTTTGATAAGCTAAGCTCAAGTCTGGCTAAGTTTATATTAATTTGTATAATACTAATTTGATAAGACAATTCTGGCCAAGATTTATATCAGTATATGTGTAATTGATAAGACAAGTGTGGATAAAGATTATATTGTGTATAATATTAATTTTGCTATGCTAAATTCTGGCAAGGATTTATATTTGTATAATATTAATTTGATAAGCCAATTTTGGCCAAGATTTATATCAGTGTATGTGTAATTGATAAGCCATGCATAGCTAATTATTAATGTGTATATTAATTTTGCTATGCCAAATTCTGGCAAGGATTTATTACTTTGTATAATATTAATTTTGATGAGCCAAGTTTGTATTAATGTACACTTAAAATTTATATTATACATGTAATTGCTAAGCTCAGGTAGCTATGATTTATTCAAAGGTAAGTTGTACTATTTACCTTTATAAAGTACATAATTTAGTACATAATCAGTGTTATTAAATTGAATTTAATACATTGCATCATGGCTGAAATTGAGGAAATTAATGTAGAAGACAAACATATGGAATATAGAGCAAAGAAAGCATCACTACAAGCTAGAAAGGGTCATGTAACAAAAGCATACAATAAATGTTTGGAATTAATGAATCAAGAAACTGTGAATACTGATGATTTAAAATTGTATTTAGATGCTTTAAGTAATAGATATGATTCATACAAATTATATTACAACAAATATGAAGGAGATTTATTAGTAAACTGTGTAGATGAGACTGAAATAGATCTTATGATTAATCAGTATTATGAATTAGAGGAAAAAATTCGTTCCAGTCACGGTATTGTGCCTTTTTTGTTACCTTTGTAATCTTTTGACTACCGCCCACAGGATGGGTATGGGGTGCATAATAAACATATTAAACTAACTCAGGATGAAACAGTATTCCTACATGTACATTTGAACACAGTGTTGTTTTCGGAAAAACTGCAACACTTCTAACTACAGATGACCTCAGAGGAACATTTCCGTCAGAATGTTACAAGGGAAGAACCTTAAAAAAAAAAAAAAAAAAAAAAAAAAAAAAGTTTTTGCACAAAAAAAAGCGTTCAATATTTATGAGTATTATATACATAATGTCTAGTAATAGACTATATATACCCTCAGAGGAGCTCTTAGCTATTTTAAATATATATCTAGTGCTTCGATGTAGAGTTGTGTAGGATATTGTATGTATTTACGTAAGCTGGATTTTTTTTTTAATTAGACAGTTAAGGTGCTTCCCATGGGAAACCATATTTTCGTATTTCCGGAAGTTCATAAGGAATCTCCTCTTGAAGGTATCTCTTAAATCCTGGCCAGAATTAAATAGCAAAAAAAGCACAATGCTGTGACTGGAACAATACATAACAACCCGCACATAGGAGGAGGAGCTTACGACGACGTTTCGGTCCGACTTGGACCATTTACAAAGTCACACTAACAAAAGTATATATAATGTTCGCCAAGACTGGGATCCTGGCACGGGTCTTAATATTGCGATGACCCGTCTCTGGCTCCCGAAAGAGAAAGGGTTCTGCAATGTTGCAACATATGCTGCTCAAGCACTGTTCTAGGCAGTTCATCTGGTGCGTCGTCTGTAATATGAACATTGGATCATATACATGTACATGCTGGACGCATTATACACGTATATATGTATATTCAGAGATATGCATATGGCTGACCCTCCGGGGTTAAAAATCCGAACGAAATCTTATCTTATCTTATCTTACATGCACTCCTAACTTTGGACACTAGCGAGGAGGAGGATATGTCGTTATCACGGGCAACAGTTGTCTGATTCGTTGACTCCATGGTACACTAGTGTAGCCGCAGTCCTCTCTGAGTCTTCTTCGGTAAGAGACATCAGTGCTAGTTGCCTGCGGAGTGTCTCAGTAACTTGGCACTGCAGGAGATAGTGCGTTAGGGAGCCCTGGACAAGCGTGCTCTTCTGCCTTGTCTACCATCATCTTGGCAGTGGGAAAGCCCAAAAGAAGCCGATGGATGGCGGTACACTGCCCCCTGGACCAGCTTCTATCATATGAAGGGAGTTCTCCCAGAGTCGCTGCTCGGTACCACTGTTGTGATGGGGTATCACCTAGGACCTCCCCCATAAGTTTCATTGCTCTGGCGGCCACCAGTTTGGCCTGGCGTAGGCTGATGGGGACAGTAATCCCAACGTGTGGATAATCTCTGGCTGCCTGTCGCATCATCTGCCGCCTCGTTTCCCCAGATGACCACTCAAAGCTAGATCTTCAAGGGTGATGGTCTGATTACATTGTCTTCACATTTCTTCTGCTTCTACAGACTTTTCTGTACTCGACTGAAGAAGCCTGCTGTGTAGGCGAAACGTTTCGAAATAAAGATACCTAACTGTTGCATGTGTCGGTATTTTATATCTTTTTAATATTCACTACTTTGTGCTCCCTGAATCTGTCAGAGAGAGAACGGTCAGTTTCTCCAAAGTACTGAAGAGGACAAGAGGAACATGAAATAGAGTAGACACAAGGAGCATCTATAGAGGAAGGAGAGGTATGAACTAGATTGGTGTGAAGTGTTAGTCTGGCGAAAAGTAAGTTTGATGTCTGAAACTGAGAGAGTTGTTGAGATTAGAAAGACTGGAAATATAGGGAAGGCAGAGGAGAAGAGAGTTCCCGTCCCTGTCTGCTTGTCTATATTTACTCCCTCCTTCTCTCCTTTTTGTTCGTGTGACTTTGTACATGGTCCAAGTTAGACCGGGTTATTTGTGTACTGCCCAGAATTCTTCCCAATTATCATTAAGATTAAAAACAGGAAGCATTATTTCTGCAAGTTTGGGTAATGGCACATTAATGCGAGAATCACCATGATCGTTTGTAGTGAGACTCACAGTAGTTGATGAGTACAAACAATTCCCTTTTCTATTCTCATGTGTTAACATGTACACGACTGTGATCAGATGCCTTGAAGCAATATTTATCCTTTCTGAGATACCTAACTATATTCATTCAGATCAATATAGGCCCGGTGGCCTGGTGGCTAAAGCTCCCGCTTCACACACGGAGGGCCCGGGTTCGATTCCCGGCGGGTGGAAACATTCCGACACGTTTCCTTACACCTGTTGTCCTGTTCACCTAGCAGCAAATAGGTACCTGGGTGTTAGTCGACTGGTGTGGGTCGCATCCTGGGGGACAAGATTAAGGACCCCAATGGAAATAAGTTAGACAGTCCTCGATGACGCACTGACTTTCTTGGGTTATCCTGGGTGGCTAACCCTCCGGGGTTAAAAATCCGAACAAAATCTTATCTTATCTTATCTTATCCTTTATGTCTTAGGAGTTCAAGGAATGCCTTTCCCAAAAGCGCATTGCAACAAGTATGACAACTCACTATAGAGAGTTTCATCTATTTCACAGCAGTAAAAGAGTGGAATGAATGAACTGGTCATGTCAAGGCCAGTCTTGGGAAGAAAACTAGAGAGTATTTAATGTATGAAGCTACAGAAAGGGTGGAAAGTGATTTCTTGTATAGTTAATCATCGTGTAACTATTAATAATCTTTATTTCTACAAGTACCTGATACAACGTATACATGCTTAGCTGATGTCATTAACGTACTATATAGAAAGTTCCTTGTCATGCAGAGCATTTCGGTCAAATTAGGTTAATTTTGTCCTACAGGATGCGACCCGCACCAGTCGACCAACACCCGGGTACCTATTTACTGTAGATGAATGGTTCAGAGAACCGACATGTTGATAAATTAGACACATGTGCAACTCTTGGGTATCTTTATTGAGGAAACGTTTCGCCACACAGTGGCTTCATCAGTCCATACAAAGGAGAATCTTGAAGAACAGGAGGATAATAGGTAATCAGCCCTAAACCTTTGATCGATTTTTTCATCCATAAATTTTTAAAATAAATTTACCACATACTTAAAATTATAAATTCAAATCAAATTATCTTTTTTTCAATGTTGATGGGAGGAAAAAGATGGGGGGATGTTTACTCATTCTCTCTGTTTTTCAAGTTTCCTTTTATGGGACTGAGAAGCCACTTGTGGCGAAACGTTTCCCAAAAAAAGATACCCAAGAGTTTTTAGGTGGGAACATATGAACAGTTGGTATCTTATTTGAAACCGCCTACACGTAGGCTTTTTCAGTCGATACAGAAAATTTGATAGAAGCAAAAGTCTTAAAAGACGTTTAAAATCAGTCCTCCCCCTTAAAGTTTTGAGGGGTCATTTTCCTCAGTTGGAGAAGAGCATTGTTCCGTTGTCTAAAAACAATATGAAGTTGAAGTGACAAAATCGGGCCTTAATAGTCCAGGGGGTGAGACGTGGTTGATTTGGGAGGGCAGGTCCTTTAAAAACCCAGCCGTTCTCATAGTAGAGGTTGTCGAAGTAATGGTCTGTCCCAATACCCTTGTTTGCGGGTTCGCAGAATGAACATTAAAATGGAAAAAATACCGACAGTTGTTAGGTGGGGGACACATATGCAACATTTGGGGTTCTTTTTTAAACGTTTTCCTAACAGAAAAGGCTTCTTAGTGAGTAAAAAAAAGTTTAAAAGAGAAGATCTTGGAAACGTGTAAAGAAAAAAAAATTAAAAAAAAGGGGAAAAAAGGGGCCCAAAAAACAATATGAATTTGAATGAAAAGGGCCCCTTAATATCCCAGGAGGTGAACGTAGGTTGATTTGGGAGGGCAGGCCTTCTCAAACCCAGCCTTTCTCACTAGTAGAGGTTGTCAAAGTAGAGGGTCTGTACCAAGATCCCCTTGTTTGCAGTGCTGACAGAATGAACATAAAAGGGTAAAAAAACCCCGACAGTTTGTTAGGTGGGAACATATGCAACGTTGGTATCTTTATTTTGAAACGTTTCGCCTACACAGTAGGCTTCTTCAGTCGAGTACAGAAAAGTTGATAAAAGCAGAAGATATTTGAGACATGAAATCGCCCATCCCCCTTTTAAATTTTTTGGGTGGTCGTTCCTCAGTTGGAGAAGGCATTGTTCCTTTGTTGAAACAATATAAAAGTTGAAGTGACAAAATCGGGCCTTATATAGCCCAGGGGGGGAACGTAGGTTGATTTGGGAGGGCAGGCCTTTAAAACCCCAAGCCGTTCTCACTAGAAAGGGGTTTTTGTCGAATTTGAGGTCTGTACCAAGCCCCTTTGGTTGCAGTGCTGACAGAAAAACTTAAAATGGTATAAAATACCGAAGATTGTTATAGGACAATATGCAACAGTTAGGTATTTTTATTTTTGAAAAGTTTCGCCTACAAGTGGGCTTCTTCAGTCGAGTACAGAAAATTTGATGAAGCAGAAGAACTTAAGACGATGTAATCAGTCCCATCCCCCTTAAAGTTTTGAGGTGGTCAGTTCCTCAGTTGGAGAAGAGATTTTCCCCGTTGTCTGAAAAAATAGAAGTTGAAGTGACAGAAGGGGCCTTATTACCCCAGGAGGTGGGACGTAGGTTTTTTGGGGAGGGAGGTCCTTCTCAAACCCAGCCGTTCTCCTATAAGGTTGTCGAAGTAGATGGTCTTCCCAAGACCCCCTTGTGTTGCAGTGCTGACAGAATGAACTTTAAAAATGGTATAAAATACCGACAGATTGTTGGGTGGGACACATTGCAACAGTTAGGTATCTTTTTTTTGAAAGTTTCGCCTACACATAGGCTTCTTCAGTCGAGTACGAAAAGTGATAGAAAAGAAGATACTTGAAGACGATGTAACAGTCCATCACCCTTAAATTTTTGAGGGGTCATTTTCCTCAGTCTGGAGAAAGAGCATTTTCCCGTTGTTTGAAACAATTTTAAATGAAGTACAGAATGGGGCCCTTTAATAGTCCCAGGAGGTGGAGTAGGTTTTTTTGGGGGCAGGTCCTTCTAAAACCCACCTTTTCCCCATAGTAGGGGTTGTCGAAGTAGATGGTCTGTAAAAAGTACCCTTTGTTGCAGTGTCTGACAAATGAACATTAAAATGGTATAAAATACCGACAGATTTTTGGGTGGACACTATGAAAACTTGGGTATTTTTATTTTGAACTTTTGCCTACACAGTAGGCTTTTCAGTCGATACAGAAATTTTAATAGAAGCAAAAGATACTTAAACGATGTAATCGTCCATCCCCCTTAAAAGTTTTGGGTGGTCATTTCCCTCAGTCGGGAGAAGAGATTGTTCCGTTGTCGAAAACAATAGAGTTGAAGTGACAGAATCGGGCCCTTTATATAGCCCCAGGGGTAGAGTGGGGTTGTTTTGGGGGGGGCAGGCCCTTTCAAACCCAGCCTTCTCCTAGTAGAGGTTGTCAAAGGGAGATGGTCTGTCCCAAAGTCCCTTGGTTGCAGGTCGACAAAATGAAATTAAAAGGGTTTAAAAAATACCGACGATTTTAGGTAGGACACTATGCAACAGTTAGGTATCTTTATTTGGAAACTTTTCGCCTACACAGAGGCTTCTTCGTGAGTACAGAAAAGTTGATAGAACAAAAGATACTTGAAGACGATGTAATCAGTCCCCCCTTAAATTTTTGAGGTGGTCAGTTCCTCAGTTGGAAAAGAGCTTTGTTCCGTTGTCTGAAACAATATAAGTTGAAGTGACAGAATGGGGCCCTTTATGCCCCAGGAGGTGAGACGTAGGTGATTTGGGGGCAGGTCCTTCTCAAACCAGCCGTTCTCACTGTAGAGGTTGTCAAAAGTGGGATGGTCTTTACCAAGATACCTTGTTTTGCAGTGTTGACAAAAGAACATTAAAAATGGTATAAAATACCGACAGATTGTTGGGTGGGGACACATATGCAACGTTAGGTACTTTTTTTAAAAAGTTTCGCCCCAGTGGCTTCTTCAGTCGAGTACGAAAAGTTGATAGAAGCAAAGTACTTGAAGACGATGTAATCAGCCATCCCCTTAAGTTTGAGGGGAAGTTCCCCAGTCTGGAGAAGAGCATTGTTCCGTTGTCTGAAACAATATGAATTGAAGTGACAGAATCGGGCTTAATAGCCCCCGGGGTAACTAGGTTGTTTTTTGGGGGGGCGGTCCTTCTAAAACCCAGCCTTCCCCATATAGGGTTGTCGAAGTAGAGGGTCTGTACCAAGATACCCTTGTGTTGCGGTCTGACAGAATAAACAAAAAATGGTAAAAAAATACGACAGATTTTTGGGTAGGCACATATGCAACATTTAGGTATCTTAGTTGGGTTCCCCTCCTGGGATATAAAAGGGCCCCGATTCTGTCACTTCAACTTCTTTTGTTTCGACAAGGGAACAATCCCTTTTTCCAGACTGGGGAAGACCACCTCAAAACTTTGGGGTTGTGGGATGTTACACGTCTTCAAGTACTTCTCTTCATCCTTTTCTGTACTCGACTGAAAAAGCCTACTGTTGGGCAAAACGTTTCAAAAAGATCCTAACTGTTCATATGTGCCCTCCCCCCTAACAATCTGGGGTTTTTATACCATTTTAATGTTCTTTCGTCTGCACTCAACAAAAGGGTTCGGGTACAGACCTTTACTCGAAACCCTACTGTGAGAACGGGGGTTTTTTAAAGGACCTGCCCCAAAACAACCTGTTCCCCCCTGGGCTATAAAAGGCCCGATTCTGTCACTTCAACTTAATTGTTTCAAAACAAAACAATGTCTTCTCCAGATGGGAATGCCCACCTAAAAACTTTAAGGGTGAGGGGACTGATTACACGTTTCAAGTATCTTCGCTTCTATCACTTTTCTGTACTCGACTGAAGAACCTACTGTGTAGGCAAAACGTTTTAAAAAATAAAGATCCCAACTGTTCATATGTCCCCTCCCCTAACAATCGGGGCGGATTTTATACCATTTTAATGTTCATTTGTCAACACTGCAACACAGGGTATTTGGAAAGGGACCATTACTTCGACACCTTATAGTGAGAAAGGCGGGGTTTGAGAAGGACCTGCCCCCCCAATAAACCTACGCTCACCTCCGGGGCTTAAAAGGGGCCCGATTCTGTACTTAAACCTATTTTTTTCAGAAAAGGGAAACAATGCTTTTTCCCCCAAGGGGAAACTGCCACCTAAATTTTAAGGGGTGATGGATGATAATCGTCTTCAAGTATCTTCTGCTTCGGAAATTAAAAACAAAAAATGGTAAAATGTGACCTTTTATTGACTACGTTTCGCCCACACAGTGGGCTTTTTCAAGCCCAAAAACAAAACTACTGGGGTGGAAGGAACGCGATATTTATAGTCCGGCGGGTCGGGGAAGAATGTGATCGATGGTACCAGTTGGGTTGTAGAGTCTAAAAACTTGGGTAGTTTGGGGAAAGGAGAAGGAAAAAGTTTGTGAGCAGCCCTTTACGTGTTTTATGTGGGATAGCGATGAAAAATTTTCTTGGCAAGTGGTTCAGCTATGTTATAGAAGCCATTTTTGGTTTGAAGTTGTCGGAACAAAATAATGATGTTTCCCGGGGATTTTCGGTATTGGGTGTTGTTTTCTGTGGCGAAAAGTTTGGGTTTTCTGTAGTTTATAAAGTGGTTGTGTGAATTACGGTGTTGTACGCATGTTTTCCTTTGTGTCGTCAGACCGTTTGCGTTTGGTGTTCTGAATAGTTTTTTGGAGGTCCCTTGATGTTTCGCCCACGTATAATTGTTGCAGTCATTACAAGGGATTATGTATACCCTGCAGAGGATTGAGGCTTGTCCTGCTACTACTGGTGATGTCCTTGATGGTCGTGGTTGTGGAGGTAGATACTTGGAATGATGTTTTGGCAAAGATGTTGGAAACATGTTTGGCAATGGAGTTGGTGGGAAGGACTATGTATCTCTTCTCGGCAGTGTCTTCTCTGGGTGTGTTGAAGATGTTTAATGCTCGTCGTCTGCAGTCTCTGATGAAGTGACGAGGATAGTGGAGTTTGGAAAATACCTGTTCAATTATAGTGCATTCTTCCTCAAGGAACTCGTTGCTGCAGATTCTGAGTGCACGCAGGAAGAAGCCTATAATTACACCACGTTTGGTTTTGGTGTCGTGGTGAGAGTAGAAGTGGAGAAGATCGTTTTGGTTGGTGGGTTTTCGATAGACTTTAAAACGAAGTTCGTGGTCAGCTTTGCAGAGTTTTTAGACTCTACAACCCAACTCGGTACATCATCAGATGCAGCATTCTTCACCTGACCTCAGCCGGACTATAAATACTCGCGTTCCTTCCACCCCAGGTAGTTCTGTTTGTGACTTGAAAAAGCCCACTGTGTGGGCGAAACGTAGTCAATAAAGGATCACATTATACTGCATTTGTGTTTATATTGCCATTGTGTCGGTATTTTATACCATTTATTTCCATCTTCTGCTTCTATCAACTTTTCTGTACTCGACTGAAGAAGCCTACTGTGTAGGCGAAACGTTTCAAAATAAAGATACCTAACTGTTGCATATGTGTCCTACCTAACAATCTGTCGGTATTTTATACCATTTTAATGTTCATTCTGTCAGACACTGCAACACAAGGGTATCTTGGTACAGACCATCTACTTCGACAACCTCTACTAGTGAGAACGGCTGGGTTTGAGAAGGACCTGCCCTCCCAAATCAACCTACGTCTCACCTCCTGG
The DNA here is from genome assembly GCF_026875155.1 of Cherax quadricarinatus. NCBI lineage: Eukaryota > Metazoa > Arthropoda > Malacostraca > Decapoda > Parastacidae > Cherax > Cherax quadricarinatus. Next base: position 5,792,249 of record NC_069433.1, on the reverse strand, counting down.
GACTATATAAGGCCCGATTCTGTCACTTCAACTTCATATTGTTTCAGACAACGGAACAATGCTCTTCTCCAGACTGAGGAACTGACCACCTCAAAACTTTAAGGGTGATGGACTGATTACATCGTCTTCAAGTATCTTCTGCTTCTATCAACTTTTCTGTACTCGACTGAAGAAGCCTACTGTGTAGGCGAAACGTTTCAAAATAAAGATACCTAACTGTTGCATATGTGTCCTACCTAACAATCTGTCGGTATTTTATACCATTTTAATGTTCATTCTGTCAGACACTGCAACACAAGGGTATCTTGGTACAGCCCATCTACTTCGACAACCCTACTAGTGAGAACGGCTGGGTTTGAGAAGGCCCTGCCTCCCAAATCAACCACGTCTCACCTCCTGGGACTATATAAGCCCGATTCTGTCACTTCAATTTCATATTGTTTCAGACAACGGAACAATGCTCTTCTCCAGACTGAGGAACTGACCACCTCAAAACTTTAAGGGTGATGGACTGATTACATCGTCTTCAAGTATCTTCTGCTTCTATCAACTTTTCTGTACTCGACTGAAGAAGCCTACTGTGTAGGCGAAACGTTTCAAAATAAAGATACCTAACTGTTGCATAGTGTCCTACCAAACAATCTGTCGGTATTTTATACCATTTTAATGTTCATTCTGTCAGACACTGCAACACAAGGGTATCTTGGTACAGACCATCTACTTCGAAAACCTCTACTAGTGAGAACGGCTGGTTTGAAAAGGGCCCTCCCCCTCCCAAATCAACCTACGTCTCACCTCCTGGGACTATATAAGGCCCGATTCTGTCACTTCAACTTCATATTGTTTCAGACAACGGAACAATGCTCTTCTCCAGACTGAGGAACTGACCACCTCAAAACTTTAAGGGTGATGGACTGATTACATCGTCTTCAAGTATCTTCTGCTTCTATCAACTTTTCTGTACTCGACTGAAGAAGCCTACTGTGTAGGCGAAACGTTTCAAAATAAAGATACCTAACTGTTGCATATGTGTCCTACCTAACAATCTGTCGGTATTTTATACCATTTTAATGTTCATACCCAAGAGTTGCACATGTAATAAAGTTGGTAGAATTACCGACAATATGTAAAGTAAAAGGACACAAGTGCAACTAATGTGACATTTATTGTGGCAACGTTTCGCTCTCCAGGAGCTTTATCAAGCCATTACAAACAATACATGGACACAGAGGGTATATAAAGGCTCTGAGTGAGGTGCAATACTAGTGAGGTACCATTTCGATGTTCACTAGTGGTAGTAGTAGTAGTAACAAAAATAATACAATATGGAAGAGCAAATAATTCGTACATGAGTAAAAGGATATAAAGCTATTACTTGGGTAACATAAAAATAGGTTGGACAAATTAGACTGGAAAGAGGCAGGTTCTTTTCGGTGTTCACTCTCTGTAATGTGCTTGTGTAGTATAACAGGAGAGACTATGTGATGGTAGGGTTTACTGTTTTCAGGAGGATTCTTGCTAAGACTTCGGAGATGGTGAAGCTGCCGTTGTTTTGTTTAATTGTATTCGAAACAGCGACAGTGCTGATTCAAGGCACTTGCGTGTGCGGAAATTAGTTTCTTTGATCACTAATTGGGCGTCTCTGAATTTAGTGATCAAAGAAACTAATTTCCGCACACGCAAGTGCCTTGAATCAGCACTGATCGCTGTTTCGAATACAATTAAACAAAACAACGGCAGCTTCACCATCTCCGAAGTTTAGCAAGAATCCTCCTGAAAACAGTAAACCCCACCATCACATAGTCTCTCCTGTTATACTACACAAGCACATTACAGAGAGTGAACACCGAAAAGAACCTGCCTCTTTCCAGTTTATATTTGTCCAACCTATTTTTATGTTACCCAAGTAATAGCTTTTATATCCTTTTACTCATGTACGAATTATTTGCTCTTCCATATTGTATTATTTTTGTTACTACTACTACTACCACTAGTGAACATCGAAATGGTACCTCACTAGTATTGCACCTCACTCAGAGCCTTTATATACCCTCTGTGTCCATGTATTGTTTGTAATGGCTTGATAAAGCTCCTGGAGAGCGAAACGTTGCCACAATAAGTGTCACATTAGTTGCACTTGTGTCCTTTTAGTTGCACATGTGTCTAATTTATCAACATGTCGGTTCTCTGAACCATTCATCTACAAACCTGTCAGACACTGCAACTTCTTGGTATCTTAATACTTGGGAATTCTTCGCTTGCCTAATTCTTGGGCACGACCTACTTCAACATTGAACAAATGTTACACGACCTATGACTTCTGCACCTCTCCTGCCAACGGTTTATAAGCTCCTTCTCAGCACGTATGCCGTATTCTATTCAAGATTGATGGACTGACCACATCGACTCAAGGTTGAGGGACTGATTACCTCATTCTCCTCCTGTTCTTCAAGATTCTCCTTTGTATGGACTGATGAAGCCACTGTGTGGCGAAACGTTTCCTCAATAAAGATACCCAAGAGTTGCACATGTGTCTAATTTATCACCTATTTACTGCTAGGTGAGCAGGGACAGCAGGTGTCTTGACTCACGAAACCGTAATGACACGATTGGAATCCTTGGTTAGGCCTCAATTAGACTATGCTGCTCAGTTCTGGTCACCGTATTACAGAATGGATATAAATGCTCTGGAAAACGTACAGATGAGGATGACAAAGATGATCCAGTGTATCAGAAATCTTCCCTATGAAGGATAGACTGAGGGCCCTGAATCTCGCACTCTCTCGAGAGGGGGGGGGCGTAGAATTAGGGGGATATGATCAGGTGTATAAATGGAAAACAGGAATAAATACACGGATGCAAATAGTGTGCTGAAAATTTCCAGCCAAGACAGACTCGCAGAATGGATTTCAAGTTGGAAAATTCAGATTCAGGAAGGAAATAGGAAAGCACTGGTTTGGTAATAGAGTTGTGGATGAGGGAAACAGACTCCCGAGTACATAATTCAGGCTAAAACGTTGTTGGATTTTTAAAATAGGTTAATAAATACAAGAGTGTGTGTGGTGGGTGTGAGTTGGACTGACTAGCTGTGCTGCAGGGTCTGGTGCAGTGCTCCAATCTTGAGTGTGAGTGACCAGACTTGGTGGGTCATTGGGCAAATCGGGGGTGGGGTCATTGGTCTAATCCGGGGGGACATGGACCTGCTCCGCATGGGTCAGTAGGCCTGTTGCAGTGTTCCTTCTTTCTTATGTTCTTCTTATGTAACCCATACCACGGGAGGTGATTGAACTCGTGGCGAGTGAGTTGAAAAACTCTAGGCCAGTGCGTAAGCCACTGGGCCAGGTGGATACAATAAGATTCATCCATCTAGGTATATTTATACACCAAGTGCCTTAATAATCACACCCCAAGTGTTTCCATTTGTACCAAGGGATCGGAACCACGACCGCAGTGTGTGAACTGAGTGTGCTAGCCAACAAGCTACGGGAATGATTTAACAAATTTTTTCATATATACTCATCGTGCATTTCATTTTCATTTAACTGATTTACTCAGTTTATTTGTCTTATTGTTATGATCTATATGATTATTTTGTATCTGATAGTTAATACAAGGACTCTACTGAAAACATGACAGATTGATTTGATATGAGATCCTCGTAATTTACAAATATTTAAGATAAAAGTATTCACTTTAACATATTGTTAAATATGTCACACTAAAACAACAACAGGCATTTGCTTAAGCAGATGAATATTTTATATAAACACTGGGACGCGCTAAACCCGTAGGATTTACAGCGCCCTGTTGGGGGGATGGAATGTATCAGGTTCATTCAGGGAACTGGAGCACAGATCCCAGTTCCTGGATCAAGAGCCCCTCACCAGCATCAAGACCTTCCTTGAGGAGATGATTCAGAAGAAATTTTAAACAAACATTGGAGGTACAGATAATGTTTTATTTATATACATCCTGTTCCTTTTGTTGCATAAATTAAAAATAATTAATCAATAATATGTTTGAGTGGGTTAATAAATAAGAGGGATATAATTAAGTAAAGTGATAAAAATAAGAACAAGAAAATAGTTAATTTTCTGTTGACAAACAGATAAATAATATATAATATATAATAAGAACCAGTGAGAAATTAATGTCCACTAATAACAAACAGACAATGAATAAGCACCACCTTCTCATACTAGCTGGAGAACTTCAACATCAACCTTTGGCGTACTAGATGATCAAGCCTGAATTGATTTCATCACAATATGAACAACACACCTTCTCATACAACAATAACTAAACCAACCAGGCTCACTGAGACAAGTGCAACCATAATATCCACATATGGACCAATATACTAACCACCCTTAAATCAGGGATAATCACAATGCAACTACAGACCACTACCATACCTTCCTCCTACAACAATTAGTAATCCACCACATGAAATACAACAAAGTCTCATTTAGACTCCATGACGGGCCTCAGTAAGGAAGTTCACAGCAGACCTAGAGACTGTTGATTGGCCTACTGAATTCTCCAAGGCCATGTAATGAAGATGGACAGACATTTTTCTGAACTAATTACTTAGACTTGACACAACATTGTCCTATAAAAACAAAAACAGATCACAAACAAACGGCCTTGGTTGGTCCCATGGCTAACCACCCCATTCTTGAATACCATGTGACAAGAAACACAATAAGAAAAGCAAATATAGACAGGCTAATAACACAAAGAATATGCTTATACACTATTTCATCACTCTCACCAAAGTAATAAAGAAAGCCAAACAACTATACAACTCCATAGATTCACAGACCACTAGAGGAGATATAAAAAAGACCGGAAAACACTCCTCTCAGATGCTACGGACCCACAAACTTGAAAAACCAAGAATATTGTCCCCTAACTAAACCTAATGAAACACCACTACATCGGCTCTGACACAGCTAACAAGATAAACGAACTTCTTCTCACCATAGGAATCTAAATCTCGCCAGAAAAATCCCACATACCAAGCCCATGCCAGGGGACTACCTATATGGTAATTTCCCCTAATTCCTTCTATCTTGCACCAACGACCCACGGAAGTCACTGAGATTATAAAGTCACTAAAAAATAACTCGGGAATCTGTCTCATGTCCCACCATTACTGTACAAGCGAGCGCCCATGTCCTTTTGCATGCTTTCATTACTTTTTAACAATCACTAGAAACTCGCACCTTCCCGAACTACTCAAGAAGCAGGGTTATACACCAATACATAATGTGGGTAACCCTACAGACTAAAACAACTATAGGCCAATATCTAAATACCTTGCTATCCAAAATCTTTGAGAAACTCGTGCACAGGAGACTGTATTCATTTATAACGGCTCAAAACACACTCAACCCCTGCCAATTTGGATCAGAAAAATAAAAGCACTAATGATGCAATCATAAAAATGCTAGATCTGCTTTACACAGCATTGGAAAATAAGGAATATCCACTAGGAATTTTTATTGACCTAAGAAAAGCTTTTGACACAGTAGACCACGACATCCTACTCCACAAACTTAATCATTACGGTATAAGAGGCCATGCGCTTGCTTATTTCAAATCTTACATTACTAATAGGTATCAGTACGTCACCATTAAAGACACAGCATCAGCAACACGGCCACTTGATACTGGAGTTCTGCAGGGAAGTGTCCTTGGTCCCCTGCTCTTCCTCATATACATCAATGACCTTCCAAACGTATCCCAACACCTGAAACCCATTCTCTTTGCTGATGTCACGACTTATGTCATCTCTCACCCTAATCTTGCCACCCTCAAAACCATTGTGAATGAGGAGCTGATTAAAATATCGACTTGGATGACAGCCAATAAGCTTACGCTTAACACTGACAAAACCTACTATGAAAAGCAATATAGACAGGGCTTAATACACAAAGATATTCTTAAACACTATATAGCACTATAAAGCACATGGAATAGGAGGAGAAATTTTTTCCTGGATAGAGGCATGGTTGACAAATAGGCAGCAGAGAGTTTGCATAAATGGGGAGAAATCAGAGTGGGGAAGCGTCACGAGCGGTGTTCCACAGGGGTCAGTGTTGGGCCCCCTGCTGTTCACAATCTACATAAACGACATAGATGAGGGCATAAAGAGCGACATCGGCAAGTTTGCCGATGACACCAAAATAGGCCGTCGAATTCATTCTGACGAGGACATTCGAGCACTCCAGGAAGATTTGAATAGACTGATGCAGTGGTCGGAGAAGTGGCAGATGCAGTTAATATAGACAAATGCAAAGTTCTAAATGTTGGACAGGACAATAACCATGCCACATAAAAACTAAATAATGTAGATCTTAATATTACGGATTGCGAAAAAGATTTAGGAGTTCTGGTTAGCAGTAAACTGAAACCAAGACAACAGTGCATAAGTGTTCGCAATAAAGCTAATAGAATCCTTGCTTCATATAAAGAAGCATAAATAATAGGAGTCCTCAGGTTGTTCTTCAACTCTATACATCCTTGGTTGGGCCTCATTTAGATTATGCTGCACAGTTTTGGTCACCGTATTACAGAATGGATATAAATTTCTCTGGAAATGTAAAAAGGGAGGATGACAAAGATGATCCCATGTATCAGAAACCTTCCCTATGAGGATAACTAAGGGCCCGAAACTGCACTCTCTAGAAAGACGTAGAATTAGGGGGATATGATTGAGGTTTATAAGTGGAAGACAGGAATAAATAAAGGGGAGTAAATAGTGTGCTGAAAATATCTAGCCCAGACAGGACTCGCAGCAATGGTTTTAAGTTGGAAAAATTCAGATTCAGGAGGGATAAGGAAAGTACTGGTTTGGTAATAGAGTTTGGGTGAGTGGAACAAACTCCCAAGTACCGTTATAGAGGCCAGAAGTTGTGTAGCTTTAAAATAGGTTGGATAAATACAGATAGATGTGGGTGGTGTGAGTTAGACCTGATAGCTTGTGCTAACAGGTCGGTTGCCGTGTTCCCCCCTTAAGTCAATGTGACCTGACCTGACTAGGTTTGGGGGCATTGGCTTAGGCCGGGGAGGAACTTGGACCTGCCTCGCATGGGCCAGTAGGCCTTCTGCAGTGTTCCTTCGTTCTTATGTTCTTATGTTCTTATGTTTGGTAGCAGAGCAGGATATGCACAAATTAACATTAAGATTGACAACACTCTAATTACCAGAAATAATGGGGCCAAATTCCTAGGCTTATACCTTGACAACAACCTGAATTTCAGCACCCATATCCAGCATATAACCAAAAAAGTATCCAAAACGGTTGGGATCCTCTCCAAGATACGATACTACGTGCCGCAAAATGCCCTTCTCACACTATACCACTCACTTATTTATCCATACCTCACCTATGCTATTTGTGCTTGGGGATCAACTGCAGCAACACACCTAAAGCCAATAATAACCCAACAAAAAGCTGCAGTAAGAATAATCACTAAATCCCATCCCTGGCAACACCCCCCCCCACTCTTCATAGACCTAAACTTACTCCCAGTTCAGTACATCCACACTTACTACTGTGCAATCTACATCTACAGGGCCTTAAACTCTAATATCAACCTTGACCTAAAATGCTTTCTTGATAGTTGTGACAGAACCCACAGGCATAACACCAGACACAAACATCTCTACGACATTCCCCGTGTCCGACTAAACCTTTACAAAAATTCAATGTATGTGAAAGGCCCTAAAATCTGGAATACCCTACCTGAGAACTCTACAACTGCAGACACATTCATCACCTTCAAAACTACCATTAGAAAACATCTTATCTCCCTGATACACCCCATCAACTAACTACACGAATACCACCTGGTGGTTCACACTTACACTCACTCACTCATTTGACCATAAACAGAAATATTAATCTCAATCTTAAAATAATGAATCCTGTGATACTCCAATACTGAAACTATGTACTGTGCCAAAACAAAAGCATTCACATTGCTAAACTCACAAACTAGTATTTAGTCACTTAGCCATAATACCAACTTACCTCATAATTTGTAATATTTTACAATTAAGAATAAAACTAAGTCTGCCCGAAATGCCTAGCCATGCTAAGCGTTCTAGTGGTACACTCTGTAATCACAATTTTACTACATATAAACCACACAATAACCAAATTTCTGTAAACTCAGCATTGTAATCCTTATAGAGAATAAACTTTGAATTTGAATTGAATTTGAATTTGAATTTGAAAGAAAATAGTTAATGTTTGTTGACAAACATAATAATATAATATATAATAATAATAAGAACCAAGAAACTAGTTAATGTTTGTTGACAAACATAATAATATATAATATATAATATATAATATATAATATATAATATATAATATATAATATAATATATAATATATAATATAATATAATATATAATAATATATAATATGTAATAATAATAAGAACCAAGAAACTAGTTAATGTTTGTTGACAAACATAAGAGGCGCCTGACTCGAGTGTTCCAGCACAACACGACAATTATTTATCTTTATTACTCTCTTCTTCAACCACATTATGACTTCAACCAAGTTATTTAGTTTTTAATGCAGTGATCTACACGAGTGACTTTTTTTTATGGAATATCCGGCAGAATTGAGCGTGAGCAACAGCAGCAGCAAGTTGATGGGCTGCGCCTCCTAGCATAAGTGAACAATTAAGAAGAATTAGTGTGAGTCTTGGTAGGCCTAGGAGGAGATATGCCAGGTGTGAAGAGAGTGCCAGACAATGAAAGGGACGACCACGAGAGTGAAAATGAAGATGGAGACCAAGATTCTGACAGTGATCATAGTTCACTGGACGAGTCTATATCATCTGATGGCACTGAGTCTGATGATTCCTCAGGTAACACACTTATACTTAACAAAAAAATAACATAAATGTACTATAATGCTATCCTTTTATTAATTTTTATGTTATCCTAGGTAATTTACACATATGCTGCTATGGAATCTCACAGGAGTCAAGAAATGCGAGAACTAAAAGCCATAAATGAAACTGAAAGAAACCCACAGTATTTCTTTTCTTATGCCATATCAAAGTCGAGAACAACATCCATTACTAGGCCCCTACTTAGACGAGATGGGTCCTACACAGATGACAGCAAGGAAATGAGTGAGCTACTCAAGTTCTGATATGACTCAGCTTTTAGTTAGCCGCTAACCAGACTGAGAGTCGAAGACCTAAATGAATTTTTTATGAGAGAGCCACAGAATTTGGTAGACACACACCTATCTGATATTATCCTGATGCAAGATGACTTTGAAAAGGCGATAAATGGTATGCCCAGACTCATGGAACTCTGTGCTCATCAAAAACTGCAAGAAGCCCCTATCACGTGCTTATAACATCCTATGGAGAGGAGCATGGACACGGGGGTCGTCCCACAGCTGCTAAAAACAAGACATAGCCCCACTCCACAAAAGAGGCAGTAAAGCAATAGCAAAGAATTACAGACCGATAGCGCTAACATCACATATCATAAAAATCTTTGAAAGGGTCCCAAGAAGCAAGATCACCACCCATCTACATACCCATCAGTTGCACAACCCAGGGCAACATGGGTTTAGAGCAGGTCGCTCCTGTCTGTACCAACTACTGGATCACTACAACAAGGTCCTGGATGTACTAGAAGACAAACATAACGTGGATGTAATATATACAGACTTTGCAAAAGCCTTTGACAAGTGTGACCATAGTGTAATAGCACACAAAGTGCATGATAAAGGAATAACAGGAAAAGTCAGTAGATGGATCTATAATTTCCTAACAAATAGAACACAGTAAAAAGCTCTGTTCCACAAGGCACAGTATTTCCCCCATCTTGTTCATCATCCTCATATCAGACATAGATAGAGATATAAGCCACAGCGCCATGTCTTCCTTTGCAGATGACACCCGGATTTCATGACACTCCTCCATTGAAGGCACTGCAAGACTCCAGGTGGACATCAACCAAATCTTTAAATGGGCTGCAGAAAACAGTATGTAGTTCAATGATGAGAAATTTCAATTGCTCCAACATGGAAAACGTGAGGAAATTAAAACTTCATCAGAGTATAAGACAAATTCCTACCACCTAATAGAGCAAAAAACTAATGTCAAAGACCTGGGAGTGATAATGTCAGAGGATCTCACCTTCAAAGACCATAACATTGTATCAGTTGCATCTGCTAGAAAAATCACAGGATGGATAATGAGAACCTTCAAAACTAGGGATGCCGAGCCCATGATAAAACTCTTCAGGTCACTTGTTCTATCTAGGCTGGAATATTGCTGCACACTAATAGCACCTTTCAAGGCAGGCAAAATTGCTGACCTAGAATATGTACAGAGAACCTTCACAGCACATACAACAGCAATAAACCACCTTAATTACTGGGAATGTTTGAAGTTTCTAAACCTGTACTCCCTAGAACTCAGGCGAGAGAGATACATGATTATATACACTTGGAAAATCCTAGAGGGATTAGTACCAAACTTGCACACGAAAATCACTCCTTATGAAAGCAAAAGTCTTGGCAGACGATTCAACATCCCCCCAATGAAAAGCAAGGGTGCCACTAGCACGATAAGAGACAACACAGTAAGTGTGAGGGGCCCAAGACTGTTCATCTGCCTCCAAGCTTACATAAGGGGGATTACCAATAGACCCCTGGCTGTCTTCAAGAAGGCACTGGGCAGGCACCTAAAGTCAGTACCTGACCAGCCGGGTTGTGATTCGTATGTCGGGTTGCGTGCAGTCAGCAGTAATAGCCTGGTTGATCAGGGCTTGATCCACCATGAGGCCTGGTCACAGACAGGGCCATGGGGGCATTGACCATAACAATGAAGTTTCTTGGTAAGAGGTTCAGCCATAACAATGAAGTTTCCTGGGAAGGGGTTCAGCTATAACAATGAAGTTTCCTGGGAAGGGGTTCAGTTATAACAATGAAGTTTCCTGGCAAGGGGTTCAGCTATAACAATGAAGTTTCCTGGCAAGGGGTTCAGCTATAACAATGAAGTTTCCTGGGAAGGGGTTCAGCTATAACAATGAAGTTTCCTGGGAAGGGGTTCAGTTATAACAATGAAGTTTCCTGGGAAGGGGTTCAGCTATAACAATGAAGTTTCCTGGGAAGGGGTTCAGCTATAACAATGAAGTTTCCTGGGAAGGGGTTCAGCTATAACAATGAAGTTTCCTGGGAAGGGGTTCAGCTATAACAATGAAGTTTCCTGGGAAGGGGTTCAGCTATAACAATGAAGTTTCCTGGGAAGGGGTTCAGCTATAACAATGAAGTTTCCTGGGAAGGGGTTCAGTTATAACAATGAAGTTTCCTGGCAAGGGGTTCAGCTATAACAATGAAGTTTCCTGGCAAGGGGTTCAGCTATAACAATGAAGTTTCCTGGCAAGGGGTTCAGCTATAACGAAAGTTTCCTGGGAAGGGGTTCAGCTATAACAATGAAGTTTCCTGGGAAGGGGTTCAGCTATAACAGTGAAGTTTCCTGGGAAGGGGTTCAGCTATAACAATGAAGTTTCCTGGCAAGGGGTTCAGCCATAAAATGAAGTTTCCTGGTAAGAAGTTCAGCCATAACAATGAAGTTTCCTGGTAAAAGGTTCAGCTATAACAATGAAGTTTCCTGGCAAAGAGTTCAGCTGAACCCCTTGCCAGGAAACTTCATTGTTGTCCTATATAACACACACTTGCCTGTGCCATGCAGGTCAGTCTCAGATTCAATCTTCCCGATATTCTCCACCTGACTCTTCACACTATATATATATATACTCACGTATTCCTTACCCTTGATAAAGCCCATTGTGTGGCCGAAAAATAAGTAAGTTTATTCAGGTACAGGTACACATAAAATACAGTTACATAAATTATCATAATATAGCTGCATATGTGTAGATTACCTAGAATAACCCAGAAAAGTAAATAAAAGGATCATGTTATAGTGCATTTGTATTCATTCTGCCATTATGTCAGTATTTTATACCATTTATCTCCAAGCTTGTAGTTATGTTACTCTGAGGTCAGTCTTCTCCATGATATTACCACCACACATCATTGCTTACCTCAAAATATCCATATTAATAACACAGAAAAAAAACATGTATCTCTGTTGTGGAAATTATTTATTGACATATCAGCCTTAGTAACACGGATAATAATAATAATAATTATATATTGATGTATCAGCCATAATAACACATTGTTATTATTATTATTCGTGTGTAATATATTTACTGACATATTGGCCATAATAACACTAGCAATAAGAATAATTATTATATAATATATTTATTGATGTATCACCAATAATACTGTAATACTACTAATAATAATTATATAATTAACATAAAATAATTATATATTGACAAACTAAACAGCAACTGTGGTGTTGGATGGATAATTGACCTCTGTAGTTAAATGTGGATATAAATGGTATAAAATACCGACACAGTGGAAATATAAACACATATGCAGTTTAATGTGATCCTTTATTGACAACGTTTTGCCCACACAGTGGGCTTTTTCAAGTCACAAACAGATCTACCTGGGGTGGAAGGTACTTGAGTATTTATAGTCAGGTTCAGAATGTTGAGGTCAGGTGGAGAATGCTGCATCTGATGATCTACCGAATGGGGTTATAGAGTTTAAAATCTTGGGTAGCTTGGAAGGGAGATTGGATAAGTTGTGAGCAGAACTTCTGCAGTGTTCTATGCTCTTATGTGGGATATCGATGAAAAAGTTTCTTGGCAAGTGGTTCAGCTATGTTATAGAAGCCATTGTTCTGGTTGAAATTGTTGGTTATAGAGATAAGCGATGATTCCAGGATTCTTCGGTATTGAGTGTTGTCTTCTCTGGCAATAAGTCTTGAGTTTCTGTAGTTAATTAAATGGTTGTGTGAATTGCAGTGTTGTACACAAGCATTCCTTGTGTCGTCAGTCCTTCTCAATCACATTCGCAACATCAACATCAGGAACAAGAAACTTTCCAGCCTTGACGTAACTTCCCTATTCACCAAAGTACCTACTACACAAGCCATCGATCTCCTGCGCAGGAAAATTGACGATTCACTTGATCTTCCTATTCCAGCCAGCGATTTCATCGACCTCGTTGAACTATGTGTCGGCTTTACGCGTTTCTCTTTCGAAAATCACCTCTTTCAGCAGACTTTTGGATTACCCATGGGCTCGCCACTCAGTGCCGTCCTGGCGAACTTACACATGGAACATCTGGAAGCCGAGCGTTTCTCCACCATTATTCCTTCGACTGTCACCTGGCTATGTTATGTTGATGACATTCTCCTCATAACTCCCAGACACTTCAACGTTCAAGCTCTCCAAGACAAGCTCAACCAGGTCGAGCCCTCTATCCAGTTCACACTTGAAGAAGAAGTCGACAACACTCTTCCTTTCCTTGATGTTCTTCTCTGCAAAGTTGACCAAGAACTTCGTTTTAAAGTCTATGGAAAACCCCCCCCAACCAAAACGATCTTCTCCACTTCTACTCTCACCACGACACCAAAACTAAACATGGTGTAATTATAGGCTTCTTCCTGCGAGCACTCAGAATCTGCAGCAATGAGTTCCTTGGGGAAGAATGCACTATAATTGAACAAGTATTTTCTAAACTCCACTGTCTTTATCACTTCATCAGAGACTGCAGACGGCGGGCTTTAAACATCTTCAACACACCCAGAGAAGACACTGCCGAGAAGAGATACATAGTCCTCCCCACCAACTCCATTGCCAAACATGTTTCCAACATCTTTTCCAATACCTCATTCCAAGTATCTACCTCCACAACCACGACCATCAAGGACATCACCAGTAATAGACAGGACAAGCTTCCATCCTCTGCAGGGGTATACATAATCCTTTGTAATGACTGCAGCAAATTATACGTGGGCAAAACATCAAGAGACCTCCAAACACGTATTTCAGTACACCAATACACAAGCAAGACTGACGACACAAGGAATGCCTGTGTACAACACCGCAATTCACACAACCATTTAATTAACTACAGAAACTCAAGACTTATCACCAGAGAAGACAGCACTCAATACCGAAGAATCCTGGAATCATCGCTTATCTCTATAACCAACAATTTCAACCAGAACAATGGCTTCTATAACATAGCTGAACCACTTGCCAAGAAACTTCTTCATCGATATCCCACATAAGAACATAGAACACTGCAGAAGTTCTGCTCACAACTTATCCAATCTCCCTTCCAAGCTACCCAATATTTTAAACTCTATAACCCCACTCGGTAGATCATCAGATGCAGCATTCTCCACCTGACCTCAACATTCTGAACCTGACTATAAATACTCGAGTACCTTCCACCCCAGGTAGATCTGTTTGTGACTTGAAAAAGCCCACTGTGTGGGCGAAATGTTGTCAATAAAGGATCACATTAAACTGCATATGTGTTTATATTTCCATGTAGTTAAATGTGCACGATTTGTATGACCTAGTAATACGGGTGATAGATAATATGTTGCTCAGTCGTGGTGCTCAAGAATCATTGACTCTAGGACAGGTGTGGCATTACTGACAGTATATCTAGATAGACACAACATGCGTTATTGGCTGTAGTTATCAATAAATACTTTGAAGAAACTGACACGAGTTGACAACTTTCAGTGCTTATGGTACAACTTATGTACATAATAAAACGAGTAAGTATTTCTTGTGAAAAGAAAATTGTTTTGGAAATATAGTATTAAAAAAAATTAGTTAGATTAGGTACTGTTTACATAATGTTAGATTAGATTAGGTAACGCTTGGCCAGGCGTGAGACACCTCAATGTGCTGCATGACCTAAATAAATGCATTCATTTTCCTTATACAGTGGAACCTCAAAAATCGAACTGCTCCCAACTCAACCAATTATGTAAGTGTATTTTTGTAAGTGCTTTTATAAGTGTATTTTTGAGGGTCTGAAATGAACTAATCTAATTTACATTATTCCTGATAGGAATAAATTCATTCGGTAACGGCACTCGGACAGCCTTCTGGACTGAAGAAAGTTCGATATTTGAAGTTCCACTGTATCTCAAAATAACAGTTTCCACAAGAAATTATTATTAATTTCAGGATGTACACATGTTGTATGTGTTGATTTGAAAAGGGTAGATAATGATTTGAGTTCCACCAAGTACGTAGTTGTTGGTAACTATTAATACATTATTTTATCAACAAAATCATCCAAAATTGATATGGTTAGGCAGTTGAGATAGATTTCAATTGTGGAAAAATAAAAAACACATCTAATGTAACTCAGCCTTATTCCCAGGTCCCACTTTGGCATTACATCATGAGCAAAAATTGTCAGAAATTGATATGGTTGCGAAGGATTTTTTTTTATACTTTGCACACTCACTGCACGAACCCATTCTCTCATATCTAGGCCAAAAATTACCACCTGCAGCTTATCTGATTCAGCAGAGCTCGTAACAGAACTGCATGAGGGACCCTGACCTCAGTGACATAGTTCTACTTGATGGCCATTTAAAGGACTAAATGTGGATACTGAGAGCAGTATTAACATGAGGGGTCTGGACAGTAAAAAGGTTGTATATAGACCTAGTAAATAATTTAAATCAGTACAGCTAGAGTAATTAATTACAATCATAAGTTCAGTGAGACATGCTGCAAATGAAGAATTGGTCAATTACACATAAATTACAGTATTTTCAATTTGTCGGTTCAGTGACCTACATTTTATGGAGTGGTGAAATCAAAGCATTAGAATTTACAGACAGTTAATGTTATTTTTTTATTATTTTTATTATCACACTGGCCAATTCCCACCAAGGCAGGGTGGCCCGTAAAAGAAAAACTTTCACCATCATTCACTCCATCACTGTCTTGCCAGAAGGGTGCTTTACACTACAGTTTTTAAACTGCAACATTAATACCCCTCCTTCAGAGTGCAGGCACTGTACTTCCCATCTCCAGGATTCAAGTCCGGCCTGCCGGTTTCCCTGAACCCCTTCATAAATGTTACTTTGCTCACACTCCAACAGCACGTCAAGTATTAAAAACCAATTGTCTCCATTCACTCCTATCAAACACGCTCACGCATGCCTGCTGGAAGTCCAAGCCCCTCGCTCACAAAACCTCCTTTACCCCCTCCCTCCAACCTTTCCTAGGCCGACCCCTACCCCGCCTTCCTTCCACTACAGACTGATACACTCTTGAAGTCACTCTGTTTCACTCCATTCTCTCTACATGTCTGAACCACCTCAACAACCCTTCCTCAGCCCTCTGGACAGCAGTTTTGGTAATCCCGCACCTCTTCCTAACTTCCAAACTACGAATTCTCTGCATTATATTCACACCACACATTGCCCTCAGACATGACATCTCCACTGCCTCCAGCCTTCTCCTCGCTGCAACATTCATCACCCATGCTTCACACCCATATAAGAGCGTTGGTAAAACTATACTCTCTTACATTCCCTTCTTTGCCTCCAAGGACAAAGTTCTTTGTCTCCACAGACTCCTAAGTGCACCGCTCGCCCTTTTCCCCTCATCAATTCTATGATTCACCTCATCTTTCATAGACCCATCCGCTGACATGTCCACTCCCAAATATCTGAACACATTCACCTCCTCCATACTCTCTCCCTCCAATCTGATATCCAATCTTTCATCACCTAATCTTTTTGTTATCCTCATAACCTTACTTTTTCCTGTATTCACTTTTAATTTTCTTCTTTTGCACACCCTACCAAATTCATCCACCAATCTCTGCAACTTCTCTTCAGAATCTCCCAAGAGCACAGTGTCATCAGCAAAGAGCAACTGTGACAACTCCCACTTTATGTGTGATTCTTTATCTTTTAACTCCACGCCTCTTGCCAAGACCCTCGCATTTACTTCTCTTACAACCCCATCTATAAATATATTAAACAACCACGGTGACGTCACACATCCTTGTCTAAGGCTTACTTTTACTGGGAAATAATTTCCCTCTTTCCTACATACTCTAACTTGAGCCTCACTATCCTCGTAAAAACTCTTCACTGCTTTCAGTAACCTACCTCCTACACCATACACCTGCAACATCTGCCACATTGCCCCCCTATCCACCCTGTCATACGCCTTTTCCAAATCCATAAATGCCACAAAGACCTCTTTAGCCTTATCTAAATACTGTTCACTTATATGTTTCACTGTAAACACCTGGTCCACACAACCCCTACCTTTCCTAAAGCCACTTTGTTCATCTGCTATCCTATTCTCCGTCTTACTCTTAATTCTTTCAATAATAACTCTACCATACACTTTACCAGGTATACTCAACAGACTTATCCCCCTATAATTTTTGCACTCTCTTTTGTCCCCTTTGCCTTTATACAAAGGAACTATGCATGCTCTCTGCCAATCCCTAGGTACCTTACCCTCTTCCATGCATTTATTAAATAATTGCACCAACCACTCCAAAACTATATCCCCACCTGCTTTTAACATTTCTATCTTTATCCCATCAATCCCGGCTGCCTTACCCCCTTTCATTTTACCTACTGCCTCACGAGCTTCCCCACACTCACAACTGGCTCTTCCTCACTCCTACAAGATGTTATTCCTCCTTGCCCTATACACGAAATCACAGCTTCCCTATCTTCATCAACATTTAACAATTCCTCAAAATATTCCCTCCATCTTCCCAATACCTCTAACTCTCCATTTAATAACTCTCCTCTCCTATTTTTAACTGACAAATCCATTTGTTCTCTAGGCTTCCTTAACTTGTTAATCTCACTCCAAAACTTTTTCTTATTTTCAACAAAATTTGTTGATAACATCTCACCCACTCTCTCATTTGCTCTCTTTTTACATTGCTTCACCACTCTCTTAACCTCTCTCTTTTTCTCCATATACTCTTCCCTACTTGCATCACTTCTACTTTGTAAAAACTTCTCATATGCTAACTTTTTCTCCCTTACTACTCTCTTTACATCATCATTCCACCAATCGTTCCTCTTCCCTCCCGCGCCCACTTTCCTGTAACCACAAACTTCTGCTGAACACTCTAACACTTCATTTTTAAACCTACCCCATACCTCTTCGACCCCATTGCCTATGCTCTCATTAACCCATCTATCCTCCAATAACTGTTTATATCTTACCCTAACTGCCTCCTCTTTTAGTTTATAAACCTTCACCTCTCTCTTCCCTGATGCTTCTATTCTCCTTGTATCTCATCTACCTTTTATTCTCAGTGTAGCTACAACTAGAAAGTGATCTGATATATCTGTGGCCCCTCTATAAACATGTACATCCTAAAGTCTACTCAACAGTCTTTTATCTACCAATACATAATCCAACAAACTACTGTCATTTCGCCCTACATCATATCTTGTATACTTATTTATCCTCTTTTTCTTAAAATATGTATTACCTATAACTAAACCCCTTTGTATGCAAAGTTCAATCAAAGGGCTCCCATTATCATTTACACCTGGCACCCCAAACTTACCTACCACACCCTCTCTAAAAGTTTCTCCTACTTTAGCATTCAGTTAATGTATTTACTGGTAACATTTGTGAGATTTAGTGCTTTCGCTGTCCAGACCTTCAAAATTAATATTGCTCTATGTCCAATTTTTTTTCCCCTTCTGAAATGGTAGAGAATGTTTTTCTGAAGTTAATGATTTATTGGAAAGCTTACAGAATTACACAAGTCAAAGTTAGTGGTCTTGACACAGTTAATGCATCGGCGATTTCGCCCATATTGAGTCTTATTTAAAACCATTTCTATTGTTCCAAACGACCAAATTCCTGACAATTTCACCAGTACATATACCATCCATTATATTGATTAAATGCAAGAAACTGCCCATTCAGCTATTTCATTTGCCCTATAAAGTGCACAGAAGTCAGTAATTTGGCCATGATAAACAATATAGACATTCCTGGCACTAAAACATTTCCTCTGTTCATTAGTCACATCCCAGGCCTCTCCTATATTGCACTTGCCTTCCATTTTGAAATCTCATTCTCAGAAATAGAAGATTTACATTACTCTATTTCCCGAATAATAAATTATAACCAGGAAAGATTGGTCATGATTTACAGCATCCCAGTAATTGAATCAGATGTATTAATAACCCATAAAGCAGACTGAGAGTTGTAGGAGGGCCTTACCCATCCTCTGGAATATCAACAAAAATAAAATATTTCTGCTATTTTGAGTTCAATTTCAAGCTACTTCTGATCCTGAAACCAATCAGAATCATCCCTGTTTCAGTAAAATGTTTTCCATTCTATCAGATGAGACGAAGAAAGTGTCAGTAAAACATAAAAACCATCTGAGAAAACATTTCACATACAGTCAGTTTTGTTTTTCCCATCATGCACCACATGGGGGCAGGATTTTGTTTGTACTGTGCACACTCACCACACAGACTCATTCTCTCATATCTTAGGAAGAAATTTACCACTCACAGCTTATCCGAGTAAGCTGAGCTCATGACGTAAAACTGTGTCAGGGTCCCTGGTCTCAATGACATGTTCTATGTGATGGACAGTGAAAGGGTTCATAAAGGAGGTTCAGACATGGACAGTGAACAGGAAATAAAACTTTTACCATTTTGTATTTTTTTTTTTAATGCTCTGAGTGTGTTTGTTGAATTTTAGTTTGTTGTCTAGGTGTATTCTCAAGAATTTACCTTTGTACTGCCTGTCAGGAGGTGTATTTTTTAACACTGTTTAAATTATTTTTTTTTTTTTTTGCCTTGTTCCCAGACATTATATAGAAGTTCTTGTTATAATTGAGTGTGTGTTAATTGCTATCCAAGTAGATATTTTAATAAGGTTGGCATTTACTGTGTTCTTCAGTGCAGCTGGATCAGCATCTGAAATGACAAAAGTTGTTATTCACAAACAGAATTGGTTTAAGTTCCTGTGAAGCATTAGCAAGGTCATTAATAACGCAGATAAGGAATAGCAGAAGAACACTTACCTTGTGGAACCCCTATGTTGGTCGATTAGGTTACCAAAGAACAGTCATTAATGGTCACATGTTTGTGTCTGTTACTCAGGTAAAATGAGAGAGCATATCCTTTTATCCCATAATGTTCTAATATGAATAATAGAATGTTGTGACCTACTGTATCAAAGGTTTTTTTTTTTATTTTGTCAATAAAGAGGCCCATTGGATATTCATAAAATGGAATGTGTAATAGGAAGAAGGGATGTCCATTTTAGCAAAAATCCATTGTATTGAAAGTTTTTGTTACATGGATGTATGCCACTTAATCAAAAGCAAATGTAGTCTGCTTAACACTCTCACTGTCTCTTGTGTTGATCACCATTATTGGCACCAGTGTCACTTGTGTAGATCTACAATTTAAGCACATTGCTCTCAAATATACTGTGAGTGGTAAATTTTGACCTAGACATGAGAGAATGGGTCTGTGTGGTGGGTGTGCACAATATTAAAAAAAATCCTGCAATTGGTTTGGTTTAAAATAGCACATCTAGTTTTTATGCTTTTTGGGTGTTTCTTGGTATCACTCGATAGAATAGAAGACATGGCAATGAAATACAGTATAGATGATTTTGGTCAGTTTTAGACTGGAAATTGGTTTTAAAGTGATAGAAAAACTAATAAATTTTTTGTGATTTTTACGAAGAGTAGGGCTCCCCCTGGTCTGTTTTATGGGTTTTTACCAGTTCTACTTCAATTATTGGGGTTGGCTTTGACCAAGACCAGTTATTCTTGATTTTATTTTATTTTCCGAGATATGGGGGTAAAATTTTGATTTATTTTATGTATGATGGATTGAAAATGAAGGGCAAATGTTTTACAGGAGAGGCCTGGGGATGTCATTAGTGAACAGAGGTAAGGTTATTTTAGTGGCTAAAATGCCTACAGTGTTTATTTTGGACTCTGTTTTAAATTGGAATTTGTTGAATTTTGTGTAAATTGGCCAAATTATTGACTTCTATGTTCTTCATGGGGAGTGCTGATTGTTTAATAAACTCCATGAATAGAACAGAAAGTATACTTGCAAAATAGCCAGGAAATGGGCCAAATTGAGCATTGGTAATGGCTTAAAATAGGACTCAAAGTGGGCAAAATTGCCAGTGCATAAATTGTGCCCAGGCAGCCAACTTTGCACCTGCGTCATTGTGTTTTCTGTGAAATTTCGCAATTTTGATATCATTATCTTCAGAAAAAGAATCTACAATTTCAGAAAACAAAATTATTATTATTATTATTATTATTATTATTATTATTATTATTATTATTATTATTATTATTATTATTATTACAGTGGACCCCCAAGTTTTGTGATTAATCCATTCCAGAGAGCCTGCCGAAAGTCGAAATTCACGAAACTCGAAACCATTTTCCCCATAAGAAATAATGGAAATAAAATTAATCCGTTCCAGACACCCAAAAATATTAAAATAATTTTTTTTTTTTCAAATTAAATAAAGATTTATATACTGAAATCAATGAGAAATCAAGTACATGCATATAAAAAATAATAATAACATTACACTTACCTTTACTGAAGACTTCTGGGTGGATGGAAGACTGGAGGAGGGGATAGGAGGAAGGTGTACACTATTGTTTGGAAGGAGAATCTCCTTCCATTAGGACTTTACGTAGCAAGTCCTTATCTGGGGTTACTTCCCTTCTTCTTTTAATGCCACTGGGAACAACTTGAGAGTCACTGGACCCCTGTCGCACAAAATACCTGTCCAGAGAGGTCTTTTTCTGGTGTTTCTTTAAGATTTCCCTGAAGTGGGACACAACACTGTCATTGTACATGTTGCAGATATGGCTTGTTTCAGCTTGGTCAGGGTGATACTTTTCAACAAAACTTTGCAACTCATTCCACATTCCACACATGTCCTTAATCACTGAAAAAGAAACCTCCTTCACTCTCTTTTCCTCCTCCTCTGAAGCAAGTTCCTCGGCTGTGGCCTGATGCTGTTCCAGTTGAAGCTCTTGCAGTTCGTCAGTGGTTAGCTCTTCCCTGTGGTCCTCCACCAACTCTTCCACATCCCTGTCACTCACCTCCACCCTATGGACTTGCCCAATGCCACAACACCTTCCACAACAGGCAGAGGGTCGGCAGGGACAGGGTCTGCCTCAAACCCTTCAAAATCCCTTTGGATCGTGTTCCTCACTTTATTTACCAAAGGGCTTGCACTAACTTTCCTTGGGTCCATGATTTATTTAGCAGTTGCAAGCACAAAAAACAATGAATTATTATGAAATGTATTGTATGAACCCACGGGGTGATGGTCACATGTTGGTAAACAATGGCACAGAGAGCGTGCATGGCGTGGGGGACTGGCTTGGTGTGCGCGGTGACAGGCGGATGGGTACCGGACGGTCACCAAAACACGAGTCTAATCACGAAACTCGAGGCCAAATTTTGCTAAAAAAAACTTGGAGGTCGAATTTCACGAAAGTCGAGGCTGCCGAAACTCGAGGGTCCACTGTATTATTATTATTATTATTATTATTATTATTATTATTATTATTATTATTAATTATTTTTTGGAAGAGTCATGACTGTCATATAATTTTAGGTGGCTTCAACAGTGAAAGGGTTAAATTTGTGGTTCTTGACAAGTCTCCACTAAATAAATTTGAGGTCTCTATACATATGTATAGAGTGATCATACACAAAGTATGAATGCATTTGGGAAAAACTAACTTTTATAACTTATTTAGAAACTGGACTGATAAAAATATATCAGTGTGATGGGTCACCATCAGAGCAAAAAAGTGGAAATAGGTGGAGTGATTTAGAAATTGTCTCCTGTGATGCTTGTAGACTGTTTCTGCATCTTCTAATGATCTACTAAACTTAATTTCTTCAGACTTGACTTAATTTCTTCAGATCTGACTTAATTTATGCAGGTTTGACTCAATCTCTTGTTTTTCAGTGTAGATATTACCTGGAGTTTACCTGGAGATATCTGTAATGGTACAGTACCAGTTTTCACATGGTTACTATATTGTGTTAAGGTAGTGTTTGTTATACTTGCAGAATTGGACGAGGAGGAATGTGATAGACGGCGAGGGGAATATCTCACAGATCTCTCAGACTTGGAACGGCAATTTTCTTTGCTCAGAGAACAGTAAGTAAATTCTATTTAGCTAATAATCTAGTTGTAATCTTATTTCCCAGCTGTACCTGAAGGATATCTGAAGCATGGTTCTGGGGATCAATGCCTCTGTGGCCTGACCCCAAACCAGGTCTCCTGGTAGATCAAGGCCTGATCTACCAGCCTGTTACTGCTGTCTGCATCTAGCTCAATTTATACAACAGTCTGGCTAGTCAGGAACTGATTGGAGGAACTTGTTAGGTTTCCTCTTGAAGATAACCAGAGGTTTGCTGGTAACTCATCTTATCTGTGGAGGCTCCCTCCACAGATAAGATGTGTCAGGAATCTCTGACACAGTGTACTTGTCAAGTGGCTAAATATTGAAGGTATTTTACACTGCCAGATCTCTTGTCATTCAGGGTGGTTGCAGTGTGCAGGCTTGGGACTGGTCCATACAGGATTTTCCAGGTGTTTACCTGGAGAGAGTTCCGGGGGTCAACGCCTCTGCGGCCCGGTCTGTGACCAGGCCTCCTGGTGGATCGGAGCCTGATCAACCAGGCTGTTGCTGCTGGCTGCACGCAAACCAACGTACGAGCCACAGCCCGGCTGGTCAGGAACCGACTTTAGGTGCTTGTCCAGTGCCAGCTTGAAGACTGCCAGGGGTCTGTTGGTAATCCTCCTTATGTATGCTGGGAGGCAGTTGAACAGTCTCAGGCCCCTTACACTTATTGTATGGTCTCTTAACGTGCTAGTGACACCCCTGCTTTTCATTGGGGGGATGTTGCATCATCTGCCAAGTCTTTTGCTTTCGTAGTGAGTGATTTTCGTGTGCAAGTTCGGTACTAGTCCCTCTAGGATTTTCCAGGTGTATATAATCATGTATCTCTCCCGCCTGCATTCCAGGGAATACAGGTTCAGGAACCTCAAGCGCTCCCAGTAATTGAGGTGTTTTATCTCCGTTATGCGTGCCGTGAAGGTTCTCTGTACATTTTCTAGGTCAGCAATTTCACCTGCCTTGAAAGGTGCTGTTAGTGTGCAGCAATATTCCAGCCTAGATAGAACAAGTGACCTGAAGAGTGTCATCATGGGCTTGGCCTCCCTAGTTTTGAAGGTTCTCATTATCCATCCTGTCATTTTTCTAGCAGATGCGATTGATACAATGTTATGGTCCTTGAAGGTGAGATCCTCCGACATGATCACTCCCAGGTCTTTGACATTGGTGTTTCACTCTATTTTGTGGCCAGAATTTGTTTTGTACTCTGATGAAGATTTAATTTCCTCATGTTTACAATATCTGAATAATTGAAATTTCTCATCGTTGAACTTCATATTGTTTTCTGCAGCCCACTGAAAGATTTGGTTGATGTCCGCATGGAGCCTTGCAGTGTCTGCAGTGGAGGACACTGTCATGCAGATTTGGATGTCATCTGCAAAGGAAGACACAGTGCTGTGGCTGACATCCTTGTCTATGTCGGATATGAGGATGAGGAACAAGTTGGGAGCGAGTACTGTGCCTTGTGGAACGGAGCTTTTCACCGTAGCTGCCTCGGACTTTACTCTGTTGACGACTACTCTCTGTGTTCTGTTAGTGAGGAAATTATAGATCCATCGACCGACTTTTCCTGTTATTCCTTTAGCACGCATTTTGTGCGCTATTACGCCATGGTCACACTTGCCAAAGGCTTTTGCAAAGTCTGTATATATTACATCTGCATTCTTTTTGTCTTCTAGTGCATCTAGGACCTTGTCGTAGTGATCCAATAGTTGAGACAGACAGGAGCGACCTGTTCTAAACCCATGTTGCCCTGGGTTGTGTAGCTGATGGGTTTCTAGATGGGTGGTGATCTTGCTTCTTAGGACCCTTTCAAAGATTTTTATGATATGGGATGTTAGTGCTATCGGTCTGTAGTTCTTACTGCCCCCTTTGTGGTGTGGGGCTATGTCTGTTGTTTTAGTAACTGTGGGACGACCCCTGTGTCCATGCTCCCTCTACATAGGATGGAAAAGGCTCGTGATAGGGGCTTCTTTCAGTTCTTGATGAACACGGAGTTCCATGAGTCTGGCCCTGGGGCAGAGTGCATGGGCATGTCATTTATCGCCTGTTTGAAGTCATTTGGCGTCAGGATAACATCGGATAGGCTTGTGTTAACCAAACTCTGTGGCTCTCTCATAAAAAATTCATTTTGATCTTCGACTTTCAGTCTGGTTAGCGGCTTGCTGAAAACTGAGTCATATTGGGACTTGAGTAGCTCACTCATTTCCTTGCTGTCATCTGTGTAGGACCCATCTTGTTTAAGTAGGGGCCCAATACTGGACGTTGTTCTCGACTTTGATTTGGCATAAGAGAAGAAATACTTTGGGTTTCTTTCGATTTCATTTATGGCTTTTAGTTCTTCCCGCAATTCCTGACTCCTATAAGATTCCTTTAGCTTAAGTTCGATGCTTGCTATTTCTCTGACCAGTGTCTCCCTACGCATTTCAGATATATTGACCTCTTTTAGCCGCTCTGTTATTCTTTTCCATCGCCTGTAAAGGGAGCGCCTGTCTCTTTCTATTTTACATCTACTCCTCCTTTTTCTTAGAGGAATAAACCTTGTGCATACATCGAGTGCCACCAAGTTAATCTGTTCTAGGCATAAGTTGGGGTCTGTGTTGCTTAGTATATCTTCCCAGCTTATATCGGTTAGGACTTGGTTTACTTGGTCCCACTTTATGTTTTTGTTATTGAAGTTGAATTTGGTGAATGCTCCCTCGTGACTAATCTCATTATGTTGGTCTGGGGCTCTACGCATACATGTCTGAACCTCAATTATGTTTGTGACCTGAGTACAGTGGACCCTTGTATACCGTTGGCATCACATAACGTTAAATCCGCATACCGATACATTTTATCACTAAAATTTTGCCTCGCATACCGCAAAAAAACTCGCTCAACGCTATTTGTCCGAGACGCTTCTAATGTGTGGCCTGAGCCAGCTTCACATGTTCCGCCGGTGGCATTGTTTACAAGCCACCCTCCGCGGTAACATCCAAGCATACAGTCGAACATTTTGTATTATTACAGCGTTTTTGGTGATTTCATCTGCAAAATAAGTGACCATGGGCCCCAAGAAAGCCTCTAGTGCTAACCCAGTGGTAAAAAGGGTGAGAAATACTATCATACCACAGTCAGCTGTTGCTTGACCAGTCGGCTGTTGCTGGATCAGTCATCTGCTTCTGCACCACGATCAGCTGTTGTTGGACCAGTCAGCTGTTGCTGGATCAGTCAACTGTTGCTGGACCAGTCAGCTGTTGCTGGATCAGTCAGCTGTTGCTGGATCAGTCAGCTGTTGCTGGATCAGTCAGCTGTTGCTGGATCAGTCAGCTGTTGCTGGATCAGTCAGCTGTTGCTGGACCAGTCAGCTTTTGCTGGACCAGTCAGCTGTTGCTGGATCAGTCAGCTGTTGCTGGATCAGTCAGCTGTTGCTGGATCAGTCAGCTGTTGCTGGACCAGTCAGCTGTTGCTGGACCAGTCAGCTGTTGCTGACCAGTCAGCTGTTGCTGGATCAGTCAGCTGTTGCTGGATCAGTCAGCTGTTGCTGGACCAGTCAACTGTTGCTGGATCAGTCAGCTGCTGCTGCACCACGGTCAGCTGCTGTTGCACCATCAGCTGTTTCTGAACATGACTCGTCCTGAACCTGTCCCGAACCTGTCTGTCCAGCCTGAGCGCCTGCCTTGCCGTCATTGTTTACAAGCTAGGGTGGCCGGTTGCATGCATACATTCGATACATTTTGTATTATTCCATTATTTATAGTGCTTGTAACTGCTAAGTAAGCCACCATGGGCCCAAAGAAAGCTTCTAGTGCCAACCCTGTGGTAAAAAGGGTGATAAATACTATCGTACCACAGTCAGCTGCTGCTGCACCACGGTCAGCTGATAAATTGGACCAGTCAGCTGTTGCTGCACCACATCTGCTGCTGCACCACAGCTGCACCATGGTCAGCTGTTGCTGCACCATGGTCAGCTGTTGCTGCACCACAGCTGCACCATGGTCAGCTGTTGCTGCACCACAGCTGCTGCTGCACCACAGCTGCTGCTGCACCATGGTCAGCTGCACCACAGCTGTTGTTGTTGCTGCACCACCGTCAGCTGTATTACTCGAAGATGTGGAGAGAGTGTTGTTGGTGTGGCTTAACGTGAGACAATTACCGAGAAACGATTAATCCCGGAGGGTTAGCCACCCAGGATAACCCAAGAAAGCCAGTACATCATCAAGGACTCTAACCTATTTCCATTGGGGTTCTTAATCTTGTCTCCCAGGATGCAACCCACACCAGTCGACTAACACCCAGGTGAACAGGGAAAAACGCCTGGAACACAGTGTGATAAGGCCTGTTCTTGAAGAAAATGCCAAACAGGACCTACAGTACTCAGGAGGAAAAGGCACTCCCAGGACACAGTGTCTCATCAGTCATTGCTGCATCTTCAATAAAGGTAAGTGTCATTTATTCTCATTTAGTAGAGTAGTACATGCACAATATATACTGTGCATGTACTACTCTACTATTGTGCATGTATCCTTCTCTTTGTGTGTAGGAAAATGTATATTTCATGTGGCAAAAAATTTTTTTCATACTTTTGGGTGTCTTGCATGGATTAATTTGATTTCCATTATTTCTTATGGGTAAAATTCATTCTCATAACAATGAGCTCTCATGAACGGATTAATATCGTTATGCGGGGGTCCACTGTATATTGTGTTTGATATGGTGACATTTCTTATCAGATCATCATTGTTAGTGAAGATGAGGTCTAGTGTATTCTCCAGTCTAGTAGGCTCTATTATTTGCTGGTTTAAATTGAATTTTGTGCAGAGATTTAAAAGCTCGTGTGAGTGTGAGTTTTCATCAGAGCTGCCTCCTGGTGTTATTACTGCAACAATATTATTTGCTATATTCCTCCATTTTAGGTGCCTTAAGTTGAAATCCCCCAGGAGCAAGATGTTGGGTGCAGGAGCTGGAAGATTTTCCAGACAGTGGTCAATTTTTACCAGCTGTTCCTGGAATTGCTGGGATGTTGCATCCGGAGGCTTGTAGACTACCACAATGACTAGGTTTTGGTTCTCGACCTTTACTGCTAAAACTTCCACTACATCATTTGAGGCATTAAGTAGTTCTGTGCATACAAGTGACTCTGCAATGTACAGGCCAACCCCCCCTTTTGCCTGTTCACTCTGTCACATCTGTATAGGTTGTAACCTGG
Organism: Cherax quadricarinatus; assembly: GCF_026875155.1. Classification (NCBI taxonomy): domain Eukaryota; kingdom Metazoa; phylum Arthropoda; class Malacostraca; order Decapoda; family Parastacidae; genus Cherax; species Cherax quadricarinatus. Next base: position 5,763,879 of record NC_069433.1, on the reverse strand, counting down.
GATCCATATTTCGTTGTCCAAGTGATCCTTTATGTGGGTCTCAGTAAAAGCCGCGAACATTGCCTTTGCCTCTGCAAGCAGTCCACGGATGAAAGGTATTTTGTTGTTTGTTGCTGGCTTTAGACCCTGTATATTTGCAAAGAAGAATGTCATCGGACTGGTGGTATTGTTGGTACTGGGGGGGGGATTTTTTTTCCGGCATTAGTATCTGTATCTTGGTTTGGAGTGGAGGCCATCGACTGTGGTTCCACTCCAGGAATGACTGGATTTGGTGTACGATTTCTGCCATTTCCTGCCAGTTTTTTTTTCCTTCCTGGCACTAAAAAACCTCTCCCTCTTGAGTGGCTGTGGCTACCCAGGTTTTCCCATGGCCTGGATGTTTTGTATCTTTTTGTCCCCTTTAGATGGTGTGCCTGGCAATTTAAGTTATAGCACAGTCTTTCCTGTACTGAAGAGGTACACATTTCAGGGTTAAAAAGCTTACAGGAAGGGAGTTTGCATTTTCCTGTTGTCATATGGGCACGGCATTTTCTAGGGTGGTCATAGTTGCATGTCCCATCTGTTTTTCCAGATTTCCCATGTCTGCAGATACCAAGTGCATAGTATGTGCACAGGCTTGGTTTCCGTTTGCCTTGGGTTTCTGTGACTGTATTCCCTGTTGGTGCATGTTTCCCTGTCTTATTCCTATCCTCCCTAGCACCAACAATGGAGCTCCCACCAGTTGTTTTTGGTAATATATCCTCACTATTGCTAGTGGAGTCCTCTTGTTTGCTATTTCCTGTGGTATTTCTAGTTTGCAATATTGGTTTTTATCTTATCTTTGACTACACTTGATTCCCCACTACTGCTCCTGTCTCCCATGAGGTCATTTATATGCATTCCTTCCTGCATATAATTCCCGACTACCTGGACAAAATCTCCAGCTTCACCATTACTGTCTCCCAGGACAGCACCTCCAGCTTCACCATTACTGTCTCCCAGGACAGCACCTCTGGTTTCACCATTGCTGTCTCCCAGGACAGCACCTCCAGCTTCACCATTACTGTCTCCCAGGACAGCACTATCAGCCCCACATTTACTGACTACCAGGACATCACCTCCAGCCTTACAGTTTCTGACTACATGGCCAGTATCAAGGGCAGTACCATTCAGCCCAGACTTTTTATGTTCCCATCTGTTGTAGAAAGCTTCCAGGTTGTCTATGAAAGCAGCTTTGATGTTATCCTCTTTTAATACCCTTGTGATTTTAGTCTACAGATTTATCTCATTTGGGCATACCTAAAAACACTTCCCTGTTTTAATACTGCTTGATCTGATCAGTGGGTCACTTATTTAAAACATACTGGTCGGTGATTTGGGCTAACACATGAAGGATCTACTTGAAATTATCTACCCGAGTAATATGTGATTTGATTGATACAAAAGTATAACTTGCGTGTTGAAGAACCGGTGAGTGCTGGCAGCTCCTACAGTGACGAACGGTCGAGCCTTAACCCTTGTTTATCAATTTATCAATTTATGACATTCCTTTTTTTGCTTGTGTTCCAAGGAATGCAGTTTAAAATGCTTCAAGCATTCCCAGTAGTTTAGATGTTTGATTGAATGTATAAGGGCAGTGGAAGTTCTGTGTATGTTTTCCAGCTCAGCAATTTCTCCTGCCTTGAAGTGGGCCATTATTTTACATTAGTTGTCTAGCCTGCTTTAAAAGTTCAAGTTATCCATCATATCATTTTCCTTGCTGCAGCAATGGCAATGTTGTGATCCTTGAATGTGAGGTCTTCTGAAATTATTACTCCCAAGTCTCACACATTAAACTTCCATTTTATTAAATGATTTGAGTTTGTCCTGTATTCTGTTACCATCTTTATTTCTTTTATTCTTCCTTAGTGGAGTAACCAAAACTTGTCCTGGTTAACCCTTTAACTCTGGTAATACCCAGGACTAAATTTCCTGTGTGTGTGGGGCAAGACTGAAAAAAAAAAAAATCTTACATATTGAAGTATTTGTATGATGACCATCAAATAAATTTCAGGAAAGAACATTTGCATTTTAATTTTTTCCGTGAACTTCTCAACCAATGCCTGTGGTAGTGCAACCATTGTTATTGATTGTTTCAGGCAGTGCTTCCTCACCAGATAACAGGAAGGCATTAGAAATCTCTGGTGATGTGGTAAAGAAAATGATGGAACCATATCTTGATAAGGGGCATACATTGTACACTAATTACTAGTACACAAGACCCTTATTCAGTGATTTCCTGCTGGTGAACATGACAGACATGTATGTGCAGTGTGTGGAACATGAAAATGCATGTTCATGTTCAGTGCAGGCATTTGCAGTGGTGAAGTGCAGGTGTCTTGTACCATGACATGGGATTTCAGTGACATGACAGACATGATGTGACTTTGTTAAGGAACTTTATTTAGGCACAGGTACACATAAGTACACTTATTATATCTTCTTTCAACAAACCGGTCATATCCCACCGAAGCAGGGTGGCTCAAAAAGAAAAAGAAAAGTTTATCTTTTTAATGTTTGTAATGTATACAGGAGAAGGGGTTACTAACCCCTTGCTCCCAACGGTTATTATAGTGTTAAATACCTAGGACAACCCAAAAAAGTATCATTGATCCACCAGCTTGAAATGAAAAACACAGGAAAGGTAAATAGAAAAATGAATGAAACCATTTTAAGAGCAACTTACATGAATAATATTCAAGAAATCGTAATGACACGATTGCAAACTCTATGACCGCGGGTTCAATCCCGGCTGGGGGTATGGTTTATGAATAATATTCATTTAGTGGATAAATGTGACATCCAGATTGTGTTTGTTGATAGTGTCAAGAAGAGTTAAAAGTGATACAAGTGGTACATGAAACTTCACTTCCATCTTATTAATATTGCAATGTTGGAGGCATACAGTATGTACCCAGCCAAAACTGGCAACAGACCACCATATACCCACTACTGTTTCTGTCATCAGACAGACAATAGAGAAATACCAGGTCACACCACCAGTACAACATGCACTACCATACTGATCACCAAATACCCTCTTATTTGAGGTACACATCCTGCTACAGAAAAGAAATATGGTCTCAGAAGGGGTGTTATGTTCATGCACACACATATCTAGGCAACCAGCAATGTGTGGATGTGTGTGTGTGTTTACATTTTTGTGCAGCACTGTTTTTCAAAATAATATATTGCTGACAATTTTAATGGGATTGCCGTGTTGTATACAAGAGCTAACCATAACAAGACAAATATGGTTATAATAATAACCAGTAATTTTTAAGTCAGCAGAATGCCTAGGTCAGATGATCAAAAGCTCCAGTGGTGGGTCATCATATGACTAAGACCCACGTGAGGAAACACTTGTCATGTTTCCTGACAAACCGTACCTAATCTAATAGGGATAGTGGATTTAAATGTCGTAGCCTACACAACTTACTTGAAAATGTTAAAAATTAGAAGACAGCAAAAAAAAAAAAAGTAGAAAAATGTAAATACAGCCTCTCCTCACTAAACAACAGGGTTCTGTTCCTAAGAGTAGGTCAGTAAGCGAATTAGTCATTAAGCAAGGAATATACTGTACTGGTAGTGGGTTTGTACAGTGGTGACCTGCACTTAGCTCTTTGAAGACTTGTCTGGGTGCTCTCTGTGAATCTGAACAAAGATGTCCTCTCTTGAGCAACTCAACAAGCAGCTAAAAGAGGAGCTTAGGGTTGCTAAGCTCGAGATACAGCGATTGACGGAGTCCTCAGGTCAAGAGGGGAACCTGGTCAGTGGCCGGGCAAAATGGAATGGAGCTGAAGATCAAGAAGACTGTTGGAGTGGCAGAAGCAACGAAGAACCAGAAGACTACTGTGGAAACTTCCAACCCATTTTCACTGCCACCAGACGAATGTGGGTTGTCTACTGGGAATGTTACAATGAGCACCAAGGAAGCATTGGCAGATGAGTGTGAGTTATATCCCATGGTCTAGTGTCTGGCATGTGAAAGATGGCTAATGTAATTCCTATTTTTAAAGCAGGGGACAAGCCGTTACCATCTAATTACCGCCCAGTAAGTCTGACCTCATTTGTATGCAAATTACTAGTCAATTATAGCTGATAGTATAAGAAGCCATCTTGATAAGCATAATTTTATTAATGATACTCAGCATGATTCACGAAGGGTCGTTCCTGTCTAACTAATTTATTAACCTTCTTCAGTAAAGCTTTTGAGGCTGTTGGTCATGATAAAGAATTTGATATTGTTTATTTAGATTTTAGTAAGGCTTTTGATAGAGTACCGCACCAAAGACTGTTAAAGAAAGTGGCAGCTCATGGCATTGGGGAAAAGTATTGTCATGGATCAAGTCATGGCTCACCAGCAGGAAGCAGAGAGAGTGCATAAATGAGGTTAAATAAAAGTGGGGATCTGTAACAAGTGGCGTTCCACAGGGATCAGTCTTGGGCCCGTTGTTGTTTATAATATATATCAGTGACCTTGATGAGGTAATTACTAGTGATATGAGCAAATTCGCCAATGACACGAAGATAGGTAGGATAATTGATTCAAACATAGATATCATGAAACTTCAGGAGGATTTAGACAAATCCAATTCCTGGTCAGAAAAGTGGCAGATGCAGCTTATTGTAGATAAATGCAAGGTTCTGAAGCTCGGGAGTGTCCATAACCCTAGCACTTGTAAGTTAAATAACGTAGAACTTAGCCATACAGATTGCAAAAAGGACTTGGGGGTTATGGTAAGCAGCAACCTTAAACCAAGACAGCAATGCCTAAGCATACATAATAAGGCAAACACATTACTGGGATTTATATCAAGAAGTGTAAGAAACAGAAGTCCAGCAGTTATATTACAGCTTTATACATCATTAGTAAGGCCTCACCTAGATTACACAGCTCAATTCTGGTCTCCATATTACAGAATGTATATAAATTTGTTAGAAAACATTCAGCGTAAAATGGCTAAATTAATAAATAGCATTAGAAATCTTTCGTATGAAGAAAGACTACATTCACTTGTAAGACAAAGAATGAGGGGAGACATGATTGAAGCATATAAGTGGAAGATAGGTATTAACAAAAGGGATATAAATAAGCTCTTGAGAATGTCTCCCCAAGAGAGAACCCGCAATAATGGATTTAAATTAGATAAGTTTAGATTTAGAAAGGATGTAGGAAAGTACTGGTTTGGAAATAGAGTAGTTGATGGGTGGAACAGTCTACCTAGGTTATTGAAGATAAAACCTTAGGTAGTTTCAAATTTAGGTTAGATAAATACATGGATGAGAGGGGTTGGATTTGAGTGGGACTTGCACATGAGTAAATAGAATTATCAAAGCTTATTTCATGGGTAGCATTGAAAATTGGGTTGGACAAATATTTTGTTAGTGGGCTGGATTGTAAAGGACTTGCTTAGTATGGGCCAACAGGCCTGCTGCATTGTAACTCGTTTCTTATATTCTTGTGTCAACTGTCTTTAGATTTTTATTTTTTTAATATCACCTTCGAACCATTTATAACATTTTTTTTTTACCTCTCAAGGGAGGTTCCTTGATGCTGGTGAGGTGCTCTTGATCTAGGGAATTGGATCTGTGCTTCATTTTGCTCTTGATCTAGGGAATTGGATCTGTTCTTCAGTTCCCTGAATTAAGCCTGAATACCTTCCATCCCGCCCCCTCCCCCACAGGTGCTGTATAATCCTTACGGGTTTAGTGCTTCCCCATGATTATAATAATATAACATTTTTAGTATATAGTAGGTCCCTGATTTTCATAATTAATATGTTCCAGAAGGTTGGCCAAAATCCGAAATTGCCAAAAACCGAAGTAATATTTCCCATAAGAAATAATGTAAATCCAATTAATCCATTTCAGACACCCAAAAATATTAACAAAAGATACATTTTATAGAAACTAATATAGTTTTACATACAGATAGCAATGCTAAATAAATATAAATGACTAATTTTAATGATAAAGGAACATTACATACCTTTATTGAAGACTTTTTTTGGTGAGTAGTATTTGTAGTCTCCAGCGGACTACATCCCAGGTGTATACCTACTGGCTACATACACTGAGGCCTACAGCCATATTTTTATCATCGACATTCCATGTTTGCTGAGTTTAATTCGTTTCTAATGACTACCTTTAGATGCCATCATAAACAAAGGGAGAAGTAATGAATAATTCATGCTGAGAATTGTGAACAAAAGCTTTATGTATTAAGGGTGGTTACCGGGCCAACGCAGATTCATACACACTTTCTCTGATGCTGGACCAAAGAAAACGTAATGTTTACCCTCCACTCGATAGCATATGTAACGTGTTTCTTATATAATTTTGAAGAAAAATCATAGATGGATTAATGAAATTGTCTATATTAACATAAAATAAGACATTTAATGTGCCCAAGAGTGATTATTAAGCATACATAGCATATAAACATTGTATGTTTATATGCTATGTAATGTGTTTCTTATATAATTTTGAAGAAAATAGCATAGATGGATAAATGGAAATGTCTACATTAACCCTTCGACTGTTTTGGTCATATACACCTACCATCCGACTTACAACCGAGTTCGGTTCTGAGAAACCGGTCGTAAATCGAAATGGTCGTAAGTCAAATTTTACTACTGAATATCAAAAAACATTTTTGTAAAGACTTTATTTTCTTGTTTTATTTGGTATTTCATGTTTTACTTTACTTTTTATGCTGTTAGTACTGTATTTTATACTGTAAGGTTTGGATAAACACTGTGTACAACACAAATAGTTGTTTATTTCCCAGAAATTTGGCATAAAAAATACGGTCGTAAGTCGAGTGGTCGTAAGTCGAGCAGGTCGTAAGTAGGTCGTAAGTAGGATGGTAGGTGTATATACATCTTACGAGCCAATGTGTTTAGCGTATATATACACTCAAAAATTCTAGCAGCTTCAAATCAAGCTGGAGAAAGCCGGTAGGCCCACATGTGAGAGAATGGGTCTGTGTGGTAAGTGTGTACAGTATAAAAAAAATCCTGCAGCAAGCAGTGCATAATGAAAAAAAAAAAACTCCAACCATGTTTTTGGATTAAAAACACTGAATTTGAGGTGTATGTATTTTCATAGAGTTTTTATGGTTAAATTCTCGTTTTCGTAGTCACATTTTATAGAATGGAAAACATATTATAGAAATGGAGGTGATTTTGATTGGTTTCACTATGAATAGAGCCTTGAAATGGAGCTCAAAGTAGGGGAAATATTTGATTTTTGCCAATGTTCAAGAGTAAACAAATGACGTCATTGTCCAATAAATGTCCAACTAGCCATTCTGATATGCAGTCATGAATGGGTTGACATTATTTATACAATTATTACAATATTGCAATAGTCTGCATAACAGTGAATCTTCTATGTTTTGTTTGAATAAAAATTCAAAATTGACAGCAAGAGTAATATCAGAGGGGCCTGGAGATGTGACTGATGAACAAAGAAACTGTTATGTTAGAGTCAGGAATGTCTGCATTGTTAATTCTGGACCCTATTTTGAAATTAGCATATTTTTTAATTTGCGTGAAATTGGCCAAATTGCCATATCTGACCACTTTATTGGGTAGTTGAAATCGGTAAATGGGCAGTTTCTTGTACTCAGTCGATAGAACAAATGGAGTTCTAAAGAAATAGCTATGAGTTTGGTCGACTGGAACAATGGAATTAGCCAAAAATAGGACTCAAAGTGGGCAAAATTGCCGATTCGTAAACAGCTGAGGTCGCTAACTTCGCGAGAGCGTAATTCTGTAAGTTTTCCATCAAATTTCATACTCTTGGTATCATTGCCATTGGTAAAAGATTGTCTATCATTTCATAAGAAAAAAAAGTTTGTTTGATTTTTTTCAAATATTTTGCGACACCAGGAGACACCTCAGGGTTTGGGGCTGTGACAGTCAAATGGTTAATGTAAAATAAGACATTTAATGTACTCAGTCGATAGAACAAATGGAGTTCTAAAGAAATAGCTATGAGTTTTGTCCACTGGAACAATGGAATTAGCCAAAAATAGGGCTCAAAGTGGGCAAAATCGCCGATTCGTAAACAGCTGAGGTCGCTAACTTCATGAGAGCGTAATTCTGTAAGTTTTCCATCAAATTTCATACTTTTGGTGTCATTGCCATCGGTAAAAAATTTTCTATCATTTCATAAGATTTTTTTTTTTTTTTTTTCAAATATTTTGTGACACCAGGAGACACCTCAGGGTTTGGGATTGTGACAGTCAAAGGGTTAATGTAAAATAAGACATTTAATATGCCCAAGAGTGAGTCACGAACATATGAGTGGCCCAGGCAGATGCGTCTGGCACCAACGATTTCCGAGCGGATGTACGAAACCCGGGGGGAAATTTTGCTGAAAAAAGTGCTCAAAATCCGAATTATACGATTTCCACTCTGGCCAAAAACTGGGGCCCACTAGTTTTAAATGTTTATACAGTAGTGTATTGTACATATACTGTAATAAACAGAATAGAAGAAATCAGCTCTAATATACATTAGGTTTGCATACTGGTTGGAGAGGTGGTCGTAAGTCCATGCGGTCAGTAAGCGAGTACATCACTAAGTGAGGAGTGGCTGTAAGGTAATACAGTGGACCCCCGGTTAACGATATTTTTTCACTCCAGAAGTATGTTCAGGTGCCAGTACTGACCGAATTTGTTCCCATAAGAAATATTGTGAAGTAGATTAGTCCATTTCAGACCCCCAAACATACACGTACAAACGCACTTACATAAATACACTTACATAATTGGTCACATTCGGAGGTAATTGTTATGCGGGGGTCCACTGTACACAGCATACAGCAGTCTTCAATGTTGCTATCATGGGGTCAATGACCTCCAACTTTACACCTTCATATCTTTGTTTTATTATTCTTGGAAATGTGTTATTTTTTTTTTTATTGTGATACTGAGAACATTTTAATTTTAGAGGTTATGACAGTGAAAGGGATGACAACAAGCCTCCAAGAGGTCAAATTCAAATTCAAATTCCTTTATTTTCTTTCAAGTTTACAATGTGGTTGACATATTTTAGGAAGTATATTTACATAGGTAGTTTACAGTGAGGGTTTACAATGATTTGTAGTGCAAAGAGAGCCACTATCATGCCTTGGTATTACGGGCAATCTAAACTTAATACATTACTGATTACTTAACAACAGATGCACAAAACATAGCTTGATAAGGTTGCACTATTTGTACAATATGTTATGCTTCTATTAAGTATTTGTTATTCAACATTTGCATTAGGTTAAAATATGAGAATTCATTGTACTTTGAGCATTTGTTTATGGGGTTCTGAGGCTAGGGGAGTAATACAGTGAGCAATGATATTTTGAGGCAGTGGAGAGTGATTTGTTAGCTTTGTAGGTAAAGGTAAGCATTAAGTTTTGCGTGAGTAGGTGGTTTTTTAAGAAGAATCTTGAATTGATGTACAGACAGGGTTCCTTTGGTATTCACTGGTAATGAATTCCAAATTTTTGAGCCCTTTATGTGCATTGAGTTTTTACATAGTGTGAGATGGACACGGGGAACATCAAAGAGTGATCTGTGTCTTGTGTTATGGTCATGTGTCCTGTTAAGGTTGGTAAGAAGTTTGAGTGGAGGGTTTATATAAGTAAGTAAGTAAGTAAGTAAGTTTATTCAGGTATACACAAATACAGTTACATAGAATTATCATACATAGCAGCATATGTGTAGAGAACCTAGGATAACCCAAAAAAGTCAGACAGAGTGACTTATTTCCATTTGAGTGTAGTGTTTTATGTATGTAGTAGGCACACCTACATAATATGGGAGAGAGTATGGCCTAACAATAGTTTTCAGAGTATGGAAGTGAGAGTGGTAGTGTGGCACCAGCCAGTCTCAAAGAGAGGCAAGCGGGATGCCAAACACATACTGGTCCCCCCACACCCTGCCCCATATGGGGTCAGGTGGAGTAGGTCTCACAGTTTGCAGATAGCATGAGGAGAAAAATACTTGAAGATAGTTAATAATACAGTGGAACCTCTACTTGCGAGTTTAATCCATTCCATGACCTTGCTCGCAACTGGATTTGCTCGTTTGCAGTCAATTTTCCTCATTTAAATTAATTGAAATGCAATTAATCCGTTCCAGTGAAATTCTGTACTTCAATAATTTCGCTAATATCAACTCTACAGCTTATTTATCCATCTCACTTCATCTAATATGACATAATAAACAATATAAATAACATAGAAACCTGATATATACTCTAAGATGAATAAAATACGTCATTCATGTAGTGGTATGAGCGGTGTCGGCGGTGGACGAGAGTTTGTCTAGAGACCGGGCAAAATATTTCATGAATAATTTCGCTGATGTCATCTATACGGCTTATTTATCTATCACAGTTCATCTAATATGACATAACAAACAATATAAATAACATAGAAACTTATATCTACTCTAAAATGAATAAAATATGTCATTCATGTAGTAGTATAGGCGGGGTCAGCGGCCGAAGAGAGTTTGTCTGGAGACAGGACAACATACTCCTTGAATATTTCACTATCATCAACTCTACGGCTTATTTATCTATCACAATTCGTCTGATATGGAATAATAAACAATATAAACCACATAGAAACCTAATATATACTCTAGCATGAATGAAATATGTCATTATGTAAGAGGTGGAGGCAGCCACAACTGCTCTCTCCTTGTTGTGGTAAACACCGCCATCTAGTGACGGCCTTTTGAACCTGTCTATTATTATAATTATTATATGTACAGTGGACCCCCGCATAGCGACTTTAATCAGTGCAAGAGGGCTCATTGTTATGCGAAATGATCGGTATGCGAATGAATTTTCCCCATAAGAAATAATGGAAATCAAATTAATCCGTGCAAGACACCCAAAAGTATGAAAAAAAAATTTTACCACATGAAATATACATTTTCCTACACACAAAGAGAAGGATACATGCACAATAGTAGAGTAGTACATGCACAATATATATTGTGCATGTACTACTCTACTAAATGAAGAATAAATGACACTTACCTTTATTGAAGATGCAGCAATGACTGATGAGACACTGTGTCCTGGGAGTGCCTTTTCCTCCTGAGTACTGTAGGTCCTGTTTGGCATTTCTTCCAGAACAGGCCTTATCACACTGTGTATGCCACTACGATTCTTAAATCTCTCAAACCAACCTTTGCTGGCTTTAAATTCACCAATATGAGCGCTAGTTCCAGGCATTTTTCCCTGTTCACCTGGGTGTTAGTCGACTGGTGTGGGTTGCATCCTGGGAGACAAGATTAAGGACCCAAATGGAAATAAGTTAGACAGTCTTCGATGACACTGACTTTTTTGGGTTATCCTGGGTGGCAAATCCTCTGGGGTTAATTGTTTCTTGGTATTCTCAATAAGCCACACCAACAACGGTGCTACAGCAGCAGCAACAGCAGCTGACAGTGCTACAGCAGCAGCAGCAGCTGACAGTGCTACAGCAGCAGCAGCAGCTGACAGTGCTACAGCAGCAGCAGACGATGCTACAGCAGCAGCAGACGGTACTACAGCAGCAGCTGACGGTGGTACAGCAGCAGCTGACAGTGCTACAGCAGCAGCAGATGATGCTACAGCAGCAGCAGACGGTACTACAGCAGCAGCTGACGGTGGTTCAGCACAGCAGCAGCAGCTGACAGTGCTACAGCAGCAGCAGACAATGCTACAGCAGCAGCAGACGATGCTACAGCAGCAGCAGATGGTACTACAGCAGCAGCTGACGGTGGTACAGCAGCAGCAGCTGACAGTGCTACAGCAGCAGCAGACGATGCTACAGCAGCAGCAGACGGTACTACAGCAGCAGCTGACGGTGGTACAGCACAGCACAGCTGACAGTGCTACAGCAGCACAGACGATGCTACAGCAGCAGCAGACGGTACTTACCAGCAGCAGCTGACAGTGGTACAGCAGCAGCTGACAGTGCAGCAGCAGCAGCAGCAGCTGATGGTGGTACAGCAGCAGCAGCAGCTGTACCACCAATAGTAGCGATGGTTGATTGGGTTTATTATACAACCTGGCCCAGCTCAGAGACACGCACTCCACTTTCATACTTATCAATGATCTTTTTCTTCATCTCTATAGTAATTCTCACCCTTATTGCTGTAGGGTTGGTACTAGAAGCTTTCTTGGGGCCCATGGTCACTTATTTTGCAGATAAAATCACCAAAAACACTGTAATAATACGAAATGTTCCGATTGTATGCTTGGATGTTACCGCGGAGGCTGGCTGGTAAACAATGCCACCGGCGGCACATGTGAGGCTGGCTAAGGGCGCACATTGGACGCGTCTCGGACGAAGAGCGGTGAGCGGGTTTTTGAGCGGTATGCAAGGCAAAATTTTTGCGATAAAAGTGAGCGGTATGCGGATTGAACGTTATGTGATGCGTACGGTATGCGGGGGTCCACTCTAGTACATTATTATTATTATTATTATTATTATTATTATTATTATTATTATTGTATTATTATTATACTATTATTATTATATGTATTATTATTATACTATTATTATTATTATTATTATTATTTATTATTATTATACTATTATTATTATATTCAGTTTCGTTTTCAACATTCATCACATTATTATATGTATTATTATTATACTTATTATATTATATTTTATTATTATTATTATTATTATTATTATTATTATGTAAATAATTTGTAATTTTTATTCACACAAAAAATATAAGATTTACTGTTATTTTTATTGCAATAATTGTATAAATAATGTCAACCCATTCACGACTGCATATTTTAATGGACAGTGACGTAATTTGTTTACTCTTAAACGTAGCCAAGCAATGGGCCATTTCTCCTACGTTGAGCTTAATTTCAAGGTACTTTTCATTGTGAAAGCAATCAAAATCATATCTATTTCTGTAATATATATTCCATTCTATCAAATGAGATAAAAAAATGTGAGAATACATCCATAAAAACGTACGAAAATACTGCTAAGGGGTGGCTAATTGCTGAGAAGTGAGCTCCATTATTTATGCTTAGATTTCTTTCATTTTTGGTGTACGTTAAGAAGCATCTTTCCATCATACATTGCCCAAGTTTCAATAAGATAGTCCAACAAACAAATGAGATACAATTCCTGAGATCATGAGCAAGAGTCCCTCACCAGTGTCAAGGAACCTGTCTTGAGGTCTGCTTGCTTATGGAAGCAAAAAATCGACCCATCGACTGCTTGTATTTGGAAAAACTCACACGTGGACACGCTCGCAAGTAGAGGTTCCACTGTATATATAATATGCGATTGTCTATGTATGTGTAGTGTGACCTAAGTGTAAGTAGAAGTAGCAGGATATACCTGGTATCCCACATGTTTATGAGACAGAAAAAAGATACCAGCAATCCTACCATCATGTAAAACAATTTCTGTTTCACACTCATTTGGTAGGATGGTAGTACCTCTCTGGGTGGCTGCTGTCTACCAACCTGCTACCGAAGCTAACAACAGATACACACAAAATGATTTCCTTTAATATAGTAATCAATAATGGACATGTTATTATTTACCTCAACATGTTTTACTTAGTTTGACTCTACTGTATATACTTTATATGAGAATAATATGATTGTTGTATACTGTATTATAGTAATTATATTTGTATGTAGACAGAAGACACACACAGGTGGACAGAAAGACACACAGGTAGACAGAAAGACACACACAGGTAGACATAGACACAGGTAGATAGAAAGACAGATACACAGGTAGACAGACAGATAAACAGACACACAGAGATACACAGATATACAGGCAGACAGATACAGACAGGTTTATGCGCAACAGTGAAAAATAGAGAGCTCGAGAGTAAGAGCCTTTCTTGCCACAATCTCCAGTGCAAGATTCAGACTTCATCTTAGGGGCCATGGTGAAATTTACTGTCCAGTTAGTACAGTTAATACAGTATGATGCTGCTGATAGGGCAGGGTAACTCAAACTGATGCTGCCTGCATGACTTAGTGGTGTGCATCAGCTGGCCCAGCCCAGCTGCCAGATGCACGGTCATAAGTCGAGTGGACGTATGTCGAGCAGGTCGTAAGTCGGATGGTAGGTGTAATTATTGTATGTTTAAATATTTTATTGCTACAGACTGTACCGTGAACGAGTTACTCAAGTTGAAGCAAAGTTGGACGAAGTGCGAGTGGGAGAAGCTACAGAGTATCTTATGCCACTGGAGGAGCTTCAGGAAGCTCTGCGTGTCAGGTTGGAAGTGGCTTGTATCCTTCGTCAGTTACGCCTCCAGAACATCAGTAATAAACATGAAGCGGAACTTCTGGCCTCTAAACAAAACTTTGAGGTTCGTGACCTTCTTTTTTTTATAATTAATTCTTTAACCCTTTGACTGTTTTGGTCGTATATATACTTCTTACGCGCCACTGTTTCGGACGTACGTATTTATATGCGTATTTCGGACATGTACACCACTGTTTCGGACGTATTTATACGCATAAATTCTAGCGGCTTAAAATCAAGCGGGAGAAAGCTGGTAGGCCCACATGTGAGAGAATGGGTCTGTGTGCTCAGTGTGCACCACATAAAAAAAATCCTGCAGAACGCAGTGCGTAATGAGAAAAAAAAACTGACCGGTTTTTTTTGGATTAAAATGCCAAATTTTCGTATTCTATTTATCGTTGTATTCTTGTTTTCATTGTCTCATGTGATAAAATGGGAAGCATATTACAGAAATAGAGATGATTTTGATTAGTTTCATGATGAAAACGGCCTTGAAATTGAGCTCAAAGCAGCGGAAATGTTCGATTTTTACCAATGATCAAGAGTAAGCAAATCACACCACACGTCCAATATACATCAACTGGAGAGTCTAATATTCTTTCACTAGTGCACTGATATTATTTATACCATTTTTACAATAATGCAGTAGTCTGCATAATAGTAAATCTTCTATTTTTTGTATGAATAAAAAATAAAAATAAAAAGCAATAGTAATATAAGAGAGGCCAAGAGATGTGACTAATTAACAGAGGATATGTTATTTTAGTGCCAAGAATGTCTACATTGTTTATTCTGGACCCTATTTTGAAATTGGCATCTTTTTTAATTTGCATGAAATTGGCCAAATTGCCAATTTCTGACCACTTTATTGGGTAGTTCAAATCGGTAAATGGGCGGTTTCTTGTTCTCAACTGATAGAAAAAATGGAGTTCTAAAGAAATAGCTATGAATTTGGTCAACTGAAACAAGGGAATTGGCCAAAAACAGGGCTCAAATTCGGCATAATCGCTGATGCGTATATGTCACCAAGACCGCTAACTTTGCCGGAGTGTAATTCTGTGGGTTTTTGACCAAATTTCGTACTTTTGGTATCATTACCATCGGGAAAAGATTCTCTATCATGTCATAAGAAAAAATAATTTTCTTATTTTTTCCAAAAAATTTGCGACATAGAATGATAGTTTCAGAAAGGGGCTTGCGACAGTCAAAGGGTTAAGAATGAAAATACTTAGATTATTATCCCAGTTTCCTTGTTATCTTAAAAGAACATTTATAAATAACCTACTTTTTGGAGAGGAAAGTTGACAGTATTTCAGTCCTTGGCATAGTTGTAGGTCACCGCTGAATGAGAAAATGCAAAGAAAACTGGAAGACAAATCAGATGAAGAAATATGAAGACAGGTTAGGTTATAAAAACTGCAGGAGACAAGTCAAGAAGTCAGGTGAAAGTTGGAAGACAGGTCAAGTGAAGAAAAATGCCAGAAGACAGGTGCAGAAGTCTTGACCTGACCTTAACTAAGGTCAGGTCAAGACTTCTGCAGATTACAGCATTTCCTCTCTAAACTGTAGTAGGTCCTATAGTATAATGGATTGAAAGAACCTGTTTCTTTAGCTAGAACTTAAAAACAAAAGAAATTGAAATCCAGAGAAAAATTATGATTTTATAGTGTTTTGAAGCTGGTAAAAAAATTATCATTTATTAGCGACAGTGGAGTAAATGATCATTTATTAACATCAGTGGTATAAATGACCATTTATTAACAACTTGCATAAATGATCATTTATTAACAACAGCAGTGTAACTGCACATAGCAGTATTTAAATTTAACAGTTTATTGAGTTAAAATTATGATTGTTTTTAATTTATTCTGTTTAAATATTATGTACACTAGGAAAGAGTGAGATTATTTCTCAATAAAAGTAATCCTTAGACAGGATGTGTGATGTCACCATGGTTGTTCAATATATTTATAGGTGGGGTTGTAAGAGAAGTGAATGCCCGGGTGTTGGCGAGAAGTGTGGGATTAAAAGATAAAGAATCTAACACAAAGTGGGAGTTGTCATAGTTGCTTGTTGCTGGTTACACTGTGCTTTTAGGAGATTCTCAAGAGGTTAGTAAACAAGGTTGGTAGGGTATGTAAAAGAAGGAAATTAAAAGTGAATGTAGGAAAGAGCAAGGTGATGAGGATAACAAAAAAATTAGATAATGAGAGATTGAATATCAGATTGGAGGGAGATAGTATGGAGGGAGTGAATGTATTCAGATATTTGGGAGTGTACTTGTCAGCAGATGGGTCTATGAACTACAAGGTGAATCATAGGGTTAATGAGGGGAAAAAAAAGGTGAGTGGTGCACTGAGGAATCTGTGGAGACAAAAAAATGTTATCCATGGAAGCAAAGAGAGGATTGTATGAGAGTATAGTTATACCAATTCTCTTATATCAGTGTGAAGCATGGGTGGCGAATGTTGCAACAAAGAGAAGGCTGGAGGCAGTGGAGATGTTGTGTCTGATGGCAGTGTGGGGTGTGAATATTTTGCAGAGAATCCATAATTTGGAAATTAGGAGGAAGTATAGGGTTACTAAAAGTATTATCCAGAGGGCTGAGGAAGGATTGTTGAGGTGGTCAGACATTTAGAGAGGCTGGAATGAAATAGAATAACTTAGGGAGTATATAAAATCTGTAGTGGAAGAAAGGCAGGGGAGGTGTTGCCTAAGAAAGGTTAGAGGGAGGGGGTAAAGGAGGTTTTGTTTGTGAGGGTCTTTGACTTCCAGCAAGCGTGGGTGAGCATGTTAGGAGTGAGTGAAGACGAATGGTTTTTATGACTTGATGTGCTGTTGGAGTGTGAGCAAAGTAACATTTATGAAGGGATTCGGGGAAACCGGTCAGCCAGACTTGATTCCTGGAGGTGGGACGTATAGTGCCTGCTCTCTGAAGGAGGGGTGTTGATATGTTGCAGTTTTTTAATTGTAGTGTTGGTGCACCTCTGGCAATACAGTGATGGAGTGAATGATGATGAAAATATTTTTTCTTTGTTTTGTGTCACCCTGCCTTGGTGGGAAACGGTCAAAGTGTTAATAAAAACAAATAGTTTCTAACATGGTTTAGTCACTTACAGAGGATGGAACAAAATAGGATCTGTAGGAAGGGATGGCAGGTTAGGGGTTGTCCTAGAAAAGGTTGGAGGGAGCAGATAAAGGAGGATTTGTATGCAAGGAGCTTGGACATAAAACAGGGGTGTGTGAGCATGTTAGATAGAAGTGAGTGGAGGCAAGTGGCTTTTATGACTTGACGAGTTGTTGGAGTGAAGGGAAACTGGTTAGCTGCACTGGAGTCCTAGAGGTGGGAAATATAATGCTTGCACTCTGAAGGAGGGGTGGGAATATTGCTGTTTGGATGGGCATCTGAACTGTAGTATCGTCATGCTTCTGGCAAGACAGTGATGTAGTGAGTGATGGTGAGTTTCTTGTTTCCTGGGTCACTGTCTCATTGGAAGACTGCTGGTGCATTGTCAAGAATAATGGGATATAATCAAGTTGATTATTTCTCATTAAACAAGTTTTTATTTAGGTTTTGTGGTGTATGTTGATGTTGAGGGCACCCAGGTGTTATTGGCATAAAAAAACCACACCATATTGATGTAATCTTGGATAACTCAACAGAAGTCAAACAGTGTGACTCATTATCCAGTGTTATTGAACAGTTTGGTCGACATCCACTGTTAATATGTATCACCAAATTGTAATACATTTGGAACCAGTTAGGCATACTGCCAGTTCCACACCCTGTATATCAGCTTGTGTATACATCATATTGAGGCACTTACCTATGATGCACTACCTCTCCCACATGACTCAAGATGTTTTCCTAGATGTGTGCTCTGTATGTGTGCACAAATTGGAAATAAATAAATAAATAAATAAATGTGAGGAGGTTTTAGGTGATCCAAACAGTTAATCTGAGACCTGAAATGGCAGCGGGAGGCATATTTGAACACTTGAAAATTAAGCTTATATACAGCCTCTCCTCGCTTACCAACGGAGTTCCATTCCTAAGACCATGTTGGTAAACGAATTCATTGTTAATCAAGGAATCACCTCTTGCTGATACTTCAAAAATGTCATCACCCAAAATTAAAACATTCAGTTTTATGTTTGCTGTGAAAATCCATTCAATCTGTTCATTATTAACCCTTTGACTGTCGCGGTCGTATATGTACGTCATGGGAGATACCGTGTTTGACGTATCTATACGCATAAATTCTAGCGGCTTCAAATCGAGCGGGAGAGGGCTGGTAGGCCTACACGAGAGAGAATGGGTCTCAGTGGTCGGTGTGCACCCTGTGAAAAAAATCTGGGACTCAGCGGTGCATTGTGGGAACGCCATCTTGGTAGTCCATTTTCACCATGCCTCGCGGTAAGAAGTTCCTCACTCCTCGGCGGGTTGGAGGTCTTTTGTTCCCCAAGTGATAGCTCAAACAGTGATGATAGTGTCAGTGAAAGTGAATTCCATGGTTTTGAAGCGGGTGTGACCGAGAAAATTACCCAGGATAACATAATTAGTGATGAAAACCCAGATGACCCACAACCATCCACCTCTGGTGCTAGGCGGCTCGTTCATATTCACCTGTACCAGGACGAAAGAGGAAACTATTTGCCCGTGTACAAGACTCAGATGTGAGCAGTGCAAGTGATAGTGATAGTGATTTCAAGGTTATTGAAACCACTTCTAGTTGTGACAGTGAGGGTGAATATTCCCCAGTGAAACGGCAGTATGTACGACGTCGCATGCGGTCTGGTAGTGTGCCATATGCTCTTCCAAGGGGAAAAGGGAGTACATCTCGGAGCACATCCCGTGGCCCTACACCACGTCCTGATAGTGAAGATGACGATATTGTTACGATGGGTATAAATGATGTGAGTGAGGCAGCAGGCGGTGGTGGTGATAGTGACGGTGCCATGAGTCATGTGACACCAGCAGCGGCCACGCTAGTGCCCGCGCTGCTGACTCTGCACAACTACAACCTGCTTCGGCCGACCCCACACTCTCACAACCACAACCACAACCTGCACAACCACAACGACATTACAATATCCAGAACGCACCACTGACCGCATCTGGGATTGGCATCAAGATGACGAGTTTGTTCCCAATCCCCATGACTTTGATGAAGGACAAAGTGGAATACGGCCATCATGTACACTTGGGAACAATCCCACTGAACTGGAATGCTTTCAGTTGTTCTTCGATGAACCCCTGATGGACATTATTGTCAGGGAAAGCAATACATACTATGAGTACACCATGGCAAACACTATGCTTTCACCAAGATCACGCCTACACCAGTGGAAGGACACAACTGTGGCAGAGATGTATCTGTTCTTTGCCACAATAATGCTTATGCCACATGTGTATAAGCATAGTGTCAGCACATACTGGGCGACAGACCGCCTGATTTCAACCCCTGCTTTCAGTGACATTATACCAGTGAATAGATTTGTGTTACTGTTACGTATGTTACACTTTTCAGACAAAACCAGGCCTGACAGAAGCGACAGGTTATATAAGATCAGACGTGTGTTTATGTACCTGAAACAAAAGTGCTGTATGTATTTTTATCCCTTCAGGAAGCTTGTTATTGACGAGTCTTTGATTTTGTTCAAAGGAAGACTCTCATTCAAGCAGTATATACCAAGCAAGAGGAAACGCTTTGGTATAAAGTTACTTGTTCTGTGTGATTGCAAAACTGGTCTGGTTTTGGATATAATTGTGTACACTGGCGGTAAAACAATGGAAGATACCAGGAAGTTACTGGGTATCTCTGGTGATGTGGTTAGAACAATGATGGAGCCATATCTTGGTAAGGGGCATATTTTATATACTGACAACTGGTACACAAGCCCTATACTCAGTGATTTCTTGCGAGTGAACATGACAGATGTGTGTGGCACAGTGCGTAGAAGTCGTAAACATATGCCTAGGTTCGAAGCTGGCAGTCGTAGAGGTGAAGTGCCCGGGGTTTGCTGCCAATGACATCATGGCATTTCGGTGGCATGACAAACGTGATGTCACACTGCTGACATCAGTTCACCGACACGAAATGGTAGAGACTGGCAAGCAGAATAGAGAGACCAAAGAACCTATTGTAAAACCTGCAGCTGTGATGGATTACAACCTCAATATGCGCTTAGTGGACAAATGTGACATGCAGATTGGGTTTGCTGACTGTGTTCGCAAGAGTTATAAGTGGTACATAAAACTGTTTTTCCATCTTCTTGACATTTCCATGCTGAATGCTTATAATATGTATAAGTTGAAGACCAAGAACAAACCCAAATATGGTGAATTTTGTTTGTCATCATCAGACAAATAATATTCAAGTACCAAGAAACAACACCTGCAATAGACCAGCGCCCACGAAATTATCAGGGTGGATAGGGGGGCAATGTGGCAGATGTTGCAAGTGTATGGTGTAGGAGGTAGGTTACTGAAAGCAGTGAAGAGTTTTTACGAGGATAGTGAGGCTCAAGTTAGAGTATGTAGGAAAGAGGGAAATTTTTTCCCAGTAAAAGTAGGCCTTAGACAAGGATGTGTGATGTCACCGTGGTTGTTTAATATATTTATAGATGGGGTTGTAAGAGAAGTAAATGCGAGGGTCTTGGCAAGAGGCGTGGAGTTAAAAGATAAAGAATCACACACAAAGTGGGAGTTGTCACAGCTGCTCTTTGCTGATGACACTGTGCTCTTGGGAGATTCTGAAGAGAAGTTGCAGAGATTGGTGGATGAATTTGGTAGGGTGTGCAAAAGAAGAAAATTAAAGGTGAATACAGGAAAGAGTAAGGTTATGAGGATAACAAAAAGATTAGGTGATGAAAGATTGAATATCAGATTGGAGGGAGAGAGTATGGAGGAGGTGAACGTATTCAGATATTTGGGAGTGGACGTGTCAGCGGATGGGTCTATGAAAGATGAGGTGAATCATAGAATTGATGAGGAAAAAGAGTGAGTGGTGCACTTAGGAGTCTGTGGAGACAAAGAACTTTGTCCTTGGAGGCAAAGAGGGGAATGTATGAGAGTATAGTTTTACCAACGCTCTTATTATGGGTGTGAAGTGTGGGTGATGAATGTTGCAGCGAGGAGAAGGCTGGAGGCAGTGGAGATGTCATGTCTGAGGGCAATGTGTGGTGGTGAATATAATGCAGAGAATTCGTAGTTTGGAAGTTAGGAGGAGGTGCGGGATTACCAAAACTGTTGTCCAAGGGCTGAGGAAGGGTTGTTGAGGTGGTTCGGACATGTAGAGAGAATGGAGCGAAATAGAATGACTTCAAGAGTGTATCAGTCTGTAGTGGAAGGAAGGCGGGGTAGGGGTCGGCCTAGGAAGGGTTGGAGGGAGGGGTAAAGGAGGTTTTGTGTGCGAGGGGCTTGGACTTCCAGCAGGCATGCGTGAGCGTGTTTGATAGGAGTGAATGGAGACAAATGGTTTTTAATACTTGACGTGCTGTTGGAGTGTGAGCAAAGTAACATTTATGAAGGGATTCAGGGAAACCGGCAGGCCGGACTTGAGTCCTGGAGATGGGAAGTACAGTGCCTGCACTCTGAAGGAGGGGTGTTAATGTGCAGTTTAAAAACTGTAGTGTAAAGCACCCTTCTGGCAAGACAGTGATGGAGTGAATGATGGTGAAAGTTTTTCTTTTTCGGGCCACCCTGCCTTGGTGGGAATCGGCCGGTGTGATAATAAAAAAAAAAAAAAAATGTCCTCTCGTCTGAGGCCTGGTGATCACTACCCCATACCACTGCCTGCTACTACTGCCAAGAAAAATGCTCAGAAGAGGTGTTTTGTCTGTGGACATACCACAAAACGCCAACAAAAACGCAGAGACACTCGTTTTATGTGTGAGGAGTGTAAGACACCATTGTGCTTATACCCATGTTTCAAAGAATTCCACAAGCTGCAGCACTTCTAATAAAGTGTCCAGTGATTGTACATATGTATATATATTATAAAGCAATCGTAATAAACATTTATTTACATTGTTTGTTTGTGTAAACAAGTTTTAGCAACATTATAATGATACGAGTGTTTTTGCTATAATTGTGTTACATTCAACGAGTGTATATTTGAACATTGCACAATAATTTGGTCTCACAGGCCACAAAAGTTATGTGAAAAAATAAAATAGTGAAAAAAACAAGAAACCATCGAATACAAGT
Organism: Cherax quadricarinatus; assembly: GCF_026875155.1. Classification (NCBI taxonomy): domain Eukaryota; kingdom Metazoa; phylum Arthropoda; class Malacostraca; order Decapoda; family Parastacidae; genus Cherax; species Cherax quadricarinatus. The sequence continues at coordinate 5,741,330 of NC_069433.1, read as the reverse complement.
AAATAAAAGTTTACTGGGTGAGCGGCAGTTGCCGCTGTTGCCGCCAGCAGATCAATTTCAGCAAACTTCAGGACTCTATATCTCGGTAAGTACTGATGGGAAAATTTTTTTTTGGGGACTAAAACAATCAGAAAAATAATCTTAACATTTTCATAAGAAAAAATAATTTTTTTTTTTTTTTCGAATATTTTGCGACACCAGAAGCAACTTCAGGATTTGGCCCTTCGACAGTCAAAGGGTTAATGGTGATACAACATGAAATAGGTCATTAACTTACTTCTGAGATATTCCAGGAAACGCACACATAGCTGATTGCTTGTTGAAAAATTTTTTGAGAAAATCGCACTTTTTTTCAGTCTTTACATAGGATAAAAGTGATCTTCTATATTTACTCTTCAGGTGCGTAACATTCTCTGTAATGGTCAGAGTCACTTTTTTTTTTTATCCCTCCCCACCCTCTGCCGTTCACCCTTCAATACCTCTCCATATAATGTCAGTTTTTATTCATTTGTGTTATCTGTTATACCTAATATTATTCTGTAATAAATATGATATGTAGATACCCTTTATTGATAGTAATAGTATAATTATACAGTATGTATTTTATAGTGCTGTGAGCCCGTGCCTTCTCTCTCTCTCTCGTATAGCTCCGCCCACCCTTCAATACCTCTCCATATAATGTCAGTTTTTATTAATTTGGGCGTCTTTATCATGCTTCTATGTTATTTATGTTTTACCTAATATTATTTCTAAATAAATATGATAGGTAGATAACATTTATTGATAGTAATAGTACTATAATTATACAATATTTTATAGTGGGGCGAAGCGTCATGGGGAATTATGAGTTACCGAGACACTGCTTGTTCACCCTCCACTATAGCTAGCTCTGCTCACTTTGTTACAATGCCAAATGATAAATTAACCCCTTCAGGGTCCAAGGCCCAAATCTGAAGTGGTGCCCCAGTGTCCAAGAATTTAAAAAAAAAAATTGTTATTTTTTCTTATGAAATGGTAGAGAATCTTTTTCTGAAGGTAATAAAACAAAAAGTACGAAATTTGATGGAAAATTGACGAAATTATGCTCTCGCGAATTTTGATGTGTCAGCGATATTTACGAATCGGCGATTTTGCCGACTTTGACTCCCATTTAAGCCAATTACATTATTCCAGTCAACCAAATTCTTAGCTATTTCACTAGTATTACTTCTATCGACTGAGCACAAGAAATCGCCAAGTCAACTGTTTCAACTACAAATTAAAGTGATCGGAAATTGTTAATTTGGCCAATTTAACACAAAGTTCAAAATACAGTGGACCCGCGACCAGCGATGGCATCAATTAACGATAAATCAGACTAGCAATACATTTTAACGCAAAAATTTTGCCTCAACTAGCGCTTAATAACCCGACCAGCGCTATTCGTTCTGTACCATATGCGTCCACTTTGGCCTGAGCGCGCCTCACTTGTCCCTTGGGTGCCAGTGTTTACAAGCCAGCCAGCCACCGCAGTCGCTTCCAAACATACAACAACTGGAACATTTCATATTATCACAGCCTTTGTAGTGATTGCACCTGAAAAATAAGTCACCATGGGCCCCAAGAAAGCTTCTTGTGCCAACCCTACAGCAAAAAGGGTGAGAATTAAATATGGAATGAAGAAAGAGTCATTGCTAAGTATGAAAGTGGAGTGCGTGTCTCTGAGCTGGTCAGGTTGTATAATAAACCCCAATCAACCATCGCTACTATTGTGGGCAAGAAAACAGCAATCAAGGAAACTGTTCTTGCCAAAGGTGCAACTATGTTTTCAAAACTGAGATTGCAAGTGATAGAAGATGTTGAAAGACTGTTATTGGTGTGGATAAACGAGAAACAGATAGCAGGAGACAGCATCTCTCAAGCGATCATATGTGAAAAGGCTAGGAAGTTGCATGACGATTTAATTAAAAAAATGCCTGCAACTAGTGATGTGAGTGAATTTAAGGCCAGCAAAGGTTGGTTTGAGAGATTTAAGAAGCGTAGTGGCATTCATAGTGTGATAAGGCATGGTGAGGCTGCCAGTTCGGACCACAAAGCGGCTGAAAAATATGTGCAGGAATTCAAGGAGTACATAGACAGTGAAGGACTGAAACCTGGACAAGTGTTTAATTGTGACGAAACAGGCCTGTTTTGGAAGAAAATGCCAAGCAGGACCTACATTACTCAGGAGGAAAAGGCACTCCCAGGACATAAGCCTATGAAAGACAGGCTTACTCTGTTGATGTGTGCCAATGCTAGTGGTGATTGCAAAGTGAAGCCTTTATTGGTGTATCACTCTGAAACTCCCAGAGTGTTCAGGAAAAACAATGTCCTCAAGGCTAATTTGTGTGTGCTGTGGAGGGCAAACAGTAAGGCATGGGTCACTAGGGACTTTTTCTATGACTGGTTTACACCATGCATTTGCCCCCACTGTGAAAAATTACCTAACTGAAAAGAAATTAGACCTGAATGCCTTCTGGTATTAGACAATGCTCCTGGTCATCCTTCAGACTTGGCAGAGCAACTTTCTAGGGACATGAGCTCATTAAGGTGAAGTTTTTGCCTCCTAATACCACTCCTCTCCTGCAGCCCATGGACCAGCAGGTTATTTCCAACTTCAAGAAACTGTACACAAAAGCTATGTTTGAAAGGTGCTTTGTAGTGACCTCAGAAACTCAACTGACTCTAAGAGAGTTTTTGGAAAGATCATTTTACCATCCTCAATTGTGTAAACATTATAGGTAAGGCTTGGGAGGAAGTGACTAAGAGGACATTGAACTCTGCTTGGAAAAAACTGTGGCCAGAATGTGTAGACAAAAGGGATTTTGAAGGGTTTGAGGCTAACCCTGAGAATCCTATGCCAGTTGAGGAATCCATTGTGGCACTGGGGAAGTCCTTGGGGTTGGAGGTTAGTGGGGAGGATGTGGAAGAGTTGGTGGTGGAGGACAGTGAAGAACTAACCACTGATGAGCTGCTAGATCATCTTGAACAGCAAGAGGGCAGACCTGAGGAAACTGCTGCGGAGGGGAGAGAGAAATTGAAGAAGTTGCCTACTTCTAAGATAAAGGAAATGTGTGCAAAGTGGCTTGAAGTGCAAACCTTTTTTGATGAAAATCACCCTGACACAGCTACTGCAAGCCGTGTTGGCAACCTGTACACTGACAATGTTGTGAACCACTTTAGGAAAGTCATAAAGGAACGAGAGGTACAGGTATCTATGGACAGATATGTTGTGCGACAGAAGTCCAGTGACTCTGAAGCTGGTCCTAGTGGCATTAAAAGAACAAGGGAAGTAACCCCAGAAAAAGACTTGCTGCCTCAAGTGCTAATGGAAGGGGATTGCCCTTCTAAACACTAGCACCTCTCCCCTCCTCCCATCCCATCAATCATCACCAGATCTTCAATAAAGGTAAGTGTCATGTAACTGTGCATGTAATCTTCAGTTTGTGTGTATTAAAATTAATATTTCATGTGGTAAAAAAAATTTTTTTTTCAATATTTTTGGGTGTCTTGCATGGATTAATTTGATTTCCATTATTTCTTATGGGGAAATTAACTTGACTAACGATAATTTTGACTAACGATGAGCTCTCAGGAACGGATTAATATCGCTGGTTGAGGGTCCACTGTATTCAAATTTCAAAATAGGGTCCAGAATAAACAATGTAGGTATTCCTGGAACTAAACTAACATTTCCTCTGTTCATTAGTTATGTTTTGAGGCTTTACAAATAAATTCCATTTTGATTTTTTATTCACATAATGAATTTTTATTCACACCAAAAAATAGAAGATTTACTGTTATGCAATACTGTAATAATTGTATAAATATCATCACCATATTTGTGAATGCATATTAGACCCACCAGCTGGCGTGGATTAGACGTGTGAGGTCGTTTGTTTACTCTTGAATATCGGCAAAAATTTAACATTTCTGCTACTTTGAGCTCAGTTTCAAGCCATTTCCAGTGCTAAAACCAATCAAAATCATCTCTATCTCTGTAAAATGTCTTCCATTCTTTCAAATGAGACCAAGAAATCACAAATACAACTATAAAAACTATACGAAAAAACACTGCAAAGTCGCTGTTTTAATCGAAAAATCATGATTTCAGTTTTTTCTCTCATTATACACAGTGTGCTGCAGGATCTGTTTTATGTGGTGCACACATACCACATAGATGTATTCTTCATATCTAGGCCCAAATATACCACTCACAGTTTATCAGAGTGAGCTGAGCTCATGACGTAGATCTACGGTTTGGACCCTGAACATAAAGCCGTAGATCTACGGGACTGGACCCTGAAAGGGTTAAATATGTATATTAGAAAGAGAAAATGAAAAGGAAACAACTTGATAACTTTGTTTAAATTTGCTTAGCTCTTACATATTAAAGAAAACAATAAAAAAGTAAAATACACATGCAGTACACTCATTACTTACCTTAAAATGTTTGTATTCCTAATGTAGGGTGAGAGGTGAGTATTTATTGTACAAAGAGGAAGAAGAAGAACAACAAAGAATGGAAGAAGTACAAAAAAAGTTCACAGTAAAGGGGTTAGCTAGTGTGTTCGTCTGTGTGTTTACATTCTCGGTGTCTCTTGTGGCAACTTAATTAAGAAATGATTAAACTCAATGAACTGTGTATGTTGATGGTGATAATAATAATTAATAATAATAATAAATAATAAAATACAGGTTGGCCATCACTAATCCTGTATCTTTGGGACCTGCACTGTGCTGGATTAGTGAGTTTGCCGGATTACAGAGTGGTTAGGTTAGAATACACTTAACCTGTCAATAGAGAGACTTTCTGCTACATTTTCCTCATTTTCATCACTGCTTTCTCCTCCACTGGCTTGCTGCTGTAGATTTACAACCATCTGCACAATTTCTGAGTCAGTACGTATAATGATTTGAGTCAGTATAATGATGAAAATTGAAATTATGCTAACCGAAATTAGTGCCAAATTACTGATGGAACCGGATAACTGATTGCCAGATTAGTGATGGCCGACCTGTATAATTAATAATCACTCTGGAACACTTTAAATGTCACATGTATTTTGTAAAAGTTTGGTAGCTGACATTTAAAGCACTCCAGAGCAATTATTATTAATTATTTAATTATTATTATTACCATCAACATACCTCATTCACTAAGTTTAATCATTTCTTAATTAAGCTGCCACGAGAGACACAGAGAATGTAAACACATGGACGAACACACTAGCTAACCCCTTTATTGTGCATTTCTTTTGTATTTCTTCCATTTTCCTCTTGTTTTTCCTCTTTCAAGTGCTGCTGCACTTCTATTGCGGACCACACAGTATAAGATAGAAGTGCAGCAGCACTTGGAAGAGGAAAATGGAAGAAGTGTACAGTAAAGGGGTAAGCTGGTGTGTTTGTCTGTGTGTTTACATTCTTGTGTCTCTTGTTGCAGCTTAATTAACCCTCTAACTGCAGAAACGTAGATCTATGTTCGCTCGTGAAAAGCTCCGAACATAGATCTACTTTTTTTTTTACATTCTTTCTTAGGGAGAAAATCAAGGTCGGAGCGCTACGCGCACAAACATAGATCTACGTTTGGACAATTTAAGGGTTAAGAAATGAGTAAACTCAGTGAACAAGGTATGTCGATGGTAATAATAATAATAACAATTGCTCTGGAGTGCTTTAAATGTCAGCTACCAAACCTTTTCGAAATATGTATGACATTTAACCCTTTGACTGTCGCAAGCCCTTTTCTGAAACTGTCATTCTATGTCGCAAAATTTTTGGAAAAAAAAAAAAATTCTTATGAAATGATAGAGAATCTTTTCCCGATGATAATGACACCGGAAGTACAAAATTTGATTGAAAACTCACAGAATTGCGTTCCCGCAAAGTTAGCAGTCTCGGCGCTACATATGCATCGGCAATTTTGCCGACTTTGAGCCCTGTTTTTGGCCAATTCCATTGTTCCAGTTGACCAAACTCATAGCTATTTCTTTAGAACTCCATTTTTTCTATCAGTTGAGCACAAGAAACCGCCCATTTACCGATTTGAATTACCCAGTAAAGTGGTCAGAAATTGACAATTTGGCCAATTTCACGAAAATTAAAAAAGATGCCAATTTCAAAATAGGGTCCAGAATAAACAATGTGGACATTCTTGGCACTAAAATAACATATCCTCTGTTCATTAGTCATGTCTCTAGGCCCCTCTTATATTACTATTGCTTTCTATTTTGATCTTTTATTCATACAAAAAATACAAAATTTACTGTTATGCAGACTACTGCATTTTTGTAAAAATGGTATAAATAATATCAGTGCACTAGTGAAAGAATATTAGACTCCCCAGTTGACGTGTATTGCTTACTCCTGAACATTGGTAAAAATTTAACATTTCCGCTAATTTGAGCTCAATTTCAAGGTCGTTTTCATTGTGAAACTAATCAAAATCATCTCTGTTTCTGTAATGTTTTCCATTTTATCATGTGAGACGATGAAAACGAGAATACAAGGATAAATACTATATGAAAATACACTTCAAAGTCGGTGTTTTAATCCAAAAAAATGGTCAGCATTTTTTCCTCATTATGCACTGCATGCTGCAGGATTTTTTTTATATGGTGCACATTGACCACACAGACCCATTCTCTCACATGTGGGCCTACCAGCTTTCTCCTGCTTGATTTGAAGCCGCTAGAATTTTGTTGTTGTTGTTGTTGGTGGTGGTTGGTGGTTGGTGGTTGGTGGTGGTTGGTGGTAGTGGCAGTGGTGGTGGTTGGTGGTGGTGGTTGGTGGCGGTTGGTAGTGGTTGGTGGTGGCGGCGGAGGCGGCGGCGGCGGCGGCGGTTCTTCTTCTTCTTCTTCTTTCAACAAACCAGCCGTATCCCACTGAAGCAGGGTGGCCCAAAAAGAAAAACAAAAGTTTCTCTTTTTAACATTAGTAATATATACAGATGAAGGGGTTACTAGCCCCTTATTATTATTATAATTATTATTACCATCAACATACCTTGTTCACTGCGTGTAATCATTTCTTAAGATGCCACAAAACATCTTCATTTTCCTCTTTTTCCTCTTCCAAGTGCTGCTACACCTCTATCTTGTACAATGGGGTGCACAGTAAAGTACAAATTTGCACAGATATGTAGTCTTGGAGATTTTAAAGGCTAGTGTACTGAGTGGTTGTAGGAAGAAGATTGAGATGCTTGACGCTGAGACACTGCGCTTCCCGTTTCCATGACCCAAGTTCTCGTACAGCATACAATACTGACTCGTCAGAGAGCCCATTGTAACTCTTGAGTTGTCATTAAATGAGTATGTCAGTAAGTGAGGAGAAGCTGTATACATGCCACTCACTGTTGTGCTATCCCCCCTTTGGTCTATATTATGGGTTTTTACTCATTCTGCCTCAAATCATGTTCTTGTCATGCAGTATTTAATTTGAAATTTTCAGATATTTACAAAGATTTATTATAGAGTAAAGTAGAAATAATTCTTACTTAAACGAAGTGAAGCTATGTTTTTAACAGAATGAGAAAGTGATGCTGTGGGACACAATTGAAGGTGAACTGGAGGATAAGATACGTCGTCTTGAGGAAGATCGCAACAACGTTGATGTCACCAGTCAGGTGTGGGCAGAACAGAATCTACACAGAAAGAGACGAAGACATAGACAGGTACAACGCTTAGTTTTATGAAAATATCAGTGATTGTCTTCAGTGATCCAGCTGAGTATTACCTCCATTTGTGATTACCTTACTCATTTGTCATTACTAAACCATTGTTTGTGGTATCTCTTCTTTAATAATTTTGTATGAATTCTTCTTCTTCTTTCAACGTACCAGCCGTATCCCAACGAGGTGGGGTGGCTCAAAAGGAAAAAATGAAAGTTTCTCCTTTCAAATTTAGTAATATATACAGGAGAAGAGGTTACTAGCCCCTTGCTCCCAGCATTTTAGTTGCCTCTTACGACACGTATGGTTACGGAGGAAGAATTCTGTTCCACTTCCCCATGGAGTTTGTATGAATTATTAGCACATTGGCCATTCCCCACCGAGGCAGGGTCACCCAAAAACGAAGAAACACTTTCATTATCATGCACTCCATCACTGTCTTACCGGAGGTGTGCTGACACCACAATTAAAAAAATGTAACATATCTCCACCCCCTCCTTTAGAGCACAGGCACTGTACTTCTCACCTCCAGGACTCAAGTCTAGCTAACCAGTTTCCCTGAATCCCTTCCTAAATATTACTTTGCTTACACTCCAACAGCACATCAAGACATAAAAACCATTTGCCTACACTCACTGCTATCTGACATGCTTATGCATGCTTGCTGGAATTCCAAGCCCCTCATACACAAAACCTCCTTTACCCTTTCTCCCTCCAACCTTTCCTAGGACGACCCCTTCCCAGCTTTCCTTCCACTACAGATTTATACACCCTCCAAGTCATTCTATTTTGTCCCATCCTCTAAATGTCCAAACCATCTCAACAGTACCTCCTCAGGCCTCTGGATAATACCTTTAGAAAACCCACGCCTCCTAATTTCCAAGCTATGGATTCTCTGCTTAATATTCACACCACACATTGCCCTCAGACACAACATCTCCACTGCCTCCATCCTTCCTGTTGCAACATTCATCACCCATGCTTCACACCCATATAAGAGTGTTGGTACCACTATACTCTCATACATTCCCCTTTTTGCTTTCATGGATAACATTCTTTGTCTCCACAGACTCCTCAGTGCACCATTCACTTTTTTTTCCTTATCAGTTCTGTAGTTCACCTCATATTTCATAGACCCATCTTCCAAACATGTTGTATAAATAGTTTTAAAATTTGAAGGGCATTACACATACTTCCTGGAGCTCATTTATCACATTCTTAAAGATGTTCTTCCAATGATCCTTCTTTTTCCATTACTCAGGTGTGATGCTGATTGGTTAAATCCACCCTTTTGAAGGTCGAGATAGAGATTCTTGTTTATGCACAGATTTCGCTAGGTACCACCAGAATCACTTACAAGTTTAAGCACACATGTTCAGTAATGGCAGTAAATATTCATCCAACTGGTGCGTAGAAATTTAAGCCCTTCATTATAATTGACTATATAACACAGGTGTATAATAATTCATACACATAGTGTCCTCCACACTGTGCAGATAACACCTGTGGAACCCCAGCCAGGCACATTTTTCCATTGGGATAATGGGCACTCAGTCACCTATTTGGATTAATGAAATCCATCTCTACACTATAGGATGATAATGCGGGTTATTTGTGTAGATGGAGAGGACTTGACGAGTGTGCAAGAGGCCCGAGAGGGGTCACTTTAAATAGATGATTATTTTCACTAGTTATATCACTAGTCACAGCACACAGATAAGTCCACACAACACTGTAACAACAATCCATCGGTATGTTTCTTGTAGTGCTATATCAGGGGTGAAATAAGTAAGCCTGCTAATAAGCTAGCCTAGAGCTCCCCTCACACACAACTACTTCCCTCAAACACTGTGTGTATATCATCATAGCAGAAAAGGAAAATGATACTGATAGCTAGAATCTTCAAAACAAGAGAGAGAGATTGAGCCACTGATGACACTTTAGGTGCCTTGTTTTCTCCAGGCTGGAATATTGCTCTTTATGAACAGCTCCTTTTAAGGAAGAGCTGGGGAATATACAGAACACCTTCACTTCTTGTATATACAGTACGACCCCCATATCCACGGGGGATACATTCCAAGACCTACTGCGGATACCCAAAACAGCAGATAGTAGTGAACCCTATACGTATTTAACCCTTTCAGAGTTTCGGCCGTACTAGTACGGCTTACGTGCCAGGGTTTTTGACGTACTAGTACGCATAAATTCTAGCGCCTTCAAATCTCGCAGGAAAAGGCTGGTAGGCCTAGATGTGAGAGAATGGGTGTGTGTGGTCGATGTGTGCAGTAGAAAAAAATCTGGGACCCAGTGGCGCATTGTGGGAACGCCATTTTAGTAGACCTTGTTCACCATGCCTCGCGGTAAGAAGCTCCTCAGTCCTCGGCGAATTGGGACACTTTTTTTCTCCAGTGACAGTTCTAATACAGATGGAAGTGCCAGTGAAGATGAGTTTCAAGGTTTTGGTGAGGCTGTGACTGAAACTAATGACCATAATATCGGTAATAGTGAGGAAAACCCAGATGACCCTCAGCCTTCCACCTCTGCTGCTGGACCATCTTGTTCATGTTCAGTTGTACCAGAATCAAAGAGGAAACTCCTATTTTCCCAAATCCCGGACTCAGATGTGAGCATTCGTGATGATAGTGATAGTGAATATGAACTACAAGCTCTTGAAACCAGTTCCAGTAGTGATAGTGAAGTGGAATATTCTCAGTGAAGCGTTAGTATATACGACGATATATGCGATCTGGTAGTGTGCCATATGCTATTCCAAGGGGAAGGAGTACATCTCGGAGTATATCCCATGGCTGTACAACAGGAACAGACAGTGAAAATGATGATGATAGTGTTGCAATTGGGATGGAAAATGTGCATGGTGGTGGTAGTGGTGGTGTCGGCCGTGAGGCACCAGCAGTGGGCCATGCTGCCACCCATGCCGCTGCCTCAGATGATCTACAACAAAGGCGACCATCCCCCACCCACCCACCACACCAGCCTCCACAACCACAACCACCTGTCACTGTCCAGTACCCACCAGCAGACTGCACCTGGGATTGACAGGAAGCTGTCAATTTGTTCCAAATCCCCACCAGTTTGATAAAAGCCAAAGTGAAATATGGCCATGTTGTACACTGGGGAACAGTGCCACTGAACTGGAATGTTTCGAGTTATTCTTTGGCGAACTCCTGATGGAAATTATTGTCAGGGAGAGCAACAGACACTACGAGTACACCATGGCAATTACAATACAGTGGACCCTCGCCTAATGCTATTAATCCATTCCTGAGAGCTCAATGTTAGGCGAATTAATTTTCCCCATAAGAAATAATGGAAATCAAATTAATCCATTCCTGACACCCCAAAGTATGAACAAAAAAAAATTTTTACCGCATGAAATATTAATTTTAATACACACAAACTGAAGAAGACATGCACAGTTACATGACACTTACCTTTATTGAAGATCTGGTGATGATTGATGGGATGGGAGGAGGGGAGACTGTGGATGGTGTTAATGTTTAGAAGGGGAATCCCCTTCCATTAGGACTTGAGGTGGCAAGTCCTTTTCCGGGGTTACTTCCCTTCTTCTTTTAATGCCACTAGGACCAGCTTGAGAGTCACTGGACCTCTGTCGCACAACATATCTGTCCATAGAGGCCTGTACCTCCTGTTCCTTTATGACATTCCTGAAGTGTTTCACAACATTGTCAGTGTGATAGTCACCAGCACGGCTTGCAATAGCTGTGTGAGGGTGATTTTCATCAAAAAAGGTTTGCACTTTAAACCACATTGCACACATTTCCTTAATCTTTGAAGTAGGCAGCTTCTTCAATTTCTCTATCCCCTCCTCCGAAGCAGTTTCCTCAGGTGTGTCCTCTTGCTGTTGAAAATGATCTAGAAGCTCATCAGTGGTTAGTTCTTCATTGTCCTCCTCCAACAACTCTTCCACATCCTCCCCACTAACCTTCAACCCCAAGGATTTTCCCAATGCCACAATGCATTCCTCAGCTGGCATAGGATTCCCAGGGTTAGCCTCAAACCCTTCAAAATCCCTTTTGTCTACACATTCTGGCCACAGTTTCTTCCAAGCAGAGTTCAAGGTCCTCTAGTCACTTCCTTGCAAGATTTACCTATAATGTTTACATAATTGAGGATACTAAAGTGATCTCGCCAAAACTCTCTTAGAGTCAATTGAGTTTCTGAGGTCACACAAAGCCCCTTTAAACAATTTTTGTTCATTTCTTGAAGTTGGAAATGACCTGTTTGGTCCATGGGCTGCAGGAGAGAGGGGATTGGAGGAAAAAACTTGCCCTTTAATGAAGTCATTTCCGCAAAAAGCGCTCTGCCAAAGTCGGGAAAAGGATGCCCGGACATTGTCTAAAAAGGACACTTTAAGTCTAATTTCTTTTCATTGGGTATTTTTTCACGTGGGGGCAAATGCAGGGGGTGAAAACCATCGAAAAAGTCCTTGGACCTTGCCTTTGTTTGCCCTCCACACCCAAAAACCACAAATTCCCTTTTGAGGAATTTGTTTTCCTGAACACTCTGGGGTTTAGAGTGAACACCAATAAAAGGCTTCACTTTGAAATCCCCACTAGCTTTGGGACACATCAACAGAGTAAGCCTGTTTTTCATGGCTTTGTCCGGGGGGGCCCTTTTTCCTTGGTATGTAGGCCTGTTTGGGCATTTTTTCCAAAAACAGGCCTGTTTTGTCACAATTAAACACTTGTTCAGGTTTCAGTCCTTCACTCTCTATGTACCCCCTTAAATTTTCCTGCACATATTTTTCAGCTGCTTTGGGGCCCAAAACTGGCAGGTCACCATGCCTATCACACTATTTTGCCACTACGCCTTTTAAAACCTCTAAAAACCAAACCCTTTGTGGCCTTAAATTCCTCACATCACCCTAGTTGTAAACCCTGGCCAGCTCGGAACAGCACTCCATTTTATATTAGCAATGATTCTTTCTTTTTTTTTTTTTTTTTCAACCAGTCGGGATTCCCCCCGGGCAGGGGTGACCCAAAAAAGAAAGAAAACCCCCAAAAAAGAAAGTGCTTTCATCTCATTCAACACTTTCACACACTCAACATAATCACTGTTTTTTGCAGAGGGTCAGAATACAACAGTTTAAAAAAATATACATATAAAGATTCACAAATATCCCTTCCCAAACTGCCTATCCCAACCCTCCTTTAAAGTGCGGGGATTGTACTTCCCATTTCCAGGACTCAAAACCGATATTGAAAATAACCGGTTTAACTTTTACAATTTTCTTCTTCTATTTATTTTTTTTTTTTTTTTTATTTCCCCTGGGATTCCCCCCAAGGAGGGTGGCCCAAAAAAAAAAAACTTTCACCTCATTCTCTCCTCATGTCTTGCCAAAGGGTGCTTTCCCCCAGTTTTTTTTAAAAGCAACTTAACACCCCCCCCTTCAGAGTGCAGGGGACTGTACTTCCCCCTCAGGACTCAAGTCCGGCCGCCGGTTTCCCTGGACCCCCCCCATAAATGTTACTTTGCTCACACTCCAAAAGCACGTCAAGTATTAAAAACCTTTGTCCCATCATCCCATCAAAACAGCTCCGCCCCGCCTGCTGGAAATCCAAACCCCTCGCACACAAAACCCCTTTAACCCCCCCCCCTCCAACCTTTCCCAGGCCGACCCTCCCGCCCCTTTCCTTCCCCCTCGACTGATACACTCTTTAAGTATTCTGTTTCGCTCCCTTCTTCTACATGTCGAACCCCTCAACAACCCTTCTCGCCCCTTTGGCAACATTTTGGAATCCCCCCACCTCCTCCCAACTTCCAAACTCGATTTTGCATTATATTCACACCACACATTTCCCCCAAAACATGCTCTCCACTCCCCCGCCTTCTCCTCGCTGCAACATTCACACCCCGCTTCACACCCATTAAGAGTGTTGGGAAAATTTTACTCTCTACATTCCCCTCTTTGCCCCCAGGGCAAAGTTTTTGTCTCCACAGACTCCTAAGTGCACCACTCACCCCCTTTTCCCCCCATCAATTCTAGATTCACCCCCCATCCTTCAAGACCCATCCCCTACCCCGTCCACTCCCAAATTCTGAAAACTTTACCCCTCCATTTTCTCTCCCCCCAATGATATCCAATTTTCATCACCTAAAATCTTTTTGTTTCCTCATAAACCCTTCCTTTCCTGTATTCACTTTTATTTTTTCTTTTGCACACCCTACCAAAAAATTTCCACAATCTCTGCAATTCCCTTTTTAGAATCTCCAAGAGCACGTGTCATCGCAAAGGAAACGTGACAACTCCACTTTATGTGTGTTTCCTTTATTTTTAAAACCCCAAACCCTTTTAAGACCATCGCATTTATTTCTTTTAAAACCCCCCACCCCAAAATTATTAAACAACCAGGGACATCAAATCCCTGTCTAGGCCCTATTTTTTCGGGAAACAATTTCCCTCTTTCCTATGTACTCAATTTGACCCCTCACTACCCTCGTAAAAACTCTTCGAAACCTTTCCCCACCCATACACTGCAACATCTCCCACATTCCCCCCCTATCACCCGTCTACGCCTTTTCAAATCCATAAATGCCAAAAAGACCTTTTCCTTATCTAAATAGTTATTTATTGTTCACTGTAAACACCTGGTCCACCACCCGTCCTTTCCAAAAGCCTCCTTGTTCATTGCTACCTTTTCTCAGTCACTTTTAATTATTTCAATAAAAACTCACCTACACTTTACAGGTATACTAAACGATTATCCCCTAAAATTTTTTTGCACTCTTTGTTCCCCTTTCCCCTTTATAAAAAGGGAAACTTACATGCTTTTGCCAACCCTAGGTCCCTTACCCTCTTCCATACATTTTTTAAATAATTGCACCAACCACTCCAAAAAATATTCCCACCTGCTTTTAACATTTCTATCTTTATCCCCTCAATCCCGGTGCCCCTTTCCCCTTCTTTTAACCCATGCCCCCGAACTTTCCCCCCACTCACAAATGGGTCTTCCTCCCCCTACAAGAGTTATTCCCCCTTGCCCTATACACGAAATCAAGCTTCCCTATCTTCATCCTTTAACAATTCCCAAAATATTCCCTCCCTCTTCCCCCAATACCTCTAAATCTCATTTAATAAATCCTCTCCCATTTTTAAAGAAAAATCCTTTGTTCTCTAGGCCTCCTTAACTTGTTAATTCACTCCCAAAAATTTTTTTTATTTTCAAAAAATTTGTTTTTAAATCTCCCCCTCTCTCATTTGCTTTTTTTACATTGCTTCACCATCTTTACCCTCTCTTTTCTCCTATACTTTCCCCTTGCATCACTTTACTTGTTAAAAAATTCTATTGCTAACTTTTTCTCCCTTACTACCTTTTACTCTATTCCCCCAATCGTCCTCTTCCCCCCCCGCAACCCCCTTTCCTGAAAACCCCAAAATTTGCTGAACACTTTACACTACATTTTTAAACCTACCCCTACCCCTTCGCCCCTTTTTCCCCTTTCCTCATTAGCCCATCTATCCCAATAGCTGTTTAATTTTCCCCCAACTGCCTCCTCTTTGTTTTTAACCTTCACATCTCCTTCCCTGTGCTTCTATTCCCTTTTACCCTCTACCTTTTACTCCAGTGTAGCTACAAATAGAAAAGTGATCTGATATATTTTTGGGCCCCTCTATAAATTGTACATCCTGAGTCTACTCAACGTCTTTTATTACCATACATAATCCAACAAAAAACTTCATTTCGCCCTACATATATCTTGTATACTTTTTTATCCCCTTTTTTTTAAAAAAAATTGTTTCCTATAACTAAAAACCCCTTTTTATAAAAAGTTCAATCAAAAGGGCTCCCCTTTTCATTTTTCACCTGGCACCCCAAAATTACCTACCACCCTTCTCTAAAGTTTCTCCCTTTAGCTTCAGGGCCCTACCCCAATTACTTCTCACTTGGGTTAAGGTTCCTTACATTTCCTTAACTCTCCCAAAATCTCCCCTCTCTCCCTGCATTCCTCTCTTCTCCCGGTGCGTACCGCTTATTATGACCCCTTCTCCATCCAAACCTTTTCTTTAATCCACATAATTCTGCATTTACACATTCTTTCTTTTTCTCCTTCCATAAGATCTTTAAATACGCTACCCCCCCCTTTGCTCTAATCTCTCAGATACTCCAGATTTAATCCCATTTATTTTCCCCCCTTTTTAGTAATCTTTACAGGAAAAGGGGTTACTAGCCCATTGTTCCCGGCATTTTAGTTGACTTTTACAACACACATGGCTTACGGGGGAAAAGATTCTTATTCCACTTCCCCCATGGATATAAAAGGAAAAGTAATAAGACCAAGAACTATTAAGATAAAATCAAAGAGAACTCAGATGAGTGTGTATAAATAAACGTGTACATGTATGTGTAGTGTGACCTAAGTGTAAGTAGAAGTAGCAAGACAACCTTTAATCTTGCATATTTAGGGAACGAACCAAAACACCAGCAATCCTACCATCATGTAAACAATTCAGGGACCCCCGATAGCGATATTAATCCGTGAAAGAGAGCTCATTGTTATGCAAATTATCTTTATGCGAAATTGAATTTTTCCCCATAAGAAATAAATGGAAATCAAATTAATCCGTGCAAGAACACCCAAAGTATGAAAAAAAACATTTTTCCCACATGAAATATTAATTTTAATACACACAAACTGAAAAAGGCATGCACAGTTACATAAACACTTACTTTTATTGAAGACTGGTGATGTTTGGATGGGATGGGAGGAGGGGAGAGGTGTTAGTGTTTAGAAGGGGAATCCCCTTCCATTAAGACTTGAGGTGTCAAGCCCTTTTTCGGGGGGTTACTTCCCTTCTTCTTTAATGCCACTAGGACCAGCTTCAGATCACTGGAGTTCTGTCGCACAACATATCTGTCCATAGTGGCCTGTACCTCTCGTTACTTTATGACTTCCCTAAAGTGTTTAAACAACATTGTGAGTGTAATAGCCCACCAGCACGGCTTGCAATAACTGTGTGAGGGTGATTTTCATCCATAAAGGTTTGCACTTTCAGCCACATTGCACAGATTTCCTTAATCTTTGTAGTAGGCAATTTCTTCAATTTCTCTCTCCCCTCCTTCGAACCAGTTTCCTCAGGTCGGGCCTCTTGCTGTTGAAGTTGATCTATCAGCTCATCAGTGGTTAGTTTTTCATTGTCCTCCTCCACCAACTCTTCCACATCCTCCCCACTAACCTCCAACCCCAAGGACTTTCCCAATGCCACAATGGATTCCTCAACTGGCATAATCCTCTCAGGGTTAGCCTCAAACCCTTCAAAATCCCTTTTGTCTACACATTCTGGCCACAGTTTCTTCCAAGCAGAGTTCAAGGTCCTCTTAGTCACTCCCTCCCAAGCCTTACCTATAAGGTTTACACAATTGAGGATATTAAAGTGATCTCTCCCAAAAATCTCTTAGAGTCAGTTGAGTTTTTGAAGTCACTACAAAGCACCTTTCAAACAGAGCTTTTTTGTACAGTTTTTGAAGTTTGCAATAACCTGCTGGTCCATGGGCTGCAGGAGAGGAGTGGTAAATTTGGAGGCAAAAACTTCACCTTAATGAATTTCATGTCCCCATAAAGTCGCTCTGCCACGTCTGTAGGATGACCGGGCATTGTCTAACACCCGGAGGCACTTAAGTTCTAATTTTTTTTCAGTTAGGTAATCTTTCACATTGGGGGGAAATGCATGGTGTAACCAGTCATAGAAAAAGTCCCTAGTGACCCATGTCTTACTGTTTGCCCCCCACAGCACACACAGATTAAACCTTTAGGACATTCTTTTGCCTGAACGGTCTGGGAGTTTTAGAGTGATACACTAAAAAAGGGGTTCACTTGCAATCACCAGTAGCATTGGAACACATAAACAAGTAAGCCTGTCTTTCATAGGGTTATGTCCCTGGGAGTGGGCCTTTCCTCCTGAGTAATGTACGTCCTGCTTGGCAAATTTTCCCTTTCCCAAAACAGGCCTGTTTCATCACAATTAAACACTTTTTCAGGTTTTAGTCCTTCACTGTCTATGTACTCCTTGAATTCCTGCACATATTTTTCAGCTGCTTTGTTGGTCGAACTGGCAGCCCCCCATGCCTTATCACACTATGTATGCCACTACGCCTCTTAAATCTCTCAAACCAAACCTTTGCTGGCCTTAAATTCACTCACATCATCACTAAATTGCAGGGATTTTTCCCAATTTAAAACGTCATGCAACTTCCTAGCCTTTTCACTTATGATCACTTGAGAGGGTGCTATCTCCTCTATCTGTTTTTCTTTATCCACACCAATAAAGTCTCTCAAACATCTTCCATCACTTGCGATCTCTGTTTCGAAAACACAGTTAAAAAACCTTTGCAAGAACAGCTTCCTTGATTGCCTTTTTGTTGCCCACAATGTAGCGATGGTTGATTGGGTTTACTATACAACCTGGGCCACTCGGGACACGCACTCCACTTTCATACTTATCAATGATCTCTTTCTTCATCTCTATAGTAATTCTCACCCTTATTCCTGTAGGGTTGGCACTAGAAGCTTTCTTGGGGCCCATGGTCACTTATTTTGCAGATAAAATCACCAGAAACACTGTAATAATACGAAATGTTCCGATTGTATGCTTGGATGTTACCGCGGAGTCTGGCTGGCAAACAATGCCACTGGCAGAACATGTGAGGCTGGCTAAGGGCGCACATTAGACGCGTCTCGGACAAACAGCATTGAGCGGGTTTTTTAGCGGTATGCGAGGCAAAATCTTAGCGATAAAATGTAGCGGTATGCGGATTTAACGTTATGTAAGGCCAACATTATGCGGGGGTCCACTGTACAGGATTTTGTTTTACATTCACTTGGCAGGACGGTAGTACCTCCCTGGGTGGTTGCTGTCTACCAACCTACTACCATAGTAATTCTCACCCTTTTTCCTGTAGGGTTGGCACTAGAAGCTTTCTTGGGGCCCATGGTGACTTATTTTGCAGGTGCAATCACTAAAAAGGCTGCGATAATATGAAATGTTCCGACCCTGAGCTGCTTTGGGGATTAGCGTGGACGGTTACAAAGCATGGCTTGCTTCTGTAGTGTTTTAAAAATTGAGGTTGGAGAGTTGAAGGAGGAGGTCTTGCTTCTCCAGGAGGAGATTAGGAGGCTGAAGGTCCACCTCAATGGGTCTGGGAGAGAGTGTGAGGTGGCTGGCGTTGTGGGAAATGAGGCTTCTAGCAGTGAGGTGCAGTCTGTCTCTCGCTGTGAGGAGGCTGTAGTTGGGGAGGTAGCAACGGCTACCAGCAGTGAGGTGCAGCCCAGCACCTGCTACAAGTGGCGAGTGGTTCACAGTAATGGGAGGCGCATCAGAGTAAGGAAAGTTAAGAGTGAAGATCTGAAGGTAGGAAATCGCTTCTCTGTTCTTCAGGATGAATGTACTTCAGTGGCCAGTGAAGGTAAGGGTACTTTACTGCCCCTGCTAATGGAGGTAAGCACATTCTTGTGGTTGGTGACTCTCAGGTAAGATATATTGACCGTGCTTTTTGTAATAGGAATAAGAAGATGAGAGATAAGTGTGCTTCCCCTGGAGCTGGTGTTGGGGAAACATTGCCCAACAGGCTGGATAATATCATGTCAGGTAAGGGAACAAGCCCATTATCTGTCTCAGTGCTGTGGAAATGATATTGGGAAAGGGGTAGGAGAGAAGAGCTGCTAGATAAGTACAGGTCAGCTATAGATTTCATTAAGTCTAAGGGGGGGATCCCAAATCATATGTGGGCATCTTGCCTAGAAGGGGAGAAAATGAATGGTTTGTCTAGGGCAATTGGTGTAAATTGCTGGCTTAACAGATACTGCAAGAACTTGCAATCCCAATTCATTGACAACTGGAACAACTTTTATGGCAAACATGATATGTATGCAAGGATGGGTTTTACTCTTCTCGGGGGCAGGGTGTAGCACTTGCAGACTCGATTGAGAAGGCCATGGTGAATGTCTATGTTTTTAAACCCTGATGGAAAAATAGAGGTATGGGTGTGTGTGGGAAACAAGCAGGTTGAAACCCACTAGGGTTGAAACAGTAAATGTATAAAAGCATTCGCATGAAGTTATAAATAAAGACAATAATCAGCCAGCAACAAGGGGGACAGCAGAGGCAGCAAGGGACTAGCCCCCTTAAGGTTTACTATACTAATAGCAGGAGTGTAAGAAATAAGATAGATGAGCTAAGATTAATTGCAAGTGCAGGAAACATAGATATTATTGCTATAACAGAGACTGGCTCAATCTGAAAGATAGAGAGATGCCCTCTGAATGTCACATACAAGGCTATAAAATTATTCCACACTGACAGGGTCAACGGGAAAGGTGGTGGAGTAGCGATGTTATGTCAGAGACAATTTAAATTTTTTGTGTTAGACAAGTATTAAATTAGAAGCGTCAGCCACTGAATCTGTTTGGGTTACAGCTTCTCGGGGGGCCGAGAAAAACAAATTTTTGGGGTGTGATTTACAGGCCCAAATCTTGATAGGGTGGCAGTAAAACTTCTATGGGACAAATTCGTAAGGCATCTACATACGAAAATGTTGTGCTAATGGGAGATTTCAACTATAGACAGATTGACTGGGCAATTTGACAGGAAATTTAGAGTCAGGTGACTTTCTGATACGATCCAGGATTGGTTTTTTAAACAGTTTGTGACAGAGCCAACTAGGGAAATAACCTCCTTGACTTGGTTCTTGCCAGTAGGGAAACACTAATTAATAATCTTGAGGTTAATGATGAGCTTGGGGAAAGTGATCACAAATCACTTTGGGTTTTAAATATCATGGAATTCCCCTAATAATGGCAATCAAGTCTCCGTCCTGCTTTCACTTGGCTGATTTCATAGGACTGAAAAATTACTTAGGTGGGCTGAACTGGAATGACCTGACTAAGGTCAGGTAGGTGGTGATGGTTGCCGATATGATGCTTCCAGGCATAGTTCTAGCTGCTCAGCCAATTATGTTCCAAATAGGGAAATCAGATCAAACAAAAATGATCCTAAATGGATGAACAATAGATTAAAATATCTGATTGGTCAAAAGAGAGGCATATATAGGCAAATCAAAAGAGGGGAGGGGCAATTAAGAATCGATAAAATTCAGTTAAAGAGAGAAATAAAAAAAGGGAATTAGAAAAGCAAAAAGAGATTATGAGGTTAAAGTTGCAAGAGAATCGAAGACTAACCCAAAAGGATTCTTTCAGGTATACAGAAGTAAGATCAGGGGCAAGATAGGCCACTCAAAAGTTCCTCGGGTCAGCTCACTGACAGTGATAAGGAAATGTGTAGAATTTTTAACACATACTTCCTCTCAAATTTTTACACAGGAGGATACCAGCGATATTCCAGTAATGATAAATTATGTAGAAAAGGACGATAATAAACTGTGCACGATTAGGGTCACAAGTGACATGGTCACTTAGGCAAATAGATAAAATTTAAAAACCCAACAAATCCCAGCCCTGATGAAAATGTATGCAAGGGTTCTAAAGGGGTGTAAAGAGGAGCTTAGCACACCTTTGGCTAATCTTTTTCAACATATCACTACAAACTGGCATGGGGGCCAGATAATGGAAAATGGCAAATGTGATACCTATTTTCAAAACAGGTGACAGGGCCTTAGCTTCGAAAATATAGAACCCAATAAGCCTAACCTCCATAGTGGGAAAATTTATGGAATCAATAATTGCCGAGGCAGTTCGTAGCCACCTTGAAAAGCATAAATTAATCAACGAATCTCAGCATGGTTTTACAAAGGGGCGTTCCTGCCTTACGAATTTATTAACTTTTTTCACTAAGGTATTTGAGGAGGTAGATCATGGTAAATGAATATGATATTGTGTATATGGACTTCAGTAAGGCTTTTGACAGGGTCCCACATCAGAGACTATTGAGGAAAATTAAAGCACATGGAATAGGAGGAGAAATTTTTTCCTGGATAGAGGCATGGTTGAACAAATAGGCAGCAGAGAGTTTGCATAAATGGGGAGAAATCAGAGTGGGGAAGCGTCATGAGCGGTGTTCCACAGGGGTCAGTGTTGGGGCCCCCTGCTGTTCACAATCTACATAAACGACATAGATGAGGGCATAAAGAGCGACATCGGCAAGTTTGCCGATGACACCAAAATAGGCCGTCGAATTCATTCTGACGAGGACATTCGAGCACTCCAGGAAGATTTGAATAGACTGATGCTAGTGGTCGGAGAAGTGGCAGATGCAGTTTAATATAGACAAATGCAAAGTTCTAAATGTTGGACAGGACAATAACCATGCCACATATAAACTAAATAATGTAGATCTTAATATTACGGATTGCGAAAAAGATTTAGGAGTTCTGGTTAGCAGTAATCTGAAACCAAGACAACAGTGCATAAGTGTTCCGCAATAAAGCTAATAGAATCCTTGGCTTCATATCAAGAAGCATAAATAATAGGAGTCCTCAGGTTGTTCTTCAAACTCTATACATCATTGGTTAGGCCTCATTTAGATTATGCTGCACAGTTTTGGTCACTGTATTACAGAATGGATATAAATTCTCTGGAAAATGTACAAAGGAGGATGACAAAGTTGATCCCATGTATCAGAAACCTTCACTATGAGGATAGACTAAGGGCCCTGAATCTGCACTCTCTAGAAAGACGTAGAATTAGGGGGGATATGATTGAGGTGTATAAATGGAAGACAGGAATAAATAAAGGGGATGTAAATAGTGTGCTGAAAATATCTAGCCTAGACAGGACTCGCAGCAATGGTTTTAAGTTGGAAAAATTCAGGTTCAGGAAGGATATAGGAAAGTACTGGTTTGGTAATAGAGTTGTGGTTGAGTGGAACAAACTCCCGAGTACAGTTATAGAGGCCAGAACGTTGTGTAACTTTAAAAATAGGTTGGATAAATACATGAGTGGATGTGGGTGGGTGTGAGTTAGACCTGATAGCTTGAGCTACCAGGTCAGTTGCCGTGTTCCTCCCTTAAGTCAATGTGACCTGACCTGACTAGGTTGGGTGCATTGGCTTAAGCCGGTAGGAGACTTGGACCTGCCTCGCATGGGCCAGTAGGCCTTCTGCAGTGTTCCTTCGTTCTTATGTTCTTCTTATGTTCTTATGATTGTATGCTTGGAAGCGACCGCAGTGGCTGGCTTGTAAACACTGGCACCCACGGAACAAGTGAGGCGGGCTCAGGCCGCACGTGGACGCATCTCGAACGAATTGCATTGAGCGAGTTTTTTAGCGCTAGCTGAGGCAAAATTTTTGCATTAAAATGTATCGCTAGGCGGATTTAACGTTATGCGATGCGTTCGTTAGGCGAGGGTCCACTGTACTTTCACCAAGCTCACGATATAACGAAAGTGAGTCTATTTGTGCTACTATTACGTATGCTTCACTTCTCAGACAAAACCAGGCCTGACAGAAACGACAGGTTATGTAAGATTAGGAATGTGTTTGTGTATCTGAAAGAGAAATTCAATATGTATTTTTATCCCTTCAGGAAGCTTGTAATTGATGAGGCTTTGATTCTGTTCAAAGGAAGACTCTCTTTCAAGCAGTACATACCAAGCAAGAGGAAATGCTTTGGTATAAAGTTGTTTGTGCTTTGTGATTGTTACAGTGGTCTGGTATTGGATATTATTGTGTACACTGGAAGTTATACATTGCAAAATACCAGGAAGTTATTGGGCATCTCTGGTGATGTGGTTAGAACGATGATAGAACCATACCTTGGTAAGGGGCATATATTATATACTGATAACTGGTACACAAGCCCCTCACTCAGTGATTTTTTTGCGAGTGAACATGACAGATGTGTGTGGCACAGTGCGTGCAAATCATAAACATATGCCCAGGTTTGACGCTGGCACTCGTAGAGGTTGAGGTGCAGGCCTTTGCTGCCAATGACATCATAGCATTTCGGTGGCATGACAAACGAGATGTCACACTGTTGTCATCAGTTCACCCTAATGAAATGACAAACATTGGCAGGCAGCATAGAGACAACAATGAACCCATTCTAAAACCTGCAACTGTGATTGATTACACCCTCAATATGCACTCAGTGGACAAATGTGACATGCAGATTGGGTTTGCTCATTGTGTTTGCAGGAGTTATAAGTGGTACATGAAACTCTTTTTCCATATTCTGGACATTTCCATGCTCAATGCTTATAATATGTATAAGATGAGTACCAGAAACAAACCACCATATGGCAAATTCTGTTTGTCTGTCATCAGACAAATAGTATTCAAGTACCAAGGAACAACACCTGCAATAGACCGCCAACTGAATTATCAACAACTACCTTCTCGTCTGAAGCATGGTGATCACTTCCTAGTAAAACTGCCTGCTACTGCTTTCAAGAAAAAGGCTCAGAAGAGGAGTTACGTCTGTGCATATACAAAAAAACACCCACAACAACGCAGAGACACTCGTTTTATGTGTGAGGAGTGTAAAACACCACTGTGCATGACACCATGTTTCAAAGACTTCCACAGGCTGCAGAACTTCTAGAAACATTCCCTGTGACTATATATGTGTATATAAAATATAGACAAAGAGTAATAAACAACATTTCATATCGTTTGTGTAAATATTTTCTGTAAACAAAACAGTGACAACAGTGTTTATGCAGTTATTGTGTAGTATGGAAAAAGAAATAACTTACAAAATAGTGATCATATTGGTCTCACAGGCCATAAAAGTTACTTTGAAAAAAAATTAAAAAATAATAAAAAATAGTACCTAAAAAAAGTAAATAAAGTAATACCGGGTGACCGGCAGTCGGCGATGTTACTGTATACCAGGCATTTTCTATCAACTTCATGCCTCCATATCGCAGTAAGTATTGATGGTAATTTTTGTTTGTTTAGCCTATAAGATTTAAAAAAAAAAACTTATCTTTTCATAAGATTTTTTTTTTTTTTTTTTTTTAACCCTTTCAGGGTCCGTCCCGTAGATCTACGGCTTTACGTTCAGGGTCCAAACCGTAGATCTATGTCATGAGCTCAGCTCACTCTGATAAACTGTGAGTGGTAAATTTGGGCCTAGATATGAGAGAATACATCTAAGTGGTATGTGTGCACCACATAAAACAAATCCTGCAGCACACTGTGTATAATGAGAGGAAAAAAACTGAGACCGTGATTTTCGATTAAAACAGCGACTTTGCAGTGTTTTTTCATATGTTTTTTATAGTTTTATTTGTGATTTCTTGGTCTCATTTGATAGAATGGAAGACATATTACAGAAATAGAGATAATTTTGATTGGTTTTAGCACAGGAAATGGCTTGAAACTGAGCTCAAAGTGGCGGAAATGTTAAATTTATGCCGATGTTCAAGAGTAAACAAACGACCTCACACGTCTAATACACGCCAGCTGGTGGGTCTAATATACATTCATAAATGTGGTGATGATATTTATACAATTATTACAATATTGCATAACAGTAAATCTTCTATTTTTTGGTGTGAATAAAAATTCATTATGTGAATAAAAAATCAAAATGGAATTTATTTGTAAAGCCTCAAAACGTAACTAATGAACAGAAGAAATGTTAGTTTAGTGCCAGGAATACCTACATTGTTTATTCTGGATCCTATTTTAAAATTGGAATATTTTGAACTTTGTGTTAAATTGGCCAAATTACCAATTTCCGGTCACTTTATTTTGTAGTTGAAACAGTTGACTTGGCGATTTCTTGTGCTCAATCGATAGAATAGAAGTAATCCTAGTGAAATAGCTAAGAATTTGGTCGACTGGAATAATGTAATTGGCCTAAAATGGGAGTCAAAGTCGGCAAAATCGCCGATTCATAAATATCGCTGACACATCAAAATTCACGAGAGCATAATTTCGTCAATTTCCCATCAAATTTCGTACTTTTTGTTTTATTACATTCACAAAAAGATTCTCTACCATTTCATAAGAAAAAAATAACTTTTTTTTTTTAAATTCTTGGACACTGGGGCACCACTTCAGATTTTGGCCTTGGACCCTGAAAGGGTTAAATTTTGGCGACCCTGAGAACAAGTCTCGGAGAGGGCCTGGGGACCCTGAAAGGATTAAGTAATTTTTTGTTTACATACATACCTATGATAAAGTTTAACCCCTTGACTGTCGCAACCCCCAATCTTGAGGTGTCTCCTGGTGTCGCAAAATTTAAAAAAAAAAAAAAAAATTCTTATGAAATGATAGAGAACCATTTCCCAATTGTAATGACACCAAAAAAACGAAATTTGATGGAAAACTGATGGAATTATGCTCTTGCGAAGTTAGCGACCTTGGCGATATTTACAAATCGGTGATTTCGCCCGCTTTGAGCCCTATTTTCGACTAATTCCGTTGCTCCAGTCAACCAAACTCATTTTTTCTATCGATTGAGTACAAGAAACTGCCCATTTACCGATTTCAACTACCCAATAATGTGGTCAGAAATTTGCAATTTGGCCAATTTCACGAAAATTAAAAAATATGACAATTTCAAAGTAAGGTCCAGAATGAACAATGCAGACATTCCTGGCTCTAAAATAACATTTTCTTTGTTCATCAGTCATGTCTCCAGGCCCCTCTGATATTACTCTTGCTTTCCATTTTGAATTTTTATTCAAACAAAAAATAGAAGACTTACTATTATGCAGACTACTGCAATACTGTAATAATTGTATAAATAACATCAACCCATTCATGACTGCATATTAGAATGGCTAGTTGGACATTTATTGGACAATGGCATGATTTGTTTACTTTTGAACATTGGCAAAAATCAAACATTTCCCCTAGTTTGAGCTCCATTTCCAGGTTCTTTTTATAGTAAAATCAATCAAAATCACCTCTATTTCTATAATATGTTTTCCATTCTATCAAATGTGCCCAAGAAAACGAGAATACAAGCATAAATACTATATGAAAATAGACCACAAAGTCGGCATTTTAATTAAAAAAAACAGTCAAAGTTTTTTTTTTTCTCATTATGCACTGCGTGCTCCAGGATTTTTTTTATATGGTGCACACTGACCACACAGACCCATTCTCTCACATGTGGGCCTACCAGCTTTCTCCTGCTTGATTTGAAGCCACTAGAATTTATGAGTATATATACGTCAAACACGGTACCTCGTAAGACGTATATATACGGCCGCGACAGTCAAAGGGTTAATTGATAAATTACACACAGTAAGTCGAGAATTATCACTTTTTCACTGATGGGAAGTACTTTGTGATTTCTCTTAGGCTTTGAAGAATGACACCATCACTACTTTTGCACTTTGGTGTCATTATTAAGCAAAATTAAGGGTTATTTTCAGGCCAGGGTAAACATTAGATAACTGAAACCACAGAAACCAGACCTGTGAATATGACAGTCCTAGTGCCATAGCATAGCTGAGTGAAGCATCTATATTATTGGTTGCTTGAAGTCCTTCAAACTGTACTCCTTGGAACGTAGATGAAAAAGTTGCTTCATAATTTACACCTGGAAAATTCTGGAGGGATTCGGCCCAGATCTACCCTCTAAAATCACCACTTATGAAAGCAAGACCCTTGCATACAGTGCAAAAAAAATATATTCAGTTAAAAAGCAAGGGTATGGTGAATACACTAAGAGACAACTCAATAACTGTTAAGGGACTATGACTCTTTAATGCTCTCTTCATATATAAGAGGGATTGCCAACAGGTACCTAGCTGTCTTTGAGAGGAACTTTGTAATTTCTTCCCCAGCCAGGCTGTGGTGCATATATTGGACTGAATGTCACTAATACTATGAGCCTGGTTGATCAGACCAGTAATCATGAAGCCTGGTCTGGGACTGGCTTGCAGGGGCAATAACCCCCAAAACCATCTACAAGTAATTTTATTCCTATAGTTCCCACAAAACTAAACATTGGAAATAATACAAAATGATAATGCAATTGTTAATAATATAAAAATTAAGTTGCTCCACTGATGGGGGTAGAAAGCTGATTTCTGACTTTCACACCTTTCCATTTTTTTTTTTTTCGAGAAATTATTTGTGTAAAGTTTGGTGACTGGACTTCATTTAGAGGTAAATGAGTAAGATGCATATGTAACAGCTGGGTACTATTGTTAAAAACATTTTGCCTGCTCTTCAGTCAGAAACACAGGTGACTAAATATTGGAGACAGCAGAAGCAGTGAAGAGGTAAAGATGTGATCAGTCCCCTAACTTTATAGTAGTAGTTATGAGGTGGTCAGTCTCTTAGCCTTGAAGTGTTCAGTTACATAGTCTTGATCAACATGAAGCTTGTAGAGGAGGAAAAATGTGTCAACAGTAAAGATACTAAACTGCTGCACATGTCTCTTTCTCATCTACTTGTCAGTATTACACACCATTAATATAATGATGTTCATTTACAGGTGTCCATTGTCACCAAATTTTGGATGGTCAAGTCATAATGGATAGAAAATTTATATATGAATTTCTCTTTCACCTCTCCCATTTATTGTATTCCTGTTTGGCTAAAAATTATTTGTGTAAAGCTTTGTTTTGATTAGACTTCATTTAGAAGCTCCCCAAAAAACAACAATTTTCACCCCCAGTGAAACAGGAAATCCTGTTTTTTTATTATTATTATTTTTTTCAACACACCTGCTGTCCCCCACAGAGGCCAGGTGACCTAAAGAGAAACAACCAAAGTTTTTCTTTTTGCATTTAGTAATTCATTCAGGAGAAAGGGTTTGCTAGCCCCTTGCTTATTATTATTATTATTATTATTATTATTATTATTATTATTATTATTGTTATTATTATTATTATTATTATTATTATTAATTTAACAAGTCGGCCGTCTCCCACCGAGGCAGGGTGACAGAAAAAGAAGGAAAATCCCCAAAAAGAAAATACTTTCATCATCATTCAACACTTTCACCTCACTTACACATAATCACTGTTTTTGCAGAGGTGCTCAGAACACAACAGCTTAGAAGCATATACGTATAAAGATACACAACATTTCCCTCCAAACTGCCAATATCCCGAATCCCTCCTTTAGAGTGCAGGCATTGTACTTCCCATTTCCAGGACTCAAGTCCGTCTATAAAAATAACCGGTTTCCCTGAATTCCTTCACTAAATATTACCCTGGGGTGGCCCAAAAGGAAAAACAAAAGTTTCTCCTTTTAAATTTAGTAATATATACAGGAGAAGGGGTTGCTAGCCCCTTGCTTCTGACATTTTAGTCGCCTCTTATAACACGCATGGCTTACGGAGGAAGAATTTTGTTCCACTTCCCCGTGGAGATAAGAGGAAATAAACAAGAACAAGAACTATAAAGAAAATAGCAGAAAACCCGAAGGGGTATGTATATATGTATATGCTTGTACATGTATGTATAGTGTGACCTAAGTGTAAGTAGAAGTAGCAAGTTGTACCTGAAATCTTGCATGTTTATGAGACAGAAAAAAAGACACCAGCAATCCTACCATCATGTAAAACAATTACAGGCTTTCATTTTACACTCACTTGGCAGGATGGTACTACCTCCCTGGGTGGTTGCTGGCTACCAACCTACTACCTATTATTATTATTATTATTATTATTATTATTATTATTAATATTATTATTATTATTATTATTATTATTATTATTATTATTATCATTATATTGTTATTCTTTCAGCACACCGGCCGTATCCCACCGAGGCGGGGTAGCCCTAAAGAAAAAACAAAAGTTTCTCCTTTTGTATTTAGTAATGTATGCAGGAGAAGGGGTTACTAGCCCCTTGCTTCTGGCATTTTAGTCGCCTTTTATAACACGCATGGCTTACAGAGGAAGAATTCTGTTCCACTTCCCCATGGAGATAAGAGGAAATAAACAAGAACAAGAACTAGAAAGAAAATAGCAGAAACCCAGAGGGGTGTGTGTATATATATGCTTGTACATGTATGTATAGTGTGAACTAAGTGTAAGTAGAAGTAGCAAGACGTACCTGAAATCTTGCATGTTTATGAGACAGAAAAAAGGACACCAGCAATCCTACCATCACATAAAACAATTACAGGCTTTCGTTTCACACTCTCTCGGCAGGATGATAGCACCTCCCTGGGCGGTTGCTGTCTACCAACCTACTACCTATTATTATTATTATTATTATTATTATTATTATTATTATTATTATTATTATTATTTTTATTATTATTATTATTATTATTATTATTATTATTATTATTATTATTATCATTTAATAGTTGCCAGCTGTCTACCACTGAGAGAGGGTGCGTGAGGCATTACGTAGAACGAGAGGGGTAAAGCAGCTGGAACTGACGGGATATAGTGTTGGAGTGGTTGGTATTTTTGTTTAATAAATGTATGAAAGAAGGGAAGGTGCCTAGGGATTGGCAGAGAGCATGTATAGTCCCTTTATATAAAGGGAAAGGGGACAAAAGAGATTGTAAAAATTATAGAGGAATAAGCTTACTGAGTATACCAGGAAAAGTGTACGGTAGGGTTATATTGAAAGAATTAGAGGTAAGACAGAATGTAGGATTGCTGATGAGCAAGGAGGTTTCAGAGTGGGTAGGAGATGTGTAGATCAATTGTTTATATTGAAGCATATATGTGAACAGTATTTAGATAAAGGTAGGGAAGTTTGTATTGCATTTATGGATTTAGAAAAGGCATATGATAGAGTTGATAGGAGAGCAATGTGGCAAATGTTGAAAGTATATGGAATAGGTGGTACATTACTAAATGCTGTAAAGAGTTTTTATGAGGATAGTGAGGCTCAGGTTAGGGTGTGTAGAAGAGAGGGAGACTACTTCCTGGTAAAAGTAGGTCTTAGACAGGGATGTGTAATGTCACCATGATTGTTTAATATATTTATAGATGGGGTTGTAAAAAAAGTAAATGCTAGGGTGTTCGGGAGAGGGGTGGGATTAAATTATGGGGAATCAAATACAAAATGGGAATTGACACAGTTGCTTTTTGCTGATGATACTGTGCTTATGGGAGATTCTAAAGAAAAATTGCAAAGGTTGGTGGATAAGTTTGGGAGTGTGTGTAAAGGTAGAAAGTTGAAAGTGAACATAGAAAAGAGTAAGGTGATGAGGGTATCAAATGATTTAGATAAAGAAAAATTGGATATCAAATTGGGGCGGAGGAGTATGGAAGAAGTATAGTAGTACCAACACTCTTATATGGGTGTGAAGCTTGTGTTGTGAATGCAACAGCGAGGAGGCGGTTGGAGGCAGTGGAGATGTTCTAAGGGCAATGTGTGGTGTAAATATTATGCAGAAAATTCGGAGTGTGGAAATTAGGAGAAGGTGTGGAGTTAATAAAAGTATTAGTCAGAAGGCTGAAGAGGGGTTGTTGAGGCAGTTTGGTCATTTAGAGAGAATGGATCAAAGTAGAATGACATGGAGAGCATTTAAATCTATAAGGGAAGGAAGGTGGGGTAGGGGTCGTCGTCGAAAAGGTTGGAAGGAAGGGGTAAGGGAGGCTTTGTGAGTGAGGGGCTTGGACTTCCAGCAGGGGTGCATGAGCGTGTTCGATAGGAGTGAATGGAGACGAATGGTATTTGGGACCTGACGATCTGTTGGAGTGTGAGCAGGGTAATATTTAGTGAAGGGATTCAGGGAAACTGGTTATTTTCATATAGTCGGACTTGAGTCCTGGAAATGGGAAGTACAATGCCTGCACTCTAAAGGAGGGGTTTGGGATATTAGCAGTTTGGAGGGATATGTTGTGTATCTTTATACATATATGCTTCTAAACTGTTGTATTCTGAGCACCTCTGTAAAAACAGTGATTATGTGTGAGTGAGGTGAAAGTGTTGAATGATGATGAAAGTATTTTGTTTTTTGGGGATTTTCTTTCTTTTTGGGTCACCCTGCCTCGGTGGGAGATGGCCGACTCATTAAAAAAAAAAAAATGTAGTTGTCCTGCCAGAAGTGTGCTGATTGTGACTTGCCCATTCCTTCAGAGTGCAAGCACTGCCCTACCCACTTCCAGGACTAGTGTCAAGCTAACAAATTACTCTGAATCTCTCCATAGATGTTACCCAGGTCACACACCAATAGTACAGGCATTAAAAACCACTTGTCACCACTCACTCTGATCTAACATAATTACAGAAACCTGCTGGGTGCTCTTGCCCCTGAAAATCAAAGCCTCTTTCACCCGTTCCCTCCCACCATTCCAGGGATGACCCTCTACCTTCCACCCCACCTTAATACACCGTCTTTGTCACCCTATCCATTTCCATCTTCTAAGTGATGAAACCAGCTCAGCAACCCCTTCTCAGCCCTCTGAATTATGCATTTGGTGACCCACATTATCTTAAATTCTGTACTATGAATCTTTTTGCATAATACAGTGGACCCCTGCCTTACGATATTAATCCCTTCCTGAGAGCTCATTGTAAGCCGAAATTATCATTAGCCGAATTAATTTTCCCCATAAGAAATAATGGAAATCAAATTAATCCATTCCTGACACCCCAAAGTATGAAAAAAAAAAATTACCACATGAAATTTTAATTTTAATACACACAAACTGAAAAAGACATGCACAATTACTACTCTACTAAGAATAGAATACATGACACTTACCTTTATTGAAGATCTGGTGATGATTGATGGGATGGGAGGAGGGGAGAGTGTGGAAGTTATTGTTTAGAAGGGGAATCCCCTTCCATTAGGACTTCAGGTAGCAAGTCCTTTTCCGGGGTTACTTCCCTTCTTCTTTTAATGCCATTAGGACTAGCTTGAGAGTCACTGGACCTCTGTCTCACAACAAATCTGTCCATAGAGCTCTGTACCTCCCGTTCCTCTAAGACTTTCCTAAAATGGGCCATAACATTGACATTATACAGGTTGCCAACACGGCTTGCAGTAGCTGTGGCAGGGTGATTTTCATCCATAAAGGTTTGCAGTTCAACCTACTTTGCACACATTTCCTTAATCTCTTTTTTCAATTCCATACTAATTCTTGCCCTTTTTACCACAGGGATGGCACTAGAAGCTTTCTTGGGGTCCATGGTGACTTATTTTGCAGTTACAAGTACTAAAAACACTGGGATAATGTGAAATGTACCGAATGTATGCGTAGGTGCGACCGCACTGGTTGGCTTGTAAACACTGGCACTGAGGCCACACGTGGGACGCGTCCCGGACAAATCACGTAAGGCGAGTTTTTTTATTGTGAGCCGAGGCAAAATTTTTGCGTTCAAATGCTTCGTATGGTGGATTTAACGTAACACGATGCGTTCATAAGGCGGGGGGTTCACTGTACAGTGGAACCTCTACTTGCGAGTTTAATCTGTTCCAAGACCTTGCTTGCAACTGGATTTGCTCATTTGCATAGTCAATTTTCCTCACTTAAATTAATTGAAATGCAATTAATCCGTTCCAGTGGAATTCTGTACTTCAGTAATTTCGCTAATATCAACTCTACGGCTTATTTATCTATCTCACTTTATCTAATATGGCATAATAAACAATATAAATAACATAGAAACCTGATATATACTCTAAATTGAATAAAATATGTCATTTATGTAGTGGTATGGGCGGTGTCGGTGGTGGTCGAGAGTTTGTCTGGAGACCGGACAAAATACTTCTTGAATAATTTCGCTAATATCATCTATATGGCTTATTTATCTATAACAGTTCATCTAATATGACATAACAGTCAAAATCATATCTATTTCTGTAATATATCTTCCATTCTATCAAATGAGACCAAAAAAACGAAATACAACCATAAAAACCATTCAAAATTACTGCTAAGGGATGGCTAATTGCTGAGAAGTGAACTCCATTATTTATGCTTAGATTTCTTTCATTGTTGGTGTACGTTAAGAAGCATCTTTCCATCCTACATTGCCCAAGTTTCAATAAGATAGTCCAACAAACAAATGAGGATCAAGAGCAAGAGCCCCTCACAAGTGTCAAGGAACCTGCCTTGAGGTCTGCTCGCTTATGGAAATTTTGCTCACGTATGGAAGCAAAAAATCGACCCACGACTGCTCATATGTGGAAAAACTCGCACGTGGACATGCTCGCAAGTAGAGGTTCCACTGTATTAAGATTTTTAACTGTAGTGTAGACATGCCTTGGGAAAAACAGTGATGGAGTGAATGATGACGAAAGTGTTTTCTCTTCGTTTTTGGGTCACCCTGCCTTGGTGGGAGATGGCCGATGTGTTAATAAAAATAATAATAATATTCACAATACACATTGCTCTCAAACATGACTTCTTTGATTCCCTCTAGTCTTCTCCTTGCTGCAAAGTTTAAAGACCCTGACTCAAACCCCTTCAGAAGTGTTGGCACCACTGTACTCTGCTACATTCCCTTTTTGGCCTCCATAAATAAGCTTTTTTCTTTCCGCAGAGGCTTCGACACACCTCTAATTTTTTTTTTCTCTTCTGTTCTATGATTCACTTGGTCTGTCAAAGACCCATCTGATAACATTTCCTCTCCCAAATATCTAAATACTCTCACTTCCATACTCCCTCCATCCACTCTGCTGTTCGGTCTGCCATTGCCTAGACTTTTTGTTACTGTCATCATTATCATACTCTTTTTCTGTTTCCTTTTTATTTTCTACTTTTAGATACTTTCCCAAATTTATTCATTACCCTTTGCAACTTCTCTTAAGAATCTCCTAAAAGAACAGTCATCAGCAAAAAGCAACTGTGGCAACTCCACTTTGTATCAAATGTTTTTTTTTTTTTTTTTTTTTTTTTTTTTTTTTTTTTTTTTTTTTTTTCAACCACTTCCCAGCACCCTAGTATTCACTCCTTTCTCAACCCCATCTATATGTATATTAAAAAAACATGGTGGCATCATATATCCCTGTTTCATTTCTGCTTTCACTGGAAAATTGTCCCTGTCTCTCTTTACCCTAACTTTAGCCTCCTCACTATTCACATAAAAAATTTTTCTGCTTTTTTAAACCTACCACCTATTCCATACATTTGCAACACCTGTCACATTGCTTCCCTGTCCACTTTGTCATACCTTTTTCAAAATCTATAACTGCCAAAAATGGCTCATTACCCTTATCTAGGTATTGCTCACTTAATGTGCTTCAATGTAAACACTAGGTCTACACATCCCTACCCATCCTACATCTTCCCTACTCTCCTGCAGTCTTACTTTGTTGTACCCATAACACTGTCAATAATTCTACCATACATTTAACCCATTAACTCTTATATTCTTATAACTCTTACATTATTTCTCTTGTCCCCATTTTCCTTTATAAGATAACAAGACTTAGATAAAAGTAAGGAGCATTCAGTTTCATTTATGGATTTAGAAAAGGCATATGATATAGTAGATAAGACAGCAATGTAGCAGATGTTTCAAGTACTTCGTACTGTTTGTAAGTTAGTTAAAGAAGTTGAGTTCTTATGTGGATAGTGAAGCTCAGGGTAAGGTTTGTAGGAGAAAGAGGGAGATTATTTTCTAGTAAAAGTGGACCTTAGACAGGGATGTCTGTTGTCACCATGGTTGTGGAGTGGAGTGGAGAGGGTTTTGGGGGTCAACGACCCCACAGCTCGGTCTAAAACCAGGCCTCGTGGTGGATCAGGGTCTGGTCAACCAGGCTGTTACTGTTGGCTCCACTTAACCCTTTCAGGGTCAACAGGCCCTCTCGGAGACTTGTTCTCAGGGTCGGCCAAATTTCAAAAAAAAAAATTATTTTTTCTTATGAAAAGATAGAGAATCTTTTTTTGATCATAATGACACCAAAAGTATGAAATTTGATGGAAAACTTAGGGAATTATGCTCTCGCGAAGTTAGTGGTCTCGACGATGTTTATGCATCGGCGATTTTGCCCACTTTGAGCCCTATTTTCAGCCAATTCCAGTATACGTGTCGACAAAAATCATAACTATTTCGCTAGAACTCCATTTTTGCTATCGAATGAGCACAAGAAACCACCCATTTACCGATTTCAACTATCCAATACAGTGGTCAGAATTTAACAATTTTGCCAATTTCAAAAGATGCCAATTTCCGAATAGGGTCCAGAATAAACAAGAAAGACATTCCTGGCACTAAAATAACATTTCCTCTGTTCATTAGTCACGTCCCCATGCCCCTCTTACATTCTTTTGCTTTCCACTTTGAATTTTTATTCTTACAAAAAAAATAGAAGATTTACTGATATGCAGACTGCTGCATTGGTGTAGAAATGGTATAAATTATATCAGCGCACTTGTGAAAGAATATTAGACTCACCAGTTGACGTGTATTGGATACATAGCATGATTTGTTTACTTTTGAACTTTGGTAAAAATCAAACATTTCTGCTACTTTGAGCTCAATTTCAAGGTACTTTTCTTTGTAAAACCAGTCAAAATCATCTCAATTTCTGTAATATGTCTTCCATTCTATAAAATGAGACCAGGAAAACTAGAATACAACAATAAATACCATACGAAAGTACAGTGCAAAGTCACTGTTTTAATCCAAAAACACGGTCAACGTTTTTTTTTTCTCATTACGCACTGTGTGCTGCAGGATTTTTTTTTATACTGCGCACACTGACCACATAAACCCATTATATCATATGTAGGCCTACCAGCTTTCTCTCACTAGATTTGAGGGCGCTAGAATTTAGGCATACTAGTACGTCAAAAACCCTGGCTCGTAAGCCGTACTAGTGCGGCCAAAACCCTGAAAGGGTTAAACTGATGGAAGAACCACAGCCCAGCTAATCAGGTACTGACTTTACTTGCCTGTCCAGTGCCTTCTTGAAGACAGCCAGGGGTCTATTGGTAATCCCCAATATGTATGCTGGGAGGCAGTTGAATAGTCTTGGGCCCCTGACACTTATTGTGTTGTCTCTTAGTGTACACATGGCACCCTTGCTTTTCATTGGGAGAATGTTGCATCTCCTGCTGAGTATTTTGCTTTCATAGGAAGTGATTTTCATGTCCAAATTTGGTTCTAATCCCTCTAGGATTTTCCAAGTGTATATTATCACATATCTTTCTCGCCTGCATTCCAGGGAATGCAAATCAAGGGACTTCAACCATTTCCAGTAATTTAGGTGCTTTATTGTACTTATGTCTGCCATTAAAGTTCTTCATACAATCTCCGGGTCAGCAATTTCGCCTGCCTTGAAGGGGGCAGTTAGTGTACAACAGTATTCCACCCTAGAGAACAAGAGATTTCAAGAGAATCATCGTGGGTTTGGCATCCCTAGTTTTGAAGGTTCTTTATTATCCATCCTATCATTATTCTACTAGATAAGGTAGATACATTGTTGTGGTCTTTGAAGGTGAGATCCTCTGACATTATCACTCCCAGGTCCTTCACATTAGTGCTTCGATCTATTGTGTAATTAGAATTTGTTGTATACCCTGATGCAGTTTTAATTTCCTCAAGTTTTGCATATCTGAGTAGGCTGATAATTCTAGGATCACCAGACATTGAGTTTGAATCCCAGTCACATATATACAATATGCATGTAATATAAGCACTCTGAATGTGTGTATCAAATGTAAGAGAGAGAGAAAAATACACTGTGGATGAATCTGAAATGCTTGTGTACTCTGCACTTATCATTATCACTGTTTCTGTGTCTCAAAGGAAAATTAAATCAATAAATAACTGAACTATACAACTTTTCACAATGTTATGAAGGCAGTTTTTACTTCTGCTTAAGACACATCTCACTTCACAAGAGTAAAAGTCTCACCCATACTGATGTCGACTCCCAGGAAATGTTGACTGTATGTCATCGACACAACCACAGAATCACTTCTGTCATCTATGACAGATACTTTTCTAATATAAAGTCTTTGGAAAGACAAAAACAAAAGACGCTTTTTGCACGCCGAACAAAAAATATCTTGTGAGCTGCATCATTAATGCTGCCAAAGATATAAAAAAGATCTATCTTTACACTTAAACTCTGAAAAAAAAAAAACACAGGATATCTAACTGTTATTACTGTTCGTTCTGTTGAACAGCGGTTTAGTGCCAAAGGAGGTAGCATAGGTAGCAAAGATATGGCCGTGGACTAGTTTGGCTTTAACCCCTTGACTGTCGCAACCCCAAATCCTGAGGTGTCTCCTGGTGTAGCAAAATTTCCAAAAGAAAAAAAATTATTTTTTCTTATGAAATGATAGAGAATTTTTTCCCAATTGTAATGACACCAAAAGAACGAAATTTGATGAAAAACTGATGGAATTACACTCTCATGAAGTTAGCGACCTCGGCGATATTTACGAATCGGCGATTTCACCCAGTTTGACCTATTTTCAGCTAATTCCATTGTTCCAGTCGACCAAACTCATAGCTATTTCTTTAGAACTCCATTTTTTCTATTGATTGAGTACAAGAAACTGCCCATTTACCTATTTCAACTACCCAATAACGTGGTCAGAAATTTTGCAATTTGGCCAATTTCACAAAAATTAAAAATATGACAATTTCAAAATAGGGTCCAGAATGAACAATGCAGACATTCCTGGCTCTAAAATAATATCTTCTTTGTTCATCAGTCACATCTCCAGGCCCCTCTGATATTACTCTTGCTTTCCATTTTGAATTTTTATTCAAGCAAACAATAGAAGATTTACTGTTATGCAGACTACTGCAATATTGTAATAATTGTATAAATAATGTCAACCCATTCGTGACTGCATATTAGAATGGCTACTTGGACATTTATTGGAAAATGACATCATTTGTTTACTTTTGAACATTGGCAAAAATCAAACATTTCCCCTACTTTGAGCTCCATTTCAAGGTTCTTTTCATAGTAAAACCAATTCTCTCACATGTGGGCCTACCAGCTTTCTCCTGCTTGATTTGAAGCCGCTAGAATTTATGAGTATATATATGTCAAAAACTGTGGCTCATAAGACATATATAATATACAACAAAAACAGTCGAAGGGTTAATTGGAATGGAGTGAGTACACAACGGGCGAAGTGAGGGAATGACCGATAGGCAGTCTGCTGAGGGGAGCAGTTGAATCCGAGAGGGTAGGCCATGAAGTGAGAGAGAGTGGGCCCAGCGTCCCACTGACCTGGACAGGCCTAGAGAGGGCAGCACCAGAGTGCCGCGGAATATGAAACTAGCAGACAGAAATGGCTGTCTACATTTGCTCGGCCACACACCTCGCATCATCCTGACATGACAATACTGGTGGGCCCAAAGGTGTGAAAGAATTACTTACAATAGCTACCCCAGGGAGGGGCTGGCTTTCGCTCACTCGTAAATCAAAAATGGACATAAAATGCAGCAGGCAAAAAAAAAAACTCTCCCAGCCTGAGGGAAGAGAAAACTGGCGAGCTTGCGCAGCTTCATTGAGGATAGAGCCAGGAGATGTCAGCACTGGAACTAAAATTTTCTGTATACAGGTTGTCCACAGGGCTGAACATCAGGCTTAACTACTCGTCCACGAACGCTGTTGCACTCTCATGTCTGTAAACAGTGACTGACGGTAGCATTTCCTAAGGTGTGACATACGACTCAAAGGGCGGCACTGCCATGACCTAAATACAGGCTTTAATCCTTTGACTGTCACAACCCCTAATCCTGAGGTCTCTTCTGGTGTCGCAAATCCCTAGGTACCTTACCCTCTTCCATACATATATTAAATAATAGCACCAACTGCTCCAAAACTATATCCCCACCTGCTTTTAACATTTCTATCTTTATCCCATAAATCCCAGCTGCTTTACCCCCATTCATTCTACCCACTGCCTCATGAACTTCCCCCACACTCACAACTGGCTCTTCCTCACTCCTACAAGATGTTATTCCTCCTTGCCCTATACAGTGGACCCCCGCATAACGATATTATTTCAATCCAGAAGTCTGTTTGGGTGCCGTTATAGACCGAATTTGTTCCCATAAGAAATATTGTGAATTAGATTAGTCCATTTCAGACCCCTAAAAATACACCTACAAAAGCACTTACAAAAATAAACTTACATAATTGGTCGAGTTGGGAGCTGATCGTTATCCGGGGGTCCACTGTACACGAAATCACAGCTTCCCTATCTTCAACATTTAACAATTCCTCAAAATATTCCCTCCATCTTCCCGATACCTCTAACTCTCCATTTAATAACTCTCCTTTCCTATTTTTAACTGTCAAATCCATTTGTTCCCTAGGCTTCCTCAACTTATTAATCTCATCCCCAAATCTTTTTCTTATTTTCAACAAAATTTGTTGATAACATCTCACCCACTCTCTCATTTGCTCTCTTTTTAGCATTATGTTAGTACAGTGGTCCCTCGTTTTTCGTAATTAATCCGTTCCTGGAGGAGCTACTATAAATGAAATTTACGATTTGCGATTCAATTTTCCCCATAAGAAATAATGTAAATACAATTAATCCGTTCCTGACACCCAGAAATATTAAAACAAAAAAAATTTTTACATGAAATATACATATAGTACATAAACAATACAATGGGAAATGATGAATGAAACATTAACAGCATAACACTTACCTTTATTGGAGATTCTTCTTAGTGTATGGGAGACTGGAGGAGGAGAGAGATTGGATTGTTTAGTTTGGAAGGGGAATCCCCTTCCAGCAACACCTCAGGTACCAATTGCTTCTCTGGGGTTGCTTCTCTTCTCTGTTTCTTAATGCCACTAGGACCACCTTGAGAGTCACTCTAGTCCTGTCTCGCAAAGTAACTGTGGAGAGAGCTCTGTTTCTGGCGTCTCTTTAACACTTCCTTAAAATGGCCCAAGACTTTGTCACTGTACATATTTCTCACCTTCTTTACCACAGGCTTGGCACTAGGAGCTTTCTTTGGAGCCATGGTAGCTTATTTAGTAATTGCAAGCACTAAAATGAGTGGAATATTATGAAATATTTCGTAGGAGCACTTGAGGGGACCTTCACTCACTGGTAAACAATGCCAGACTGGCTGGGTAGGGAGGCCGCCTTGGCTCACACCGTGCATACGCGTCCCGGATGAACTACTACAGTATTTGCGAGTCAACCTATGAAAAGCGAGTCCATGTTTATACGAAAATACCCCTATGATTGGCAAAATTTACGATTGCCGAGAACTACGAAAAGCTAGGGACCACTGTATTTATACAGTCTCGTGTAATCGATGTTTCAAGTCAATGTAAAACAGAATTCTTTAGCAAAAGCTGAACAGTAGTATTGGTGAAGTACAGCCTCTCCTCACTTAGCAATGTACTCGTTTACTAACAACTCGGACTTACGACTGGGTCTCTGACCAGTATGCATTCCCAACTGTATATTAGAACTGATTTCCTCTATTCTGTTCATTACAGTATACAGTACACTTCTGTATAAATATTTAAAAATATACCAGAAATGTAATAAATGGTGCAAAGGTGACATTAAAACAATATCAAAGATGGTTGACACAAACCCACCCACTACCATTATAGTATTCTCCTCACTTCGCGACAAATTTGTTTACCAACGTGGTCTTAGGAACAGAACTCCATCGTTAAGTGAGGAGAAGTTGTATATGGTCAAGTGCTTTGGTACTCATTAGGTGATTACCATTATACATTGTTTTGCATATTAAATCTTATTGTGACTGCCTGTTAGTAAATTATGCTTTATTTCTATATGTTTGTGTAATATATATTGTTGAATTTTAATGTACCCAGTAATTAAATATTTCAGGGTTCAAATAGCTCGACTGATGGCAAGAAAAAAAAGCCCACTACTGTTGCTGGTCCCTATATTGTTTACATGTTACGGGAGCCAGATATTGTTGATGACTGGACCACAATCAAGAAGGCACTGACTGCATCGAAACGAAAAAGTAAATGTGAGTCCATTATGGATTTATTATTCTGCTTTGCATAAACTCGATTGTACTTTTAAGCCATTGTTGGCATTTGTGCAACAACAGATGTGGGTTTTCAGGAGAGGCTCAGGTACTGGACTCTGTTATATAACTTGATAATGATGATATTATTCTCCAAGAAGATACATATAGTACACTCATTACTTACCTTAAAATATTTGTAGTCTTAATGTAGGGTGAGATGAGTAGTATTTATTGTAAGAAATCAAGTGTGGTATGTATGGTAGCCAGCCAGGCTACCATACCAGGCCACCCCACCCACACATAATATGCTGCAACATTTAAAGCATCCCAAAGCGATAAAATGCATATAGTACGTACAGTTCACTCATTACTTACCTTAGAATATTTGTAGTCTTAATGTAGGGTCAGAAGTGAGTAAACGAGATGAAATGAATAAACGAGTGAGAGATAGCATGAGTACATGAGAGAGGACAGACACAGAGTTATGTAAACAAACCAGGCGAACGCATCTGGTTTTGGTTCATACACATTTGTATTATGTGTACGAATGGTATATAATACCGACAAGATGAGAGTAAGACACATGTGCAACATCTGGGTATCTTTATTGTAGACGTTTCGCCATCCAGTGGCTTTATCAATACAAATTCTAGGACATAACTTGAAGACAGTAGAACTATGTACAGAAGATGAGGTAATCAGTCCCTCAACCTAGGAGTAGGTGCGAACAGCACCATAGTCGTGGAGAATCTCCACGACTATGGTGCTGTTCGCACCTACTCCTAGGTTGAGGGACTGATTACCTCATCTTCTGTACATAGTTCTACTGTCTTCAAGTTATGTCCTAGAATTTGTATTGATAAAGCCACTGGATGGCGAAACGTCTACAATAAAGATACCCAGATGTTGCACATGTCTTACTCTCACATTTGTATTATACCATAATGCAAAGACTTTACATTGTGTACAAGTCGTCTCCACGTTGATACAGTAGAATAAATAAAGAGCAACACTCCCATTCTCATGTAACACCATTTTTAGAAGAAATGACACTCTGAGTGAAGGCATACGAAAGGAATAATTTTTTGCAGTTATCCCCAGTAATATTATAATGTACACATTTTCTCTGATGTTGGACTAGAGAAAACGTTATTCTTGCCATCACTCCCACAAGTCACCTGGCTACCACATCTCAAATTTATGTTAATTTATTCTACTGTAGGGTGTATTTATCATGTTTATATGTTATGTAGTGTGTTTATTATATAATTTTGAAAAAATATCTTAGATTAATGAAAATGTGCATAGTAATGTAATACATATACGACATTTAATGTGCCTCAGTGATTATTATTGAATATTATTGTTATCGTTATTAATATGGCGTCTCGAGATATAAGACACTCTTAGTGATTTTAATGTGTACCTGCACGCCAGCACAGTAAGTTTATTTAGGTACAGGTATACATAAGTATAATTATCAGAGCGCAGTGGAACCTTGGTTTTTGTATGCCCCAGCTTGCATGTAAAACCACAGTTATTCTCTATAAAATGTATTTTTTGTTAATATTTCCCATAAGAAATAATGTAAATCCAATTAATCTGTTCCAGACACCCAAAAATATTAACAAAAAATACATTCTATGGAGAATAACAAGCTAGGGCATACGAAAACCGAAGTTCCACTGTACAGTGGACCCTCGGTTATTGGCCGTAATCCATTCCAGAAGCTCTGCCTAAAACCGAAATGACTGAAAACCGAAATAATATTTCCCATAAGAATTAATGTAATTACAGTTAATCCATTCCAGACAAAAATATAAAAAAAAAAAATAATTTTTTTAACAAATCAATATTACATACCTTTATTGAAGACTAATGCTGGCTTCTGGAATGCCTGCTACACTTCCTGCATGCCAGCTACACTTCCTGGATGTCTGCTACACTCCCTGCATGCCTGCTACACTCCCTGCTGCCTGCTACACTCCCTACATGCCTGTTACACTTTCTGCATGTCTGCTACACTCCCAGCATGCCTGCTATACTCCCTGCATGCCTGTTACACTCACTGCATGCCTGCTACACTCCCTGCATGCCTGTTACACTCCCTGCATGCCTGTTACACTTCCTGCATGTCTGCTACACTCCCTGCATGCCTGTTACACTCCCTGCATGCCTGCTACACTCCCTACATGCCTGGAGTTTACCTGGAGAGAGTTCCGGGGGTCAACGCCCCCGCGGCCCGGTCTGTGACCAGGCCTCCTGGTGGATCAGAGCCTGATCAACCAGGCTGTTGCTGCTGGCTGCCTGTTACACTTCCTGCATGTCTGCTACACTCTCTGCATACCTGTTAGACTCACTGCATGCCTGCTACACTCCCTGCATGCTGAAATAACGGCCGATCACCGGGAGCCGAAAAACCGGCTGATCACCGAGTTGGCCGATAATGGAGAGACATGGTGCTCACGGAGCTCAAGGAGAATGTAAACAAACCAAGGGGGCGCAGTGACCATATTAGAAAGTCAGGTGGGGGGAGCCGTATAGCAAGTTTTGGTCATAATTTGAAATGTCTGTATTAGCAGAACGCAGTAAAGCTAAATGTCGTAAAGCAGAGCCCTACTGTACTGAGAGAGTGACCAGTGGTAGTGTGGTACTGAGAATGTGACCAGTGATAGTGTGGTACTGTGAATGTGACCAGTGATAGTGTAGTACTGAGAGTGTGACCAGTGATAGTGTGGTACTGAGTGTGTCCAGTGATAGTGTGGTACAGAGAGTGTGACCAGTGATAGTGTGGTACTGAGAGTGTGACCAGTGATAGTGTGGTACTGAGAGAGTGCTGGGTCAGTCAGCTCAGTGTTTCTTGACACTTCAAGTGCGAATCGTATGTAGATCTCTATACACATAGTGATCATACATAGTTCTCTATACACATAGTAATCATACATA
Source organism: Cherax quadricarinatus (assembly GCF_026875155.1). NCBI lineage: Eukaryota > Metazoa > Arthropoda > Malacostraca > Decapoda > Parastacidae > Cherax > Cherax quadricarinatus. The sequence continues at coordinate 5,696,908 of NC_069433.1, read as the reverse complement.
GCTCTCTACACATAGTGATCACACATAGCTCTCTATACACATAGTGATCATACATAGCTCTCTACACATAGTGATCATACATATCTTTCTATACAACTCCCACATAAAGTGGGAATTGTCACAGTTGCTCTTTGCTGATGACACTGTGCTCTTGGGAGATTCTGAAGAGAAGTTGCAGAGATTGGTGGATGAATTTGGTAGGGTGTGCAAAAGAAGAAAATTAAAAGTGAATACAGGAAAGAGTAAGGTTATGAGGATAACAAAAAGATTAGGTGATGAAAGATTGGATATTAGATTGGAGGGAGAGAGTATGGAGGAGGTGAATGTATTCAGATATTTGGGAGTGGATGTGTCAGCGGATGGGTTTATGAAAGATGAGGTGAATCATAGAATTGATGAGGGGAAAAGGGTGAGTGGTGCACTTAGGAGTCTGTGGAGACAAAGAACTTTGTCCTTGGAGGCAAAGAGGGGAATGTATGAGAGTATAGTTTTACCAACGCTCTTATATGGGTGTGAAGCATGGGTGATGAATGTTGCAGCGAGGAGAAGGCTGGAGGCAATGGAGATGTCATGTCTGAGGGCAATGTGTGGTGTGAATATAATGCAGAGAATTCGTAGTTTGGAAGTTAGGACGAGGTGCGGGATTACCAAAACTGTTGTCCAGAGGGCTGAGGAAGGGTTGTTAAGGTGGTTCAGACATGTAGAGAGAATGGAGCGAAACAGAGTGACTTCAAGAGTGTATCAGTCTGTAGTGGAAGGAAGGTGGGGTAGGGGTTGGCCTAGGAAAGGTTGGAGGGAGGGGGTAAATGAGGTTTTGTGTGCGAGGGGCTTGGACTTCCAGCAGGCATGCGTGAGCGTGTTTGATAGGAGTGAATGGAGACAAATGGTTTTTAATACTTGACGTGCTGTTGGAGTGTGAGCAAAGTAACATTTATGAAGGGATTCAGGGAAACCGGCAGGCCGGACTTGAGTCCTGGAGATGGGAAGTACAGTGCCTGCACTCTGAAGGAGGGGTGTTAATGTTGCAGTTTAAAAACTGTAGTGTAAAGCACCCTTCTGGCAAGACAGTGATGGAGTGAATGATGGTGAAAGTTTTTCTTTTTCGGGCCACCCTGCCTTGGTGGGAATCGGCCAGTGTGATAATAAAAAAAAAAATATATAGTGATCATACATAGCTTTACACATAGTGATCATACATAAAGTATGAATGCACTTGGTTAAAAATCTGAGTAAAATATAATATCAATAATTCAACTTTATTAGTTTCTTAATAGTTGTTGTACTTATAATATTCTTTTCATCTCCATGAGGAAGTAGAGAAGTATCCTTTTTTATAGAATAAAAAGCCACTTAGTAGTCTGAAACTTATGACAATGTTTTGGTCCAACTTCGATCATTAAGTAGTCACACAGTTAGTGGTCGCATTCGGATGGAACCGTCTGACTTTCGTCCCTTTACGGTGTTCCACATTTTTGTTGGCTTTTAATTCACCTATTGTTCATTATATTCAGTGCTTTTACTGCTTTCTCACCATTATCGCCATTTTTGTACAACAGTTGTGTGAGGGAAGGATGACCGACACCGTATTTTAATGTACTGTGTAGTAATTTTAATTTATCTTTTTTTTTTATGCCCAGGTGTAATGAGCACTTAATATATGATAGTATAGAATATTTTATCAGATTCGAACGCGTCCCGAACGTATTTGAGCGGCCCAAGTGGCCTGACACACCATTTACAGTCAGTGTGTCATTGTTTATCAGCCAGTGAGCACGATCCTAACCATTCATACGATACATTTCATAATATTCCATTTGTTTTAGTGCTTGCAACTGCTAAATAAGCCGCCATGGGCCAAAAGAAAGCTCCTAGTGCCAGCCCTTTGGTAAAGAAGGCGATAAACACATTAGAATTCAAGAAAGAACACACCAGCCAGGGTACTACCCCACACACCAGACAAGGTACTTCCCCACAAACACAATTTGATATGAGTGGGACTTGCGCGTGAGTGAATAGAATTATCAAAGCTTATTGCTTGGGGAGCAGGAGCATTGAAAATTGGATTGGTCAAATATGATTCTGTTAGTGGGATGGTTTGTGAAGGACCTGCCTAGCATGGACCAACATCCCCACACACCAGACAAGGTACTTACCCACAAACACGATTGGATATGAGTGGGACTTGTGCGTAAGTGAATAGAATTATCAAAGTTTATTGCTTGGGGAGCGGAAGCATTGAAAATTGGGTCGGTCAAATATGATTCTGTTAGTGGGATGGTTTATGAAGGACCTGCCTAGCATGAGCCAACAGGCCTGCTGCAGTGTTCCTGCTTTCATATGTACTTATGTACACCAGCTGAGGAAATTGCTTCAGAGGAGGAGAAAGAGACAGGGAAGAAGGTGCCTTCTTCAAAGATTGAGAACATTTGTGCACAGTGGAGTAAGGTGCAAACATTTGTGGAGGAACATCACCCTAACCCTCTCCCCTCCCCCCATCTTCCATACACCAACAAGAGTCTTCAATAAATTAAGTGTAATATTATTGTTTTATACTCAATTCCTCATTGTTTTCTGTATGTAAATCTATTTTAATCTATAAAAAAATAATTTTTATTAATGCTTTTGGGTGTCTGGAGCAGATTAATTGGATTTACAGTACATTATTTATTATGGGGAAAATGAATTTGGATATCGTCAAATTCGGCTTGAGTCATACTCTCTGGAATGGATTAATTAATAACCGGGGTTCCACTGTAATTACTATAATTAAAAACTATCTAACACAGGGTGGGAGTTGTCACAGTTGCTCTTTGCTAATGACACTGTGCTTTTGGGAGATTCTGAAGAGAAGTTGCAGAGGTTGGTGGATGAGATTGGTAGGGTATGTAAAAGAAGAAAATTAAAAGTGAATATGTGAAAGAGTAAGTTACACAAATAACCCGCACATAAAAGAGAGAAGCTTATGACGACGTTTCGGTCCCTCACTGACTGTGTTACTAATCTGTCTTCTGTCTCACTCTCTCAATATGAGCTTGAACTTCTTGGTTTTGGTCTTTCCTTTGCCACTTCGCCTACTCCTCGCGCTGGTATTTCCCTGATTAGCTCTTTTGATTCCTTTCGTCAATCTCGCTTCCGTAATCTTCCTGACTTGTCCACTTTTCGTGGTGCTCTCCTTCCTGCTCTTGTTAGTCTGTTTTCCAAGAATCACCACCTTCCACGCCATTACCAACTTGCCCTTTCTTCTCTTAAATCCAACACTAACATTGTCATACTATCTTCTGACAAAGATAATTCGGTAGTTATCCTTGATCGCGAGGATTACCTCCGTAAAGCTGATGTCTTGCTCTCTGACTCACGCACCTACACTCCTCTCGTTTCCAACCCTCTTGATCGCATCAAGAGAACTTTCAACAAAAACTAAGGACTCTCTCCGACCTCTGTCCTCCTGACTTTGACCTTGTTCAACGGTTTCGTGTCATCTGTCCCTCTCTTCCCTATTTCTATGGCCTTCCCAAAACTCATAAACCTGATATTCCTCTTCCTCCTATCATATCCTCTAGAGGTTCTGTCTCTTATTCTCTTGCTTCTTCGCTGGCCAAAACCCTCACTCCCTTTCTTGGTACTTTTTCTCCTGCCCCCCTCCGTCACTCTCAAGACTTCATTGAACGGGTTCGCTCTCTCCCAACCGTTGAGTCCCTCTTCGCCAATGTCCCTCTTGATGATGTCCTTGATTTCCTTAGAGAGAAGGCCCATGAAGGGTTTCTTCATCTCCCTATCCCCACTGATGTCTTTCTTGATCTGATCCGCCTCTGTGTGGACTCTAACTCCTTTTCCTTCCAAGGGAAATATTATTCTCAAACCTTCGGTGTTGCTATGGGCTCTCCTCTCTCTCCTGTCCTTGCTAATCTTTACATGGAATACTTCGAGACTGTTCTTCTTCCTACCCTCGATGTGCAACCTTCACTCTGGCTCCACTATGTGGATGACATCTTTGCTCTGTGGCCTCATGACTCCAGTCTCTTCCAACCTTTTCTTGTAGCTCTTAATAATCTTGCCCCTTCCATTAAGTTTAAAGCTGAATGGGAATCTAATTCCTTGCTTCCTTTCCTTGATGTCCATGTCCACCGCTCAGATACAGGTTTTTCCTTTTCCGTTTACCGTAAACCTATGCACAGTGGCATGTACATTCACTACTTTTCCTATCATGCTTCCCCTGTCAAGAAAAGTGTTCTTATCTCCCTCTTTCTCCGTGCCCTCCGCATCTGTGATCCTCAGTTCCTTCCAGCAGAAATTTCCACTCTTCATAATTTGTTCTCCCGTCTTGGCTACCCTTCCCATTTCATAGACTCTGCCCTCTCACGTGCTAAATGCAATTTCTTCTCTCCCAAACTCTCTACTCATGGGAACTCTTCTATCCTCTGCCTTCCCTACATTTCCGGTCTTTCTAATCTCAACAATTCTCTCCGTCCCTTAGACATCAAGCTTACCTTCCGCCAGACTAACACTCTTCGCACTAATCTCGTTCATACCTCTCCTCCCTCTACAGATGTTCCTGGTGTCTACTCTATTTCTTGCTCCTCCTGTCCTCTTCAATACTTCGGAGAAACTGGTCGATCTCTTTCTGACAGACTTAGGGAGCACAAAAATAGTGTTAGGCTTGCGACACTAACAATGCTCTTTTCTGTCACGTCAGAGATCATAGCCATCCAATTGACTGGTCTTCTGCTAAAACTGTCTTCCCTACTTCCAACTCGAACAGTCGCCGTCTAGTTGAATCCTCTCTAATACACAACTTTCCTTGTATGAACCTTAGCCCTGGCTTCGTCTCTGTAGATGCCTTCCTCTCCCACTACATTGTAAAATGCTCCAAACTTCAGAACACCCGTGACTTAACCTGAATCCTCATTTTTTTTTTTTTTTTCCTCTTCCCCTTTCCTCTTTCCTTTTCTCCTCTGGGTTGTCTTTCTCTCTCCTGTCTCGTGTTTCTGTTCCTTCTTCATTTATTTTATTTCACCACTTCCCCTTTCACGCACCTCTGTGCGCTTGCTCTCCCTCTATGGGCATCTAGCTCTCATGCAGTGCTCCTCTTCCTTTGTTTTTGACTGGCTCGTCATCCTTATTTCCCACTTCTACCACTACCACTACTACTACCTCTTCTTCTTCTACTACTACTACAACTACTGATGAAATTAAGACACATGTGCGGCGTCTGGTTGTCTTTGTTGTGGACGTTTCGCCATCCAGTGGCTGGCTGGATGGCGAAACGTCTACGATGGGGATGCCCGGGTGTTGTGCGTGTGCCTTAATTTCATCTTGTCGGTATTATATACAATTCTTGTACTACTACTACTTCTACTTCTACTACTACCTCCACCTCTTCCTGCCTATATATAGCCGTCCTGCTCCACCTCTGTTAGTGTGACTTTGTCAATGGTCCAAGTCGGACCGAAACGTCGTCGTAAGCTTCTCTCTTTTATGTGCGGGTTATTTGTGTATCGTTCCAGTCACGGTATTGTGCCTTTTTGTTATTTATGAAAGAGTAAGTTGATGGGGATAACAAAAAAATTAGGGAG